>CM066045.1:65969792-66569792 GCA_033557465.1 Ichthyophis bannanicus | reverse complement strand
TCTTCTTCTACGGAGCACATGAACACTCACTGAAACTATTCACATATTTATATAAATAGCTTCCCCTTGTGCCACTTCATAAATATCTGGTTTATGAAGTGGCACAAGGGGAAGCTATTTTAGACCTAGTCCTTAATAGAATGCAGGATGTGGTGCACTTGGTATTAGTGATTATAACATGATCACATTTGATTTAATATATGGAGGGAGGACAGCAAGGGAATCCACTGCACTAGCATTTAACTTTCAAAATGGGATTATCCTAAAATGAGAAAAATGGTTAAAAAACTAAAAAGAGCAGCTGCAAAGGTTAAAGATTTGCATCAAGCATACTTAAAGATACTATCTTGGAAGCCCAAACCAGAAGTTTAAAGATACTATCTTGGAAGCCCAAACCAGAAGTATTCCACACTTTAAGAAAGGTGAAAGGAAGGCCTGGTTTAAAAGTGACGTCAGAGAGGCTGTTACAGCCAAAAAGCATCTTTCAGAAAATGAAAATAGGAGCCAAATGACGAAAACAGGAAACAACATGAGCACTGGCAAGTTAGATGCAAGAAATTGATGAAGCAGGCAAAGAGAGAATTTGAAAAGAAGCTTGCTGTGGAGGGAAAATCTCATAGTAAAAGCTTTTTCAAGTACATTTGTAGCAGAAATTCTGAGAGAGTCAGTTGGACCATTAGATGATAGATGGGTAAAAGGGGCACTAAGGGAGATCAAGGTTATATAGCACAGGGATTCCTAAACCTGCCTCCCAGCCAGTCGGGTTTTCAGGCTATCCACAATGAATATATACATGAGAGCGTTTTGCCTGCACTACCTCCATTGCATGCAAATCTTTCATGCATATTCATTGTGGAAAACCTGACTGGCTGGAGGGGAGGCCCCACGACAGGTTTGGGAATCATTCCGTAGTGGAAAGACCAAATGAATTCTTTATTTCTGTCTTTACCAAAGACAATGTAGGGAAGTTGTCCATGCCAGAAATGATTTTTAAAGATGATGTATTGTAGAAATTTCAACGAATTACAATAAACCTGGAAGATATAATATAACAATTTGATAAACTAAAGAGTAGCAAATTGCCTGGACTGGATGTTATATATCCCAGGGCATTGAAAGAATTAAAAAATGAGATTACTAATAGTAGGTCTGCAATCAGAGAAGTATCATTAAAATGATCTGTAGTACTGAAGACTGAAGTGTGGTCAACTTAAAACAAAATTTTAAAAAGGGTTCCACGAGTGATCCAGGAAACTACAGAATGGTGTGTCATAAGAACATAAGATATGCCATACTGGGTCAGACCAAGGTCCATCAAGCCCAGTATCCTGTTTCCAACAGTGGCCAATCTAGATCATACGTACCTAGCAGTTTCCCCAAAAGACACAGGTTCCGCAATGCTTGTACTGGGTCAAGCATTGATATCCTGGGTCCCTTCTTAATAATGGTTTATGGACCTTTCCTCCAGGAACTTGTCCAAACCTTTTTTAAACCCATACTGAGCAAAATGGTAGAAAACATTATAATGAACAGAATTACTGAACTTATAGTCATGGTTTAGTACTTTAGTGAGATAATGAGGGTCATTTTAAAAGTCTCAGTTGTGATTTGGACAACTGAAGATATGCATGTGCACGTCCAAATCACAGGGCTGTCTTCGGAGCTACTATATTATGCAAATGGATTTTAAAGACATCAGTAAGGGGACATCCAAGTAGGCAGAGGACGTGGAGACGTGGTGTCTGGGGAGGTGCACTTACATGTCCTCATTCGATTTCAGAAACATTGAGGTGGTCTGCAGACACAGACACATACACATACACATTTAGACCTGCTCTAGGCACAAATAGGCATCAGGAAAGTGCTCGTTTTGGCCTTAAAACATCCAGAGAGTGTAGAGAACCTGGAGAGTTAAGCAATTAGCCTAAGATCACAAACACCTACACTGGGATTTGAACTCTTCTCCTAACCCACTACTCTAACCATTATGCTATTAGACATCCTGGTTCTGAAATGCTAATCAGGGGATATCTATGTACACATCTATCTCCAGGAACAAGCAGGAATGTAGTCTTCACATATGGGTATCGTCGGTACCGATGGAGCCTGCACGGGAACGCTCCCCAGCGTCCAATTAGAAAGCTTTTGGGAGCATCCCACAGCGCCTGTGTGCTGCCTTCCTGCCTTTCCCAACTGCCTCTATCCAGTTCTTCATTTTCCGCGGAGCCAGCAGGTCGTCGTTCCTGTCACCGCAGAAAATTTTTCCTTATTGCCCTTCTTTTTTGTGGTCGCGTCTGCCTTCCCCGATGCTTTACCGCTACCGCCGGTGATTCTTTCTTTCTTTCTTTTCTTTAAAAAAAAAATATATATACTTAGTACTTTTTTCCAGGTGCACGCGCCATTTTAGGCACTAGGCCCAAAATTCCTCCACAATAGAAAAAAACGCTTCGGGTTTCAAAAAGTGCACCAAGTGTGGTGGTACCATTTCCGTCACCGACACCCATGAGTGGTGTCTTAAATGTTTAGGTCCTGACCACTCCATCACGGAATGTATGGCCTGTGCCATGATGTCCAAAAGAGGTTGGCAGAACCGAGCTTTTAAGCTCAGTACCCTGTTTCCCTCTGATGCAGCCTTGGTGGCATCGACGTCTTCCAGGGCTTCCTCTTCCTCCCGTGGATCTCAGGTAACTAAACACAAGTCTAGCCGGTCCCCAAAGGGTAGATCTTCTTCCAAGCATCGAGATGCCTCTGGCGTTGCCCTTGAGGATTCTGCACCGGCAAAATTGCCCCGGCAGGAGGCTTCGGCTTCCAAAGCATTATCGGGGTTCCAGGATGTTCTCGAGGCCTCAACCTCGGCAGAACTACTGGTGCCATGCTCTGGGGTACCGGCTGTTTTCTCCATTACCGACATCCAGGCATCGGCAGCGTTGACAGACCAGAGGTTCCTGGCTATTGAACGCAGTCTGGCGGCTCTCCTTGCGGCATCAACACCCTCGGAACCGCGTCAGACAGTTCAACCGACACCGACTCCGGCACCAGTATCGGTACTGGTACCGACAGCATTGGCATCGACATCGGTGTCCGCATTGCCGGCACCCAGTCATGCAATGCCCTCCGGTACCGATACACCGGTATCGATTACCCCCGGTACCAACTTCAGTCAGTACGGGTATCGGGCTCTTCAAGAGCATCCGACAGAAGGTACTTCGAGTCCTCAGAGGAATCTGAGGATTCTGACAATTCTGTCAGTACGGGAATACTTCTCCCAGAGGAGCCTTCCTCCCCTAAATGCAGGATGTCTCCTCCAGAGGATATTTCCTTTCAGGACTTCATCAGGAAGGTGGCTCGAGGTCTGTCCATTACTGTGGCTCCTGAAACAGAGCCCAGAGCAAAGGAGTTGGAAATTTTACAATATCCCAAAACTCCTAAAGAGGCAGCTACTCTACCCATCCATGAGATCTTTCATGATCTCATGCTAAGAATGTGGGAGACGCCTCTTACCACCTCTCCTCACTCTCATAGACTGGATACTATGTATCGAGTCCCTCCTTGTCCTGGTTTCCAGAAGACTCAGCTTCCTCACTACTCTATTATAGTGGAATCAGCTATGAGAGGATCAGGAGTGCAAAGAGGCATGCCTCTAATCCTCCAGGACGTGAGTGCAGAACTTTGGATGCTTTTGGACATCGTACTTTCCAAGCTTCCATGCTTTCTGCCAGGATCAGTTCCTATATTTTTTATATGGGAATGTTCCTGAAGGAAATCACAGGAGATTTAGAGGTTTTGAGCCCTCTTCTTCCTGAGGATAGAAGGTAGGATTTTCTCATATTGGTCAAACATGCCCAGGATGTTTCTAAATTTGTCAACCGTGCAGCTTTTGACTGTTTTGAGTGCATAAGCAGAACCTCTGCCATTGCCATAGGTGCACGTAGAATTGCCTGGCATCTGATTTGGAGCTCTGGGTACAAGACAAACTGGGTAATATTCCTTGTACTGGTGAGAACCTGTTTGGCAAAGATTGGCAAGAAAAAGCCAATGAGTTGGATGCTGACAACTCCACCTTGGATAGATTATCCAAGGCCACAGCTGATCCTGCAAGAAAGAAATCTTTCAAAAAAACATTCTTTTCCAAAAAGAAAAGGTTTTATCCTGCTTATTCCCAGCAGGGACGCTCTGCAGGTCAACCTATCCGGAAAAGTCAGCAACAACCCATACAAAGGAAAGCAAAGACTGCTAAGCCTCAACCGTCTCAGCAGTCTCAGCCTCCACAAGGCCTTTGACTTTCATCTAGAGAACTTAGCCTTCCTGGCTCTCAATGGACCAGAGCCTTCCACCATTCCAGGAAGGTTGTGTCACTTTGCCACCAGGTGGGGGCAGATAAAGCACAGTTACTTACCTGTAACAGGTGATCTCTGGGAACAGCAGAAATTAGTCCTCACATATGGGTACGTCGGTACCGACGGAGCCTGAGCGGGAAAGCTCCCCAGCTTCCCAGAAGGAAGCTTTTGGGGCCTCCCACTGCACATGCGCGCTGCCTTCCCGCCTTCCTGACCAGCTCTCCTCAGTTCGAGTTTATAGCTGAGACAATAGAGAGAGGAAAGGAAGATAGATAGAAGATACAACTCCTAGGGGAGGTGGGTGGGTTGTGAGGACTAATTCCTGCTGTTCCCAGAGATCACCTGTTACAGGTAAGTAACTGTGCTATCTCTAGGAACAAGCAGGAATAAGTCCTCACATATGGGGACTCCCTAGCTAAGATGCCTGGGAGATCCCCTTCCAAGGGTTCGCCATCTTCGTATGGATCTCAGGCATCCATCCTGGGAAGGTGGGCAGGAATTGTTCAAGTATGGAACAGGTGTTTGAGGACAGCCTGACCAAACAAGGCATCCCGGCGGGAGTCCTTGTCCAAACAGTAATGGGCTGTGAAGGTATGAACCGAGGCCCAGGTGGCGGCTCGACAGATCTGATCTATGGATACAGAGTGAAGATGAGCCATAGAAGTGGCCATGGCTCTCACATTGTGAGCTGTGACATGGCCTTCCAGAGAAATGTTTTTACTCTGGTAAGCAAAGGAAATACACTTAGCAATCCAATTGGAAAGTGTACATTTGGAGACTGGAAGTCCCAAATGAGAAGGATCAAAAGCCACAAAAAGTTGGGAAGACTTTCGATGTGGCTGAGTCCTGTTGAGGTAAAAGGCAAGAGCTCTTTTACAATCTAAAGTATGAAGGTTCCTCTCTGCACTGGATGCATGAGGAGCCGGAAAAAAGACAGGTAGATATACCTCTTGATTAAGATGAAAATTGCGAGACCACTTTGGGCATAAAGTGGGGATTCGTCCTGAGGACCACCTTATCATGATGAAACCTAGTATAAGGTGGATGAGCCACTAAGGCCTGTAGTTCACTGATGCGGCGAGCCGAAGTGACTGCAATAAGGAAAATGACCTTCCAGGAAAGAAATTTCAAGGAGGTAGAAACCAACGGTTCAAAAGGTGGCTTCATAAGCTGACCTAGAACTAGGTTCAAATCCCATGCTACCGGAGGAGGCCGGATGGGAGGTTTAGTTAGAGTCAGGCCTCTGATGAACCTTGCAATTAGAGGATGAGAGGAGACAGGTTGTCCATTTATTGGTTGTAAAGATGCTGCAATAGCACTCAAATGGACTCTTACTGAATTCGTCTTAAGGCCTGCATTGGAAAGATGCAGGAGATAGTCTAATAGAGAATTCAAAGGAAGTGCTAGAGGGTCAAGACCCTGTTGAGCACACCAAATAGAAAAGCGTTTCCATTTGAAAGCATAGGAACGCCTCGTGGAGAGTTTCCTAGAGGCATGAAGGATATCTTTCACTGGTTGAGAAAGATTGAAGTCATGAAGGCTTAGGCCTTCAGTAACCAAGCTCTGAGGTGTAGGGACTTGGGGTTTGGGTGCCACAAAGTCCCTTCCTCCTGAGAGAGAAGGTCTGGCGCAGCTCCCAGGTCCAGGGAGGGTCCCTGGGAGAGATGCAGAAGTAGAGGGAACCACACTTGGCATGGCCAGTGTGGAGCTATGAGGATCATCGATCCGTGATCCCTCTGGAGTTTGAACAGAGTCTTGGGAATCAAAGGAATGGGTGGAAAGGCATATAGGAATTCCTGACCCCAATGTAGGAGAAAGGCGTCGTTGGCCTGAGCTCCCTGACACGGAGTCCTGGAACAGAACCGGGGAAGTTTGGCATTCCACGGACTTGCAAAGAGGTCTATGTCCGGGGTTCCCCATTCCTGAAAGATTCTGCTTATCTGGTCCATATGTAGGGACCATTTGTGTGGAAGCAGAACTCGACTGAGTCTGTCTGTCCAAGAGTTTTGAACCCCTGGAAGATACACTGCCAGAAGATGAATTTGATGCTCTCTGGCGAAGGCCCATAATCTGAGAGCTTCGTTGCAAAGCGACAGAGAGCCTGTCCCTCCTTGTTTGTTTATGTAGAACATGGCCACCTGATTGTCTGTATGGACTAGGACGGTCAGGTTGACTAGGAGGGTATGGAAGACTTTGAGGGCAAAGTAGATTGCTCGCAATTCCAGGAGGTTGATGTGAAGGGTGGTCTCTTGTGGAGACCAAGCACCCTGAGTGGAGAGGTGTTGAAGATGGGCTCCCCACCCTGTTTGGGAGGCATCTGTTGTGAGGGTTGCTTGGGGCAACAAAGGTTGGAAGGTGGCCCCCAACAACAGATTCTTGGTGGACATCCACCATTGGAGGGACCAAAACAGACGCTTTGAGGTGAGTATTTGGTCGGAGAGCGCTCCTGATGCCTGAGTCCACTGGGTGGCCAAGGTCCATTGAGCTGCTCTCATATGAAGACGAGCGTAGGGCACCAAGTGACTGCTGGACTGAGCTTGGGAGGCCAAGCACACCAGACGTTGGCCCCGGACTTGAGGTAGGTAGGCCCTTGCAGTGGTGGTGTCCAACTGGGCCCCTATGAATTCCAGAGACTGAATAGGGATAAGTTGAGACTTGGGAAGGTTCATCACCAGTCCCAGATACTGCAGAATGTGCCTTGTGCAGTCCAGGGAAATCTGGGCCTCTGACTGAGATGGAGCTCGGATGAGCCAGTCGTCCAGATATGGGAATACAAAAATTCCCAGACCTCTTAGAAATGCGGCAACAACTGCCATGCATTTGGTGAACACTCTTGGAGCAGAGGCTAGACCGAAGGGAAGTACTCTGTACTGGAAATGTTTTCCCTGAAACAGAAATCTTAGATATTTTCTGTGGGATGGGTGGATGAGTATATGTGTGTACGCATCCTTGAGATCTAGAGAACAAAGCCAATCCTGACTCTGAATGTATGGAAGGAGAATGCCTAGAGAAAGCATTTTGAATTTCTCCTTGTACAGAAATTTGTTCAATTCTCTCAGATCTAGGATAGGTCTGAATCCCCCTGTCTTCTTTGATATGAGAAAATAAGGGGAGTAGAATCCTGTCCCTTGTTGAAGAAGAGGAACCTATTCTATTGCCCCTTGGGCAAGGAGAGAAGAGATTTCCTGACCCAACAGGTCCAGGAGAGATGGGGGAGAATTGAAGTGCCTCACCATGGTATGTGGAGGAAGGTTGGAAAAATGAAGTTTGTAGCCCTCTCTGATGATAGAGAGGGTCCAGTGCTCTGATGTAATTTGCCCCCATCTGGGAGCAAAGTGAGCTAACCTTCCGGGAATGGTGAGGGGCTCTGGTTGTTCTAGAGCCAGAAATGTTAAGTTCTCTAGGGGCAAGTCAAAACCCCTGAGGGGGTTGAGCCTGCTGAGGAGTGGCAGACGCTGCAGGCTTTGACCTTGCCTGTTTAGGTTGCTGACGTTTAGCAGCAAAGCGAGGCTGAGAAGATTGTTGGCCAGTATTTGTGGAAAATCTGGCCTTCTTGTAGTAAGGCCTCTTGAAAGACTTTTTCTTGGCAGGAGTAGAGGTAGACTTAGAAAGTCTATCTAAGGTAGCATTTTCTGTGTCCATTTGAGTGGCTTTAATTTGCCAGTCTTTACCAAATAAGTTCTCACCTGTACAGGGCAGATTCCGTAAGCCATCCAGGACCCAGGGTTCTAGGTCAGAGGCCTGGAGCCAAGCAAGTCGTCGGGCTGCAATGGCAATGCCCGAAGCTCTACCGGCACCTTCAAAGGAATCAAAGGCTGCTCTGTTGGAGAACTTAGAAACATCTAGAAGCTGTTTCACTATAGAAATGAACTCCTCCTTTCTATCCTCCGGGATAAAGGAGGCAAAATGCCGTACCTTTAGGGCAAGTTCCCTTAGAAACATGCCCATATACAGACTGTATGAATTAATCCTGGCTATAAGCATACTAGCCTGGAAGATTTTCCTACCAAAAGAGTCTAGGGTCTTACATTCTCGCCCTGGAGGGGTAGAAGAGTGCCTTTTGGTACTCTTAATCTTTTTCAGCGCAGACTTCACCACAATGGAATGGTGAGGCAGCTGAGTCTTTTGAAAACCAGGAGAAGGAGGGACCCGGTACATGGTGTCCAACCTACGAGAATAAGGAGACAACGTTAGAGGAGCCTCCCATAAGTCCATCAAGTGTTCTTGAAGGATTTCATGGATAGGCAGGGTGACTGCCTCTTTAGGAACTTTAGGGTATCCTAAAATATCCAATTTCTTTGATCTAGGTTCTTTCTCAGAGGATGTAGTAATAGAAAGTCCTTTAGCTACTTCTATAATGAAGTCTTGAAAGGACAAATCCTCTGGTGGAGACATTCTCCTCTTTGGGGAAGAAGGCTCTTCAGGAAGAACTAGAGACAGCTCATCAGAGTCATCAGAGGAGTCAAAATCCTTAGAAGAATCAGAGTATCCTCTATTTGCTTCCAACGCACGATACGCATACCGATCGGTATCGACATCGGGCGTACCGGGTATGGGATCGGTATCGGGTGAAAACCCGGATCCGGCATGCGGAACCGATCTGCGTTTGGAAGACGATGGTCTTGGTTCCGGTATGGAAGACAGTACCGGAACCGGACCCGGAACCGCTGGATGCAGTACTGAGGTCGTCGCAGCATTAATGAAAGCCAGCATGGCCTGCTGCATGGTCTGAACAGTATTGCTCATAGACGCCACTGCTGCCTGGATATCGGTACCAGTATGGGCCGGTACCCCAGAGCAGTCTAACAGGTGATCGGTCGAGGCCGTGCCATCGATGTCAACCTGTAACCCCATAGATGGTGCTTTGGAAGCCAGAGCTTCCCGCCGGGGTTGTTTGGCTGGGGCATGGTCCTCAGATTCAAAAGTGAGAGCCTCTCGATGCTTTGAAGGAGATTTGCTCTTTGAGGACCTGCCCGAAGAAGGTTTGGTTACCTGAGATCCATCCGGAGAGGAAGACCTGGATGACTGTGATGCTGGATTATCTGAAGCAAACAGCATATGGAATTTGTTGGCCCGGTTCTGCAAACCACGTTTAGACATCTGGGAGCAGGATGGGCAGTCCGGAATGGAGTGGTCAAGTCCCAAACATTTAAGACACCATTCATGGGTGTCTATGACAGAAATAACAGCACTACACTTGGTACACTTCTTAAAACCAGGGGCTGGTTTCTCCATGAGGAGAATTTGTGTAGGCCTGAGGCCTAACCGAAGTCACCAAGTTGTGCAAAGATAAAGATTTTTTTTTTTTTTTTTGAAAGAAAAGAAAAGAAAAGAGAGACCGGCGGTACCGGTTTCGGTATGGGGAAGGCAGGTAAGCGGTCTAAAGAAACGAACTAAAACAATAATTTCTTCAGCGGTGACAGGAACACGACCTGCTGGCTCCGCAGAAAAAGAGAAACTGAGGAGAGCTGGTCAGGAAGGCGGGAAGGCAGCGCGCATGTGCAGTGGGAGGCCCCAAAAGCTTCCTTCTGGGAAGCTGGGGAGCTTTCCCGCTCAGGCTCCGTCGGTACCGACGTACCCATATGTGAGGACGTATTCCTGCTTGTTCCTGGAGATCAGCAGAGCATTGGACACTCTCCATCATAAAAGAGGGGTACAAGCTCCATTTTTCGAGCATGCCCCTTCCCACAATGGTAAGACAGTTCAATTCTCAGACCTCTCTTATCAACCTATTAGATCAAGAGGTAACTATGCTTCTTGCCCAAGGGGCAATAGAAGAAGTACCCATTCCTCAACAGGGTACAGGGTTTTACTCCCCCTATTTCCTTATCCCAAAGAAAATAGGAGGACACAGATCTATTTTAGACCTCAGAGAATTGAACAAATTCCTGTTCAAGGAGAAATTCAAGATGGTTTCTCTAGGAACTCTGCTGCCATACCTTCAGATTCAGGATTGGCTATGTTCTCTAGATCTCAAGGATGCGTACACTCATGTTCTCATCCATCCATCTCACAGCAAGTTCCTTCGGTTCCTTTTTCACGGAAAGCACTACCAATACAGGGTGCTTCCTTTTGGCCTGGCCTCAGCACCAAGGGTGTTTACGAAATGCATGGCTGTGGTAGCAGCATTTCTTCGCACTCTAGGAATATTCATCTCCCCTTACTTAGACGATTGGCTCATTCGAGCCCCATCAGAGTCAGAGGCCAGGATTTCTTTGTCTTGCACAATGCATATCCTTCAGTATTTGGGTCTAGTCATAAACGTTCCAAAGTCCAGTCTAACTCCTACTCAGGCTTTAAAGTTCATAGGAGCTTGGCTGGAAACAAGGAAAGCAAGGGCCTATCTTTCTCAGACCCGTTGCCTTCGCATGGTGCAGTTAGCTTCTCAAGCAGTGCTGAATCCTCATCTCACTGCTCGGGAGATGTTACAACTACTAGGCCACATGGCATCTACCGTGCATGTGGTTCCCTATGCTCGCCTCCATATGAGAGCAACCCAAGCTTCAGGTGCCTGTCAGACAAAATAGCAAACACAAATCGCCTTATTTTGTCCCTCCAATGGTGGCAGTCCACTCAAAACCTGTTGCTGGGGTCCCTGTTTCAACAACCTTTACCCCAGGCAACTCTCACAACAGATGCTTCTCCATTGGGTTGGGGAGCTCATCTACAAGACCTCTCCACCCAAGGCACTTGGACTCCACAGGAGACTCATCTACATATCAATCTCTTAGAGCTCATAGCAATCTTCCTTGCTCTTCGAGTGTTCCACACCCTACTCAGCTGCAAAACAGTCCTTATTCACACGGACAACTAAGTAGCCATGTTCTATGTGAACAAGCAGGGAGGAACAGGCTCTCTGTCGCTTTGCAACGAAGCTTTGTGACTATGGGTCCTCGCCAGAGAGCATCAGATTCATCTCCTGGCAGTGTATCTTCCAGGCATACAAAACTCTTGTGCAGACAGACTCAGTTGAATTCTGCTTCTACACGAATGGTCTCTACATGTAGACCAGGTGACCAAGATTTTTCAAATTTGGGGAACCCCGGACATAGACCTCTTTGGAAGTCCATTGAATGCCAAACCTCCCCGGTTCTGTTCCAGAATCCCGGCTCAGGGTTCTCAGGCCAAGGATGCTTTCCTCCTTCACTGGGGCCAAGACTTCCTTTATGCCTTTCCACCCATTCCCCTAATTCCCAGGACCCTATTCAAGCTTCAGAGAGACAGAGGCCGTATAATTCTCATAGTTCCACATTGGCCTCGGCAAGTGTGGTACCCTCTGCTTCTCTCTCAAGCTCCCTCCCTGGAGTTAGGGTCTGCTCCAGATCTCCAATCTCAGGAGAACGGAATGTTATGGCATCCCAATCCCCAGTCTCTGCATCTCAGGGCTTGGTTCGTGAAGGCCTAGATCTCCATGATCTTAACCTCCCTCAGCAAGTAAAGGATATCCTTTATGCTTCCAGGAAGCCTTCCACAAGACGCTCTTATGCTTTCAAGTGGAAAAGGTTTACCATATGGTATTCGCAGAAGGGTCTTAACCCCCTTGCGGTACCTCTGCAATCATTACTGGAGTATCTCCTTCATTTATCCAGTGCAGGACTTAAGACTAACTCAGTGAGAGTCCATATGAGTGCTATTGCAGCTTCTTTCAAGCCTCTAAATGGACAGCCTATTTTCTCCCATCCTCTTATAGCAAGATTTATGAGAGGCCTTCTGCTAACTAAGCCTCCCATTAGGCCACCACCTGTGGCATGGGACTTAAACTTGGTTCTTGGTCAGCTCATGAAGCCACCTTTCGAACCCTTAGCTACTACCTCATTGAAATTCCTTTCTTGGAAGGTTATCTTTCTCATTGCAATCACATCAGCACGCCGCATCAGTGAGTTGCAAGCACTAGTGGCTGATCCACCTTATACAAGGTTCCATCATGACAAGGTAGTCCTTAGGACTCATCCACACTTTATGCCAAAGGTGGTCTCGCCTTTTCATCTAAACCAAGTGGTCTACCTACCTGTGTTCTTTCCAAGGCCTCATGCATCAAATGCAGAAAGGAATCTTCATACTTTGGACTGTAAATGAGCTTTAGCCTTTTACTTACAAAGAACACAGCAACATAGAAAGTCCTCTCAACTCTTTGTTGCTTTTGATCCTTCTTATTTGGGACTTCCAGTCTCCAAGAGAACACTGTCAAACTGGATTGCTCAGTGTATTTCCTTTGCCTATCAGAGTAAGAATCTTCCTCTGGAGGGCCATGTCACAGCTCACAATGTGAGAGCCATGGCAGCTTCAATGGCTCTGTGTCTATCGACGACATCTGTCGAGCAGCCACCTGGGCCTCTGTTCATACCTTCACAGCCCATTACTGCTTGGACAAGGACTCCCGCCGGGATGCCTTGTTTGGTCAGGCTGTTCTCCACCTGTTCCATACCTAATCAACTCCTACCCACCATCCCTGGTTGGATGCCAGTGATCCATGGGGGGAAGTGGAGCCCTTTCTCAGGGGCACACAACTTCCAGGGTTTCTCCCTGGCATCTAAAGCTAGGGAGTCCCCATATGTGAAGACTACATTCCTGCTTGTTCCTGGAGATAGCATAGTTACTCACCTGTAACAGGTGATCTCCGGGAACAGCAGGAATTTAGTCTTCACAACCCACCCACCTGCCCTAGGAGTTGTAACTCTCTATCTCTTTCTCTTTCCCTCTCTCTCTCTCTCTTTGTCTCAGCTTTAAAACTCAACTGGAGAGAGGCAGTTGGGAAAGGCGGGAAGGCAGCATGCAGGCGCTGTGGGATGCTCCCAAAAGCTTTCTAATTGGATGCTGGGTAGTGTTCCCGCACAGGCTCCGTCGGTACCGACGATACCCATATGTGAAGACTAAATTCCTGCTGTTCCCGGAGATCACTTGTTAAAGGTGAGTAACTATGCTTTATCGACGTCATTATCAAGCACGTCCGCATTTCTGAAATTGTGCAAGCACTTGCCACGTGCCTGCTTCCCCCCTCCCCCCCCCCCTATGTTCTGGGTTTGATGTCCCCAAATTGCACTTAAAGTGAACATGGATTTAGCCAAGGAAAGTCTTGTCCCACTAATCTACTGTATTTTTTGAAGGTATGATTAAACAGGTAGATAAAGGTGAGCCGGCTGATATATCGTATCTCCAGATTTTCATAAACATTTGATGATCCCTCATGAGAGACTCTTGGCAAAATTAAAAAGCCATGGGATAGGAGGTAGTCAAATGTTAAGGATCATGAACTGGTTAAAAGACAGAAAACAGACAGTAGGAATAAATGGCTAATTTTCTCAATGGAGAAAGATGAATAGGGGAGTACCCCAGGGATCTGTACTGGGCCTGATACTTTTTAACATATTAGAAACATAGAAACATGATGACAGAAAAAGACCACAAGGCCCATCTAGTCTGTCCTTCCATAACAACAACTACAACAGTCCACTTTTTACCTTTAGAGATCCTCTGTGTTGGTCCCATGCTTTTTTGAACTCAGTCACTGTCCTCATCTCCACCACCTCCACTGGGAGACTATTCCACAGATCCACTACTCTTTCTGTAAAGAAATATTTCCGCATATCACTCCTGAATCTATCTCCCTTCACCCTCATCCCATGTCCCCTCGTAGCAGAACTTGCTTTCAATTGAAAGAGGCTCTCTCCCTGAACATTTATGCCACGGAGGTATTTAAACATCTCAATCATATCACCTCTATCTCGCCTTTCCTCTAAGGTGTACATATTAAGATCCTTAAGTCTGTCCTCATATGCTTTATAATGAAGCCCATTAATCATTTTAGTAGCAACCCTCTGCACCGACTCCATCCTGTTCACATCCTTTTGAAGGTGCGGTCTCCAGAATTGCACACCATACTCCAAATGAGGTCGCACCAAAGACTTATACAGAGGCATTATCACCTCCTTTTTTCTGCTAGCCATTCCTCTCCGTATGCACCCAAGCATCCTTCTAGCTTTTGCCGTCGCCTT
The DNA here is from genome assembly GCA_033557465.1 of Ichthyophis bannanicus. Taxonomy (NCBI): domain Eukaryota; kingdom Metazoa; phylum Chordata; class Amphibia; order Gymnophiona; family Ichthyophiidae; genus Ichthyophis; species Ichthyophis bannanicus. The sequence goes on along the minus strand of CM066045.1, from coordinate 66,555,463 downwards.
TTCTACCTGTTTAGCTACTTTAAGATCATCAGACACAACCACGCCTAGGTCCCGCTCTTCTTTAGTGGACAAAAGTACTTCACCTCCTATACTGTATTGCTCCCTTGGATTGCTGCAGCCCAAATGCATGACCTTACATTTTTTAACATTAAATCCCAGCTGCCAAATTCTAGACCATTCTTCAAGCTTAGCTAGATCCCTCCTCATGTTATCTACACCTTCCTGGGTGTCTACTCTATTACAGATTTTGGTATCATCCGCAAAGAGGCAAACCTTAGCCGACAGCCCTTCCGCTATATCACTAACAAAGATGTTAAAAAGAATCGGACCAAGGACAGATCCCTGGGGCACACCACTGGTAACATCCTTCTCCTCAGAGTGAGCTCCATTTACTTGTACTCTTTGTCGCCTCCCACCCAACCAATTTCTAACCCAAGCAGTAACTTTAGGGTCCATCCCTAGGGTGCTCTGTTTGTTTATAAGTCGCCTGTGAGGAACAGTGTCAAAGGCTTTACTGAAATCTAAATACACCACATCTAGAGCTCTCCCTCGGTCCAACTCCCTGGTCACCCAGTCAAAGAAATCGATCAGATTTATCTGACAAGACCTGCCTCTGGTGAATCCATGCTGCCTCGGATCCTGTAATCCGCCGGACTCCAGAAACCTCACTATTTTCTCTTTCAGCAGCGTTTCCAATAATTTACTCACCACTGAAGTTAAACTAACCGGCCTGTAGTTTTCAACCACATCCTTACTTCCGCTTTTGTGTAAAGGCACCACATGAGCCTCTCTCCAGTCCTTTGGCACCACTCCCGACTCCAACGAGGCATTGAAAAGGTCAGTCAGTGGAGCTGCTAGAACGTCCCCAAGTTCCCTCAGTATTCTAGGGTGTATCCCATCCGGTCCCATCGCTTTGTCTACTTTAAGTTGAGCTAGTTTCTCACGAACACAGTCTGAAAATTGTTCAAGATGTCCCTCGCTTCTGTTCTTATTTGTGGGTGTTTTCTGAGGTCCTGCTCCTGGTTCTTCATCTGTGAACACAGAACAAAAATATTTGTTAAGCAATTCCGCTTTATCCTTATCAGCTTCTACATATTCCCCCCCTGCATCCTTGAGTCTGACAATACCACTTTTGCCCTTTCTCTTCTCACTAATATATCTGAAAAATGTCTTATCCCCCCATTTTATTGCATTGGCTATTTCCTCCTCCTTTTGAATCTTTGCCTTCTTGACTACTTTGCTAGCTTCTCTAAGTTTTTCCAAATACAGATGCCTGTCTTCCTCTCTCTGTGATCTCTTGTATTTCATGAAGGCCTCCCTCTTTTTCTTCACTTTTTCAGCTACTTCCTTCAAAAACCGTAGCGGTCTCCTGTTTCTTTTGCCTTTATTTACCATTTTAACAAAAAGGTTGGTTGCCTTTAAAATACCCCCTTTCAGCTTTGCCCACTGTTTTTCTACATCCCCCAGCTGTTCCCATCCCACTAACGACTCCCTGAGGTATTGGCCCATCTTCGCATAGTTAGTCTTCCTAAATTCTAAGATCTTCACCTTGGAATGGATTCTAACAGCCCTAGTGCTAATACTGAACCACACCATCTGGTGATCACTGGATGCAAAATGATCTCCCACTACAACATCAGAAACACTTTCACCATTGGTAAGCACCAAGTCCAGTATGGCCCCTTCACGTGTGGGGTCTGTTACCAATTGCCTGAATAGTTCTCCCTGTAGAGAATCCAGAATCTCCTTACTTCTAGATGATACTGCAACAGGAATGTGCCAATCAACATCTGGCATATTGAAATCTCCTAGCAGTAGCACTTCCCCTTTCCTAGCAATGCTGCGTATGTCTTCAATTAACTCTCTGTCCACCTCTTCCTCTTGTGAGGGAGGTCTGTATATCACACCAATGCAAATAGATTTCTCTTTCCCTCTTTCTAGTTTAACCCACAATGCCTCCTCTCTCCCTTTTAAGCTCTGTAATTCCAAAGCTTTAATAGTAGTTTTTACATATAGTGCCACTCCTCCTCCCCTTCTTCCTACCCTGTCCTTTCTGAATAAAGTATAGCCAGGTATAGTTACATCCCAGTCATGGTTTTCTGTGAACCATGTTTCTGTAACTGCCACTAAATCCAAGTCAGCAACTCCTACCAAAGCTTCAACTTCAGGGATCTTATTTCCCATGCTACGGGCATTAATACACACTGCTTTCCATGTGTTACCCCTGTTACCCATTTCCATAAAGGTATTTAATGTATCACCTACCTGGGGGCTTTCACTTACCTGGGGGCTTTCTTCACCCATCCCCAACGAATCTAGTTTAAAGCCCTCTTCAGTAGATTAGCCAGTCTACTACCAAAGATGCGTTGACCTTTCTTGGACAGATGGATGCCATCTCTGCTCTGCAACCCTTGGAACAGCATCCCATGGTCTAGGAAACCAAAACGCTCTCGAAGACACCATCCACGCATTCATCTCCAGGATGCGAGCCTCTCTGCCTTGGCCTTTACCCTCAACAGGGAGGATTGAAGAGAACACCACCTGTGCACCTACCTGCTTCACCCTCTGTCCCAGAGCCATGAAGTCACTTTTGATATGTTCCGAGGTATACCTGGCAGTATCATTTGTTCCAACATGGATTAGCAACATTGGGTAATAGTCAGTGGGCTTCATGAGTCTCGGCAAACTCTCCGTAACATCTTGGATCTTGGCACCAGGCAGACAGCATACCTCTCTGGACATCAAGTCTGGTCGGCAGATGGACGCCTCAGTACCCCTCAGAAGAGAGTCTCCAACAACCACTACCCTTCGTTTCCTTCTGGTCACTGATTCCGCAACTATGGGGTACTTGAACTCTGGTTCTTCCCTTTCCAGGGATGCTTTCACCTCCTCCACTTCCAGGGCTGCATAATGGTTCTTCAATTCAAGGGCTGGAGAAGTTGGATTGGTGATTTTGCAGGCTCTGGTGACTTTTGTCCAACCATCGACATTCTGTTGGCAGCCATCTTCTCCTGTGCTGGAGAGCCTGGTTGCTGCAAGAAGCATCTCATCAATGTACTTCTCACTGTCTTGAATGCTCCTCAGTCTCGCCACCTCCTCTCTGGGTTCCTCCACTTGTTTCCTCAGAGCTTCAGCATGCAGGCACCCTGCACATGGAACCGGTTCTTCAACTGGCATTAGGACCTCTGTCTGGACCGAGGCAGAAGCTGTAACGGGGGCAACAGCTTTAGCAATACGATTTTTCCCAGCCATTGTTCTGTTTGTGGAGCTTAGGTATCTGTTAAAGAAAAAGAGAGAGATCTACCAAGTACCAGCTGGTTTCACAGCTGTCCTTTCAGAGAAAAAGCAGTTAAATCTCTTTAATTATATTCAATATGTGCTGGTCCAATTCACTGTGATTTGCTAAAGGGGGAGGTGCCCTATAAAGCAAGACTGCTTACTAGGGGTGGGTGGGAGTCGGGGTGGGTAGGGAGGGAACTAACTCCTGATTAGGTGTTAGCAGTTTCTGAATCTGAGGAGGTTACAGAGTTCAGCAACCTACTGTGCTCCAGTAAAGTTCCCCTAAAACAGCAAAAATGTAAGTAACCTTGCTTTTAAAAAGTATACACAAAACCCTTTTAAGAGCTCCCAGTCAGAGAGCTAGCAATGTAATAAAAAACAAAACAAACAACCAAACAAAGAAACCCTCAAATCCTTACTTACTGTTTGATGTGTGGAGCCCTGGTTAGGAAAGCCTCAAAAGGGCAGGGCACAGGAGCCTTTTATGCAGGCTTCAACTGCACTCAGGAAACAGGCCCACTAACTCCTGATTAGGTGATCTGAAAATGGGAACAATGAGTGAGGTGATCATATATGCATATGAGACAAAATTATTCAAAGTTGTTGAAACCTAAGAGGATTGTGAAAACTTGCCAGAGGACCTTGAAAAATTGTGACACGAGGGGTATGTTTACTAAACCGCGGTGAAGGAACAGTCTTTTCCATGCGTTAATGGCAGCGATAAGGGGTTACGGTGTGGTAAGTGTCCTGGGCATCAGAGGCATTCCGACGTTAAGGGGTGCTAGTGGACACTTATGTGGTAACAGCGCATGTTGCGTTAAGGGGTGGTAATGGACACTTACCATGCGGCAACAGGACATTAAGGGGTGGTAGTGGACACTTACTGTGTGGTAATGGGACATGCTGCGGGAAAGTGTCTGGCATATACCTTAATGCAGGAAAGCCACTGAAACTCTGAAAGGGGGGCAGGGAAGCCTTTGGAGAAGGTATGGATGAAAGCACAATTGGTATCTGATGGAGTTGACTCACCTGATGCCTGGCAATGTGGCATATGCTGTTGACTAGGCGAGATAGGCGACTGCCTAGTAATGGTAAGTGTGGGTGTTGGCAGCAGTGGAGTCAGCGGAGGGGATGCGGCAGCAGGGAGCGCTGTGATAGGAGTGCAGTCCTAGATGCTCCTGAAAGCATACACCATGCTGTAAACTACATTATAGTGTCTGTGAGGTGTGGACATGTATCCAAATGTACTGTCAGTGTGTGGCATGCCATAGGCCAGGACAGTGTCTTGGTGGAGGCAGCACGTTCCTGATGTGGGCAACAAAGTGAGGATTGACCATGAGTGCTTATGTGGAGCAGTCACAAGAGAGGTGTGCATGATATGGATAACTGCTGCAAATGACCCCTGATGGCCATGGTGGGACAATTTACTGCTAGTAAGCTTCCCCACCATGATCTCCCTGACAGTCAAATGGTGGGTGCAGGACTGTGCCATGGGTTTTCCAAGCAGAGAATGCAATGTGTGCGGTGGGAGTGCAAGCATTTGGTGTGTGTGAACCAAAAGAAGCAGTGCCATGAGCTATATGAAACACCATTTGTGCGGGTGGGACTGTTGCCTCAGCCTGTGCAGCTGCAAGACAATATACCCGACATAGTGACATGATAGATAGGGACAAGTTGAACCCATTTGCCCCAAGTAATGATGGTAGAACAGTGCAGGGAATGGCTATGCAATGAGTGTTAGGTGCCTGAAAGTACGAGATCTATTCCCTTTACGTAAAGCTGGGAGGTCACAATGTTGTCAAAACAGAAAACGCATCCATGCCAGTTGACCCAGACATCTGCTGCATATACATCACTGACCCGCTGCAATGTGCCACGGCAGAGCCACTAAAGCCATGCTCACAGATGTCCATGATGGGAAATGCCATGTTGGGCTAGCCAACATGTGGCCATAATGCATAGAAATGTAGAAGAATGATTGTCTGCAGGTCACAGCAGAGCCAGGACTGTGCAAGCGCACCCAGGCACAAAATGAAGTAGGAATCAAATCCTGGACCTTTGACCCTGAAGACATTGCACCAACCAGTAGGCTACACCTTCATACAGCTCTGTGTAAATGTATAGAGCCTGCAGATCTCTGATCAAACAGTTTGCTGTCCTCCGGCATAGGTTGGGCCCTCCAATACCCATGAGGCACTGCACATGCAAACAGCGGTCTGCAGCTGAAGAACCAATGGAGAATGCACTGATCCAGCATATCATCTCAGTAAGACACACGGACATGCACATAACAGCAAGCCATTCTGCAGAGCGGTTTCAGCTGTCTCCCTGAGAGAGGAGGGGTACCCAGCACCTGGTCCACTGAACCTGCACTGTTTAGAGATGATCTCTGCTGGCTGTGCTGTAGGTCCACATCATTGCTAGGGTTTAGCAGGTATTGTCCGCAGTGTGTTATGCTTTTTTCCTTGTTTCCTGCATGCTGAGGGTGACAGTGACAGCAACAGCTCGGTCCTGTGTTCTGCCCATTGGACCTAACCCTCCAATAATGCAGGTTAGTGGCCAGTGTCAATATGCTGCTGCCATGGACAGCCACTGCAGTGGGGATGTATAGGCTGGCGTGGGGCTACTGCTACAGTCCTATCAGTACCCCAGGGAGTAGGCCAAGAACGACTGCTGCCCCAACCATTGTGGAATAACAATTGACTACAGCATGGGCAGAAAGACTGCCCCGCTGCCCTTCTCTGGCCTGTGTCAGCCAAGCACAAACCAACTATGGTAGGTCTGCTGGTCAGCATGCACGGCATGTGCGTAGTGTGACCACGAGCACTCTGCCTTGGGATACTCAGCATTGACACCCAGCCGTTTGTTCAGTGATTGTCATCCCCAGACAGAGAATGCATCCACATCATTGGAGCCAGACATAATAGCTCTATGTGGATACATAGCCGTGCTATGGTCACATTTTGATCATAATGAGTGTGCCATCTCAGCATGACATACAGTGGCCACCCAGGCAATGCACATGGCAGACGGGCAGAATGGCATCTCAGCCAGTGACCCTACCATTGTGGCAGAGACATCCAGGTCAGTCTGCGCTGTTTCAGGTGATACCCACAATCCTCTGCCTCGGTGCAGTGCAGAAAGCCACAGGACAAAGGAGATCCATACACACACACACTCTCATTGACGCACGGAGCAAAAGTGGAGATGTTGGCATTCCTGCTTGACACTTCTGTCTCAATGTCAGCTCAAGGATTGATAATGTGTGCTCTGTTTGCACGTGCTATATTACCATGCCTTGCCCTCACCACACGTTGTTACTGTGTGCTATTAGCTCCAACCAGCTGTGGATAGTGGAGCCTGTCAGTGCTGCTGGTGGGTGTTTCCAATCCTTGCTGGCTATCTCCTTGGTGGTTGCACATGCTGGAGCTGAACTTATACTGTCAGCTAAACCTTGTCCACAGGAATATGCAATACAGAAACCCCAGCGGGGACCTGAACCTGTGACCCTCCACATATATACACACCAACTGTGTGTCTTGCATGACAGTGCTGCCTTATGGGGATGACAGCTCCTGTTGCTGACGTGCTGCCCTTCAGCTGGCCTTTGGCACATGCTGCAATGTGCATGGTGCACATGACCAGGACAAGGCTTCTATCTGCTGCAGGCTGGTGCCACTTCCCATGCCACCACCAACACACTACCATGCAGACATGCCCATGCACTGTCGGTGGTGGTCGCAGTCCCAGTATGTTAAACATGCAGGTTTGGCAGGCACCTTGGGCACAAGGTTCGGATGGCAGGGGCAGGGGCACACATGGATGGCCACGCAGCCCCCCCCCCCACCAGCTGCCCGTGCAGAGGCCTCATCACTGCCTGCCACTGATATGTCTCGGGGGAGGATGGCAGCCACTGCTGTAGTATTTCCCCGGGCACCTACATTTTCCAGCTACCTGGAGGGTTACAGGGTCTGGCACTATCGGCCTCTTCCCCCACAGCTGGGTTCTGCGGGGGAGGCAGCCTGGATCTCTGCCTGGGGTGCTAGGACCCTTGAACCGTCCCATGTGGCACATTGCCTTTCTGCAGCAGTAGCAGGACTGTGTGTTGCCACTGTCACATCATGACAAACATCATAGATAATTCTGTGGATGGCAGAATACCCCTTTGTGACGAGGCTAAAATGGTTCGGGTTCATCGACCTGGGGAAGAGACGGCTGAGGGGGAGATATGATAGAGGTCTATAGATTATTGACCAGAGTGGAACAGGTAAATGTAGGTCACTTTTTTATGCCATCAGACTGTAGACAGACTAGGGGACTTGCAATGTGGCTACAGTGTAACCCATTTGGGTGTTCTAGATGAAAATATTTTTTCAGTCAAACGCGTAATCAAACTCTGCAATCCATTACTGGAGGATGTGGTAAAAGCTGTCAGTGTAGCTAGGTTTAAAAAGGTTTGGATGGGTTCCTGGGTAACGGTCCATAAACCATTGCTAAAGAGGATCCAAGCTATGCACTGCTTGCTCCAGTACAGTTATTGGGGATCTGTGTGTCTTCTGGGGAAACTGCTAGGTATTTGTGACCTAGATTGTGCACTGTTGAACACAGGATACTGGGCATGATGGACCTTAGTCTGACACTGTTTAGCATATTTTGTAGTCTTATGTTCCTATGTGCCATTTAGGCAGCTGCCTGGTCCCCCCTGTGCACCAGCAGCCCCCACTGCATGACCCAGATGCCATCTCCTTTACCCCCATTTGCACCATCAACATAGTGCCCTTTCATACTTGGGTACTATGCTGCCGCTGCTGCTAATGGAGCACTACTATCACTCTTTTGGGCTCCCCTCTCTGTGCATCACATTGCAGACGTAAAATAGGCTCTCTCTCCTCAAACACCCTTTCCGCCGGGTTTTGAATTGCGTTAGGGTTCCTGTCGTTAAGGTTCCTGCGTTAAGAGAGCAAGCCTTGTTCCCACCCACTCAACTCCCATTGACCCCCACTCTTTGCCCGGTGCACGCCTTCTCTCCACCCACAGGTACCGTTAACATGTGCTAAAGTGGCTGGTACCATTAGCGCATGCTAAAGTGGCTTTTTGCACATGCACAGTTAGTGCGTGCCAATGGTACACTTGCTCCTTTACCGCGGTTTAGTAAACATACCCCTGAATGTCCAGATGGCAGATGAAATTTAATGTGGACAAATGCAAAGTCATGTAGGAAGGGAAGAACAACATAAACTATGGTTACATGATGCAAGGATCCACATTAGGAACCACCACCCAGAAAAAGGATATAGGCGTCATTGTGGATAATATGTTGAAACCCTCTGCCCAGTGTGCAGAAGGCAGCCAAGAAAGCAAATAGAATGCTAAGAATCATAAGGGAAAGAAAGTAGAATAATACCAAGGATATCATAATGCCTTTGTATTGCTTCATGGTGCGACCACACCTCGAATTTTATGTGCAATTCTATGTCCTCTAAGATAACATGGACCAGAAGAATTAGAAAAGATACAGAGAAGAGCCACCAGAATGATAAAGGGGATGGAAGGATACCCCTACAAGAAAGGCTTAAAAGGTCAGGGCTCTTCAACTTGTAAAAGAAACAGCTAAGGGGAGATATAATAGAGATCTATAAAATGATGATTGGAATGGAACTGATAAATGTAGATCAGTTATTTACTCCTTTAAAAGTACAAACATAAAAGATCACATGGCCTATCTAATCTGTCCTTCCATATCAACAATTTCAACAGTCCCCTTTTTTCTTTTAGAGATCCTGTATGTTTGTCTCATGCTTTTTGGAATACAGATACTGTCCTCATCTCTACCACTTCCACTGGGAGACTATTCCACAGATCCACCACTCTTTCCGTAAAGAAATATTTCCGCATATCACTCATGAATTCTATCCCCTTTCACCTTCATCCCATGTCCCCTCATAGCAGAACTTGCTTTCTGTCGAAAGAGGCTCTCCCCCTGCACATTTATGCTACGGAGATATTTAAATATCACAATCATATCACCTCTATCCCGCCTTTCCTCTAAGGTGTACATATTAAGATCCTTAAGTCTGTCCTCATATGCTCTATAATGAAGATCACTAACCATTTTAGTAGCCACCCTCTGCACTGACTCCATCCTGTTTATATCCTTTTGAAGGTGCGGTCTCCAGAACTGCACACAATACTCCAAATGAGGTCGCACCAAAGACTTATACAGAGGCACTATCACCTCCTTTTGTCTGCGAGCCAATTATCTCCGTATGCACACAAGCATCCTTCTAGCTTTTGCTGTCGCCTTTTCTACCTGTTTAGCTACTTTAAAATCATCAGACACAACCACGCCTAGGTCTTGCTCTTCTTTAGTGGACAAAAGTACTTCACCCCCTATACTGTATTGCTCCCTTGGTTTGCTGCAGCCCAAATGCATGACCTTGCATTTTTTAACATTAAATCCCAGCTGTCAAATTCTAGACCATTCTTCAAGCTTAGTTAGATCCCTTCTCATGTTATCTATACCTTCCTGGGTGTTTATTGCAGATTTTTGTCACCCATAAGTGAGGACTGACTTCCTGCTTGGTCCTGGAGAACTTCCTTCTCCTCAGAGTGAGCTCCATTTACTTGTACTCTTTGTTGCTTCCCAATTCCTAACCCAAGCAGTAACTTTAGGGTCCATCCCTAGGGTGCTCAGTTTGTTTATAAGTTGCCTGTGAGGAGCGGTGTCAAAGGCTTTACTGAAATCTAAATACACCACTTCTAGGGCCCTCCCTCGGTCCAACTCTCCCTGGTCACCCAGTCAAAGAAATTAATCAGATTTGTCTGACAAGACCTGCCTCTGGTGAATTCATGCTGCCTTGGATCCTGTAATCCGCTAGACTCCAGAAACCTCACTATTTTCTCTTTCAGCAGCGTTTCCAATAATTTACTCACCACCGAAGTTAAACTAACGGGCTTGTAGTTTTCAACCATATCCTTACTTCCACTTTTGTGTAAAGGCACCACATGAGCCTCTCTCCAGTCCTTTGGCACCATTCCTGACTCCAAAGAGGCATTGAAAAGGTCAGTCAGTGGAGCTGCTAGAACGTCCCCAAGTTCCCTCAGTATTCTAGGGTGTATCCCATCCGGTCCCATCGCTTTGTCTACTTTGATTTAACTAGTTCTCACGAACAGTCTTCTGAAAATTCTTCAAGATGCCCCTCGCTTCTGTTCCTGTTTTGTGGATGTTTTCTGAGGTCCTGTTCCTGGTTCTTCATCTGTGAACACAGAACAGAAATATTTGTTAAGCAATTCCACTTTATCCTCATCAGCTTCTACATATTCCTCCCCTTCAACCTTGAGTCTGACAATACCACTTTTGCCCTTCCTCTTCTCACTAACATATCTGAAAAATGTCTTATTTCCCCCATTTTATTGCATTGGCTATTTCCTTCTCTTTTTAATCTTTGCTTTCCTGACTGCTTTGCTAGCTTCTCTAAGTTTTTCCAAATATAGATGCCTGTCTTCCTCTCTCTGTGATCTCTTGTATTTCATAAAGGCCTCCCTCTTTTTCTTCACCTTTTCAGCTACTTCTTTCGAAAACCATAACTGTCCCCTTTTACCTTTATTTACCATTTTAACAAAAAGGTTGGTTGCCCTTAAAATATTCCCGTTCAGTTTTGCCCACTGTTTTTCTACATCCCCCAGCTGTTCCCATCCCGCTAACGACTTCCTGAGATATTGGCCCATCTTGGCAAAGTTAATTTTTCCTAAAGTCTAAGACCCTCGCTTTTGAATGAATTCTAACAGCCCTAGTCCTAATACTGAACCACACCATCTAGTGATCACTGGATGCAAAATGATCTCCCACTACAACATCAGAAACACTTTCACCATTGGTAAGCTCCAAATCCAGTAAGGCCCCTTCATGTGTGGGGTCTGTTACCAATTGCCTGAATAGTTCTCCTTGTAGAGACTCCAGGATTTCCTTACTTCTAGATCAGGGGTTCTCAACCCTGTCCTCGGGACCCACCTAGCCAGTCGGGTTTTCAGGATAACCACAATGAATATGCATGGGAGAGATTTGCATATAATGGAGGCAGTGTATGCAAATCTCTCTCATACATATTTATTGTGGTTATCCTGAAAACCCGACTGGCTAGGTGGGTCCCGAGGACAGGGTTGAGAACCCCTGTTCTAGATGATACTGCAGCAGGAATGTGCCACTCAATATCTGGCATATTGAAATCCCCTATCTGTAGCACTTCTCCATTCCTAGCAATGCTGCGTATGTCTTCAATTAACTCTCCATCCACCTCTTCCTCTTGTGAGGGAGGTCTGTACATCACACCAATGCAAATAGATTTCTCTTTCCCTCTTTCTAGTTTAACCAACAGTGCCTCCTCTCTCTCCCTTTTAAGTTCTGCAATTCCAAAGCTTTAATAGTATTTTTTACATATAGTACCACTTCTCCTCCCCTTCTTCCTACCCTGTCCTTTCTGAATAAAGTATAGCCTGGTATAGTTACATCCCAGTCATAGTTTTCTGTGAACCATGTTTCTATAAATGCCACTAAATCCAAGTCAACCACTCCCATTAAAGCTTCAACATCAAGGATCTTACTTCCTAAGCTACGGGCATTTATGCACACTGCTTTCCACATGTTACACCTTTTACCCATTTCCATAAAGGCTTCTGTCCAGGTCACAGCATGGAGACAGTCCTTCTTGCCTTCCTCAGTGAACTGCATGTTGCACATGACCGTGATGATATTTCGGTGGCTGTATCCTTAGATCTTTCCACGGCTTTTGACCTTGTGGATCACTCTCTTCTTCTTTCCCGTCTCCGCGATGCTAGTCTTCTTGGCACTGTCTACTGCTGGTTTCACTCCTATCTTTTCTCCCGGTTCTACTCCGTCCTTTCTCACTCCTCTTCGATTGCTTATTCTGATCCTGTCCCCTTGCACTGTGGTGTTCCTCAAGGCTTGGTCCTTGCACCTCTTCTGTTTCATGTTTTCCTAGCACCTCTTGCCCTTCTCATCCAGCAATCTAGAATACCGGCTTTCTATTATGCAGATGACCTTGTTCTTCTTCATCACACCTCCCCTCTTCGGCCAGATCGTTCCCCTCTCAACTCCTGTCTCCTCTCTGTTGCCAGCTGGCTTTCCACAAATTGCTTAAACTTGAATCTCTCCAAAACCCTCGCAATTTGGTTCCCCCATGGAGTCCCTGTCCAGAAATAGACCCATCCTTTGCTGGCTCTCTATCCCTCTAGTATCCTGTTTCCTGTACATTGGTGTTCGTGTTGACTCTGATCTCTCTTTTCATGATCGCATTTCCCATGTCACTGAAACTTCTTTCTTCTATCTCCGTCAGATCCGCGCTGTTCATCCCTTTCTCACTACCCAAGCTCTCACCACTCTTGTACTCTCCCTTGTCATTTCCCGAATTGATTTCTGTTACTCTGTCCTTGCCAGTATTCCTCAATCCCAGTTGTATAGGCTTCAACGCATTCAAAACACGGCAGCCTGCATGATTACCCACTCTACTCGTTTTGATCACGTTACTCCCCTCTTTCTTCACCTTCACTGGCTACCTGTAGACCATCGTATTCGCTTCAAGCTCCTTACCCTTGTGCATCAGGTTATCTTCGTGCGCACCACTCAATATTTATTTATTTATTTATTTACATTCTCTTATATACCGGCATCAGCGCGGTTTACATGGAACAAAATGCTCAGTACAGATAAATGTATGAGTTTACAGATAACAGGGAGCAAAAACTTGGATAACAGGGGTAACTATTTACAAAACTTACTACATGGAGTCATGGGTAACTATTTACAAAACTTAATACATGGCGGTCCTCATTCAATCTCATGCTCCCAGTCATGCCCTCCGGTCAGTCCACATAAACTGTCTCCACCTCCCCTCCCCTTCCCATGCCCACCTGCATTCTACTCGCTCCTTAGCTTTTTGCTTTATTGGACCTGCACTCTGGAACTCATTACCCTCTTCCCTCTTGAACAAAACTACCATACCTTCAAAGCACGCCTGAAGACTCACTTGTTTTCCTCTGCCTTTGACCTTCCCACTCCTCCTGTGTGATCTTTTCCTTCTGCCCCACATTGTTTCAATTTCTCCTATCTGGTATGCATGGCCTACTCTCCACTGTCCTATTTACATTGTAACTTTCTTTCCTTGGCCACTGGCCATTCTTGTGAATCATGGCAACTGTACACTGCTCTGCTTTTATATGAAGGGCAGTATATCATATCTAATAAACATAAACATTTAATGTTTCACTTGGGGGCTTTCGCTTACCTGGGGGCTTTCTTCACTCATCCCCAACAAATCTAGTTTAAAGCCCTCTTCAGTAGATTAGTCAGTCTGCTACTGAAGACACGTTGACCTTTCTTGGACAGATGGACGACATCTCTGCTCTGCAACCCTTGCAACAGCATCCCATGGTCCAGGAAACCAAAACGCTCTCTATGACACCATCCACGCAGCCATGCATTAATCTCCAGGATGCAAACCTCTCTGCCTTGGCCTTTACCCTCAACAGGGAGGATTGAAGAGAACACCCCCTGTGCACCGATCTGCTTCACTCTGTCCCAGAGCCATGAAGTCACTTTTATTCATATAAACTTCATAAGCTTTTCAAATTGTGAATTTTAAGAAAACCCCACTGCCGAAGTAAACACTTATCTGGTTATCCACACGCACGATGTGCATGTTTCGGGGTAATCCAAACCCCTGTGTCAAGCGCTCATATTGTTGATCCAGCGTGTCTTGACACAGGGGTTTGGAGTGTTAGTGTTGTTGGGTGCTAGGATCACAGAGTCTCTCAATGGGGACTCCTGCAACTCACGGCTACCCGACTTGGTCACCGTTGGTGCTGTTGTGGTTCGGTCCTTGGCAGCCTGGAGCTATGTGAGGACTGACTTCCTGCTTGTTCCTGAATAAAGCGTAGTTACTCACCTGTAACAGGTTTTCTCCAGGGACAGCAGGAAGCAGTCCTCACAACCCTCCCTCCTCCCCTGGGAGTTGCCTCCCTACCTGGTGTTATTTTTGCTATTTTGCTACTGTCCTAGCTATGTCATCTGAAAAGTTAGGGAAATGCTCCGCGCGGACTCTGTTGGTGTCGACATCACCCATATATGAGGACTGATTCCTGTTTTTCCAAGAGAACACCTGTTACAAGTAACTACGCTTAGGCATGTTTCTAAGATGTTTGTTTTTTGTTTGGTGCAAGCCCCCTCCCTTCCCAACCTCCCAATCCTCTATTAATTGTCCTGGCTAGCCAGTTGGTAGCACCACCTCCCTCCTCTATTTTAAAAAGATGATCCCAGCTAGCCAATTGGCATGGAGGGCCTGCAGCCCCCCTCCAAAGTCCTACCTTAGCTTATTCTGGTGATCTAGTGTATCTATGGGGCAGGAGCAGTCCTCTCCGCTCCTGCCTCCATCATCCATCTATTCAAAATGGCTATGATCACAAGGTGCTGCCTTCTAACCTCATGCTAGGGTTCAGCACCACAAGATCACAGCCTTGCCCTCTCAGTGGACCTAACGGATGGCTGCAATCTCATGATGCTGCCCCCTAGCATGAGGTTAGAGAGCAGCACCCCGTGATCACATTCTGGATGATGGGGGCAGGAGCGGAGAGGACTGTTCCTGCTCCATAGACCAATTAGACTGTCTTATTGTTAAGTGCCGTTGAGTCAGTGTCGACTCCTAGTCACCCTCTGGATAGTTAACCTAAACTTTGTTCAGTCTTCAGCCAAGCAGCTCATTGTTGATAGAGTGGTATCCATAGCTGCTGTTATTGTATTGATCCATCTCATTGCCGGCCTTCCTCTTTTATGGTGACCTTCTACCTTACCAAGATTATGTCTTTCTCCAATGATCTCTCTCATCGCATGATGTGTCAAAAGTATGAAAGTCAAAGTCTTGTCATCTGAGCTTCTAAGGAAAGCTTAGGTTTGATCTCCTCTAGTACTGACTGGTTTGTTCTTCAGGCAGTCCATGGTATACACAATATTTGTTGCCATTACCAAAATTCAAAGGCATCAATTTTCTTCCTGTCTATCTTTTTCACTGTCCAACTTTCACATCCATATGACGTTATTGAAAATACCATGGCCTGGACAAGTTGAATCTTTATATGGAGAGAGACATTTCTGCTCTTGAGGATCTTGTCTAGGTCCTTCATAGCCATTCTACCAAGAGCAATACATCATCTGAGTTCTTGACAGCTAGTCCTTTCTTTATTGAGTGTTGATCCTAGTAAGTTAAAGCTGTCAACTATTTCAATTATTTCTCCATCAATAATGAGCTTATTGATTTTGCCAGTTGCCTTTGACACTGTTGACCATAATCTTCTCCTTGACACTTTGTCCTCGCTTGGCTTTAGGGACTCTGTTATCTCCTGGTTCTCCTCATATCTCTCACATCGCTCCTTTAGTGTATGTTCTGGTGGCTCCTCCTCCTCTGTTACCCCACTCTCAGTTGGTGTCCCCCAGGGTTCTGTCTTGGGTCCCCTTCTTTTTTCTCTCTATACCCAATCCCTTGGTGTGCTTATTTCGTCTCATGGTTTTCAGTACCATCTCTATGCTAATGACTCCCAAATCTCTCTCTCTACTCCTGATCTTTCTTCTGCTTTCCAGTCCCGGATTTCTTGCTGTCTCTCTGCCATTGCTGCCTGGATGTTCCATCGTTGCCTGAAATTGAACATGGCCAAGACTGAACTTCTCGTTTTTTCTCCTAAAATTTCCCTTTCTCCTTCTTTTTCAGTCTCTCTTGATGACTCTGTTCTCCAACCTGTTTCATCTGCTCGCAATTTGGGTGTTATTTTTGACTCTTCGCTCTCTTTCTCCTCTCATATCCAACTCATTGCTAAAACCTGTCGCTTCTTTCTCTTCAACATTGGCAAAATCCGCCCCTTTCTCTCCGAGCTCACTACTAAAACCCTCATCCATTCCCTAATCACCTCCCGCCTTGATTATTATAACCTCCTTCTTGGTGGTCTCCCTCAGTCTCATCTCTTCCCTCTTCAGTCTATTCAGCACTGCTGCCCGTTTGATTTTCCATCAGCCTCGTTTTGCCCAAATCACTCCTCTCCTCATCTCTCTTCACTGGCTCCCTATCCATTTCCATATTCACTTTAAGCTTCTCCTTCTGACATATAAGTGCATTCACTCTGTGGCTCCTCAGTACCTTTCTTCTCTCATTTCTCCCTATTCCCCCCCCCCTCGTGTTCTCCGTTCTTCTTCCCGGTTGCTTCTTGCTATGCCCTTCTCCTCTATTGCCAACTCCATATTCCGCTCTTTTCACCTAGCTGCTCCTTACACTTGGAATAAACTTCCTTTGTCTATATGTCAGGCATCTTCTTTGCCCCTCTTCAAACTCAAGTTAAAAGCTCATCTTTTTGCTTCTGCCTTTGGCTCTTGATTTTGCTGTTCTCCTTCCTTCCCCTCTTTTATTTCACCTTTCTTTCTTCCTCTTACACTTATTCTTACCTCTTTCCTTTGTCCTGTCTCTCCTGCTCTTGTCTCTTTGCCCTTGTTCTTATCTTTTTCTACTCCTTTTCTTGCTTTGTCTTTTTAGAATGTAAACTCTTTTGAGCAGGGACCGTCTTCTTGTGTTTTCATTGTACAGCGCTGCATGCGCCTGGTAGCGCTTTATAAATGCTTAGTAGTAGTAGTAGTAGTAGTCGGGATTTTTGTCGTCTTAATGTTAAGGTGCAGACCCATTTTAAGACTGTTCCTTGATCTTGAGAAGCAAATGTTTCAAATCGTCTTCACTTTCAGCCAGTAATGTGGTATCAGCATAGTGAAGGTTGTTGATGAATCTTCCACCAATCTTCACACCTTGGCTGTGTCTTCATACAGTCCTACTTCTCTGATGATTTGTTCTGCATATAAAATAAAGAAGTAGCGGGAAAGTATGCAGCCTTGTCGTACACATTTGCTGATTTTAAACCATTCTGTTTCTCCTAGTTCTGTTCGAACTGTTGCTTCTTGATCAATGTAAAGGTGCAAAAGAATGATCAAGTGTTCTGGTATACCCATGCTTCTTATGGTTTACACAGTCAAAAGCCTTGCTGTAGTCAATAAAACACATATAGATATCCTTTTGGTTTTCTTTTGTCTTTTCAAGATTCTATCTCATAGCCGTGATAATGTCTCTCATTCCTCGCCCTTTCCTGAACCCTGCTTGCACTTCAGGCAATTCTCATTCTAGGTATGTTTGTACGAGGGCCGTTTGTTTTTCAACCTCCGATAGGCTATAAATAAAAGACAAGTTCATATAAAACAATAATTTTATTACCAAAAGATTGGTAAACTTACGGTTACTTTTCGACATAATCACCGAAGAGATTGAGACATTTGTCATATCTGTGGACAAGCTTTTCAATACCCTCTGCAAAGAAAGTTGCCGCCAATGAATTCAAGTAGTCCTTGACGTTGGTTTGAAGGTCCTCATTGGTTTGAAAGCGCTTTTGTGGCCGTCCGTCAACATTTTTGGGACCCAACGTGCACAAAGTTTTTTGTAGCCTAACCGTTCAGTAACAATAGAGTACAAAACAGACCTTGAAACCTCTGGAAATTCCGTAGACAAAGCAGTAATGGTGAATCTGCGGTTTTCTTTAACCATTCTGTCAACTCGTTGCACCAGGTCATCTGAAATGACAGATTTGCGTCCTTGGCCCCCTTCATCATGCACATCATTATGGCCATCTTTAAACTTTCGACACCATTCACGCACAACACCATCACTCATGAAGTTTTCCCCATACACACGACTCATTCTCCGATGGATTTCTGCAGCACTATGGCCTTCAGCCTGTAGAAAACGAATCACACTTCGCAATTCACACTTGGCGGGAGCATCAATCATGGTGGACATGTTTACGTGGCTGTAGCACAACGCCGACTGACGCCTGAATGTCAACAATGGCGGAGTGTGTAGTGCAAGAGCTGCGCAGTCGCCTACAGCGCATGCCCGCTTTCTGCTGCCCGCGTAGCATCTGCACGGAGCGATCGGAGGTTGAAAAAAAAACGGCCCTCGTAGTATCTGCTAAATGATCTTGAGTAGAATCTTGCTGGCATGTGGGATCAGAGTGATTGTGTGATAATTCCAGTCAGTTGGGTCACCTTTCTTTAGTATTGGTATAAAAACAGATCTTTTCCAGTCATTTGGCCATGAATTTGTCTTCCAAATTTCCTGGCAGAGCCTTGTAAGTATGGTACAGCTTCATCCGATTGTTGTAATACTTCAATGGGAATGTTATCAATGCCTGGTGCTTTGTTCTTTGATAAGGCTTTCAATGATGCTTCGACTTATGATCAGGAACCATTGGTGATGAAAGAATAAGGTACAGGTTGAAAGGGCTGTTGGTCCACTTGATCTTTTAGGTATAATGACTCTGTATATTCTTTCCACCTTTTCTTGATCTTCTCAGTGTCATTGAACATGGATCCTTGATCATCTTGTAGCATTCCAATTCGAGGCTGGAATTTTTTCTTTAACTCTCGTAGCTTTAGAAAAGCCGATCTTGGTTTGTTTTTTTAATAGCGTCTGATTGTATTTCCTTGCATGTGTCATTGTAGTACTTCTTGTCTTGTCTTGCTGCACATTGGAAATCTCTGAGTTCTGCGATTGCCTCTCTTTCTCCCTCTGACTTTAGCTTCTCTACATTTCTGTATAATTTTCAGATTTTCTTCAGTCATCCATTATGGCTGTTTTTGCTTTTTCACCTTATGTAGAGACTTCTTACCTTCTTCCAACACAACCTTCTTGATATCATCCCATATCTCCTCTGGAACTCTGTCATTTGTATCTAAAGCAGCAAATCAATTTTTCAAGCAGTCTTTAAATTCCGGTGGTATACATTCATGAGTGGATTGTTCTTTTTCAACTTTTGCTTGAGTTTGTATACTAGTAGTTGGTGATCTGTACCACAGTCGGCCCCAGATTTTGTCTTGATGTTATTTGTCTTCCACAAATGTCAATTTGATTTCTGTACAGTCCATTGGGTGAAGTCCACATGTACAGTTGCTGCTTGGGTTGCTGTAAGAAGGTGTTTGAGATGAATAGATCATTGGTCTTGCAGAATTCTATCAGTCTTTCTCCAGCTTCATTTCTGTTGCCAAGTCCATATTTTCCAAAAACTTTGCCGCCTTCTTTGTTGCCAACTTTTGTGTTTCAGTCACCCGTGACTATCAAAATATCCTGTTTGCATGTTCTGTGAATTTCAGCTTGTACTTGTTCATAGAACTCATCATCTTCCCCTTCTGCAGCTGTTGTTGGTGCATATACCTGAATTATAGTTGTTGATGGGCTTTCCTCGTAGGCGAATAGAAATTAAGTGTTCACTGACTGTACTGTATTCCATTACAGTTCTTGCAAGTTTCTTCTTAATGCAACACCATTTCTTCTTTGTCTTTCATTTCCAGCATAGTAGACCACATGATCATTAGACGCAAAGTGTCCAAAGCCAGTCCATTTCATTTCACTGATACTCAACAGATTGAGTTGTACACGTTCCATTTCATTCTTGACTACCTCCAATTTCTCTTGGGGTTCATGCTTCATATGTTCCATGTCCCAATATGTAAGACATCTTTGCAACTTCTGACTCTCTTTTCATGCGCAGCTACATCAGCAGATCCAACCACATCATAAATGCTGGCTGTACTCTGAAAAGTCTTCAGCTCATCCCCAGTAGCCATTTGAATGCCTTCCAACCTCCTGAGGTTCTCATCTTCTAGCACTATAGTGCAATTTGTTTTGTGACTATCCATTGGGTTTTCATGGCAATATACAGAAGTAGATTTGCCAAGTCTTTCTTCCACGCAGTTAATTCCAGTGTTGTTGCATTTGTCACAGAAATATGATCCTCTGCTTAGAACACTGTCCCATTCTGTTGCTGCCCAGATGGATGGTTTATCTTAGTCTGACACCTCGGGCTAAGACCTGTCTATCTTGGGAGACTCTGCCAGTAGCTAAGCTATTGATGGCTTAGCTCTCAGCATCACTGATTTACACAAGCCCTCACAGCATGACAAGCTGCAAAACAAGTGAGACTGTCTGGTTGGGATAATTTTTTAGAGGATTGGGAAGGTGGGAAGAGAGGGGGCTTGTCCCAACTGGCTAGCCTGGATGTTCACTGGCCTGGGAGGGAGGCTATACTGATTCTTCCTGGTCAGCTCCCATTGGGGATTTGGAGTTGTCCAAGGGGGATTGGTGCTGCAGGTGGGGCCAGCACTTTTTTAAATTTATATTGTTGGTGCTACAGGAAGTCAGCATTGGGTGCCGGAGGGGGCGGAATCAAACAGCTCCGCAGCATCGAAGTTTTAAGGTAAACGCTGTGAGGCTGTTTGTAGCCATTGCTGCTGCTGCAGACGAACTGCCTAGTTCGTCTAATTGTTGCGCCGGCCCTGCATATGTGTATGTGTACAATGCTGCATATGCCTAGTAACACTTTAGAAATGATTAGTAGTAGTAGTAGTAGGATCTAGCCAAAGTGTATTGGTAATTTCAGTGAAAAGTGTCTCCTTCATTTACACCCTAAGGTGCTTCAATCAGCGAATTAAGTGCCTAATTTACTAACCTATATTAAAATTTGAATGTGTATTAATGAGTTATAAACTAGTAAATAGGGATTAGTAAGAATATAATTGTCATAGTGGGTCATTCAAAGGTCCATCAAGCTCTGTATCGTTTCCAACAGCAGACAATGCAGTCACAAGTACCTGGCATAATCCCAAAAAGTAGCCACATTCCATGCTACTTTCCCCCAAAGACATGTGGCGGCTTTCCCCAATTCTGCCTTAAGTCTATTGACTACTGAGAATATTGGCACATGTAATAAATAATAGAGGTTATTTTAGTAGTATCTCCACATGTAAATAGCAGCATTTGTATGTGTAGATCACATACACGTGTAAATAGCAATCTCCAGGAACAAGCAGGAATGTAGTCTTCACATATGGGTATCGTCAGTACCGACTGAGTCTGCGCAGGAATGCTCCCCAGCGTCCAATTAGAAAGCTTTTGGGAGCATCCCACAGCGACTGCGTTCTGCCTTCCCGCCTTTCCCAACTGCCTCTCTTCAGTTCTTCATTTTCCGCGGAGCCAGCAGGTCGTTTTCCTGTCACCGCAGAAATTATCCCGTATTTTTTCATTCTTTTTTGTGGTAGCATCTGCCTTCGACGCTATACTGGTACCGCCGGTTCTTTCTTTCTTTTTTAAAAAAAAAAAAAATTCCTAATCTTTTCTCTGGAATTTCCAACCTTTTTCCTCTCGGGCGCCACGTGCCATTTTGGGCCCTAGGCCCAAATTTTTCCTCAACATGGAAAAACCCGCTTCGGGTTTCAAAAAGTGTTCAAAGTGTGGCGGTACCATCTCCGTCACCGACACTCACGAGTGGTGCCTTAAATGTTTAGGTCCTGACCACTCCATCTCGGAGTGTGTTGCCTGTGGGATGATGTCGAAGAGGGGTCGGCAGAACCGAGCTGCTAAGCTTAGCACCCTTTTTCCCTCCGATGCAGCATCCGTGGCATCGACGTCTTCCAGGGCTTCGTCTTCCTCCCATGGATCTCAGGTAACCAAACATAAATCTGGCCGGTCCTCAAAGGGTAGATCTCCTTCCAAGTATCAAGATGCCTCTGGCGTTCCCCTTGAGGAACTTGTACCGGCAAAATTGCCCCGGCGGGAGACTTCGGCTTCCAAAGCACTATCCGGGGCTCCAGGATGTTCTCGCGGCCTCAACCTCGGCAGAACTACTGATGCCATGCTCTGGGGTACCGGCCGCTTCGTCCGGTACCGACACCCAGGCATCGGCAGTGTCAATTGACCAGAGATTCCTGGCTATTGAGCGCAGTCTGGCGGCTCTCCTTGCGGCATCGGTACCTTCGGGACCGCTTCAGATAGTTCAACCGGTATTGACACCGGTTCCGGCACCGACATTGGTACCGGTGCCGACAGCATCGACATTGGCAAGTGTGCTTCCAACACCGAGTCATGCAATTTCCTCTGGTATCGACAGGCCGGTACCGGATCCCTCTGGTACCTACTTCGATCGGTACTGGTATCGTGCTTTACAGGAGCATCCGGACAGAAGATATTTTGAATCCTCCGATGACTCTGAGGATTCTGACAGTTCAGTCGATGCCGGAGTACTTCTCTCTGAGGAGCCGCCTTCTCCTAAACGTAGGATGTCTCCTCCAGAGGATATATCCTTTCAGGATTTCATCAGGGAGGTGGCTAGAGGTCTTTCCATCACAGTGGCTCCTGAAACAGAGCCCAGGGCAAAGGAGTTGGAGATTTTACAATATCCTAAAGCTCCCAAAGAAGCGGCTACTTTGCCTATTCATGAGATCTTGCATGATCTCATGTTAAGAATGTGGGAAACACCTCTTACCACCTCTCCTCATTCCTGTAGGCTGGATACCATGTATCGAGTGCCTCCTTGTCCTGGATTTCAAAAAACTCAGTTGCCACACTACTCCATAGTGGTGGAGTCAGCTATGAGAAGGATCAAGACTGCAAAAAGACATGCATCTAATCCTCCAGGACGTGAATGAAGGAGTCTTGATGCCTTTGGACGTCGAACATTCCAGGCCTCTATGCTTTCTGCCAGGATTAGTTCCTACATCTTATATATGGGAATGTTCCTTAAGGAGGTCACAGGAGATCTAGAGCTTATGAGCCCTCTCCTTCCTGATGATAAAAGGCAGGATTACCTTACACTTGTCAAACATGCCCAGGATGTTTCCAAGTTTGTTAATCGGGCAGCTTTTGACTGCTTTGAGTGCATAAGCAGAACCTCTGCCATTGCCATAGGGCCTCGCAGAATTGCCTGGCTCCAGACATCTGACTTAGAACTCTGGGTACAGGACAAACGAGGGAATATCCCTTGTACAGGCGAAAATCTCTTTGGCAAAAATTGGCAAGAGAAAGCTAATGAGCTGGATGCTGATAACACCATTTTGGATAGACTATCCAAAGCTGCAGCTGATCCTGCAAGGAGGAAATCCTACAAGAAACCATTCTTCTCTAAAAAGAAGAGGTTTTATCCCTCCTATACCCAGCAGGTGCATTCTGCAGGTCAGTCTGCCCGAAAGGGACATCAGCCCCCAAAGCAAAGGAAATCAGACTGTTAAGCCTCAACCGGCCCAACAGAATCAGCCTCCACAGGGGCTTTGACTTTCATCTAGAGAACTTGGCCTTCCTGGCCTGAACGGGCCAGAGCCTTCCACCATCCCAGGAAGGTTGTGTCATTTTGCCCCCAGATGGGGGCAAATAACAGCAGAAGAATGGACTCTTTCCATTGTAAGAGAGGGGTACAAGCTTCATTTCTTCAACATGCCCCCTCCTACAGTGGTAAGACAGTTCAATTCTCAGGCTTCTCGCAACACTCAGTTGAGTCAAGAGGTCAATTTACTTCTTGCCCAGGGGGCAATAGAAGACGTACCCATTTCCCAACAGGGTACAGGGTTTTACTCCCCTTATTTCCTTATTCCAAAGAAAACAGGGGGACACAGACCCATTTTAGACCTCAGAGAACTAAACAAATTCCTGTTCAAAGAGAAATTCAAGATGGTTTCTCTAGGAACTCTGCTGCCATACCTTCAGAGTTAGGATTGGCTATGTTCTCTAGATCTCAAGGACGCGTACACTCATGTTCTCATCCATCCATCTCACATAAAGTTCCTTCGGTTCCTTTTTCACGGAAAGCACTACCAATACAGGGTGCTTCCTTTTGGCCTGGCCTCAGCACCAAGGGTGTTTACGAAATGCATGGCTGTGGTAGCAGCATTTCTTTGCACTCTAGGAATATTCGTCTCCCCTTACTTAGACGATTGGCTCATTCGAACCCCATCAGAGTCAGAGGCCAGGATTTCTCTGTCTTGCACAATGCATATCCTTCAGTATTTGGGTCTAGTCATAAACATCCCAAAGTCCAGTCCCACTCAGGCTTTAGCGTTCATAGGAGCTTGGCTGGAAACAAGGAAAGCAAGGGCCTATCTTCCTCAGGCCCGTTGCCTTCGCATGGTGCAGTTAGCTTCTCAAGTAGTGCTGAAGCCTCATCTCACTGCTCGGGAGATGTTACAACTACTAGGCCACATGGCATCTACCATGCATGTGGTTCCCTATGCTCGCCTCCATATGAAAGCAACCCAAGCTTCAGGGTTCCTGTCAGACAAAATAGCAAACACAGTTCAATTCTCAGGCTTCTCGCAACACTCAGTTGAGTCAAGAGGTCAATTGGAGGAGTGGCCTAGTGGTTGTGGCAAGGTACTTCAGGCCGGAAGGTCTGGGGTTCAAATCCCACTAGAGGACAGCAACCTTGGGCTGGAAGGACTGGGGTTTCTAGTCCCACAGGTGCTCCTTGTGGTCTTGGGCAAGCCACTTAACCCTCCATAGCCCATGTTCCCTGTAAAATAGTTATCTCCAAGTTATAAATGCCCTGTTCAATGTAATTTCAGTTTGTTCAATGTAAACCGCACTGATGCAGAAAAGCGCGGTATATAAGAGAATGTAAATAAATAAATAAATTTACTACTTGCCCAGGGGGCAATAGAAGACGTACCCATTTCCCAACAGGGTACAGGGTTTTACTCCCCTTATTTCCTTATTTCAAAGAAAACAGGGGGACACAGACCCATTTTAGACCTTAGAGAACTAAACAAATTCCTGTTCAAAGAGAAATTCAAGATGATTTCTCTGGGAACTCTGCTGCCATACCTTCAGAGTCAGGATTGGCTTGGTTCTCTAGATCTCAAGGATGCGTACACTCATGTTCTCATCCATCCATCTCACCGAAGGTTCCTTCGCTTCCTCTTTCAAGGAAAGCACTACCAATACAGGGTGCTTCCTTTTGGCCTGGCCTCAGCACCAAGGGTGTTTACGAAATGCATGGCTGTAGTGACAGCATTTCCCTGCACCCTGGGAATATTCGTCTTCACTTACTTAGACGACTGGCTCATTTGAGCCCCATCAGAGTCAGAGGCCAGAATTTCCCTATCTTGCACAATGCGTATCCTTCAGTATTTGAGCCTGGTCATAAACATCCCAAAATCCAGCCTAACTCCCACTCAATCTCTAGAGTTTATAGGAGCTTTGCTGGACACCAGAAAAGTAAGGGCCTATCTTCCACAGACCCGCTGCCTTCGCATTGTGCAGTTAGCCTCCCAGGCAGTGTTAAAGACTCATCTCACTGCTCGGGAAATGTTACAACTACTAGGCCACATGGCATCTACCGTGCATGTGGTTCCCTATGCTCACCTCCATATGAGAGCAGCCCAATGGACTCTATCCACTCAGTGGACTCAGGCATCAGGCTGCATATCAGACAAAATAGCAAACATAAGTTGCCTTATTCTGTCTCTACAATGGTGGCAGCCAACCCAAAACCTGTTGGTGGGGTCCCCTTTCCAGCAACCCCTACCCCAGGTCACTCTAACAACAGATGCCTCACAAGTGGGTTGGGGAGCTCATCTGCAAGATCTCTCTACCCAAGGCACCTGGACTCCACAAGAGACCCACTTACACATCAATCTCCTGGAACTCAGAGCAATCTTCCTTGCTCTTCGAGTGTTCCATACCCAGCTCAGCTACAAGACAGTCCTAATTCAGACGGACAATCAGGTAGCTATGTTCTATCTGAACAAACAGGGAGGAACAGGCTCTCTGTCGCTTTGCAAGGAAGCTTTGCGACTATGGGCCCTCGCCAGAGAGCATCAAATTCATCTCCTGGCAGTGTATCTTCCAGGCATTCAAAACTCTTGGGCAGACAGACTCAGTCGAGTTCTGCTTCCACACGAATGGTCTCTCCATGCAGACCAGGTAGCAAAAAGTTTTCAAATTTGGGGAACTCCGGACATAGACCTCTTTGCAGGTCCGTTGAATGCCAAACTTCCCCGGTTCTGTTCCAGTATTCCGGCTCAGTGTTCTCAGGCCAGGGATGCTTTCCTCCTCCATTGGGGTCAGGACTTCCTATATGCCTTTCCACCCATTCCCCTAATTCCCTAGACCCTATTCAAGCTTCAGAGATACAAAGGCCACATGATTCTCGTAGCTCCACAATGGCCACGGCAGGTGTGGTACCCTCTGCTCCTGCATCTCTCTCAAGCTCCCTCTCTGGAGTTAGGATCTGCTCCAGATCTCCTGTCTCAGGAGGACGGGATGTTGTGGCATCCCAATCCCCAATCTCTGCATCTCAGGGCCTGGTTGCTGAGAGCCTAGACCTTCATGGTCTTAACCTTTCTCAACAAGTAAGGGATGTCCTTTGTGCTTCCAGGAAACCTTCCACAAGACGCTCTTATGCTTTCAAGTGGAAAAGGTTTTCCATATGGTGGTCACAAAAGGGTCTTCACCCCTCTGCGATACCTCTGAAATCATTATTGGAGTATCTCCTGCATTTATCTAATGCAGGACTTAAGACTAACTCAGTAAGAGTCCATTTAAGTGTTATTTCAGCTTCTTTAAAGCCTTTAAATGGACAATCTATTTCCTCTCATCCTCTCATAGCGAGATTTATGAGGGGCCTTCTTCTAACTAAGCCTCCCATTAGGCCACCTCCAGTGGCATGGGACCTGAATCTGGTTCTTGGGCAGCTCATGAAGCTGCCTTTTGAACCTTTAGCTAGTACCTCCTTGAAATTCCTTTCCTGGAACGTTATCTTTCTCATTGCAATCACATCAGCACGTCGCATCAGTGAATTGCAAGCATTAGTTGCTGATCCTCCTTACACGAGGTTCCATCATGATAAGGTAGTCCTTAGGACTCATCCACACTTTATGCCAAAGGTGGTCTCACCTTTTCATTTAAACCAGGCGGTTTACCTGCCTGTATTTTTTCCAAGGCCTCATGCTTCAAATGCAGAAAGGAATCTTCATACTTTGGACTGCAAAAGAGCACTTGCCTTTTACTTACAGAGGACACAGCAACATAGAAAGTCCTCCCAACTCTTTGTTGCTTTCGATCCTTCTCATTTGGGACTTCCAGTCTCCAAGAGAACATTGTCCAACTGGATTGCACAGTGTATTTCTTTTGCCTATCAGAGTAAGAACCTTTCTCTGGAAGGCCATGTCACAGCTCACAATGTGAGAGCCATGGCAGCCTCAATGGCTCATCTACACTGTGTGTCTATTGACGACATCTGTCGAGCAGCTACTTGGGCCTCGGTTCATACCTTCACAGCCCATTACTGCTTGGACAAGGACTCCCGCCGGGATGCCTTCTTTGGTCAGGCTGTTCTATGACACCTGTTCCATACTTAATCAACTCCTACCCACCATTCCCTGTAGGATGCCAGAGATCCATGGGGGGAAGTGGAGCCCTTTCACAGGGGCACACAACTTTTGGGGTCTCTCCCTGTTATCTAAAGCTAGGGAGTCCCCATATGTGAAGACTACATTCCTGCTTGTTCCTTGAGATAGCATAGTTACTCACCTGTAAAAGGTGATCTCCAGGAACAGCAGGAATTTAGTCTTCACAAACCACCCACCTCCCCTAGGAGTTGTATCTCTCTTTCTTTTCTTTCCCTCTCTCTCTCTCTTTGTCTCAGCTTTAAAACTCTCTCACCTGATCTCCAGGAACAAGCAGGAATGAGTCTTCACATATGGGTATCGTCGGTACCGACGGAGCCTGCGCGGGAACGCTCCCCAGCGTCCAAAAGGAAAGCTTTTGGGAGCATCCCACAGCGCCTGCGCGCTGCCTTCCTGCCTTTCCTAACTGCCTCTCTCCAGTTCTTCTTTTCCGCAGAGCCAGCAGGTCGTGTTTCCTGTCACCGCTGAAGAATTTCTTATTTTCTTTTATTTTTCTTTAGTCGCGTGTCTGCCTTCTTGATTCCGGACCGGTACCACCTGTCTTTTTTCTTTCTTTTAAAAAAAAAACAAAAAACTACAGTGCATTTTTTCTTCTGGGGCTTTAGGCCTACAGATATATTTTTCCTCATGGAAAAACCCGCCTCCTGGTTTAAAAAGTGCACGAAGTGCAGCAGCACTATTTCTGTCACAGACACCCATGACTGGTGTCTAAAATGTTTAGGTCCTGACCACTCCATAGCGGATTGTGAGTCCTGTTCTATGATGTCTAAGAGAGGGTTACAAAATCGGGCAGCCAAGCTCAGTACCCTGTTTCCCTCCGATGCAGCTTCTGTGGCATCGACGTCTTCCAGGGCTGCTTCTTCATCCCATGGATCTCAGGTAACCAAACTTAAATCTGGCCGGTCCTCAAAGAGTTCATCTCCCTCTAAGTATTGAGATGCCCCGGGCTTACTCTTGAGGAATCCACACCGGCAAAATTACCCCGGCAGGAGGCTCCGGCTTCCAAAGCTCTACCTATGGGGTCACAGGTTGACATCGATGGATCGGCCTCGACCGATCACCTGTTACAATGTTCTGGGGTACCGGCGGTTTCCACCGGTACCGACATCCAGACATTGGTGGCGTCGATGGATCAGAATATTCTGACCATGCAGCGTGCCATCACGGCATTCATACAAGCTGCGACGCCTGCGGTACCGCAACAAACCCCGTTGTCGGTACCGGTACCGATTCTGGTACCAGATCTGAAATCGGTTCCGATACCGGTACCGCTTACATTGACATCAGCATCGACAGCAGCGGTACGCTATCCAGTGATGCCTATCAGTACCGACTCGGTACCGATTACTCCCGATGTCGATACCTCCCGGTACGCGTATCGGGCTCTGCGAGAGCATCCAGACAGTCGATACTTCGATTCCTCTGAAGACTCTGATACATCAGAGGCCTCAATTGAAGCATCGGGGATCCTTCCTCAGGAACCCTCTTCTCCAAAAAGGAGAATGTCTCTTCCTGAAGACTTGTCTTTTCGGGACTTCATTAGGGAGGTGGCCAAAGGCCTGTCCATCTCAGTGGCCTCTGAAACTGAACCTAGAGCCAAAAAATTAGATATCCTACAATATCCTAAGGCTCCTAAAGAGGCAGCCACCTTACCAGTACATGAGATTCTTTATGATCACATGTTGGGCATATGGGAGAGTCCTCTATCTCCAGGAACAAGCAGGAATAAGTCCTCACATATGGGTACGTCGGTACCGACGGAGCCTGCGCGGGAATGCTCCCCAGCTTCCCAGAATGAAAGCTTTTGGGGCATCCCACAGCGCATGAGCGCTGCCTTCCCGCCTTTCCTACCAACTCCCCTCAGTTCTTCTTTTCCGCGGAGCCAGCAGGTCGTGTTCCTGACACCGCTGAAGAGGTTCTTTATTTTAATCTATTTCTTTGGTCGCGTGTCTGCCTTCCCCGATGCCGGACCGGAACCGCCGGTCTTTTCTTCTAAAAAAAAAAAATAATAATAATAATACTTTTTCCCCACTTGGTGTATTTTTCCTCTTAGGCCTCCAGGCCCACGAAAATTTTTTCCCTCATGGAAAAATCAGCCTCTGGCTTCAAAAAATGCACTAAGTGTAGAGGTACAATTTCTGTGACAGACACCCATGAATGGTGTCTTAAATGTTTGGGGCCTGAACACGCCATCCCGGATTGCCAGTCCTGTTCCCTAATGTCTAAACGAGGGTTACAGAACCGAGCAGCCAAGCTCCATCTGCTGTTTCCCACGGATGCACCGGCGGTGGCATCGACATCTTCCAGGTCTTCCTCTCCTGATGGATCTCAGGTAACCAAACATACTTTTAGCAGGTCCTCAAAGGGCAAATCTCCCTCTAAGTATCGAGATGCCTCCGGCCTTGCCCTTGAGGATCCTGCCCCAGCCAAACAACCCCGGCGGGAAGCTCCGGCTTCCAAAGCTCCTCCTATGGGGTTACAGGTTGACATCGATGGCACGGCCTCGACCGATCACCTGTTAGACTGCTCTGGGGTACCGGCACAATCTCCCGGTACCGACATCCAGGCAGTCGTGGCGTCCATGGATCACACCGTGCAATCCATGCAGCAGGCCATACTGGCTTTCATCAAGGCTGCGACGCCGTCGGCCGCAACAAGCCAGGCTGTCGGTACCGGCGCCGGTACCGGTACCAACCTCGATACCGGTACCGGCTGCATCGACATCGGCCAGGATGCCGATTCCGGCTCCCTGTCCTGGGCTCTTTCTCGGTACCGACCCGGTACCGGGAACACCCGATGTCGGTACCGATCGATACGCCTATCGATCTTTGGAATTGGGCAGACGATACTTCGATTCTTCTGATGATTCTGAGTCATCGGATGAGTCTCCTGAAGTATCTGTCACCCTTCCTGAGGAGCCCTCTTCTCCAAAAAGGAGAATGTCTCCTCCAGAGGATTTGTCCTTTCAAGACTTCATAGTAGAAGTAGCTAAAGGACTCTCTATTTCAGTAACCTCTGAAAAAGAACCTAGAGCACAAAAAATAGATATTTTAGGATACTCTAAGGTTCCCAGAGAGGCAGTCACCTTGCCAATTCATGAAATTCTTCAAGAACATTTGATTGACTTGTGGGAGACTCCTCTCACCTTTTCTCCTCATTCTCGTAGATTGGACACTTTGTACCGTGTCCCTCCTTCTCCTGGATTTCAAAAAACTCAGCTTCCTCACCACTCTATTGTGGTGCAGTCAGCTATGAAGAGAATAAAGAGTATCAAAAGACACTCTTCTACTCCTCCAGGAAGAGAATGCAGGACCTTGGATGCTTTTGGTAGGAAGATCTTCCAAGCTAGCATGCTTATTGCCAGAATTAATTCATACAGCCTTTATATGGGTATGTTTCTGAAGGAGGTTGCAGAAAAGCTGCACAGCTTTCTCCCTTTTATTCCAGAAGAGAAAAGGGATGAATTCCTTCTTTGGCTCAAGCATACTCAAGACATTTCAAAGTTTTCCAACAGGGCAGCCTTTGATTCCTTTGAAGGTGCCAGCAGAGCCTCAGGCATTGCTATAGCTGCTCGTAGAATTGCTTGGCTCTAGGCTTCTGATCTAGAGCCCTGGGTTCAAGATGGTTTAGGAAATCTGCCCTGTACAGGTGAAAACCTATTTGGCAAGGAGTGGCAAATTAAAGCCACTCAAATGGATGCAGAAAATGCTGCTCTTGATAGACTTTCTAAGTCTACCTCCACTCTGGCCAAGAAAAAAATCTTTTAAAAAGTCTTTTTACAAGAAGGGCAGATTTCCTTCCACTTCTGGTCAGCAGTCTTCTGCAGGTCGCTTTGCTACTAAGCGTCAGCAACCTAAACAGGCCAGGCCTAAACCTGCAGGGGCTGCTGCAACCCAGCAGTCCCAAGCCCCTCAGGGGTTTTGACTTGATACTAGAGAACTTAACCTTTCTGGCTCTACAACAGCCAGAACCTCTCACCATTCCAGGAAGGTTGGCTCATTTTGCTCCCAGATGGGAGCAAATCACATCAGAGCAGTGGACCCTCTCCATTATCAGAGAGGGCTACAAACTTCATTTCTCAGACCTTCCTCCCTACACCATGGTGAGACATTTCAATTCTCCCACATCTCTCCTCGACCTTCTGGATCAGGAGGTAACCTCCCTTCTGGCCCAGAGGGCCATAGAAGAAGTTCCTCTTCTTCAACAGGGGTCAGGTTTTTACTCCCCCTACTTTCTCATTCCAAAGAAAACAGGGGGATACAGACCTATTCTAGATCTCCGATAATTGAACAAATTTCTAAACAGGGGGAAGTTGAAGATGCTCTCTTTAGGCACTCTCCTTCCATACCTACAGAGTCAGGATTGGCTTTGTTCTCTAGATCTCAAGGATGCGTACACTCATATACTCATCCATCCATCCCACAGAAAATTTCTACGTTTTCTGTTCCAGGGAAAACATTACCAATACAGAGTCCTTCCTTTCGGTCTGGCCTCTGCTCCAAGAGTGTTCACCAAATGCATGGCAATAATTGCTGCATTCCTGCGCACTCTGGGAATCTTTGTCTTCCCATATCTGGACGACTGGCTCATCCGAGCTCCATCCCAGTCAGAAGCCCAAATTTCCCTGAACACCACCAGGTGCATTCTGCAGTATCTGGGACTTGTGGTAAACCTCCCAAAGTCTCAGCTCACCCCTACTCAGTCCCTAGAATTAATAGGGGCCTGGTTGGACACCACTACTGCAAGAGCCTATCTTCCCCAGGCTCGTTGCCAAAGTCTAGTGCAGTTAGCCTCCCAGATTCAGTCGAAGGAACACTTAACTGCCCGGGAGATGCTACAACTACTAGGCCACATGGCTTCCACAGTACATGTGGTGCCCTATGCTCGTCTACACATGAGAGCAGCTCAATGGACTTTGTCCACCCAGTGGACTCAAGCTTCAGGAGCTCTCTCAGACCAAATAGCAAACTCCAAACGTCTCTTTTGGTCTCTCCAATGGTGGATATCCACTCAAAATCTGTTGCTGGGGTCCCCCTTCCAGCCTTTGTTGCCCCAAGCAATCCTCACAACAGATGCCTCCCAAACAGGTTGGGGAGCTCATCTTCAGGACCTATCCACCCAAGGCACTTGGTCCCCACAGGAGACCTCCCTTCATATCAACCTCTTGGAACTTCGAGCAGTGTACCTAGCTCTCAAGGTCTTTCATACCCTCCTCAGCTACCAGACAGTCCTCATTCAAACAGACAATCAGGTAGCCATGTTTTACATAAACAAGCAAGGAGGAAATGGCTCTCTGTCGCTTTGCAACGAAGCTCTAAGATTATGGGCCTTCGCCAGAGAGCATCAAATCCATCTCCTGGCAGTATACCTCCCAGGAATTCAAAACTCTTGGGCAGACAGACTCAGTCGAGTTCTGCTTCCACAGGAATGGTCCCTGCACATGGATCAGGTACTCAGAATCTTTCAGGAATGGGGTACCCCGGACATAAACCTATTTGCAAGTCCGTGGAATGCCAAACTACCCCGGTTCTGTTCCAGAATTCTGTGTCAGGGAGTTCAGGCCAAGGATGCCTTCCTCCTTCATTGGGGTCAAGACTTCCTGTATGCCTTTCCACCCATTCCTTTGATCCCCAAGACTCTGTTCAAACTTCAGAGGGATCAAGGATCTATGATCCTCATAGCTCCACGCTGGCCACACCAAGTGTGGTACCCTCTACTTCTGCATCTCTCCCAAGCCCCCTCCCTGGACTTGGGAGCTGCTCCAGACCTTCTGTCTCAGGAGGAGGGGACTTTGTGGCATCCAAACCCCAAGTCCCTTCACCTCAGAGCTTGGTTACTGAAGGCCTAGACCTTCAAGACTTCAATCTTTTGCAGCAAGTAAAGGATATCCTTCATGCTTCCAGGAAACCTTCCACTAGGCGTTCCTATGCTTTTAAATGGAAGAGATTTTCCATTTGGTGTGCTCAAAAGGGTCTTGACCCTCTGGCACTTCCTCTGAATTCTCTATTAGAATATCTCCTGCATCTTTCCAATGCAGGCCTTAAGACGAATTCAGTAAGGGTCCATTTAAGTGCTATTGCAGCATCCCTTAAGCCTATCAATGGACAACCCGTTTCCTCTCATCCTCTTATTGCAAGATTCATGAGAGGCCTAACCTTAACTAAACCTCCCATTCGACCTCCTCCGGTGGCATGGGATTTAAATTTGGTTCTTGGTCAGCTTATAAAGCCACCTTTTGAACCCTTAGCCACTACCTCCTTGAAATTTCTTTCCTGGAAGGTTATTTTCCTTATTGCAATCACTTCTGCTCGCCGCATCAGTGAACTGCAGGCCTTAGTGGCTAATCCTCCTTATACAAGGTTCCATCATGATAAGGTAGTCCTTAGGACAAATCCTCACTTTATGCCTAAAGTGGTCTCACCTTTTCATCTTAATCAAGAGGTATATTTACCTGTCTTTTTTCCAGCTCCTCATGCATCCACTGCAGAGAGGAACCTTCATACTCTAGATTGTAAAAGAGCTCTTGCTTTTTACTTGCACAGGACACAGCAACACAGAAAGTCTTCCCAGCTTTTTGTTGCTTTTGATCCTTCTCATCTAGGACTTCCAGTCTCTAAAAGAACACTGTCCAATTGGATTGCTCAGTGTATTTCTTTTGCTTACCAGAGTAAGAACCTTTCTCTGGAGGGCCATGTCACAGCTCACAATGTGAGGGCCATGGCCACCTCTATGGCTCATCTTCATTCTGTGTCCATCGATCAGATCTGTCGAGCAGCCACCTGGGCCTCGGTTCATACCTTCACAGCCCATTACTGTTTGGACAAGGACTCCCGCCAGGATGCCTTGTTTGGTCAGGCTGTCCTCAGACACCTGTTCCATTCTTGAACAACTCCTGCCCTCCTTCCCTGAATGGATGCCTGAGATCCATAGGAAGACGAGGAACCCTCCAGGGTCTCATACCCTTGGGGATCTCCCAAGCATCTTAGCTAGGGAGTCCCCATATGTGAGGACTTATTCCTGCTTGTTCCTGGAGATAGCACAGTTACTTACCTGTAACAGGTGATCTCTGGGAACAGCAGGAATTAGTCCTCACAACCCACCCACCTCCCCTAGGAGTTGTATCTCTCTCTCTTTGTCTTTCCTTTACTCTCTCTCTATTGTCTCAGCTTTAAACTTGAACTGAGGGGAGTTGGTAGGAAAGGCGGGAAGGCAGCTCACATGCGCTGGAAGATTCTGAGTACCTGATCCATGTGCATGGACCATTCGTGTGGAAGCAGAACTCGACTGAGTCTGTCTGCCCAAGAGTTTTGGATTCCTGGAAGATATACTGCCAGGAGATGGATTTGATGCTCTCTGGCAAAGGCCCATAATCTTAGAGCTTCGTTGCAAAGCGACAGAGAGCCAGTCCCTCCTTGTTTATGTAAAACATGGCTACTTGATTGTCCATATGAATAAGGACTGTCATGTTGCTGAGGAGGGTATGAAAAACTCTGAGAGCTAGAAAGATTGCTCGAAGTTCCAAGTGGTTGATATGAAGGGTGGTCTCCTGTGGAGACCAAGTGCCCTGAGTGGAGAGATCTTGAAGATGAGCTCCCCAACCTGTTTGGGAGGCATCTGTTGTGAGGGTTGCCTGGGGCAACAATGGTTGAAAGGGTGCCCCCAACAACAGATTTTGAGTGGACATCCACCATTGGAGAGACCAAAAGAGACATTTGGAGTTTGCTATTTGGTCTGAGAGAGCTCCTGATGCTTGAGTCCACTGGGTGGACAAAGTCCATTGAGCTGCTTTCATATGTAGGCGAGCATATGGCACCACATGTACTGTGGAGGCCATGTGGCCTAATAGTTGTAGCATCTCCCTGGCAGTCAAGTGGCTTCTGGACTGAGTCTGGGAGGCCAAGTGCACTAGACGTTGGCAACGGGCCTGAGGAAGATAGGCCCTTGCAGTGGTGGTATCCAACCAGGCCCCTATGAATTCCAGGGACTGAGTAGGGGTGAGTTGAGACTTTGGCAGTTTGATCACAAGTCCCAGATACTGCAGGATGCGTCTGGTGCGATCCAGGGAAGTCTGAGCCTCGGACTGAGATGGAGCTCGGATGAGCCAGTCGTCCAGGTATGGGAAGACAAAAATTCCCAGGACGCGTAGAAATGCAGCCACTATTGCCATGCATTTGGTAAATACTCTTTTGAGCAGAGGCTAGACCAAAGGGAAGTACTCTGTATTGGAACTGTTTTCCCTGGAACAGAAACCGTAGGAATTTTCTGTGGGATGGATGGATGAGTATATGTGTGTACGCATCCTTGAGATCTAGAGAACAAAGCCAATCCTGACTCTGTAGGTATGGAAGAAGAGTACCTAGAGAAAGCATCTTGAATTTCTCCTTGCATAGGAATTTGTTCAATTCTCTCAGATCTAGAATGGGTCTGTACCCCCCTGTTTTCTTGGGAATGAGAAAATAAGGGGAGTAAAACCCTGACCCCTGTTGAAGAAGAGGAATCTCTTCTATTGCCCTTTGGGCGAGAAGAATGGTCACCTCCTGACCCAACAGGTCTAGGAGAGATGGGGGAGAATTGAAACATCTCACCATGGTATGGGGAGGAAGGCTGGAGAAATGGAGTTTGTAGCCCTCCCTGATGATAGAGAGGGTCCACTGTTCTGATGTGATTTGCTCCCATCTGGGCGCAAAATGAGTTAACCTTCCTGGAATGGTGAGAGGCTCTGGATGTTTTAGAGCCAGAAAGGTTAAGTTCTCTAGTATTAGTCAAAAACCCTGAGGGGGTTGGGACTGCTGGGCTGTAGCAGCCCCTGCAGCTTTTGCCCTGGCCTGTTTAGGCTGCTGACGCTTAGGAGCAAAGCGAGCTGCAGAAGATTGTTGGCCAGTATTTGTAGCAAATCTGCCTGCCTTATAGAAAGGCTTCTTGAAAGATTTTTTCTTAACAGGGACAGAGGTAGACTTAGAAAGTCTATCTAAAGCAGCATTTTCTGTATCCATTTGAGTGGCTTTGATTTGCCACTCCTTACCAAAAAGATTCTCACCTGTATAGGGCAGATTTCCAAACCCATCCTGGACCCAGGGTTCTATGTCAGAGGCCTGGAGCCAAGCAATTCTGCGAGCCGCTATGGCAATACCTGAGGCTCTGCTAGCACCCTCAAAGTAGTCAAAGGCTGCTCTGTTGGAGAACTTTGAAATATCTTGGGTATGCTTTAGCAAAAGAAGGAACTCCTCCTTTCTATCCTCTGGGATAAAGGGGAGAAAATGGCGTATTTTCAATGCAATCTCCTTCAGAAACATGCCCATATAGAGGCTGTATGAATTGATTCTGGCAATAAGCATACTTGCTTGGAAGATTTTTCTACCAAAAACATCCAAAGTCCTACATTCTCTTCCTGGAGGAGTAGAAGAGTGTCTTTTGGTACTCTTTATCCTTTTCATAGCTGACTGCACCACAATAGAGTGGTGAGGGAGCTGAGTTTTTTGAAAACCAGGAGGAGGGACACGATACATGGTGTCCAAGCGACGAGAATGTGGAGATAGGGTGAGAGGAGTCTCCCATAAGTCCATCATGTGTTCTTGAAGAATTTCATGAATGGGCAAGGTGACTGCCTCTTTGGGAACCTTAGAGTATCCTAAAATATCTAATTTTTTTGCTCTAGGTTCTTTTTCAGAGGTCACTGAAATAGAGAGACCTTTAGCTACTTCAATGATGAAGTCTTGAAAGGACAAATCCTCTGGAGGAGACATTCTCCTCTTTGGAGAAGAGGGCTCTTCAGGAAGAGTAAGAGATACTTCAGCGGAGTCATCTGATGAATCAGAATCATCAGAAGACTCGAAGTATCGTCTGTTTGCTTCCAGGGATCGATAAGCGTATCGACCGGTATCCACATCGGGGGTACCCGGTACCGGATCGGTATCGGGAAAAACCCCGGAACCGGGAACCGGAATTGGTATCCTGGTCAATGTGGATGCCCTGGGTACCGGTATCGGTTGTGGTACCGGAACCGGAGTCGGTACCGCTGGCTGCGGTACCGAGGGCGTCGCAGCTCTAATAAAAGCCAGTATGGCGTGCTGCATGGATTGAACTGTATGATCCATAGACGCCACGACTGTCTGGATGTTGGTACCGGAAGATTGAGCCGGTACCCCAGAGCAGTCTAACAGGTGATCGGTCGAGGCCGTGCCATCGATGTCAACGTGTAAACCCATAGGAGGAGCTTTGGAAGCCGGAGCTTCCCGCCGGGGTTGTTTGGCTGGGGCAGGGTCCTCAGGGTCAAGCCCGGGGGCATCTCGATACTTAGAGGGAGATTTGCCCTTTGAGGACCTGCCAGAGGAATGTTTGGTTACCTGAGATCCATCAGGAGAGGAAGACCTGGAAGATGTCGATGCTGGAGTATCTGTAAACAGCATGTGAAACTTGGCTGCCCGGTTTTGTAAGCCACGTTTAGACATCAAAGAACAGGATGGGCAATCCGGAATGGAGTGGTCAGGCCCCAAACATTTAAGACACCATTCATGGGTGTCTGTGACTGATATAGTACCGCTACACTTGGTGCATTTTTTAAAACCAGAGGCTGGTTTCTCCATGAGGGAGAATTCTGTGAAGGCCTAGAGGCCTCACAGGACAAACACACCAAGAGGGGAAAAAATAGATTTTTTTTTTTTTAAAGAAATAAAGAAAAAATACCGGCGGTACCGGTCCGGAATCGGGGAAGGCAGACACACGGCCAAAGAAACAAATTAAAATAAGAACTTCTTCAGTGGT
Organism: Ichthyophis bannanicus; assembly: GCA_033557465.1. Taxonomy (NCBI): domain Eukaryota; kingdom Metazoa; phylum Chordata; class Amphibia; order Gymnophiona; family Ichthyophiidae; genus Ichthyophis; species Ichthyophis bannanicus. Next base: position 66,517,104 of record CM066045.1, on the reverse strand, counting down.
GACAGGAACACGACCTGCTGGCTCCGCGGAAAAAGAAGAACTGAGGAGAGTTGGTCAGGAAGGCGGGAAGGCAGCGCGCATGCGCAGTGGGAGGCCCAAAAAGCTTTCCTTCTGGGAAGCTGGGGAGCTTTCCCGCGCAGGCTCCGTCGGTACCGACGTACCCATATGTGAGGACTCATTCCTGCTTGTTCCTGGAGATTGCAGAACCCTAGATGCCTTTAGCAGGAAAATCTTTCAGGCCAGTATGCTTGTAGCCAGAATCAACTCCTATAGTCTCTATATGGGGATGTTTCTAAAAGAAGTTACAGGTCATCTGCAAACCTTATCTCCTTTTATGTCAGAAGATAAGAGAGAAGAATATATCACCTGGCTTAAACAGGCACAGGATGTATCCAAGTTTTCCAACCGTGCAGCCTTTGACTCTTTTGAGGGTGCCAGTAGAGCCTCGGCTATTGCCATAGGTGCACACAGAGTTGCTTGGTTACAAGCCTCTTATTTTGAATCCTGGGTACAGGATGGTCTAGGTAACCTTCCCTGTACAGGAGAAAACCTCTTTGGCAAAGATTGGCAAGCAAAGGCCAACCAGATGGATGCTGAAAAGTCTGCTTTAGATAGACTTTCAAAGTCTACTACTGCTCCTTTTAAAAAGAGGTTGTTTAAAAAAGGATCTTTCCCAAAAAAAGGGACATTTTCTTCGGGTTATGGTCAGGCCTCTTCCCAAGGTCGTTTTGCTACAAAGAGACAGCAACAACCAAAACAGGCCAAGTCTCAGGCTGCGAGGACTGCTACGGCCCAACAGCCTCAGTCTCCTCAGGGCCTTTGACTCTCCACTAGAGAACTTAGCCTTTCTGGCTCTAGAACATCCAGAGCCTCTCACCATCCCAGGAAGGTTAGCTCACTTTGCTCCCAGATGTCCACAGCAGAGCAATGGACCCTCTCCATCATACGAGATGGGTACAAGCTTCATTTCTTAAACCTTCCTCCTCACACCATGGTGAAACAGTTCAATTCTCCAACATCTCTCCTCAACCTTCTAGGTCAAGAGATTGCTACCCTTCTTGCCCAAGGGGCAACAGAAGAAGTACCCCTTCTTCAACAGGGCTCAGGGTTCTACTCCCCCTATTTTCTCATTCCAAAGAAAACGGGGGGCTACAGACCCATACTAGATCTCAGAGAATTGAACAAGTTTCTATGCAAGGAGAAATTCAAGATGATCTCTCTCGGAACTCTCCTTCCATACCTCCAGAGTCAGAACTGGCTTTGTTCTCTAGATCTCAAGGATGCGTACACCCATGTTCTCATCCATCCAACACACAGAAGGTTCCTTCAGTTCCTTTACCAAGGAAAGCACTACCAATACAAAGTGCTTCCTTTCGGTCTGGCCTCTGCTCCAAGACTGTTCACAAAATGCATGGCAGTAGTAGCTGCATTTCTGCGCACTCTAGGAATATTCGTATTCCCATATCTGGACGACTGGCTCATCCGAGCTCCATCCCAGTCAGAGGCCCAGACTTCCCTGGCCTGCACAAGGCGCGTTCTTCAGTATCTGGGACTGGTAATCAACATTCCAAAATCCCATCTCACCCCTACTCAGTCTCTAGAGTTCATAGGGGCCTTACTGGATACCACAACTGCAAGGGCCTATCTTCCCCAGGCCCGTTGCCTACGCTTGGTGGAGTTAGCCTCCCAGATTCAGTTAAAATCCCATTTAACTGCTCGAGAGATGTTACAACTCTTAGGCCACATGGCATCCACGGTGCATGTGGTTCCTTACGCTCGCCTTCACATGAGGGCAGCTCAGTGGACCCTATCCACCCAATGGATTCAGGCATCAGGTTGCCTGTCAGACAAAATAGCAACCACGAGTCGCCTCTTTTGGTCCCCCCACTGGTGGAAGTCCACTCAAAATCTGTTGCTGGGGTCCCCCTTTCAACAGGTGTTACCCCAAGCAACCCTTACAACAGATGCCTCTCCAAAGGGTTGGGGAGCTCATCTACAAGATCTCTCGACCCAAGGCATCTGGTCTCCACAGGAGACATCTCTACATATCAACCTCTTAGAGCTCAGAGCAATCTTTCTGGCTCTCAGAGTCTTCCACACCCTGCTCAGCTACAAGACAGTCCTCATCCACACGGACAACCAGGTAGCCATGTTGTACGTGAACAAGCAGGGAGGGACTGGCTCTCTGTTGCTTTGCAATGAAGCTCTCAGATTGTGCACCTTCGCCAGAGAGCATCAAATCCATCTCTTGGCAGTGTATCTTCCAGGGGTTCAAAACTCTTGGGCAGACAGACTCAGTCGAGTTCTGCTTCCCACGAATGGTCTCTCCATGGGGATCAGATAGCCAGGATTTTTTGGATTTGGGGTACCCCAGACATAGACCTGTTTGCAAGTCCGTGGAATGCCAAACTTCCCTGGTTTTGTTCCAGGATTCCATGTCAGGGAGTTCAGGCCAGGGATGCCTTCCTCCTTCACTGGGGGCAAGACTTCCTCTATGCCTTTCCACCTATTCCCCTCATCCCCAAAACTCTGTTCAAGCTTCAGAGAGACAAGGGGTCTATGATCCTCATAGCACCACATTGGCCACGCCAAGTGTGGTACCCTCTACTTCTGCATCTCTCTCAAGCTCCCTCCCTGGACCTGGGGTCTGCTCCAGATCTCCTCTCCCAGGAGAAGGGAACCTTGTGGCACCCAGATCCTCAGTCCCTTCATCTCAGAGCCTGGTTGCTGAAAGCCTAGACCTTCAGGATTTACACCTTTCTCAGCAAGTGAAGGATATCCTTCATGCTTCCAGAAAGCCTTCCACCAGACGTTCCTATGCTTTTAAATGGAAAAGGTTTTCCATTTGGTGTGCAGAGAAGGGTCTCAACCCTCTTGCAATACCTTTGAATTCTTTACTAGACTATTTGCTGCATTTATCCCATGCAGGCCTTAAAACAAATTCAATCAGAGTCCATTTGAGTGCTATTGCAGCATCCCTTAAGCCTCTCAATGGACAACCTATTTCCTCTCATCCTCTTATAGCAAGATTCATGAGAGGCCTTCTTTTGACTAAACCTCCCATTAGACCACCTCCAGTGGCATGAGACTTGAATCTGGTTCTGGTTCTTGGCCAGCTTATGAAGCCACCCTTTGAACCCTTAGCCACTACCTCCTTGAAATTCCTTTCCTGGAAGGTTATTTTTCTCATTGCAGTCACCTCAGCTCGCCGTATCAGTGAGTTGCAAGCTTTAGTGGCTAATCCTCCTTATACAAGGTTCCATCATGACAAGGTAGTCCTCAGAACTAATCCACACTTTATGCCTAAAGTGGTCTCACCTTTTCATCTGAACCAGGAGGTATATTTACCTGTCTTTTTTCCAGGACCTCATGCATCAAGTGCAGAGAGGATTCTTCATACCCTGGATTGTAAAAGAGCACTTGCTTTCTACTTACAAAGGACACAGCAACATAGAAAGTCCTCTCAACTTTTTGTTGCTGTTGATCCTTCTCATTTAGGACTTCCAGTCTCTAAGAGAACTCTGTCTAATTGGATTGCTCAGTGTATTTCCTTCGCCTACCAGAGTAAGAACCTTTCTCTGGAGGGCCATGTCACAGCTCACAATGTGAGGGCCATGGCAGCCTCTATGGCTCATCTTAACTCTGTGTCCATCGACCAAATCTGTCGAGCGGCCACCTGGGCATTGGTTCATGCCTTCACAGCCCATTACTACTTGGACAAGGACTCCCGCTGGGATGCCTTGTTTGGTCAGGCTGTTCTCAAACACCTGTTCCATACCTAATCAACTCCTACCCTCCATCCCTGACTGGATGCCTGAGATTCATGGATGCAGGTGGAGCCCTTCCCAGGGACTCACAATCTGTGTGATCTCCCAGGCATCTCTAGCTGGGGAGTCCCCATATGTGAAGACTCATTCCTGCTTGTTCCTGGAGATAGCACAGTTACTTACCTGTAACAGGTGATCTCTGGGAACAGCAGGAATAAGTCTTTACAACCCACCCACCTCCCCTAGGAGTTGTATCTCTTTATCTATCTTTCCTTTCCTCTCTCTCTCTTTGTCTTAGCTTTAAAACTCGAACTGGAGAGAGGCAGTTAGGAAAGGCGGGAAGGCAGCGCGCAGGCGCTGTGGGATGCTCCCAAAAGCTTTCCTTTTGGACGCTGGGGAGCGTTCCCGCGCAGGCTCCGTCGGTACCGACGATACCCATATGTGAAGACTTATGTCTGCTGTTCCCAGAGATCACCTGTTACAGGTAAGTTACTGTGCTTTACAGGTGAGTAACTATGCTATTTCAGAAAGTCACTATTTATATGTGGTGATCCACAAAAAATTAAGGTGCATGCTTTGGTTGGGTCAGAAATCTATACATGCATCATCTATCTTGCACCGGAATTTCCCCACTGGCTTTTGCTCTAGTTTAGTTACATGCTTGTCTTGGCTAAAGATTCACATGAAGAATTAAGGGAGTAATTCTCCTTAATCCCTCATTTTTTTAAAATTTCTCCATCAAACTTTTAGAAAAAATTTGTAGCTTCACTAGTTAATTGGACCTTATACGTCTATGTTTTTGAAATGGCCACAAACCCGTAACAAGCCATCAATGCACTCAGATCATCTATTTTAAATGATAAATGCACAGGGATGGGTTGCTGCTTCTTTTTTAATCCTTAGCTGAGATTTGGGGAGCAGGTCATCCTCTCAACCAATACACTGCTATAGGTGCAGCTGGATTCCATCTATTGTTCACAATATGCTTCCAACCTTGGCGATTGGCGGCGATATTTCTGGTCTCGTCAATGGTCAATCGCTGATTCCTTAGGTCTTCCTTGATGTGTTTGAGCCACGTTTTCTTCGGTGTTACTCGTTGAACCCTCCGGTGGACATGTCGCTCTTGCCAGAGGACTTTGTATAGCAGTCGACTAGTGTTCATTCTGCAAATGTGATCAAACCATTTCAGTCTGCCTTTTTAGATTTGTTCTTCGACTGAAGGTTGATGGTCACAGCTTGTCCGAATTGTCTCATTTCGATGGTGATCACAAAGAGAGACACCCAAAATCTGTCTCAAGCATCGCATTCAAAAGACCTCAAGCTTGTACATGACAAGTTTCAGCAGAGTCCATGTTTCCGATCCATAAAGGAGAATGTGCAGGATTAGTGTTCGGAAGAGGTGAATTTTGGTCTTGGTGGAGATATTGGCAGGGATGGGCACTTAATGCACAGAGTGTAGGCAGTCACTATCTGTAACTATGCATGTCAGGGTGATGATACATTGTTTTGATTGAAGCAGGTGAGCAAGGAGTGGAACTTAGAGCGCAAATTTTATGTGTGTAAGTTTTATAGGATACTATAACTTACGTGCATTTCCTACCAATCTAGTCATAGGCTTTTATACCAAGTCTAGAGTTTGTGCACATATATCACCACTTACACCTCTATTCTATAAAGTACATGCATACTTTATTTCATAGAATAGATGCCAAAAACGCACATGACAATGCACATTGAACTAAACGACCCTGATAGAATTACCCTGTATACATGTAAGGGCTGACACTCGAATGTGGAATTTGCATTCTCTGGGAACAAGCTGAAAGTCAGACTCACATAAGGGTGGTGATGGCACTGATGAAACCCATGTGGTAACCTCTTCCCAGCTTTCAAAGAAAGCCTTTGGAAGATCCACCATTAATGCGTGGCTGCCTTCCCACTGAACGATGTCATCTTGCCTCAATCTCCATTTTTCTGCAGAGCTCTTCGGACATTCTTCTGCACCCTGGAAAAGGTTGATTTACTTTTTTCTTCTCTTAATTTTAACTTCTCCAATACACGTACTGGTGCCTTCTTGCCTCCTTGGGTTGGCTGCCGCATTGGGTCTTTTTGTCCTTCAGAGTCTTTTTCCTCAGTGCGCGGGAATCCTTGTGCCCTCCCTGGTCAGGACACTTGAGTTCAATCTCACAGACGCATTCTTCCCCACTATATCCTCAGCCAGTGGGTTCAAGCAGTGTGACCACTGTGGGCACACTATGTCCCGCACGGACCCGCATGATTGCTGCCTCCATTGCCTCAGTGCAGACCACGATGACTCCTCCTGTGACTTCTGTCAGCAAATGACAAGCAAGGGACTGAGGAACCATGAGAAGCAGCGAGAGTCCATGTTTGGGAAGACCACCATTATCACTTGCAGAGTTGGTGCCCTCAGGGACCACTGCGGTGGCCTGGGCCTTACACGATGGCCGTACTTGTTCTGAGCCCTGAGATTGCACGGTCACCAGCATCTGAGCACCTGAAATGATGCCGAGGGTGATGGCCAGGAGCGGCCCTCCAAGCTGCCCTGAAGGGAGAAAGTGCCATCGGCATTGGGAGATAGACCCCGGTCTCCCGAAACCATCCTTGTCAAGGATGCCCCCTCGACGGAGCTGGCGTTGGGTCTGAAGCCTTTGGTGCCCACGCCAGTAGCTGCAGAGCTTCTGGGCATGTACTTGTGGGACATGGTGAGGGAGCTCGCTGAGTTCTCGGCTGGGCTGGCAGAAGAACCTCTTCAGCGGTTCTGGACCCTGACCTCTATGGTCAAGGAGTGCACCAAATTCATCATTCATGCGGACTATGATGGCTTTCAGTCAGTGGCCAGAGTAGCTGCAGTGGACATTAGTGCCTGCTGCCAGGCCTGGCTACAGTCCTCCAACCTAGAGTACTGGGTACAGGACAAGCTGGTCAATGTCCTATGCCGGGGGGAGAATCGCTTCGGCAAGCCCGTGATGGACAAGGCCACCAAGTTGGCATCTGAGTTCCTGACCAGGACCAGGCTCTCCAATAAACAGTTGACCCTTCCTGACATAAGGCTTTTGGGAAAAAGCCCCTTTACCCAAAGAAGAGGAAGGCTTACGGAAACTACCCCCAATACCCTGCCTTATCAGCTCCCCCAACAGGGCCAGCAGGCCAAGGGACAAGGGCACAGCCCGCATAAGCCTAAGGCCCCCAAGCCCAGATGTTGCCCTAGCTGCTTTTGACTCCTTGGGCATAGCCTCTCCTCCCTCAGGAGGCCTAGTCCTGCAGCACACGGGGGGGCATCTGGTGTTCTTTGCCAATCTGTGGTCCAGCATTACCACTGACACCTGGGTCCTCCAGGTGGTGGGGAAGGGTTACCACTCCATTTTGATCAGACACCACCCCCGTTCCTTCCAGGGGAACTCCCGATGACTCCCTTTCACTGTGATTTACTCCAGCGAGAGCTCACCGGACTTCTATCCGACAAGGCGGTGGAACTAGTCCTGCCCCACATCAAGGGTGAGCGGTTCTACTCCCGGTACTTCCTGGTTCCCAAGAGGACCAGAGGTTTTCATCCTATTTTGGATCTTCGAAATCTCAACAAGTTCCTGGTGAAGGAGAAGTTCAAGATGTTCTTACTTGGAATATTGCTGCCTTACCTTCTCCAGGGAGATTGGCTATGCTTCTTGGATCTCAAAGATGAGTACACACACATTCCCATCCATCTGCACCATCAGCAGTACCTCTGGTTTGTCATCAGAGGAAGCCACTAGCAATACAGGTTCCTGCCCTTTCGCCAGGTTTTGGTTCCAAGGGTGTTCACCTAGTGCCCAACGGTGGTTGCCACCCATCTGCAGCTGCAGGGTGTGTTTGTCTTTCCCTATCTGGATGACTGGCTGGTCAAAGGTGGCACAGCCGTCAAAGTGCAGCAGGCAGCACACCGCACTATTCTCACTCTGTTGCACCTGCGGTTTGTCATCAACTACCCCAAGTCCCACCTGCAACTGACCCAAAGCCTAGAATTCATAGGGGCATTGCTGGACACAGTCCAGGTAAGAACCTTCCTCCCTCTTGACAGGGCCCAGTGTCTAGCGGTCCTCGCAAGGGAGGTTCAGGGTCAAATCTCAGCCTCTGCCCTACTCATGCTGCACCTCCTAGGGTCACATGGCCTCAACAGTGCACGTCATGACCGACGCCCGTCTCCACATACATCTTTCCCAGTGGGCTCTCTGATCCCAGTGGTCTCAGGCAACGGGGCACCTGCAGGACAAGGTGACTGTCACCCATCACCTGTCCCCTTGCCCTCGCCTGGTGGCAACAGCCACCGAACCTGCTGGCAGGCATGCCCTTTCAGGTCCCAACCCCTTAAAAGAGTACTCACCACAGATGCCTCCAGTTGGGCTGGGGAGCTCATTGTGACGACCTCTGCACTCAGCAATGGAGAGCCTCCAACAGATCAACCTTCTCTGAGCTTTTCAGCACCATCTGTGGAACCAAGCCGCTCTGATTCAGATGGACAATCAGGTGGTGATCTTTTATATCAAACAAGCAGGGGGGCACAGGATCGTCTCTCCTGTGCTCAGAAGCAGTCCATCTCTGCACTTTTGCCAGCATGAATGGGATGCTCCTCAGGGCAGTGTACCTCCCCGGCCAAGACAATGTTTTGGCAGACTGTCTAAGCAGCGTTCTCCAGCCCCATGAGTGGCGGCTTGACGCACGGGTGGTCAACCAACTGTTCTGCCGTTGGGGACTTCCTGTGATGGATCTCTTTGCCAGCCTGGTCAATGCTCAGCTGGCCCGCTTCTGCTCCAGAACACCGCACCCCTCCAGGTTTGTGGCCGATGCATTTCTCATTCTGTGGACAGAAGGTGTCCTTTATGTCTTTCCTTCCATGCCGCTCATTGCCAAGACCCTCTTCAAGGTCCATCTCGACCGGGCCACCCTAATCCTCATAGCCCCCCCTAGTGGCCCTGACAGCTGTGGTTTCTGCTGCTCCTCAGCCTGTCTTGGGTGCCCCCAGTCCTCTTAAGGAGTGCCCCGGACTTACTCTCATAGGATGGCTCTCTCCTGCACACCAACCTGGATCCTTGGCCCTGATGGCCTGGCTGCTGAAAGGGTAGCCCTGGCGCAGTTCAACACCCAGGGAAGTGGAAGAGGTCTCTTAACAGAGATTTGCTGGGCTGCCACCTGGTCCTCAGTTCACACCTTTGCAGCGTATTACTGGAGCCGTCGTCCTGGAGGGACAGTGTCTTCTGCCAGGCGGTATTCCATCATTTGTTTGGGATTTAAAACAACCTTCTGTGTGCCCAGGCTACCAGAGAGTTGGTTTCCCTAGTTGACACTGGGGTCGCTGTGGATGTCTTGCAACTGATTTGTACTCTTACTGTTCCTAATGGTTCATTTTATGGGTCGCCCGTGGCTTACAGGTTATTTTGGTAGCCTGTAGCTAAGGAGTCCCAGATGTGAGGACTGACTTACTGCTTGTTCCTGGAGGAAACATAGTTATTCACCTGGGGCAGGTATTCTCCAGGAACAGCAGGAATCAGTCCTCACAACCCTCCCTCCTCCCTATGGAGGAATTTTCTTTTTGTTGCCGTCTTGAGCTATGTCATCACACTGAGGCAAGATGGCATCCTTGGGGGGGGGGGGGGGGAGGCAGCTATGCATGCAAAGGCTATCTTTGAAAACTGGGGAGAGAGTTTACCATGCAGGCTCTGTCAGTGCTGACGTCACCCATATGTGAGGACTGATTCTTGCTATTCCCGGAGAACACCTACTATGGGTGAGTAACTATGCTTTATCACTGCATCCATGTGTAATTGTTGACACTTTTACGTGAACGTGCCACTTTGAAGCTGTTCTTTTTGTGAACATGTAAATTTATAAAAGGACTGCTCCTGTTATATGTGGCAGCAAGTACACATCCATGTCCTACTAATATTTTACAAAAGGCTCAGAATTCAGCAGAGCCTCTGTATGATAGAGATGGAAATGAGCAAGTTATGACCTGGACTTCTCAATTCTGATCTCTAGGTCTTAATGCATGTTAAGCCCAGGGTTGGCGCAAGGATTGGAGGTAACCTAGGCAGACCCTCCATCCTGTTGCCCCCCTGTGGATCCCTGTCCCCATGGCTACTGCTGCTGCCCCTCTGTGGGGCTCGCAGTGGCAGCAATAGCCCCAAAGTGTGATGCAACACTTACTAACACCTTAGCTCTGCATCACAATTTTCTCCAAGGCACAATGTGCCATTTCTGCCCCCCTCCGATGCTGCTTCCAGTTTTGGAGGGGAGAGCACAGTTACTTACCTGTAACAGGTGATCTCTGGGAACAGCAGGAATTAGTCCTCACATATGGGTACGTCGGTACCGACGGAGCCTGCGCGGGAATGCTCCCCAGCTTCCCAGAATGAAAGCTTTTGGGGCATCCCACAGCGCATGCGCGCTGCCTTCCCGCCTTTCCTACCAACTCTCCTCAGTTCAAGTTTAAAGCTGGGACAATAGAGAGAGAGAAGAAAGGAAAGACAAGAGAGATACAACTCCTAGGGGAGGTGGGAGGGTTGTGAGGACTAATTCCTGCTGTTCCCAGAGATCACCTGTTACAGGTAAGTAACTGTGCTTTCTCCAGGAACAAGCAGGAATAAGTCCTCACATATGGGGACTCCCTAGCTAAGATGCCTGGGAGATCCCCAAGGGTATGAGACCCTGAAGGGTTCCTCGTCTTCCTATGGATCTCAGGCATCCATTCAGGGAAGGAGGGCAGGAGTTGTTAAAGAATGGAACAGGTGTCTGAGGACAGCCTGACCAAACAAGGCATCCTGGCGGGAGTCCTTGTCCAAACAGTAATGGGCTGTGAAGGTATGAACCGAGGCCCAGGTGGCTGCTCGACAGATCTGGTCGATGGACACAGAATGAAGATGAGCCATAGAGATGGCCATGGCCCTCACATTGTGAGCTGTGACATGGCCCTCCAGAGAAAGGTTCTTACTCTGGTAAGCAAAAGAAATACACTGAGCAATCCAACTGGACAGTGTTCTTTTAGAGACTGGAAGTTCTAAATGAGAAGGATCAAAAGCAACAAAAAGCTGGGAAGACTTTCTATGTTGCTGTGTCCTGTGTAAGTAAAAAGCAAGAGCTCTTTTACAATCTAGAGTATGAAGGTTCCTCTCTGCAGTGGATGCATGAGGAGCTGGAAAAAAGACAGGTAAATATACCTCTTGATTAAGATGAAAAGGTGAGACCACTTTAGGCATAAAGTGAGGATTTGTCCTAAGGACTACCTTATCATGATGGAACCTTGTATAAGGTGGATTAGCCACTAAGGCCTGCAGTTCACTGATGCGGCGAGCAGAAGTGATTGCAATAAGGAAAATAACCTTCCAGGAAAGAAATTTCAAGGAGGTAGTGGCTAAGGGTTCAAAAGGTGGCTTCATATGCTGACCAAGAACCAAATTTAAGTCCCATGCCACCGGAGGAGGTCGAATGGGAGGTTTAGATAAAGTTAGGCCTCTCATAAATCTTGCAATAAGAGGATGAGAGGAAACAGGTTGTCCATTGATAGGCTTAAGGGATGCTGCAATAGCACTTAAATGGACCCTTACTGAATTTGTCTTAAGGCCTGCATTGGAAAGATGCAGGAGATATTCTAATAGAGAATTCACAGGAAGTGCCAGAGGGTCAAGACCCTGTTGAGCACACCAAATGGAAAACCTTTTCCATTTAAAAGCATAGGAACGCCTAGTGGAAGGTTTCCTGGAAGCATGGAGGATATCCCTCACTTGCTGCGAAAGATTGAAGTCTTGAAGGTCTAGGCCTTCAGTAACCAAGCTCTGAGGTGAAGTGACTTGGGGTTTGGATGCCACAAAGTCCCCTCCTCCTGAGACAGAAGGTCTGGAGCAGCTCCCAAGTCCAGGGAGGGGGCTTGGGAGAGATGCAGAAGTAGAGGGTACCACACTTGGCGTGGCCAGCGTGGAGCTATGAGGATCATAGATCCTTGATCCCTCTGGAGTTTGAACAGAGTCTTGGGAATCAAAGGAATGGGTGGAAAGGCATATAGGAAGTCCTGACCCCAATGAAGGAGGAAGGCATCCTTGGCCTGAACTTCCTGACATGGAATTCTGGAACAGAACCGGGGAAGTTTGGCATTCCACGGACTTGCAAATAGGTCTATGTCCGGGATTCCCCATTCCTGGAAGATTCTGAGTACCTGATCCATGTGCAGGGACCATTCGTGTGGAAGCAGAACTCGACTGAGTCTGTCTGCCCAAGAGTTTTGAATTCCTGGGAGGTATACTGCCAGGAGATGGATTTGATGCTCTCTGGCGAAGGCCCATAATCTTAGAGCTTCGTTGCAAAGCGACAGAGAGCCAGTTATTTGAATGAGGACTGTCTGGTAGCTGAGGAGGGTATGAAAGACCTTGAGAGCTAGGAACACTGCTCGAAGTTCCAAGAGGTTGATATGAAGAGAGGTCTCCTGTGGGGACCAAGTGCCTTGGGTGGAGAGGTCCTGTAGATGAGCTCCCCAACCTGTTTGGGAGGCATCTGTTGTGAGGATTGCTTGGGGCAACAAAGGTTGGAAGGGGGACCCCAGCAACAGATTTTGAGTGGATATCCACCATTGGAGAGACCAAAAGAGACGTTTGGAGTTTGCTATTTGGTCTGAGAGAGCTCCTGAAGCTTGAGTCCACTGGGTGGACAAAGTCCATTGAGCTGCTCTCATGTGTAGGTGAGCATAGGGCACCACATGTACTGTGGAAGCCATGTGGCCTAGTAGTTGTAGCATCTCCCGGGCAGTTAAGTGGCTCTTTGACTGAATCTGGGAGGCTAACTGCACTAGACGTTGGCAACGAGCCTGGGGAAGATAGGCTTTTGCAGTAGTGGTGTTCAACCAGGCCCCTATGAATTCTAGGGACTGAGTAGGGGTGAGCTGAGACTTTGGGAGGTTTACCACAAGTCCCAGATACTGCAGAATGCGCCTGGTGCGGTCCAGGGAAATTTGGGCTTCTGACTGAGATGGAGCTCGGATGAGCCAGTCGTCCAGGTAGGGGAAGACAAATATTCCCAGAGTGCGTAGAAATGCAGCAACTATTGCCATGCATTTGGTGAACACTCTTGGAGCAGAGGCTAGACCGAAAGGAAGCACTCTGTATTGGTAATGTTTTTCCTGGAACAGAAAACGTAGGAATTTTCTGTGGGATGGATGGATGAGTATATGAGTGTACGCATCCTTGAGGTCTAGAGAACAAAGACAATCCTGACTCTGTAGGTATGGAAGGAGAGTGTCTAAAGAAAGCATCTTGAACTTCTCCTTGCATAGAAATTTGTTCAATTTTCTGAGATCTAGAATGGGTCTGTATCCCCCTGTTTTCTTTGGAATGAGAAAGTAGGGGGAATAAAACCCTGACCCCTGTTGAAGAAGAGGAACTTCTTCTATGGCCCTCTGGGCCAGAAGGGTGGTTACCTCCTGATCCAGAAGGTCGCGGAGAGATGTGGGAGAATTGAAATGTCTCACCATGGTGTAGGGAGGAAGGTCTGAGAAATGAAGTTTGTATCCCTCTCTGATGATGGAGAGGGTCCACTGCTCTGATGTGATTTGCTCCCATCTGGGAGCCAAATGAGTTAACCTTCCTGGAATGGTGAGAGGTTCTGGCTGTTGTAGAGCCAGAAAGGTTAAGTTCTCTAGTATCAAATCAAAAACTCTGAGGGGCTTGGGACTGCTGGGTTGCAGCAGCCCCTGCAGGTTTAGGCCTGGCCTGTTTAGGTTGCTGACGCTTAGTAGCAAAGCGACCTGTAGAAGATTGTTGACCAGAAGTGGAAGGAAATCTGCCCTTCTTGTAAAAAGACTTTTTAAAAGATTTTTTCTTGGCCGGAGTGGAGGTAGACTTAGAAAGTCTATCCAGAGCAGCATTTTCTGCATCCATTTGAGTGGCTTTAATTTGCCACTCTTTGCCAAATAGATTTTCACCTGTACAGGGCAGATTTCCTAAACCATCTTGAACCCAGGGTTCTAGATCAGAAGCCTGGAGCCAAGCAATTCTACGAGCAGCTATAGCAATGCCTGAGGCTCTGCTGGCACCTTCAAAAGAATCAAAGGCTGCCCTGTTGGAAAACTTTGAAATGTCTTGAGTATGCTTAAGCCAAAGAAGGAACTCATCCCTTTTATCCTCTGGAATAAAAGGGAGAAAGTTGTGCAGCTTTTCTGCAACCTCCTTCAGAAACATACCCATATAAAGGCTGTATGAATTGATTCTGGCAATAAGCATGCTAGCTTGGAAGATTTTCCTACCAAAAGCATCCAAGGTCCTGCATTCTCTTCCTGGAGGAGTAGAAGAGTGTCTTTTGGTACTCTTTATCCTCTTCATAGCTGACTGCACCACAATGGAGTGGTGAGGAAGCTGAGTTTTTTGAAATCCAGGAGAAGGAGGGACACGGTACATAGTGTCCAATCTACGAGAATGAGGAGAAAGGGTGAGAGGAGTCTCCCACAATTCAATCAAATGTTCTTGAAGAATTTCATGAATTGACAAGGTGACTGCCTCTCTGGGAACCTTAGAGTATCCCAAAATATCTAATTTTTTTGCTCTAGGTTCTTTTTCAGAGGTTACTGAAATAGAGAGTCCTTTAGCTACTTCTATTATGAAGTCTTGAAAGGACAAATCCTCTGGAGGAGACATTCTTCTTTTTGGAGAAGAAGGCTCCTCAGGAAGGGTGACAGATACTTCAGGGGACTCATCCGATGATTCAAAATCATCAGAAGAATCGAAGTATCGTCTGCTCGATTCCAAAGATCGATAGGCGTATCAATCGGTACTGACATCGGGTGTCCCCGGTACCGGGTCGATACCGAGAAAGAGCCCAGGACAGGGAGCCGGAATCGGTATCCTGGCCGATGTCGATGCAGCTGGTACCGGTATCGAAGCTGGTACCGGCAACAGAGCTTGTTGTGGTACCAACAGCTTCGCAGCCTTGATGAAAGCCAGTATAGCCTGCTGCATGGATTGCAGTGTGATCCATGGACGCCACGACTGCTTGGATGTCGGTACCGGGAGATTGTGCCGGTACCCCAGAGCAGTCTAACAGGTGATCGGTCAAGGCCGTGCCATCGATGTCAACCTGTAACCTCATAGGAGGAGCTTTGGAAGCCGAAGCTTCCCGCCGGGGTTGTTTGGCTGGGGCAGGATCCTCAAGGGCAAGCCCGGAGGCATCTCGATGCTTAGAGGGAGATTTGCCCTTCGAGGACCTGCTAAAAGTATGTTTGGTTACCTGAGACCCATCAGGAGAGGAAGACCTGGAAGATGTCGATGCCACCGCCGGTGCATCCGTGGGAAACCCTGTAACTCTCTGTAACCCTCGTTTAGACATTAGAGAACAGGACTGGCAATCCGGGATGGAGTGTTCAGGCCCCAAACATTTAAGACACCATTCATGGGTATCTGTAACAGAAATTGTACCGCTACACTTAGTGCATTTTTTGAAGCCGGAGGCTGGTTTTTCCATGAGGGAAAGTTTCTTGTGGGCCTGGAGGCCTAAGAAGAAAAATACACCAAGTGAGGAAAAAGTATTATTATTATTTTTTTTTTTTTTTTAGAAGAAAAGACCGGCGGTACCGGTCCGGCGTTGGGGAAGGCAGACACGCGACCAAAGAAATAAATTAAAATAAAGAACTTCTTCAGCGGTGACAGGAACACGACCTGCTGGCTCCGCGGAAAAGAAGAACTGAGGAGAGTTGGTAGGAAAGGCGGGAAGGCAGCGCGCATGCGCTGTGGGATGCCCCAAAAGCTTTCATTCTGGGAAACTGGGGAGCATTCCCGCGCAGGCTCCGTCGGTACCGACGTACCCATATGTGAGGACTTATTCCTGCTTGTTCCTGGAGATCATAAATGACATATTATGGACAGAAGGAAACCGCAAAGCAGCACTGGAATGTTAGTAAGCACTACTTGGCAGTTTGAGGGCTATTGCCACTGTGGCGGGCCCAGAAAGGGGTGGCAGCAGCAGCAGCAGCAGTGGGCGCCCACTGATAGCCGGTGAGCGCCTAGTTCGCCTAATGGTAGCACTGGTCCTTGTTAAGCCATTAAATAGTGGTTTGCAAATTAGCTATACATCTTGTTTTTAACAGAGCAGGATCAGTCCTTGAGGAATGCAAATTGGCCTAGTTTTCACCATGAATGAATGTGTTTTCATATTCTTGGTGTGAAAAAAGTCATTTGTATATTGTAGTAATTCTGAAGAAAAGGCTAACAGGCATTCTTAAGAAACCCTTGCACTGAAAGTTCCTATAAACTGATGTTATAAGGGACTGCCTGACCGAATCCTGGTGGTAATCCCATTTCATCCCTGGTCTTGTTGCAATTTTTCCAAGAGTAGCAGAAACTGCAGTCTGGAAATGCTGTGGATTAAAAACCAGGACTGACTCGGTTGTCCTGTATGATTTGGAGCTCATTGTAAGTATGGTGTAGCCATGCTGGAACCAGCAACTACAATGTCCCAGAAGCCAACCAAATCAAAACTGGCAGGTTTGGTAGTGGTCAGGTATCATCCATTAAAGTCCAAGGAGCCTGGATGACTGGTTGTTCAGGCAACAGCCTTACTATTCAAGACTGGTTGTTCAGGCAACAGCCTTACTATTCAAGACTCTCTGGCTGGGAGGAGCCTTTAGAAATGGAGACTAGTTAGGCTCATTGCTGGCTGGGAACCAGCACGGTTCAAATATTTAGTAGAGTGGTCATTTAATGGGAATAGTAGCTTAACAAGGCCACTAGGCAATTTCAAGTACAAACAAGCAGAGGTTAGGAGCCAGCAAATCCAGGCACATAACATAGGCAGGAGTACAAGAAAACAAAAGGCTGATGCAGATATTCAGGCACACAAAAAGTCAAGGCAATCCAGGCAAGGAGATTGTATAAGAATTCAGGCATACCAAAGGCTGAAACAAGGAGACAAGCTCCATCCTTATTCTCAGCATATGAGAGAAAATCCAATTATTGGCTTAAGATGCCATAAATAGTCATAGAACTGAAAGAGGAGGGAATATTTTTTTTAACCTGTGCTAACCATAGTTATTTGAATTAAGTAAACTGAGGCATTGTAACCCAGAGGAAAGAGAGCGAAGATCTCTTAAGTGATTTTTCACTAGTGAGATCTTATTGTTCTGAGGCCAAGGTCTTCCATCAGCATCTAGAGCTTATCCGTCTTGTGATTCATTTTCTTTTTTAACTTGGTAAAGTTTTGGATGCACCTTTACATTTGTCTTGCTGATTTGTCTGTGTGATTTCATCTTATTTGAATATTGTTCCTCATTTTGAGCTGATAAGAAAAAGCATGCCATCAAATTTGAATGAACAAATAAGTAGACAATCCAATAGGCAAGGTCATCAGTGAACAAGCTAGGCGCATAAATACCCCAGCCAATCCAAGCCAACTTTGCTGGTCCAATCAGTAAACATAACACAGCACACACATGACGGACAAGAGTAGTATAGCTGTAATATGGTACTGCCCCCTGCAGGTGTGATAGCTCCTCCAGGGAGAGTGTGCCCTGAAAAGGTACAGGTTCAAGGCTTGTCAAAATCCTGATAAGAACCTAAAAGGAAGACAGCAAAAATCTGATTTGTATTGGGAACTGTTTCTTACAAACTCTTGAGCTTTTATGGCAAGCAGTAAGTGGGTAGAGTTAATGTGCTAGTTGGTGCCATCATCTTTGTCACTATGTGTTGGCAGCCCGGTGTCTCAGCTCAGTTCTTTTCCTGTAGCCCCTTTCTTTGCACACTCACACTCTTTGTTCTTTCATTTTTCCCTAGATTGGAGGATTCTGGTTCTGTTCATGCTGGGGACCTTCTCTGTGGCAATAATGTGGTACCTGCGAGCAGAGCCTTATTTGCCAGTGTAAGTAACATGGATACATTAAGTGGCAGGGAATGACTTTAATGCTCACCTCCTCAGACACACTGGGTGGTTCGAGGATGGGCATGGGAATACTGATCCTTTCACTTCTAGGAGTGGACGAGAATACAGAGCCTGTTTCTTTTAGGACTGGATGGATAATTAGATGTGTGCAGAGACACTGTCATTTCTTTAGTTTAAAATTTATACTCCTGACTAAAAGCGTAATGAAGAAATCCACAGAACATTCTGTAAAAAACTAAAATTAAAACTACTGAAATGGATTCATGAGCCCATATTTCATGCTTGCTGGAACAATTTGATTTATTTTTTTTCTCATTCTATGATCAAATTAAATTAATTGAACAACTTTTGAGCGAAAATCGAGGAAGATTTTATACGTACATAAACAGGGTGTTTTTCCCCCTTTTTTATCTGTTACATTTCAAAGAAATGGTAATGGGCAGCATCTTGTTTAAGCCTAGGTTGGGTGGGTGAATCCAGCTTACATATTGCCCACATTTCTCATTCAACTTTAACCTGATTAATTTGAAAATTGGATAGAGTTCTTAGCTTTGCTGGGCTCACCAAATGAAAGAAAGGTAGAGAGATTTCTTATCTAAAGAACTTCTTGTACCCAGTTTGGGACTTTTAAAAGTTTTTTTTTAAATTTTTAATCTCCAATATACAGACAATAAAAAAACTTCTCAAACAAGCAAAGGGAGTATGTATACCAAACAAGAAAGAGTAGTTACTCACCTGTAACAGGTGTTCTCCAGGAGCAGCAGGAATCAGTCCTCACATATGGGTGTCATCGGCGCCGATGAAGCCCCAGCGGAGCATTTCCCCAGCTTTCTATGAAAGCCTTTGGGAATGCAGGCACACATGTGCGGTTCCCTTCCCGCCTAAAGGTGCCATCTTACCTCAGTCTCTTTTTTTCCGTTTAGCACACAAAAATGAAAAAATAAACTATGTACAACTGCAACTCCAAGGGGAGGAGGGAGGATTGTGAGGACTGATTCCTGCTGCTCCTGGAGAACATCTGTTACAGGTGAGTAACTACTCTTTCTCCAGGACCAAGCAGGAAGTCAGTCCTCACATATGGGTGACTCCCTAGCTCTGGGCTACCGAGGAATCCAGGCTGAACAAGAGTACTCCCTCTAGTCTCAGCAGCAAAGAAAGGCTTTTCAAGGACACAACCTCCACCGGTAGCCCAACAGAGGGCAGGAGTTGCCTAAACCTCAAAGAGATTCCGGAGTACTGCTTGGCCAAAAGCACTGTCCCTACGGGACTCCCTCTCCAGGCAGTAATGGGCCGCAAAAGTCTGGCTTGAAGACCAAGTTGCAGCCCTGCAGATGTCTACCAAGGGCACAGAGCGGAGATGTGCCACTGAGGCAGCCATTGCCCTGACACGATGGGCCGTGACCCTACCCTGCAAAGGAAGGTCAGCCGCCTTGTAAGCCCAGGTGATACAGTCAGCCACCCAGATGGACAAAGTATGCTTGGACACAGCCAACCCCAACTTATTGGGGTCAAAGGAAACAAAGAGCTGAGTAGCCCTTCTATGTCCTTGCGTACGGTCAAGGTAGAAGGATAAGGCCCTCCTACAGTCCAGGGTATGCAGGACTGCTTCAGCCTGGGTAGTATGAGGCCTAGGGAAGAATGTTGGAAGAACCACCTCCTGATTGAGGTGGAAAGAGGAGACAACCTTAGGGAGGAACTTTGGATGAGTCCTGAGGACTACCCTGTTCCTGTAAATCCTGGTGTAAGGCCTGTCACAGACCAGGGCCTGAAGCTCACTTACTCGCCTAGCCGAGGTAAGGGCTATTAGGAAGAGAGTCTTCCAGGAGAGAAAGCGTAGTGGACAAGTAGCCATCGGCTCAAAAGGTGGGCCACATTCAGCTCCCACTCAGGGGCAGGAGGACGGATGGGAGGCTTGAGCAAAAGCAAGCCCCTGAGAAAGCGGAACACCAAGGGGTGACCAGATAGAGACTGCCCCTCTACCAGTGAGTGGTGAGCTGCTAGAGCTGAGAGGTGGACCCGAACAGAATTGGACTTAAGTCCCTGATTGGATAAGTGCAGCAAATACCGAAGCACCACTGGCACAGTACAGGAGAAAGGATCCTCTGTACGAAGGTGACACCACACAGAAAACCTCTTCCACTTGAGAACATAGGTTTTCCTCGTGGACTTCCTAGAGGTGAGGACAACCTCCTCAACTTCCTGAGGTAGGCCCCAGGGAGCCAAAACTACCCTTGCAGCCTCCAGGCCATCAAATTGAGAGACCTGAGATTGGGGTGCAGAAGGGAACCCTGGTCCTGTGTGAGAAGGTCGGGTTGCAACCCCAGAGGCAGTGGAGGATCCACCGCCAGTTGAAGCAGAAGAGGAAACCAAGGCTGTCTTGGCCACCTGGGAGCTACCAGCAGGACCGATGCCTTGTCCTGGAGAATCTTGAACAGGGTCCGGGCCACCAAGGGCGTGGGAGGAAACGCATAGAGGAGGCCCTGAGACCAAGATATCAGAAAAGCATCCGCTGCTTCCGCAGAGGATGTGGTTGCCTGGAGCAGAACTTTGGCAGCTGCTTGTTCATGGGGCTGGCAAAGAGATCTATCAAAGGGAGACCCCATTTCAGGAAGATCTTCTGAACTACTGAAGGATGGAGCTGCCACTCGTGGGGCTGCAGTATCCTGCTTAATCTGTCTGCCAGGTAGTTGTCCTGGCCTGGAAGGTACACAGCCTCCCGACAAAGGATCCTGGACCCAGTTCCGCCCTGTTTGTTCACATAAAACATGGCAGCTTGGTTGTCTGTCTGAATCAGGACAGACTTTTGAGCCAGGGTAGGAGTGAAAGCTTTGAGTGCTAATCGAATAGCTCTGAGTTCGAGGAGATTGATCCGCTGTGCAGCTTCCCAGGGAGACCAGAGGCCCTGGGTGCACTTGCCCAGACAATAAGCTCCCCAGAGGGAGGCATCTGTTGTCACCACTACTGTGTACCCTGGAATCTGAAAAGGCACCCCTTTCAGTAGGTTGGGTGGGTGCAGCCACCAGTTGAGGTAGTGCAGAAATGGTCTGGACACTTATCTTGTCTCTGAGGCTGCCTGTGACCACTGAGTCCAAAGGCACCACTGTGCAGGCCTCATATGGAGCCTGGCATTGGGGGTGACATGTACTGTCGAAGCCATGTGGCCCAGCAGCCTCAGGCAGAGTCTGGTGGAGACCAGGGACCTGCTGAGAAACTGATTTGCCTAGGCCATCAACCTTTGGGCTCTGTTTTCTGGCAAGAATGCCTTTGCCAGGAGAGTCCAACCTTGCCCCTATGAACTCCAAGTTCTGGGAAGGGAGCAGAGTGGACTTTGCAAAGTTTATGACAAACTCCAGGCGTTGCAGAAGAGCAATGGTTCTGAGGGTGGCCTGATTGGCCTCCTGATCTGTCTGACCCCTGATGAGCCAGTCGTCCAGATAGGGGAAGACAAAGATGCCCTGATTTCTCAGGTAGGCCGCCACCACTGCTAGACACTTCGTGAAGACTCTGGGGGCGGAGGTGAGGCCAAAAGGCAGCACTCTGTACTGATAATGGTTTCCTCCCACGATGAACCTCAGGTACTTCCTGTGTTCTGGATGAATGAGGATGTGAGTGTACGCATCCTTTAGATCTAAGGAGCATAGCCAATCTCCCTGCTGGAGGTAGGGCAGAAGGGTTCCAAGAGTAAGCATCTTGAACTTTTCTTTCACTAGGAACTTGTTGAGGTTCCTGAGGTCCAGAATGGGACAAAGGCCACCGGTCCTTTTTGGCACCAGGAAATACCTGGAGTAGAAGCCGTGACCTTGCAAGTGGGGAGGCACAGGTTCCACCGCCCTGTCCACCAACAGACCCTGAAGCTCCTGACGGAGAAGGTCTGTGTGCAGAGGAGGCCTTGGAGGCTCCCCTGTAAAGTATGGGGGTGGCAGTTGGTGGAAATGGAGGGCATATCCCTTGTGGATTATCTCTAGCGCCCAACTGTCCCCAGTGATAAGGGGCCACTGGTGGGCAAAGAGGGCTAGGTGACCTCCTGTGCAGGGTTGGGAGAGCAGTGGAGGAGAGGCTATGCTCAAGGAGTCAAAAACCCCCACCCTGCTGAGTGGTAGCAGGGGCCTGAGGCTTGGGGGGTCCTCTACCTACAGGGCCCATTACCCTGGCCCTTGGCTTGCTGACTCTGGGGAGCAGCTTGGGCAGCCTGATATTGCAGGTACTGTTTGTAGGCAGTGCCCTTCCTCGGGTAAAAGAGCCTTCTCGGTCATGGGCTTGCCAAAAAGGTTTTCACCTCGGCAAGGGACATCGACCAACTTGTCCTGAACCCATGGCTCGAGGTCCGATGACTACAGCCATGCCTGGCGTCGAGCCGCGATGCCGGCTGTCGCAACTCGGGCCGAAGCCTCAAAGCCATCGTAGGCGGCGCGGGACAAGAACTTTGAGCAGTCCCGAATCCCCGAGGACAAGGACTTAAATCTCTGCAAGGGTTCCCCGGAGAGACCAGCAGAGAACCCGGCCAACTCCTTGGCCAGATCCCGCAAGTACATGCCCATGTACAGCTGGTAAGACTGGACACGGCAAGCAAGCAAGCATCAAGCCCTGAAAACACTTTCTACCGACGCCATCTAGGTTTCGGGCCTCCCTGCCAGGAGGCACCGCGGAGTGCATCTTCTGACTCTTCAGACGATGCATGGCCGATTCCACAACCATGGAATGGTGTGGTAGCTGTGCCTTCTGAAAACCAGGGCTCTTGAGGAGCCGATAGATCGAATCGACTCGCTTGCTAAGAACCGGTGCCGAGGCCGGTGCCTCCCACATACGGAAGAGGAGCCGTTCCAGCATCAGAGGAACTGGGACAGTAAAGGCCTCCTTCGGAGGAGAGTCATACTGCAGTCCCTCGAGCTCTTCAGCCCGAGGCTCTTCCTCGGGATCCGCCGGAATAGCCAAGGCAGTGGCCATATCCCGGACGAACTCCGAGAACCGGGTGTCCTCCGGGGGGGGGACCTACTCCGGGGCTCAAACTGCGGTGAGTCCAAAGGGACACACCGAGTCTTAAAGGTGTCAGGAGACTCCTCATCCTCCGTCTCCCAAACCGACTCGTCTGAGGAAGAGTCGGGGTCCGACCCCGCAGGGCCCTGGACCGCCCGCCCCGACTCCGGAAGCACCAGCGTCGACGCCCTCGGTCCCGAACGGGAGGTCGAGGGGGACCGCGACCAAGGTCGACTCCGAGCCACGATGGACTCGAGTATCGGCTCGGTCTCCGGGGTTGACTTCGACGTCGATGTCCCGCTGGTCGGGGCAGATGCGCCAGACAGGCTGGCCATCAGTGCCCGCTGCTGCTCCATGAAGGTAGACATTCTGCTCTCCAAGGCTGTCATCCTGAGACTCAGCTCGGGAGACGCAGCAGCCACCGACTCGGGCCCCGGCGGTGCCGAGCCCGACGTCGGCTCCCTGGGAGGAGAGTCCACGAGGACTACGGGGCTTACGTGTCCAGCAGACTCCGGCTCCACATGAGGAACTTTGGCAGGGTTCTCCGGTTCCACAGGCCCGGGGCAACGGTCGGGGGTCTTAGACCTGGCCCTCGAGGAGCCAGGGACCTCTTCTGACGACGCCCTCGCGAGCCGTTTCTTCCTCTTGCGTTCCCGGTCGGGGGACCCCCTGTCCGAGGAGCTTCGACGGCGCTCGGGATCGGAATCCAGAGATGTCGAGGCCTCAGACGAGGTCCGGGCCCACCCGGAGGCTGAGTCCGAGAAAAGCCTTTCCTTTTGCTGCTGGCGACTTCGTAGTGCCTTGGAAGACATTTTTCCACAGGCCCCGCACGACTTAGGATCGTGGTTGGGGCCCAGGTACCAAAGGCAGCAGTCGTGTGTGTCGGTGAGAGACATTAGTTTCTTACACCGATCACACTTCTTAAAACCACTGGAAGCCATCGGGGAAAAAAGAGTCCCCGTGAGGTCGAAGGACCGGCCTTCCAGGGAAAAAGAGAAAAAAGGGCGCGAACGCCAGCCACGAAGGGCAAAAACCGAAAAAGAGGAATCGGGCTCGATACCGGTGTACCAAACCCGGCGGGAGGGAAACCGGCGTCGAACCGGTAGAAAGAGAGCAAAAAAATCGCTGAAAAATCTAATTTTAACCGGGAAAACTGGACACACGTCCGGTGGGCTTCACGGAAAAAAAGAGACTGAGGTAAGATGGCACCTTTAGGCGGGAAGGGAACCACGCTTGCATGCCTGCATTCCCAAAGGCTTTCATAGAAAGCTGGGGAAATGCTCCGCTGGGGCTTCATCGGCGCCGATGACATCCATATGTGAGGACTGACTTCCTGCTTGGTCCTGGAGAAAACAAATTATGTAAAACAACAAAACACACATTCCCTTTCAATCATAATATGGATGGTGTGCATAGTAAAGAATGAATAACTAAGGAAAAAAATCATCCAAAAACTGAACAGCCTAACATTTTTATTTAACAGGTTTTTTATACCACTTTATCATTTCAGTCAAAGCCGTTTATGTTGTACAGGGACATTGACTATTTGGCTTTTTCTGAGGCAGTGGAGGGTTAAGTGACTTGCTCATGGTCACAAGGAGTGCTAGTGGGAACTGAACCCTGGTCTCTTGGCTCCTAAGCCAGTTCTGTAACCATTAAGCTACTCCTCCATTCCCTGCTCAACAGTGATGGCCATTAATTGTTGCTCATTACATGGGCATCTGGTGGTTCAATACTACACTCTGCTAGAAGATTTGTCATCTGATAATAAATCAATTCTTGTAGTTCATCTGTATCAGAAAACAGTCTTTCCCTCTGGACCTGATAAGACTTCCTAGGAAATTTCAAGAAGAAACTAAACCCAGGGGCTAAAGCCCGTGGACAGAGCTGAAGAAAAGCCTGCCTAATTTTTTTGTATTTATGACATATCTGGAAATATGTATATCTTATGTCCATAAACAGATGTAATTTTACGCCAAAAAGACAATTTCAAATTCATATAACTCTGCAGAAGGTAAAAGGTAGCCACCAATTTAGCTATGTTGTATATTATTTCCTCTATAGTTGAATTAGTATAGGTGGGTTTAATTTTCTCTTACATGGCTAATATCATGAGGGTGAAATAGTTATCTATTGGATGTCTGTTCTTATACCAGATTGGTGAGAATGAGGCAAGAAATTTAAATTTTTTTGTGGGAAGGTTTGTTGGAGAAAAGGCAGGAAAAGTGTAAGTTGAAATTCTGGAGGCAGGGAATCTTGAATTTTAGCAGGAAGATTTATTGTAACAATTTCTCATTCTGGAAAGCGGGAAAAAAACATTGGTCTACCAGTCCTTGTAGAACTAAACCTTCTATGAAAGACAGGTTGCTTGTCCCCACTGAAGATTTATGGGTGTTGTGCTATCTCCACTGCCTCTTTTATCCTCCTTGCGCAGCAGCATGCATCCTGGGAAAAGAAGAATGTTGCATAACCATTTCACCTTGATAAAAGCCATAGCATGATGACTGAAATGTCTGTTCCACTTATCAAGATGTGGAAAACTGCATAGATCATCAGTACATATGGTTAAATCTAAAGGACCCTGAACGCCATCGCCATATTTCTTCAAAGAATTAAAACCATAAAATGCTCTTGAGACCGAGGAAAGGAAGAAGGATCCAAATACAAAACATCTATTGTATATCTTTTCAGCATTTCATTTGGAGCAATCAATCTATTGTAAGGAAAATTTAAAAATCTCAAGTTGTTGTAGTGTTTTCCAGTTCCTCTACTTATTATCCAAGACTTTATATCCTTTAATTGGAGCTTGTGTCACAGATTGAATTGATGTATTCTGCTGTTCTTGGACCCCTATATTTTGTCTAAAGGTGTTCTATCTAGTACCCTGATTGTACTTTTTGCCACTATACAGAGGTCCCATTGTGGACTCATTCTGCCATCAAAGTCCAAAAATCTAGTCAGGAGGAGGAACTTTTCATCTGTCATGTTGGAACAATTTGGTAAACTCAAACTTTACTCACAGCCAGTGGAGCTACAGTAAGATTAAATATGAGATTATTCTAGTGAATGCTAAAATTACACTGGTGGCTGACAGGTTGGAAGTCATTGAGGTATGTACTATGTGCTGTATTGGCAGCGGAGGCCTTGTGTGAGCAACTGGAGGACATGGCTAACCATAAGCGCCAGAATAATATTCATATAGTCGACCTCCTGGTAGGAGTAGAGGGTGAATTGCTGGTTGCTTTTATTGAATAGATTACTTTTGATTGGCTTTTTGAAGTAGATCGGATTCCCACACAGTTTAAACTCCTATGTCATTCATCCTGTGGATGCTGTATTTTTCTCAAGATTGGAGATTCTCACCAAGGCTAACTAGTCACTTGCTTTGGGAAGGATGGTGCGTTACTGTAGTGCTGGATTTAAAAAAAAGACTTTGGCAGACTATGGTACAACTTCATGCCTCAAGGATGCGGTTTGGCCTCTTTTCTCTGGTGAAATTTAAGGTTAGTTATGCTAATTCAACCAAGACCTTTTTCCAACAGTGACCAATCTAGGTCATACATACCTAGCAGTTTCCCCAAAAAAGACACAGGTTCTACAATGCTTGTACTGGGTCAAGCATTGATAACCTGGGTCCCTTCTTAATAATGGTTTATGGACCTTTCCTCCAGTAACTTGTCCAAACCTTTTTTAAACCCAGCTACACTAACATCCTTTACTACATCCTCCGGTAACAAATTCCAGAGTTTGATTACACGTTGAGTGAAAAAATATTTTCTCTTATTAGTCTTAAATAGTTTACCCTGTAGCTTCATTGCATGTCCCCTAGTCTTTCTATATTCTGATAACGTAAACAATCGATCTATGTTTACCCATTCCACTCCGTTCATTAATTTATAGTCTTCTATCATATCTCCCCTCAGCCGTCTCTTTTCCAGGTTAAAGAGCCCTAACCTTTTTAGCCTTTCTTCATATGAGTATCCTTCCATCCCCTTTACCATTTTGGTGGCTCTTCTCTGAACCTTTTCTAATAACGCTATATCCTTTTTAAGATACGGCGACCAGAATTGCACACAATATTCAAGGTGCGGTCTCATCATGGAACGATATAGAGGCATTATAATATCTTTTGTTTTATTTTCCATTCCTTTCCTTATGATACCTAGCATTCTATTTGCTCTCTTGGCCGCTGCTGCACACTGGGCTGAGGGTTTTAACATGTTATCCACAATGACGCCTAAATCTTTTTCCTGGATGGTGATTCCTAATGTGGAACCTTGCATCGTGTAACCATAGTTTGGGTTGTTCTTCCCTAGGTGCATAACTTTGCACTTGTCCACATAAAATTTTATCTGCCATTTTGATGCCCAGTCTTCCATTTTATCAAGACCTCTTGCAATTTTCCACAATCCTCTTGGGTTTTAACAACTTTAAATAGTTTTGTGTCATCTACAAATTTGATAACCTCACTCGTTATTCCACTTTCCAGGTCATTTATGAATATGTCAGAAATGGTTGACCCATTCTCCTACTCGGTGCAGCGGGCTCAAATCTAACTCCATCAGGATGCACCTCAATGCCCTGGCGGCACATCACCATCTGGTAGATGGCAAACCCCTCTCAGTCCAGTCGCTGGTGAATGCTTCTTGAGGGGACTTCTCTTATCAAAACCTCCAGTTCGCCCCCCCGGCAATCTAGTGGGACCTCAACATAGTATTGGCACAGCTTACTCGCCTGCCTTTTGAGCCTCTGGCTACCTGCAGTCTGGCAGCATCCCTGTTGCCATGGAGGAGAGAGGTCACGTGACAGGAGAGCATCACCCTGGTGTGGCAGGAAGTGATCCTGTAAATAGGACCTGTCCTCCAGGTGATGTAAACCCCTCTCGCACCGAGGAGGTTTCTCCAGGGCCAAGTGCCCATGCGGGAAGGGTTAGGACAGCAGTTATAGTTGGTGATTCGATCATTAGGCATGTAGATAGCTGGGTGGCTGGTGGACGTGAGGATCGCCTGGTAACATGCCTGCCTGGTGCGAAGGTAGCGGACCTCACACGCCACCTAGATAAGGTCTTAGATAGTGCTGGGGAGGAGTCTGCTGTCTTGGTACATGTTGGTACCAATGACATAGGAAAATGTGGTAGGGAGGTTCTGGAAGCTAAATTTAGGCTTTTAGGTAGGAAGTTGAAATCCAGAACTTCCAGGGTAGCGTTCTCCGAAATGCTTCCCGTTCCACGCGCAGGACCCAATAGGCAGGCAGAGCTCCGGAGTCTCAATGCGTGGATGAGACAATGGTGCAGAGATGAGGGGTTCGGATTTGTTAGGAACTGGGGAACATTCTGGGGAAAGGAGGGGCTCTTCCGAAGGGATGGGCTTCACCTTAACCGGGATGGAACCAGGCTGCTGGCATTAACCTTTAAAAAGGAGATAGAGCAGCTTTTAAACTAGATAATAGGGGAAAGCCGACAGTCGCCCAAGAGCGCATGGTTCGGAAGAATGTATCCTTGAAGGATACTACAAAAAGCAGAGAGGTTCCAAAAAAGAGTAAAGTAGCCCAAATGCCCTCGAGTATGGAGCAGACAGAACTTAAAGATCCCAAATTACCCATGTCTACCAATAGCCAAATTAATATGAATAAAATACAGTCTCTAAAATGCTTGTATGCAAATGCTAGAAGTCTACAAAACAAGATGGGAGAGTTAGAATATATAGCACTAAACGAGAGGTTAGATATGATTGGAATATCAGAGACATGGTGGAAGGAGGACAACCAGTGGGACACTGTGATACCTGGGTACAAACTATATCGAAATGATAGAGCTGATCAAATTGGTGGAGGGGTTGCGCTCTATGTTAGAGAGGGCATTGAGTCAGAAAGGATTAAAGTTTTGCAAGAAACAAAATTTGCTGTAGAATCTCTATGGATTGAAATTCCATGTAAAAAGGGGAAGGCGATGGCAGTGGGGGTGTACTATCGTCCGCCTGGCCAGAATGAACAAATGGATGATGAAATGCTCAAAGAAATTAAGGAAGCTAGCAAAAGTTACAGTGCAGTAATAATAATGGGTGATTTCAATTACCCCGGCATCGACTGGGTCAGTGTCACAACAGGACATGCTAGGGAGATAAAGTTCCTAGATGAAATAAATGACTGCTTCTTGGAGCAGCTGGTTCATGAACCGACCAGAGGGGAAGCAATATTAGACCTAGTCCTTAGTGGAACACCAGATGTAGTGCAAGAGATAAGGGTGTTGGGGCCACTTGGCAATAGTGATCATAGCATGATCGCCTTTGATTTAATTAGTGGAGGAGGGATAGTAAGGAAATCCACAGTACTACCCTTTAACTTTCGAAAGGGAGACTATGATAGAATGAGGAAAACAGTTAAGAAAAAAACTAAAAGGAGCAGTTGCAAAGGTTAAAGACGTACATCAAGCTTGGGTGTTGTTGAAAAATACTATCTTGGAAGCCCAGACCAGCTGTATTCCACGCTTTAAGAAAAGTGGAAGGAAGTCCAAAAAATTGCCAGCATGGTTTAAAGCTGAGGTCAGAGAGGCTGTTGTTGCCAAAAAAGCATCTTTCAAGAAATGGAAAAAAGAGCCAAATGATGAAACCTGGAAACAGCACAAGCACTGGCAAGTCAAATGCAAGGCATTGATAAGGCAGGCAAAGAGAGAATTTGAGAAGAATCTTGCTGCGGAAGCAAAAACGCGAAATAAAGACCTTTTCAAGTACATTCGTAGCAAAAAACCCGTGAGAGAGTCAGTTGGTCCATTAGATGATAAAGGGGTTAAAGGAGCACTAAGAGGCGACAAGGCGATAGCGGAGAGACTGAATGAATTCTTTGCTTCGGTCTTTACTGAGGAAGATGTAGGGATGTTACCCACGACTGAAGTGGTATTTAAAGGTGTGGAAGAATTGAAGGAAATATCGATACATCGGGAAGATGTCCTACAACTATTAGATAAACTGAAGAGTAGCAAATCACCTGGGCCGGATGGTATACATCCAAGGGTGTTGAAAGAACTGAAATTTGAGATTGCAGACCTGCTATCAGTAATCTGTGAACTATCATTAAAATCATCTCTAATACCTGAGGATTGGAGGATCGCCAATGTAACACCAATTTTTAAAAAGGGTTCGAGGGGTGATCCGGGAAACTACAGACCGGTGAGCCTGACATCAGTACCGGGAAAAATGGTAGAAACCATCATAAAGAATAAAATTACTCAGCATGTAGATAGTCATGACCTAATGGGAGACAGCCAACATGGCTTTAGACAAGGAAGATCTTGTCTTACTAATCTGTTATGTTTTTTTGAAGGAGTGAATAAACAGGTGGACAAAGGTGAGTCGGTTGATATTGTGTATCTGGACTTTCAGAAAGCCTTTGACAAGGTCCCTCATGAGAGACTTTTGGCAAAACTAAAGAGTCATGGGATAGGAGGCAGTGTACTACTGTGGATCAGGAACTGGTTAAAAGATAGAAAGCAGAGGGTAGGGCTAAATGGCCAATTTTCCCAATGGAGAAAGGTGAATAGTGGTGTACCCCAGGGATCTGTGCTGGGTCCGCTGCTTTTTGACATATTCATAAATGACCTGGAAAGTGGAATAACGAGTGAGGTTATCAAATTTGCTGATGACACAAAACTATTTAAAGTTGTTAAAACCCAGGAGGATTGTGGAAAATTGCAAGAGGATCTTGATAAATTGGAAGACTGGGCATCAAAATGGCAGATGAAATTTAATGTGGAGAAGTGCAAGGTTATGCACCTAGGGAAGAACAACCCAAACTATGGTTACACGATGCAAGGTTCCACATTAGGAACCACCACCCAAGAAAAAGATTTAGGCGTCCTTGTGGATACCATGTTAAAACCCTCGGCCCAGTGTGCAGCGGCGGCCAAGAGAGCAAATAGAATGCTAGGTATGATAAGGAAAGGAATGGAAAATAAAACAAAAGATATTATAATGCCTCTATATCGTTCCATGGTGAGACCGCACCTTGAATATTGTGTGCAATTCTGGTCGCCATATCTTAAAAAGGATATAGCAATTTTAGAAAAGGTTCAGAGAAGAGCCACCAAAATGGTAAAGGGGATGGAAGGCTACTCCTATGAAGAAAGGCTAAAAAGGTTGGGGCTCTTTAACCTGGAAAAGAGACGGCTGAGGGGAGATATGATAGAAGTCTATAAATTAATGAACGGAGTGGAACGGGTAAACGTAGATCGATTGTTTACCTTATCAGAATATAGAAAGACTAGGGGACATGCAATGAAGCTACAGGGTAAACTATTTAAGACTAATAAAAGAAAATATTTTTTCACTCAACGTGTAATCAAACTCTGGAATTTGTTACCGGAGGATGTAGTAAAGGCTGTTAGTGTAGCTGGGTTTAAAAAAGGTTTGGACAAGTTCCTGGAGGAAAGGTCCATAAACCATTATTAAGAAGGGACCCAGGATATCAATGCTTGAACCAATACAAGCATTGTGGAACCTGTGTCCCTTGGGGAAACTGCTAGGTACGTATGACCTAGATTGGCCACTGTTGGAAACAGAATACTGGGCTTGATGGACCTTGGTCTGACCCAGTATGGCATATCTTATGTTCTTATGTTCTTAATACCTTTCGTGGAAGATGGTGTTCCCGATTGTGCCACCTCTGCTTGCAGAGTTAGCGGCAGAGGTGCCGTATACCAGGTTCTACAAGAACAGAGCAGTGCTCCGCACACACCCAAATTCCTTCCGAAGGTGATATCTCCCTTTCACCTCAACCAGGAGGTGGTGCTGCCCACCTTCTTTCCAAGGCTTCACACGCCAGTAGGACAGAGACTGCCCTCCATACCACGGACTGTAAGAGGGCCCTGTTCTTCTACATTCAGCGTACCCAAGGCCACTGTAATGCTTCTCGGCTTTTTATTTTGTATGACCCCAGTAGGCTGGGGGAGGCGGTGACCAAACGTACATTGTCTACCTGGGTGGTGTACTGTATTGCCCTTGCCTATGAGCAGGCGGGGCTCCCGTTGGAAGGCCAGATCATGGCATACTGTGTCAGGGCCATGGCGGCCTCCGTCCCGATGGTGGACATCTGCCGGGCCGCCACCTGGTCTTCAGTCCATACCATTGCAGCTCATTACTGCCTGGAAAAGGAGTCCCAACAGGGACAGTGCCTTTGGCCAGGCTGTGCTCCATAATCTTTTCAGGATCTAGGCAACTTCCTACCCGTCTGTGTTCAGGCTACCAGAACGTTGCTTCCATTGGACACACTGGTCCTACTGCAGTCTGCGCCTGAAGACTTAATTGCTGCTGCGCACTGCTCCCCTTGAGGGCAACCATGGTTTTTTTTCCTATGGGCTTTCGGTAGCTTTTAGCTAGGGAGTCCCATATGTGAGGACTGACTTCCTGCTTGTTCCCAGAGAAAGTGTAATTACTCATCTGTAACAGGTGTTCTCCAGGGACAACAGGAATCAGTCCTCACAACCCTCCCTCCTCCCCTGGGAGTTGCTTCTTTACAATCTTTTAGTTTTGCTGTCTTTTAGCTATGTCATCTGACTGAGCAAGATGGCACCCTTGGGCGGGAAGGGCACTATGCATGCGTGGTAGCATCTCCCAAAGGCTTTCTTTGAAAGCTGGGGGATGCTTCCGCAAGGGCTTTGTCGGCGCTGACCTCACCCATATGTGAGGACTGATTCTTGCTGTCCCTGGAGAACTACACTTAATAAGAATATAAGAACTATCATACTTGGTTAGACCAAGGTCCATCAAGCCCAGTATCCTGTTTTCAACAGTGGTAAATCCAGGTCACAAATACCTGTCAGGTTCCCAAAAAGGTAAACAGGTTCCACAATGCTTGTCCTGGGGTAAGTAGTGGATTTCCTAGGTCCTCTTTAATAATGGTTTATGAACCTTTCCTCCAGGAACTTGTCCAAAACGTTTTTAAAGCCAGTTACACTAACAGCTTTTACTACATCCTCCGGTAACAAATTCCAGAGTTTGATTACGTGTTGAGTGAAATAATATTTTCTCTTATTAGTCTTAAATGGGTTACACTGTAGCTTCATTGTGTATCCAACCAATCCCAACGTGTTTCGGTCAAACAGGCTTTCTTCAGGGGGTAGAAACCAGGAAAGCAACAATAAAAGTACAATAATTAATATATGTAAAATAAATACATCATAAATAGACCAGTCAATAAATAAAACATAAGCTAAAAAGTTAAAATCATATGGACATTACATAAAATCAAAGGAACAAGAAAAAGCTACAAATAATAAAAGTGCTGTTTTGAATACAATCCAGACAAAGAGAAAATATGCAAGGCTGAAAATAATAAGAGGATCACGAAATGCATTTGATTATTTCTCTGTCTTCTGCAAGAGATAGGGAGAGGAGGACCACTGAAAGCAAAGCTATAACACACAATATATGTTATATTTAACTGTTCAGTCCAGACATGGAGGACAAGAAATGCATAAAATGAGCCATCTATAGATTACAGAAGGCTTTAGATACCTGGTTTTCAAAGTGTCACTATAACGAGCACCAGTTGTAAGTAAGGTAGCCCACTTCAAAACTTCACCTATTAGGAAATATATTCAAAATGAATCAGAAATAAAAACTGTGTTATAATATTTAAAAAAAAGATACAGTGCTTGTGAAACTGGGAACTTTATTGTAAATAAAAGGATCTATGTGCTTATTTTAATCATGAATGACTATACATGAAAGGCACAATAGGCTGAGGCTTCTTAAATATGGTCAACACAGAAGTGAAAAAAGGTTCTGTTCACAAAGCTGAGGACCGGGCCATATATGAGTCCAGTGAGGCACAAGTGAGGAAAGGGAATGGGGGAGGGGTGTTGGGGGAAGAATGCGGACATTCAAAAATCAAATGCTGTATTATTCAACATGCCTAATACTAAAGCAGTATTGAAAAGTGCCCTGACTAATCACTATATCATAACACTCTTTCTCCAGGAACAAGCAGGAAGTCAGTCCTCACATATGGCTGACATCCACGTGATGGCAGTGAGCTTGCCCTTATCATTGCTGCGTTATCTCCACTCTTTGTAAGTTTACCTCATGCCCGGCAACAGTTCTCTGCCAGGCTGAAGTCCCACAATGACAGCCACATACCGCAAGACTTCAGCCTGGCAGGGAACAGCTGCCTGGCTTGAGAAAAGCTTAGAGCAGAGGCAGTGTGGCAAAAATAGTAACAGTAAGTTTGCCACCGCAGGGGGGGGCGCTCCACATGGGGGGCGGGTGGGGGGGCGCCACCACCATCACGACAATGAGGAGCCCTCAGCAAAATTTTGCTTGGGGGTTCCTCACTGGAACTTACATCGCTGATGGTGTCACAAGACTTAATTTAGCTGGGGGAGTTTAAGCGGTGTCCTGATTGGATTTGCAGATGAGACAAAATTATTCAAAGTTGTTAAAACCCAGGAGGATTGTGAAAAATTGCAAGAAGATCTTGATAAATTGGAAGACCGGATGTTCAAATGGCAGATGAAATTTAATGTGGAGAAGTGCAAAGTTATGCACCTAGGAAAGAACAACCAAACTATGCTTATATGATGCAAGGTAGCAGAGAACACCAGGGGAAGAAGAACAGCCCTCCGCAGATATCACAGAAGTCACCAGAACAGCACAGGGAGGACACGGCCACACCACTTAAAAACAAAGAAATCTTTTATTTCGTAAAACCTTCAAAGGTACAGACCCAACTTGGCCATATTTTGGTTGACAGCCACTTAAAATTCAATTGCATATATACTCTAATGACAGTCAGGACATTGTAACAAATAAAAACCAGTAGCTGAAAGCTCAGTAAGGTCTTATCAGGTATGCTTCTCGGGTCTGTACCTTTGAAGGTTTTATGAAATAAAAGGTTTCTTTGTTTTTAAGTGGTGTGGTCATGTCCTCTCTGTGCTGTTTTGGTTACACGATGCAAGGTTCCATATGAGGAACCACCACCCAGGAAAAAGATTTAGATGTCATCGTGGATAGCACATTGAAACCCTCCTCCCAGTGTGCAGCGGTGACCAAAAGAGCAAATAGAATGCTAGGTATCATAAGGAAAGGAATGGAGAATAAAACAAAGGATCTTATAATGCCTCTGTATCGTTCCATGGTGTGACCGCACCTTGAATATGATGTGCAATTCTGGTCGCCATATCTTACAAAGGATATAGTGTTATTAAAAAGGTACAGAGAAGAGTCACCAAAATGGTAAAGGGGATGGAAGGATACCCCTATGAGGAGAGGCTAAAAAGGTTACAGCTCTTCAACCTGGAAAAGAAACAGCTGAGGGGAGATATGATAGAGGTCTATAAATTAATGAGTGGAGTGGGTAAACGTAGATCGATTGTTTACACCATCCAAATATAGAAAGACTAGGGGACATGCAATGAAGCTACAGTGTAACCCATTTAAGACTAATAAGAGAAAATATTTTATTACTCAACGTGTAATCAAACTCTGGAATTTGTTACCGGAGGATGTAGTAAAAGCTGTTAGTGTAGCTAGGTTTAAAAGGTTTGGACAAGTTCCTGGAGGAAAGGTCCATAAACCATTATTAAAGGGGACCCAGGAAATCCACTGCTTGCCACATTGTGGAACCTGTGCCCTTTGGGGAAACTGCTAGGTACTTGTGACCCACATTGGTCACTTTTGGAAACTGGATACGGGGCTTGATGGACCTTGGTCTGACCCAGTAGAGCATATCCTATGTTCTTGAGGTGCAGTTTGTTCATCCATGGATCAGATGTTGCATGTCAATATGATGGCAGTGCTGGGTAGGTTAAAAGCCCAATATCTAAAGTGGTCACCGCTGACTTTGTCCTTGAGCAGCCAACTGGAAACGATTAAAATGGTGATTGCTCCCCAGCTCCATTATATTTAAAATATGTTATCTGTACCTTTTCTCTCTCACTTTTACAAACGGTTGAATCGTTATTTAACTTCTTTTTTGTGAGCATCGGATTTCCCTTAAAAACAAACTCTCTGGAGATCAGGGTGGTGTTGGGTTTTCAGACTTTTGGATGTATTATCATTCCTTTATTTTGGAGCATGCTAGTTGGTAGTATGCTGATTGAGGAGGAGTTGCCCTCATCGGCATGACTTCAAATAGAATATGATGTAGTGGAACCTTTGCCGGTGCAATGACCACCAGCCATGGTGCATCAGTATGTCCCAGCTAACTCATCTGATCTTAGTACAGTGCAGCAGCGCCATAAGGCTCTGAAACAGTTTCTACCGAACGCCTAGATTTTTTTTTTACTTCTGCTTTTCTGTGGCATAGCCTGAATATCAAAATTGGCAGTGAACTCATTTTTGGCAGCACTGGTGGCAGGTGGGCCTTTGGGAGATGAGGGATTTGTACAATAATAAGTCATATTGTTTGTTCCCAGGAACAAGCAGGAAGTAAATCCTCGCATATGGGTGATGTCGACGCTGACAGAACCTGCGCAGAGCATTTCCCCAGCTCCCAAAGAAAACCTTGAGAATCCTACCACACATGCGTGATCCCCTTTCTGCCCAAGAGTGCCATCTTGCTCAGTCTCCTTTTTTCTGCAGAGCCCAACGGACACTCATCCTGTTTCCCTGGAAAAATCTCTCCAAATTATCTTCAAAAGTTGGTTTTTCCCTGTTTGCGTACTGGTTCCTCTTCCCACCTCGAGCTAACATTGGCCCCGGTGCTGTTCTTGGCTCTTTCCCCCCCCCCCCTTTTTTTTTTTTTTTTAAGAGGCTTGCCTCAACTGGCATTTGTACCCTTTTTCTCCCAGGGGCGTTGACATCAGCTGGATGCCCCCATAATGTCTCCCAGAGGGTTCAAAAAATGTGACCACTACAGTCCAGAGTATGTCTGTCACAGACACCCATGACTGCTACCTACACTGCCTGGGCCCAGACCATGACAGTACCACCTTCGACTTGTGCCAGGGCATGACTCTGAAGACCAACAAGAAACAGTCGGAGTTGCAGGGGCAGATGTTCCGGCTTCCCCGACGCTGAGTTCCCAGCCCAGCACTCCTCGGGAGGCCCGAGCATCCTCGGAGTCCCATGGTGGTGGCTCCTCTGAAAGGACCCCAGACCCAAAGAAGAAGAAAAAAATCTTTGAAGTCCGTCGAGGTTACACAGGTCAAACCCAGTAAAGTCTCACTGAGGGATTCAGGTGACTGAGCAGCGCCCCCCAAAGGTCTCTAAGAAGGAGTCCTCAGATGACGGAGACCGTGAGAGGCTCCCCAAGGCCGTGGTCCTCGAGGATGTGCTCGGATTCGTGAGAGCACCAGCGTCAGGCCCAAGAACATCGGTGCCCACACCGAAAGCTGCAGAGCCTTCTGGCCTCGAAACCAGAATGGTGGTCCTGGAGCAGAATATCTCTGCAATCAGGGGGGGGAATATGTAGAAGCTGATAAGGATAAAGCGGAATTGCTTAACAAATATTTTTGTTCTGTGTTCACAGATGAAGAACCAGGAGCAGGACCTCAGAAAACACCCACAAATAAGAACAGAAGCGAGGGACATCTTGAACAATTTTCAGAAGACTGTGTTCGTGAGAAACTAGCTCAACTTAGAGTAGACAAAGCGATGGGACCGGATGGGATACACCCTAGAATACTGAGGGAACTTGGGGACGTTCTAGCAACTCCACTGACTGACCTTTTCAATGCCTCGTTGGAGTCGGGAGTGGTGCCAAAGGACTGGAGAGAGGCTCATGTGGTGCCTTTACACAAAAGTGGAAGTAAGGATGTGGTTGAAAACTACAGGCCGGTTAGTTTAACTTCGGTGGTGAGTAAATTATTGGAAACGCTGCTGAAAGAGAAAATAGTGAGGTTTCTGGAGTCTGGCGGATTACAGGATCTGAGGCAGCATGGATTCACCAGAGGCAGGTCTTGTCAGACAAATCTGATTGATTTCTTTGACTGGGTGACCAGGGAGTTGGACCGAGGGAGAGCTCTAGATGTGGTGTATTTAGATTTCAGTAAAGCCTTTGACACTGTTCCTCACAGGCGACTTATAAACAAACTGAGCACCCTAGGGATGGACCCTAAAGTTACTGCTTGGGTTAGAAATTGGTTGGGTGGGAGGCGACAAAGAGTACAAGTAAATGGAGCTCACTCTGAGGAGAAGGATGTTACCAGTGGTGTGCCCCAGGGATCTGTCCTTGGTCCGATTCTTTTTAACATCTTTGTTAGTGATATAGCGGAAGAGCTGTCGGGTAAGATTTGCCTCTTTGCGGATGATACCAAAATCTGCAATAGAGTAGACACCCAGGAAGGTGTAGATAACATGAGGAGGGATCTAGCTAAGCTTGAAGAATGGTCTAGAATTTGGCAGCTGGGATTTAATGTTAAAAAATGTAAGGTCATGCATTTGGGCTGCAGCAATCCAAGGGAGCAATACAATATAGGAGGTGAAGTACTTTTGTCCACTAAAGAAGAGCGGGACCTAGGCGTGGTTGTGTCTGATGATCTTAAAGTAGCTAAACAGGTAGAAAAGGCGACGGCAAAAGCTAGAAGGATGCTTGGGTGCATACGGAGAGGAATGGCTAGCAGAAAAAAGGAGGTGATAATGCCTCTGTATAAGTCTTTGGTGCGACCTCATTTGGAGTATGGTGTGCAATTCTGGAGACCGCACCTTCAAAAGGATGTGAACAGGATGGAGTCGGTGCAGAGGGTTGCTACTAAAATGATTAATGGGCTTCATTATAAAGCATATGAGGACAGACTTAAGGATCTTAATATGTACACCTTAGAGGAAAGGCGGGATAGAGGTGATATGATTGAGATGTTTAAATACCTCCGTGGCATAAATGTTCAGGGAGAGAGCCTCTTTCAATTGAAAGCAAGTTCTGCTACAAGGGGACATGGGATGAGGGTGAAGGGAGATAGATTCAGGAGTGATATGCGGAAATATTTCTTTACGGAAAGAGTAGTGGATCTGTGGAATAGTCTCCCAGTGGAGGTGGTAGAGATGAGGACAGTAATTGAATTCAAAAAAGCATGGGACCAACACAGAGGATCTCTAAAGGTAAAAAGTGGACTGTTGTAGTTGTTATGGAAGGACAGACTAGATGGGCCTTGTGGTCTTTTTCTGTCATCATGTTTCTATGTTTCAATCCTGGCCCTGCAGCAGGCAATGATGTCCAGCTCGTCTGTATCATCTGCCTCAACAACCAGGTCCCCAGTTGTCAATCCAGGCACTCGGCACTGATCAAGGTCCCGATCCTTGGGTGTCCGGTCCTCCCCGGCCAGTTTCCGGGAGTTGGACCAGAGATCTTCCAGGGGAACCCGGTTCCTCAGACCCGGCCTCTGGCTCAGAGTGGGAGACCGATGATGGGTTCTCCCTGGAGACCTCACAACACAGAGACGTCCTCTAGTAGCCATCTCCCCTGGCACCATTCTCCCCCAGAGGACGTGGCTTTCCACGACTTCATCTGGGATATGGCCCGGATCCTGACCGAACTGGAGGAGGACCCATGCACCAAAGAGAATCCTCCAGTATGAGTCCCCACATTGAATGTCTGCTCCTGAAGATGTGGGAGACACCGGCCTCGGTGCCAGTGGTCAGCCGACGTCCTGACACCATCAACCGCATCAAGAAGGGCACTGGCTTCCAAAAGGCTCAGCTCCTGCATAACCTCATGGTTGTGGAGTCAGCAATGCAAAAACCTAAGAGCCAGTAGAAAGAGTAGTTACTCACCTGTAACAGGTGCTCTCCAGGAACAAGCAGGAATGAGTCTTCACATATGGGTACGTCGGTACCGACAGAGCCTGCGCGGGAACGCTCCCCAGCGTCCAATCAGAAAGCTTTTGGGAGCATCCCTCAGCGCCTGCGTGCTGCCTTCCCGCCTTTCCAACTGTCTCTCCTCAGTTTTCGTTTTTCCGCGGAGCCGGCAGGACGTCCTCCTGTCACAGCAGAAAATATTTTCTTTAATTCTTTGTTTTCTTGTGCTCGCGGCTGTCTCCCCGACTCCACCAGTACCGCCGGTGTTTTTTCTTTTTCTTTTTCTTAAATTCAGGGAATTGTTTTCCCTCTGTTTCTGTCTTAAACTTTTTGGGCCTTCTAGGACTCTCCATCATGGAGCCGCCACCTTATTTGCCTAAGCTGTGGCGGTACAGTTTTGTTTTTAGACTCCAAGAACTGGTGTCTAACCTGTTTGGGTCCTGACCATTTTCCTCCGGAGCCATTAGGCTACAATATTGTGAGAAGAGATTTTCTATTTCGAGTTTCCCTCGATACCGCGTTGCCTTCCAGTGTCAGGGCACCGACCATTTCTTCTTCTCCACAGTATCAGGTAACCCACAAACAGTCTGTTAAGACTAGCCAACCCTTGAGTGGTAAGTCTCATGCACAGCATGACGACGGCTCCGGCCTTGCCCTCAAGGGTCCATTGGCTTCAAAACCCCGGCGGGAGTCTTCGGCCTCCAAAGCCTTTCAGGGGTTTCAGGTTGTTCCTGGGGCTCACCCCTCACAGAACATACCTGAGCCATGCTCGGTGGTTGCATCTGCTTTGAGCGGTACCGATACCCCGGCATCGGCACTGGTGTTGAGCGATTCACTCCTCACCAGGGATCGTCATCTGGCTTTCTCGGTACCTTCGGGACCATTCGATACGCCCCAGATTGACTTTCCAGTATCGGCATCTACGCCGATACTACCACCGACGTCGGTACCCTCTAGACATGCATCGATAGACTCGCTTCCTTCGATGCCGAGTCTAGAATCGATCTCTAGTCTAGAAGACTGGGTTCCGACACATCTCGGTACCGACGCTTACCGGTTCCGGATGCTCGGTACCAAAGGTTATTACCAAAAGCCTTCGGTTACCTCGGTACCGATTGAGCAGCCACCAATGACTGCTTCGATGTCGGTGTCGCTTTCGATTCCGACACAGCTACCGGTATCGGTGCCGGTACCCGCAGTAGCATCGGGGCCAGCTCCTTCCATGCTTCTTTCACCAGGTTCGCTCCTTTCTATACCAAGTTTGGAGTCGATACCTGGCATGGACGATGCAATGCTGACTGTCTCAGGGCATGACCTCCAGTACCAGCATCCGTCCCTTAAGGATCCTTTCTTGCACCGTGCAGGATCTTATATTCCTATATTCTCAAGTAGGTCCTCCGGTGCCCAGGCTAGTTCTTCAGGTCTAGCCTGTCCAGGGACGGTTCCCTTTGGAGAGCCTTCTTTTCAGAATTTTCTCCTGAATATGGCAACATTCCTTGCTATTCCTATCTCTGGCTATGATCCTACACAAGGCTCTCTTTCTACTGGAGAAAAGGAAAATATAATGCTTCCTTTACATCTAAGAATGTGGGAAGCACCTTTAAGGGTTCCCTCACCTTCTAGAGCAACTGATCTTCTGTATCAGGTACCCCCCTCTCCAGGATCTCAAAAGACTCAACTTCCCCATCATTCCATTGTGGTGGAATCAGCAATGAGGAAGGTGAAAAGTAAGAAGAAGCACTCTTCTTACCCACCAGGTCGTGAGTCTAGGACACTAGATGCTTTTGGACGTCAAACCTTCCAGACATCTATGCTGTCAACAAGGATTCTCTCATATATTTTTTATATGAGTCTATCACTTCAGGAGGTCACAAAGAAATTATATCTTTTGACTCCTTTTCTTTCAGAGCCCAAGACTGCAGACTATTCCTTACTACTTAGTCATATTAAAAGCATCTCTTGGTTTCTTACTTGTGCTTCCCTGGACTCCTTTGAGTCTGTTAGCAGAACTTCTGCTATAGCCATAGGGGCACGACGTAGAGCCTGGCTCCAAGCTTCAGACTTAAGCAGATGGGCACAACAAAGACTGGGTAATACTCCTTGCACTGGGGAAAATCTCTTCAATAAGGAGTCTTTACATCAGGTTGCTCAGTGGTCCACTGACTTCCCTGTTTCTGGAGGCTATTCTAAGCCTTCTCGTTTCCCAGTAGGTAGGAAATGCCCTACAAAACCTTCTTTCCCTAGGAGAAGAAGGTTTCACTCTTCTCCTGCCCATCATACAGATGTTCCCAAGCAGGGGAAACCTCGCCCTGGTCTGAAGAATCCAAACTCTAGCCAGGCTGAACAAACCCAGCAACCATAGGGTCCTGAAGTTTACAACCTACAGTTGACTTCTTTCCAGTAGAAGTTTTTTCACTGTTTTTTCATTCAAAACTCTACACATGGATTCCTTTTCTCAGGACATCCAGTTGCTCCTAGGTATGCTGAGCTGTCAGGATATTCATGTCTATGGGTCACAGGTTTCTCCTCTTCTTCTTACCAAGAAGAGAGGTTTAACAACTATCCCATGATAGTTTCTGTTCCAACATGAATATCTTCCTTCCACAGACTTACCATATGGTAAGTCACCCTTCAGCTCCTGTCTCTACCCTTTTATCCAGGGTTTCCCCTGAAAGGGTGGTACCATACCACTGCAGTGCTTCTTTAGCCTTTCTAGTCATTTCTTTCATTCCAGTGTGGAGTTTTTTCTCTTGAATAAACCCCCTTCTTTTGTCTGGGCAGCTCATCAGACAGGGACAGGAATTTCTCCTCTTATTCTGTCTGTTCTCTCTGTTTTACACAGAAAGATTCTCTCTGCTGTCTTATTCAGCAACTGCCCATGCAGGAGTTCCAGTGATTGGACTACTGGTACTTTTCCACAAGTTTCCAGTCTTGTCTTCCACTACTTCCAGTCTGGCCTTAGTAGTGATTCCAAGATAGTGCTTTCATCTGTCTTGGATAATCCTTATCACTTCAGGCTTATCACACTCTCTTCTTTTCTTGCCATCCCCAATTCCTTTGGATTTGGCAGCACAGTTAACGTGGCAGCCAGTTTTCTTCCAACAGCCAGTTTTATTTCCCAATTCTCCTGCATAATGCTCTCTGCAATCTTACAGAGAAGCTTTCTACTATGGGCTCTTGCTAGAGAGCATGGGGTTTTGTCTATAATGACTATCCTATATGGTTGGAAAAGGCTTCCTCAGTCATTTTCCATGACTGTGAGGGTTCTCCACACCCTACTATCTCCTTTTATAATACAGGACATAAGCCTTTTCTGCGTGAACGTCTAAAGCGTTCTCCAATTCCTACAAGGAATATGCTCTTTTTTCCTTGCAGCTTGTCCTCATGGTATCCTACTCCTTCATGGACAGCACATATTTAACTCATAACGCATGATACCACTTTGTATCCCTCCAGTGGTCAACCTGATATCTCATCCTATGCGTTTTCTGTCCATTTACCATGGGAGAGTTCTACATGACTCAGGACTTGCTGTTTACAGACTGATATTATCCTCTATTTTTTCACGCAACCTTCCTGGTTATTTCACTGGATAGCATTCCTGCACCATCTTAGCCAGGGGGAATAGATTCTCTGTATATCTTCTCAAGTAGGTTCCACCTTCTTGTTATTAGATGAATCTTTCCTCTTCACATCTCCCATGTGAATGTTCTTATGGACATATCTCTATCTGCTTAATTGCAGACATTTATCTTTAGACATATATATTCATGTATGTATATATCTTATATACTTCTCTATAGATACATATGTCTGTAAGCTGCGTGTGCATATGTTATGCCCTCCAGATCTCTCTATAGACATATATATATACCCATATATATATATATATATATATATACTGTGATAAGGAAGCTTATCATAGTTCAGGAAGGAGCTATAATAGAGGTGAATTGGCTCTGAACAAGCAACCTGTTTTTGCTGGTAGAAATAATAAAACAGAATGTTTTCATAGAAGACTACCAGTCCCAGAATGCACCAGGTTTCAAGCAGCCACTAGAAGAGCTGAAGTGGGGAAATGTGTGTTCAATCAGGAGAACTATGAGGTAATCCCCAATCACTCATCTCCAAGGGCAGGGCTTGATTCAGCACAGCTGAGCTGTGCTAGGGTGGAGTATCCCTCTAAACAAGTTAAAAGTAAAACCTATTCTACACAGAATCAGCAGACCAAGACGAAGAGAGAGTTGGAGTTGATGAGGAACCCAGAGCTCAAGGACAGAGAGA
The DNA here is from genome assembly GCA_033557465.1 of Ichthyophis bannanicus. Lineage (NCBI taxonomy): Eukaryota > Metazoa > Chordata > Amphibia > Gymnophiona > Ichthyophiidae > Ichthyophis > Ichthyophis bannanicus. The sequence continues at coordinate 66,473,456 of CM066045.1, read as the reverse complement.
GCAAGAAGCAGCGTGGAAGAAAGAAGAGGAAAACATCTTGGAGGTCTAAAGAAGGAGCCCATAGCGGTACGTGTGTTGGGAGTCATTCCAGAGGCAAGCATACTCAATTGGACTGGAGGAAGCCAGATGAGTGGGGCTACAGAGCCAGGAATCCCCGGACGGCACCTGTAAAGGAGACGGCTGCATTTGGAAGGGGCCCTAAGACCAGTGCAAGAAGGTATGTGAAGAGAGACCCAGTGTCCAGGGATCTTGATTGGAAGGCTGGATATAAAAGCTGGACTACTTATTGGCCAGGATATCTGGAGAGGAAACCTAACAGTAAAGGAAGCTCAGGTATGAACACTGATCTATGCCCTAGCTCTTCACTTGGAAGACAGCAGGGAAACAAGTATTGTCCTGAGAGTGCTCCATTAAGGAATTCCCCTGAGCCAGACCAGGATATTGATTCTATGATAGTTGAAGAAGAAGGAGATATTTTAAATGATCAGAGTGATTACATGGATTGCTCTCTTTCTAGGCTGCTGTGGTAAAATACTTTCACAAATACAACAACCATCAAAAAGAAATATAACTTGTTCTTTTATCTACCCAGAAAAGTTTACAAGAAAGCTTTAGGGTAGGATTTGAGCCACGTATAGAAAGTAAACCAGCCAAGAGGTTTGCAGCTGGTTAATGGTTGGCAATTAAGCCTTGCATAATTGCACGTGGGCTCTGGAAAGGAAACGTCTGTGTGTGTGAAAATACAAGAAAGTTATCCTTGAAAAAGAACAGTTTTTGATTACTTTTTTGGTTTTGTTTTGCTTTTGGAGCACTGCTAAAAGGTATTAGCAGGAGCCCTCAGAAAGACCTTTCTGTTCCCATCAAGGTCTTTATTGTTTGATTGATTGCTTAAGAAGTTCAGTTGCTGATCATGATTTGTTTTTCCTAAGTATAATACTGAAAGCAAGTATCCTTTTGTGCTACCAAGTAAATCTGTGTGGGAGAAATAAGCCCATAAATAAAATATATTTTCTTTGCTTACATTCGAGCAACACAACTCATTTATTTGTGAACGGCTGATTCTGGTATGAATGGACTACATTCCCCACAATCCTTTGCAAGTCATAATAGAATTTGCCTTTGCAAGACTGTGGACATTCTCACCCAGCGCCCCCGTTTACTATATATATATATATATATATATATATATGTGTGTGTGTATCTCTCGAGATGCTTCCTTATAGGTAGATATGTATTTACATACTTATCTCTCTAACTGTCTATGCTTATAAAGGTTTTTACCTTCCTATAGGTTCCAGACAGTGGGCTTGCATATGTTCATACTGTCCCACAGTATGTCTGGGGTATTATGCACACAACCACTACTGTGGTACTGCCAGCTCTTACCTTACCCCTAGGTTTAGGTATCCATGAAGCTCCATACTCCAATATCTTTCCTATCTCTCACCAGTTAGGAAAGACAGGGTGGATCTTCAGTAGATCTGAGGTTTCAACCCTTCAGACATCTGTCCTTCTTGGGAATACGGGCTTTTTTCCCATACCCCTTCTTCCCTCCAGGACTGGGCTAGTTTGTCCAAATCGGTCAGTCTTCCTCTTTTGCTCCTAACTGTGAGTAACTCTGTAGCCAAAAGAGTTCCCAGCTTTTTCCATAAAGCTTTCCACTAAAGACCTACCGTTTTTGTACTACCCCAGTTGACACCTGGGTCACCTGTCACTTCCAGATTTGGACCTTCACCTTCACTTCAGTGAGGTCACCTTGAAGATTCCTCTACTGGATCCCCAGTAGACTCCATCAGCCTCTCTACTTCCTGCAATCCAGTAGGTGAGGTACATATTGTGATTGTTCATTTCAATATTTTCATGATAATTATCATACATACAAGGTCTCCTTACCTGTAGTCCTATTTTAGGTTAGCTGTTTTTCTACAGCTCCTCTCTTTCAACTCCTACCCTCCATCCTCAGGATGCCTGGCCATATGAGGTGTAGCATGTTCCAATTCCCACCATGCTAGGACTCCAGGAATCTTAGCTTGGGAGTCCCCATATGTGAAGACTCATTCCTGCTTGTTCCTGGAGATAGCACAGTTACTTACCTGTAACAGGTGATCTCTGGGAACAGCAGGAATAAGTCTTCACAACCAACCAACCCACCCACCTCCCCTAGGAGTTGTATCTCTTTATCTTCCTTTCCTCTTTCTCTCTCTCTTTGTCTCAGCTATAAAACTCAACTGAGGAGAGACAGTTGGAAAGGCGGGAAGGCAGCACGCAGGCGCTGAGGGATGCTCCCAAAAGCTTTCTGATTGGACGCTGGGGAGCGTTCCCGCGCAGGCTCCGTCGGTACTGACGTACCCATATGTGAAGACTTATTCCTGCTGTTCCCAGAGATCACCTGTTACAGGTAAGTAACTGTGATTTCTCCAGGAGCAGCAGGAATCAGTCCTCACATATGGGTGACGTCGGCGCCGACGGAGCCCTCGTGCGGAGCATTTCCCCAGCTTTCACAGAAAGCCTTTGGGAATTGCAGCGCGCATGCACGGTCCCCTTCCCGCCCAAGGGTGCCGTCTTGCTCAGTCTGATGGCATAGCTAAAAGACAGCAAAAAATTAGCAAAAACAAATCATATGACTGCAACTTCAAGGGGAGGAGGGAGGGTTGTGAGGACTGATTCCTGCTGCTCCTGGAGAACACCTGTTACAGGTGAGTAACTACTCTTTCTCCAGGACCAAGCAGGAAGTCAGTCCTCACATATGGGACTCCCCAGCTTAAGGCTACCGGAGACCCCAAGCTGAAAAAATGAGCTCCCTCTAGCTCGTCAGCACAGAAGGAAGGAATCTTCTCTGAGAACGCCCCAATCGGTAGCCCAACACCAGGGTCGGAGGGTAGGAGTTGCCTAAACCCCAAAGAGATTATGGAGTACTGCCTGTCCGAAAGCACTGTCCCTGCGGGACTCCCTCTCAAGGCAGTAATGGGCCGCAAAAGTCTGGCTTGAAGACCAAGTAGTGGCCCGGCAGATGTCTGCCAACGGAACAGAGCGGAGATGAGCCACTGACGCAGCCTTCGCCCTGACACCGTGAGCTGTGACTTGACCCTCCAACGAGAGGCCGGCTGCCCCATAAGCCCAGGCGATACAGTCAGTGACCCATATGGACAACGTACGCTTGGAGACAGGGAGCCCCAACTTATTGGGGTCAAAAGAAACGAAAAGCTGAACAGCCTTCCGATGCTCCCGCGTAAGGTCAAGGTAGAAGGATAACGCCCTCCTACAGTCCAGGGTATGCAAGACCATCTCAGCCCGGCTGGCATGTGGCCTGGGAAAGAAGGTCGGAAGAACCACCTCCTGATTGAGGTGAAAAGGGGAGACAACTTTAGGAAGAAACTTAGGGTGAGTCCGTAGGACTACCCTATTCTGGTAGAACCTAGTGTAAGGAGGGTCAGACACTAGAGCCTGCAGTTCACTCACCCGCCTAGCAGAGGTGAGAGCTACCAGAAATAAAGTTTTCCAGGAGAGAAAACGGAGAGGGCAGGTAGCCATAGGTTCAAAAGGCGGACAAGTAAGCCCCGCTGTAAGACCACATTCAGATCCCACTCAGGGGCCGGTGGACGTAAAAGAGGCTTAAGCAGAAGAAGGCCTCTGAGGAAACGAGCCACCAAAGGGTGGTTGGAAAGAGGCCTGCCGTCCACCGGTGAGTGGTGGGCGGAGAGAGCACTAAGGTGAACTCGGACAGAGTTAGACTTAAGGCCCAGATTGGAGAGGTAGAGCAAGTATTGCAACACTACCGCTACCAAGCACGAGAAGGGATTCTCACTGCGCTGAGTACACCATGTGGAGAATGTACGCCACTTAAAAGCGTAGGACTTCCTGGTGGATGGACGCCGAGAGGCCAAGACTACATTTTCCACCTCTCGAGGTAGTAGTAGGGGAGCTAGGACTACCCTTTCAGCAGCCAGGCCATCAGATGAAGGGACTGGAGGTTGGGGTGCAAGAGAGTCCCCTGATCCTGAGACAGGAGATCGTGTTGAAACCCTAGAGGAAGAGGAGTGTCCACCGCTAGCTGTAGCAGAAGCGGGAACCACGGTTGCCTTGGCCACCGGGGGGCCATGAGAATCAATGAAGCCCCGTCCCGGAAGACTTTGAACAGCGTTCTGGACACTAGTGGCGTGGGAGGAAACGCATACAGTAGGCCTGTGGATCACGAGATCAGAAACGCATCCGCTGCTACTCTGAGAGGATGCGGTTGCCTGGAGCAAAATCTCGGTAGTTGCCGGTTCAGAGGACTGGCGAAAAGATCTATGGTGGGGAGTCCCCACTTGAGAAAGACCTGCTGAACCACCGACGGGTTTAATCTCCATTCGTGTGGTTGCAGGATCCTGCTCAATTTGTCTGCCAGGTAATTTTCCTGACCTGGGAGGTAGACAGCTTTGAGAAGGATTCCGTGATTGACTGCCCAAGAGCACAGCCGTTGTGCCTCCTGACAGAGAAGGGAGGAGCCTGTGCCTCCTTGTTTGTTTACATAGAACATGGCAATCTGATTGTCCATCTGGACTAGTACAGACTGGTGAGAGGCGAGGTGGGAGAAGGTTCTCAGAGCTAGGCGTATCGCCCGTAGCTCCAGGAAGTTGATCTGTTGAGCAGCCTCCCAAGGGGTCCAGAGACCCTGAGTACATGTCCCTTGGCAATGTGCTCCCCAACCGAGAAGAGAGGCATCGGTTGTCAGCACCTGAGAATGCGGAGGGGATTGGAAAAACACTCCTAGTACCAGATTTGGAAGATGAAGCCACCATTTCAGAGAGGAGACCAGGAGGTCGGAGATCCGCACTGAGTCCGCTAGGCCCCCCGAGGCTTGATGCCACTGAGTGCGAAGGCTCCACTGAGCAGGTTGCATGTGCAGGCGGGCATTGGGGGTGACATGAACTGTGGAAGCCATATGGCCGAGTAGTCTCAGGAATTGCCTGGCAGATACCAGGGAATTGCTGCGAAATTGGCTGGCCAGATCCATTAGCATGTGAGCCCTGTCCAGAGGCAGAAAAGCCTTTGCTTGAAGAGTGTCTAGTCTGGCCCCTATGAACTCTAAGTTCTGGGACGGGAGCAAAGTGGACTTTGCGAAGTTTATGACAAACCCCAAGTGCTGAAGCAGAGCCACAGTGCGAAGGGTGGCCTGGTTGGCCTCCAGGGAAGATTGGCCCCTTATGAGCCAGTCGTCCAGGTACGGGAACACAAAGAGACCCTGAAGCCTCAGGTAGGCCGCCACCACTGCCAGGCACTTGGTGAACACCCTGGGAGCGGATGAGAGGCCAAAGGGAAGCACTCTGTACTGATAGTGGTTTCCTCCCACAACAAACCTGAGATATTGTCTGTGGTCTGGATGGATAAAGATGTGAGTATACGCATCCTTTAGATCCAAGGAGCATAGCCAGTCTCGCTGCTGGAGGTAGGGCAGCAGGATTCCAAGGGTAAGCACCTACCCCCTGATATCCGGGCTATTAAGAGCCTAACACAGTTTAGGAAAGCCCTAAAATGCCACCTCTTCAACAAGTACCTTATAGAACCCAATGGCATCACCTAGAGCTCAATATCACCCACTAATACCAGTCCCAGATAAATTTATGGTACTTCAACATCACACCAAGTTTGATACTCAATCCTATAGTGGGCTGGTGATTTCCTATGAAACCTCTGTGCATATGATTCCATGTAGTATGTCTTGTATATAGTTACCCCGGTTATCCAAGTTATTTATGCCCTGTTGCCTGTAAACTCATACGTGTTGAATGTACTGAGCATTTTGTTCCATGTGAACCGCGCTGATGATGAATAGTGCGGTATATAAGAGACTGTAAATAAATAAATAAAAAATAAGCATCTTGAACTTTTCCCTCTGCAGGAACTTGAGGTTTTGCAAATCTAGGATAGGTCTGAGGCCTCCTGTTCTTTTTGGTACCAGAAAGTACCTGGAATAAAAGCCTTGACCTCTCAGGTGGTGGGGCACCGGTTCCACAGCCTGATCCTTTAATAGACCTGTCAACTCCTGAAGGAGTAGGTCCCTGTGCAGAGGGAGTCTTGGAGGCTCCCCTGGAAAATAGGAGGGAGGTACCTGGTGAAAATGGAGAAGATAGCCCCTTTGGACTATATGAAGGACCCAGGTATCTGATGTGATGGCTGACCACCTGTGGGCAAAGTGGGCCAGCCAGCCTCCTGTGCTGAGAGAAGCCAGCTGAGGAGAAGAGACTATGCTGTTTGAGTCAAAAAACCCCACCCTGCTGAGCAGGGGCCGGTGTAGGTGGCTTGGGGGTCTTCGGCCTACGGGGCCCTTGACCCTGCCCCTTGGCCTGCTGACCCTGTTGGGGAGCTGCAGAGGCCTGATAATGAGGGTACTGTTTGTAGGCCGATGACTTCCTCGGGTAAAAGGCCTTTTTTCCCGAGCCCTTCTTTTTCTGAGAAGGGGCAGAGGTTTTTCTGGACAGCCTAGTCCAGGTCAGAGTCTCGGTCTCGAGTTCTGCAGCCTTTTCAGCCATGGGTTTGCCAAAGAGGTTCTCACCCTGGCAGGGGACATCGACCAACTTGTCCTGGACCCATGGCTCGAGGTCAGATGACTGTAGCCAAGCCTGTCGGCGGGCACCGATGCCGGCCCCTGCTACTCGGGCCGAAGCCTCGAAGCCATTGTAGGCTGCTCAAGAGATAAATTTCGAGCACTCTCGAATACCGGTAGACAAGGCCTGGAACCTCTGCAAAGGTTCCTCGGAGAGACCAGCAGAGAACCCGGCAATCTCCTTTGCCAGGTCTCGGAGGTACATGCCAATGTAGAGCTGGTATGTCTGGACACGGCAAGCAAGCATAGAGCCCTGGAAGCACTTCCTACCGAGGGCATCCAGGTTCCGGGCCTCCCGGCCGGGAGGCACCAAGGAGTGCATCTTCTGACTTTTCAGTCGATGCATGGCTGATTCCACAACCATGGAGTGGTGCGGTAATTGTGCCTTTTGGAACCCGGGGCTCTTGCGGACTCGATAAATGGAATCGACCCGCTTGCTTAACACCGGCGTCGAAGCCGGGGTCTCCCACATGCGGAAGAGTAGCCGCTCCAGCATCGGAGGAACCAGAACAGTAAAGGCCTCCTTCGGGGGAGAGTCATACTGGAGAACCTTGAGCTCCTCGGCTCGAGGCTCCTCCTCGGGATCCGCGGGGAAGGCCAAGGCCTTGGCCATATCCTGCACGAAGTCCGAGAACCGGGTATCCTCCGGTGGGGACCGTCTCCGAGGTTCGGACTCGGGTGAGTCCGAGGGGACACACCGAGTCCGATGGGTGTCGGGTGACTCTTCGTCCTCCATCTCCCAGCCCGACTCCTCGGAGGAGGAATCGAGCGGCTCCAGATGGGTGGGCACTGATGCCCTCCGCCCCGATGCCGAGGGTGTCGGCGTCGACGACCTCGGCCCCGAACGGGAGGTCGAGGGAGACCGTGGCCGAGGATCGACTCGAGCCCGCATGGACTCAAGGATCGGCTCGGCCTCCGGGGTCGACTTGGACGTCGAGGTCCCGGTGGTCGGGGCAGATGCACCGGTGAGACCGGCGATCAATGCCCGCTGCTGTTCCATGAAGGCAGCGAAGCTGCTCTCCAAGGCCGTCAAACTGAGTCCGAGCTCAGGAGACCCAGCAGCCCCCGACTCGGGCCCCGACGGCGGCTCCCTCAGAGGAGAGTCAACGAGGACAACAGCACTTATGTGTCCAGGAGACTCCATCTCGACACGAGGATGCTTGGCAGGCCTCTCCGACTCCGAAGACCCGGGACGGCTATCGGGGCTATGCGACCTGGCCCTCGAGGAGCCAGGAGCGTCCACCAACGCCGCCCTCGTGGGTTTCTTCTTCCTGCGATGTTCCCGCGAAGGAGACCCCCGCTCAGAGGAACCCCGACGCTGCTCGGGGCCAGAGTCCCGAGACGTCGAGGCCTTTGAGGAGGTCAGGGCCCGGCCGGACGCGGAGTCAGAAAAAATTCTATCCCTCTGGTGCTGCCGACTCCTCAAGGCCTTTGAGGACATTTTGCCACATGGACCGCAGATCATCGGGTCATGATCGGGTCCGAGGCAACGGAGGCAGCAGTCATGTGTGTCGGTAAGAGACATACGTTTCTTACACCGATCACATTTTTTAAACCCGCTGGCAGCCATCAGGGGAAAAAGGGCCCCTGCTAGGTCAAAAGACCGGTCTGCCAGGAAAAAAGAAAAAAGGCGCGAACGCCAGTCACAAAGGACAAAAACCGAAAAAAGAGAAAAAGGACTCGATACCGGCGTATCGGTCCGGTGGGAAAAGGATCCGGCGTCGAACCGGAGGAAAAATAGAAAAATAGAGAAAAATCAACTTTTCACTCGGGGAAAAATGAACTACGTCTGTCGGGCTCCGCGGAAAAAAGAAGACTGAGCAAGATGGCACCCTTGGGCGGGAAGGGGACCGCGAATGCGCGCTGCAATTCCCAAAGGCTTTCTGTGAAAGCTGGGGAAATGCTCCGCACGAGGGCTCCGTCGGCGCCGACGTCACCCATATGTGAGGACTGACTTCCTGCTTGGTCCTGGAGAATTATTCCTGCCTCCCGCCAGGTAGAGAGGCCTGAGCCCTTGACGCCCTTGGGCACAAGTGCTTTCAGGGCTCCATGCTCGGCTGCCTGATACAGGCCTATGAATTGTACATAGATATGCACCTTAAGGTCCCTCATCCAGGAACTGGCGGGCTTCTCCATGGGCCTCGCCAGGGAACCTCTTCAGAGGTTTCAAGCCCTGACAGCTGGGATCCGGGACTGCTCCAAATTCCTGTCCCGGGCTGCCTACAATGACTTTGAATTGGCAGCCTGGATAGCAGCAGCCAGCAGCGGTACCCGATGCCATGCCTGGCTGTAGACATCCAACCTCGAGCGCAAGAGAAATTGCTTGACGTCCCCTGCACTGGAGAAAACGTATTCGGCAAACCCATGGCCGACAAGATAGAGGCCGAGGTAGTGACCAGGCATAGGCTCTCCAGGAGGACCTCAGCCCCTCCCAGGAAGAAACCATCAGGGAAAAGACCATCTTTCCTGAGGAAAAAGGGGTCTTTTCATCAGGCTCATTACCAGCCCTTCTCTGTACAGCAACAACAGGGCCCTCAGCCCACAGGTCAGGGTCAGGGCCACAGGCCCAGAAAGCCCAAGGCCCCAGCTCCCACCCAACCCAGGGGGAGCTTTTGACTCTCCAGACAGGGCCTCCTCTCCCCTGGCCCACAGGGGCCCACCTGATGCTTTTTGCCCATAGGTGGTCCCGGGGTCACCATGGACTAGTGGGTCCTACAAGTGGTAAGGGAGGGGTATCTCCTCCACTTCCAGCAAACACCTCCAGGGTTCTTCCCAGGAGAGCCGGTGCGGCCTTTCCTTCACCAGACCTTACGGGTCTGCTCAAGGACAGGGCAGTGGAGCCTGTACCTAAACATCTATGAAGAAAGGGCTTCTTCTCCAGGTACTTCCTTGTCCCCAAAAGAACTGGGGGCCTTAGGCCCATCCTAGACCTGCGAAACCTGAACACGTTTCTAGTGAGGGAGAAGTTCAAGATGCTCTTCCTTGGGACACTGCTGCCTTACCTCCACCAGGGAGATTGGCTCTGCTCCTTGGATCTGAAGGATGCGTACACCCACATCCTGATCCACCCCTCCCACAGATAGTATCTAAGATTCATGGTGGGAGGAGAGCACTACCTGTACAAGGTACTCCCCTTCAGCCTGGCCTCGTTGCCAAAGGTTCTGGCAGTAGTAGCCGCCTATCTGTGCCTACAATGGGCCTTTGTCTTCCCCTATCTGGACGACTGGCACGTCAGAGGCACTACGGCATTGAGGCCAGCCAGGCCACAGGCTGGGCAACCTGCCTCCTGCAGCACCTGAAGTTTATCATCAACTACCCCAAATCTCATCTCTCCTTGGCCCAAGGCCTAGAGTTTATAGGGGCACTCCTGGAAACGCTACAGGCAAGAGTTGTCCTCCCAAGAGAAAGTGTAGCATGCCTTCAGCAGCTGGCAAGGGAAGTGCAGCGCAACAGGATGGTCCTGGTACACCACCTCCTCTATCTCCTGGGCCACATTGCCTCGACGGTCGACGACACCCCCTCAGCCTGCCTGCATAAGCAGGCAGCCCGGTGGTGCCTGCGCTCACAGTGGACTCAGGTCACATGCAGGCTAAGGGACAGGGTCAAGGTCACCAGCCAACTGGCGGCCTCATTAAACCTGCACCATCTGCGGGCAGGAATGCCCTTCCAGGCATCTGCACCGCAAGCGACCCTGACCACAGATGCCTCCCTCCTGGGTTGGGGAGTGCACTGCGATGGCCTATGCATACAAGGCAGTTGTCTCCGGAGGATTCCTTCCTACAGATCAATCTCTTAAAACTCCAGGCGATCTTCCTGGCCCTATGAGCCTTCCACTGCCTATGGCATCTGCCAGTGTTGATCCAGACAGACAACCAAGTGGCCATGTTTTACATCAAAAAGCAAAGGGTCACGGGCTCGTACTCCCTCTGCTGGGAGGTGGTGGCCGTCCTCTCCTTTGTGGTGTGCCACCTCATGCTGCTGCATGCAGTATACCTCCCAGACCAGGACAACTGCCTAGCAGGCTGAGCAGAGTCCTGCAGCCACACGAGTGGCGCTTGCACCCCACCAGGGTGGCGAGACAGCTCTTCAACCTCTGGGGCAGGCCCATGATGGACCTATTCGCCTCTCCAGACAACACACAGCTGACCCGCTTCTTCTCGTCAGCTGCACTTGGAGAGAACGGCAGCAGATGCCTTCCTATTCTGACGGGCAGAGGGCCTATATGCATTTCCGTCGACCCCTCCCCCCTGGTAGTCAGGTTCAAAGCGACAAAGTGTCAGTAATACTGATCGCTCCCAGGTGGCCCAGGCAACCCTGGTTCCCCCTGCTGCTCTTCTTGTCGGCAACATTCCCAGTTCCACTGGGCTGGGCCCCAGACCTCGTGTCCAAGGAGGGGGGCTCACTCCTGCACCCCAATGCGTCCCTGATGCTAACAGCATGGCTACTGAAAGAGTAGCCTTGGCCCCCTTCAATCTTCCAGTAGACGTAGAGGACTCCTGGAAGCTCTCCACCAGAAGGGCATACGCCTTCAAGTGGAGGAGGTTCTCCGTCTGGTGCATGGACTGAGGGGAGAATCCTGTCTCCTGCCATCCGCAGCTTATCCTACAGTACCTGCTACACTTATTGTGCACTGGGCTGAAATCTACCTCTGTACGGGTGCATCTGAGCTCCATAACCGCTCACCACCACACCATCGAGGAGAAACCCCTCTTGCCAGATCCTGGTCTCCAGGGCCTCCTGCTATCCAGGCCCCTCTCTGCTGTGTGGCAGCAGAATGGGACCTTAACTTGGTGCTCTCCCAGCTCACCAAACCCCATTTGAGCCCATAGCCACTTGCCACCTAAGGTATCTATCGTGAAAAGTGGCTGCCTTGGTGGCCCTTACATCCACTCAAAGAGTGAGTGAGCGAGCTTCAGGCCCTGGTGCCGGATACGCCATGTACAAGGTTCTATAAGAACAGGGTGGCGCTCCGCACATACCACCTTTGGGAGGAATTTGGAGTATCTCCTTTTCACCTCAACCAAGAGGTAGTCCTTCTTTCTGTGGCCTCACACCGGCAGGGAGGAGCTGATCCTTCATATGCTGGACTGCAAATGGGCCCTGTCCTTCTACTTACAGTGGCCTCAGACCCATTGCAAAGCTCCTCAGCTTTTCATGCCCTATGACCCCAGCAGACTGGGGCTTCCCGTGTCTAAGCGAACTCTGTCCACTTGGATGGCAGACTGCATTGCCCTCACCCATGAGGGATTGGTCCTCTCCCTTGAGCACCGGATCACAGCACATCGCGTGAAGGCGATGGCCACTCCGTTGATGGAGATTTGCAAAGTTGCCACATGGTCTTTGATTCATACATTCGCAGCTCACTACTGCCTGGAGAGTGAGTCCTGCAGGGACAGTACCTTTGGCCAGGTGGTACTCCGTAATATTTTCAAGGTGAAGTCAACTTCTGCCCTCTGACCCTTCTGTGTTCAGGCTACCGGCGTGATAGTGTCGCTGGATGCTAGGCTCTCCCAGAGTCTCTCAGCTAGGAACTCATCTGCAACTCACAGCTATCTGATTGGTCGTCGTTGGTGCTGTACTGGTTCGGTCCTCGGCAGCCTGGAGCTAGGGAGTCCCATATGTGAGGACTGACTTCCTGCTTGTTCCTGGAGAAAGCGTAGTTACTCCTGTAACAGGTGTTCTCCGGAAAGAGCAGAAATCGGTCCTCACAACCCTCCCTCCTCCCCTGGGAATTGCCTTTATACATTACCTTATTTTAGTGCCATCTTAGCTATGTCATCTGACTGAGCAAGATGACACTCTTGGGCAGGAAAGGGACCACGCATGCATGAACATAAGATATGCCATACTGGGTCAGACCAAGGTCCATCAAGCCCAGTATCCTGTTTCCAACAGTGGCCAATCTAGGTCATATGTACCTAGCAATTTCCCCAAAAGACACAGGTTCCACAATGCTTGTACTGGGTCCCTTCTTAATAATGGACCCAGAATATCAATGCTTGACCCAGTACAAGCATTGTGGAACCTGTGTCTTTTGGGGAAACTGCTAGGTACATATGACCTAGATTGGCCACTGCTGGAAACATGGTAGCATTCTCAAAGGCTTTTTTTGAAAGCTGGGGAAATGCTCCGTGCGGGCTCCATCGGTGTTGACGTCACCCATATATGAGAACTGATTTCTTCTGTTACCAGAGAACACCTGTTACAGGTAAGTAACTATGCTATATTTTAAGGCAGAGATAACCTCTGGATGCAACTTTGTTATATATTAATACACAACTTAGGCATTTGTTAATATATGGGGATGTGCTGCTTCCATATCTCTAGATATGTTGAGTTTGCCTGTATGTAGTTAAGAGATGTGCTGAAGGGGGGGGGGGGGTCACATTGCCTATCTCTTAGATTTTTAGAATCTCATTTTGTCAATCCATTTTGTTTTGGGCTGCTGCATCAGAGCTACAATATCTCTATTTTATTATGCAGTGGGTCGTATAGAGACTCATGAAGTTCCATAGGATAAACAAGGCGTATTCTAGCAAGTGTTACTTATATCAGCGAGATGCCGGTACTTTCTTGCACATATATTTTTTGTATTTTGTTCTGTGATTACCGAGTTGTGGCAATGAGTGTCTTTGCTGTTGGGTCTTACCAGTTCAATTTGGTTAAGCTCTTCTAAGAAGTTTGACATTCTAATGACCCATGCTTTGCTTACTATATTGCGCAGCTGGAAGCAGGATTCCTTGATCAATTTTCATTTTTGTGGAACACTATTTGTCTTCTGCTAAATAAGAAGCAGAAGTGACAAAGAAGGACAATACAACATCATTCCTGGGTTGGCATTTGGAAATTAATGACAGACTTCAGTGCACTAGCTCCATGAGGGCTACTCAGTAGTGCAGTCGGACCTTTTACTGCTTTTCTGCTTGCTGTTTAGAATTCGCTGTTGAGTATGGGGACTGTGTGGCTGTCCTGGGGTTGTGGGGGTGATTAGTTGCTTGGGGTTATTGTTTTGTTTGATTCTTTTACTTTTGCATTGATTTTTGCAAGAAACCAATAAAGAATTTAAAAAAAGATAACAGCAGAAGAATTGAAATATATATACATATGAATATTTGAAAATACAGATCACAGCTAGGAAATATTTTGTAATTCCTGTATCTGTGCATGTGTGGTCTTCGCGTGTGTGTGTGTGTGTTTTGTGTCTGTGGTGGGGTAGCTGAGGGTGGTGAGGCATTATGGAGGACATTGTTTTGGGGGTTGGTGACAGTTGTGGGGAGGTAGTTTTTGGGTTGTGGGTAGTTTGCAAGATGATGGGGCAGTTACAGTGGGGAATTCTTTGGGGTGGAGCATCTGCATGGTGGGAGTTTTTGAGAGTGGGGCAGTCGCGGTGGGAATTTTGGTGGCTAGGGCAATTTGCAGGATGGTGGGGCAAATGCAGAGTAGTTTTTGTGAGTGGACACAGTTTGTGGGGTGGTGGGGCAGATATACAGGAGCATTTTGAGGTGGTCAGCCAGGTGCAGGGAACAGGGTATTTTGGGAGTATTGTTAGGGGTGGGGCTGTTGTGAAGGTAAAGAGTTTAGGGGAGGAGCAGTTGTAGGGCAGTAGATTTGGGGAATAGAGCAGTTTTTAGGGTGGTGGGGCAGATGCAGGGGGCACTTTTATTTTATTAATCTTTAAAATTTCTATTGGGTTGGAAAGAACAAGACAGAAGATGAGGACAATCAGGCCTGCCTAGTCTGTGCTGTTTAATTCCTGGTGCGATTTCATACACACCAGGTGATCTGACTTTCTCTTCACTCCTTAACTAGTGATTCTCTGCCTGTCCGATACCTTCTTGAATTCTGTTGTCATTTATAGGTGTTCTTCATAGTAGCACCTTATGTGCCCATTATGTCTATCTGTGCCTTTTTTGTCTATGCATGGATGAAGCACATACAGTTGTAAGACTTAACTGGAAGAGGCAAAGTTTATGCTCTGATCAGGGCGTAAGAGGAGGCGGCACCTTGAGGGAGCCCTACAAAGTACGTCCCACTAGACTGAAGCCTGGAGCATGCTGCTTAAGTGGCCGTGCAGACCCCATACTGATGGGCATAAGAATGTTTCCGCTCCTCCCCACCAACCAGTAAACCCTTCCCTGATGTGGCCCACAGGAGAAGTTGAGCAGTGGTGTTTCAAGTCATATCCATTGTCTCCACAATTAAAAGCACTAGTTGTGCCCCAGTCAGCAGAGGAGGATGTAGTCTGAAGCAAAGCCGCTATCTTAGTCCTGCTAGCTTTGATCAGTAGCAGTGAGAGTGATATAGGCTGGGATGGGGATTGTTCGGTAAGATTGTGAAGGGAATCTGGGGGGATGAGAGGATGATTGGCTCAGTGGAGAATGAAGTGGTCTGGGGGTATCATCTAGAAGTAGAAAGGTGGTCTCCCTTTCAAAAATTAAACACTGACAGTAGATTTCCTTTGTATGCATACTCTAGTTATTAAGTCAAATGATCACTATGCCAAGTGTTTCCAACAAGGTTAGCTCTTGTATCAGATCCTGTGTTCCACAAAGGACTTAGTCTAAAATAGCTCCTTCACTAGTAAGTTCCCAAACCAGCTGCCCCATGAAGCAGTCATTTATTTCATCTAAGGACTTTACCATTGGGGCAGTTGAAATCACCCATTAATGTGATGCCAATTTTTCCAGCTTCCCTAAATTCTGATAATATTGTATCATATTTAATTAATTAATTTATTTATTTAATTAGGCTTATATACTGCTTTTCCATCAGTCAAAGCGGTGTACATTTAGGTACTGTATATATATTTTTTCCTTGTCCCCAAAGGGCTCACAATCTATGTTTTTGTACCTGAGGCAACAGAGGGTTATGTGGCTTGCCCAAGGCCACAAGGAGCATCTCTAGGACTAGACACCCCAGTAGTAGGGTTCGAACCTCTGGCCCTCCGGCCCAAGGTAGCTTGCCCCAACCACTTGGCCACTTCTCCCTCTATCATATGTCTGCTTATTCTGTCCAGGAGAATGGTAGTAAACCCTTACCACTACTACCAGCACTATTTTCCCTCCCTTGATGGCAGGCCTTGACCCCAGCCCAGGCAGAGGAGAGAAAACAGAAACGCAGACTGCCCAGCAGAAACAGTGAGATGGCTGCTGCAGAGGTATTTTGCTGTCCCCAAAAAATGTGCCACCTGAAGGAGCTGCCTCACCCTATTTATAGAGCAGTCCCTGCTTTTTGCCCCCTCAGTTTAGGTGACTTTTTATAAAATTACCCTTATTGGGATAATTTTATGTAGCATTTTTTACACATATGTGACAAATTATGCATGCAAAATACTGCTTATAAAATTAATCTATCATTTAACTACTTTTATATATTGCCTTTTCAGAGTATCAAGGCAGTTTACGTATTAACAGATTAACAAGAACATTGATGTCCCATACAAATGAGCGGGAAAGGGGGGGGGGAAGGGCGGTACCAGGAAATGAGACTAAGTAAATTACACAGTGTGCTCAGAATAGCTAACTGGCGGAGGGAAGAGTTCTGTGCACAATGGTAGGAGGAAAACTAGTCCTCTCTACCAAAGTGCTCGATGAACAAGTGAACTTTCAGTCTCTTGTGGAAGTCTAATAGGTCACGGATGGCCTGTAAGCTCTGAGGGGGCGCGTTCCAAATGCTTGGGGCTTATAGCCAGAAGACTCGATTTCAGGCGTTCTGATAGCTCTTCACTTTTTCTGTGGGGATGGTGAAGGAATTTTGTGCAATGGGAAAAGTATGTTATCAGGATATAGTCTGGTTGATGCATGAGTGGCGTTTCCAAGTACACCCATTGATGATAAAATATATCAATCTACGTGTGTCCTTGCATACTCTACGCACAATCATTTGCACCTGCTCTTGGTAGGCTTAAATCTCCAGGACCTCAAGGCAGCCACGCTTGCTGCTGGATTTGGGCCTCTCTGAAAATTTACTAGTGCAGAGTTCTAAGTTAATACACAAACTTTCATTTAACTCCTAAATTTAGGAACATTAAAAATTGGGTGGCAATAGAGATAGATTTAAGGGATGGAAAAAAAGTTAGGAGCTTTGCCCTGATATTCACCATGAGGATTATAAATTAGTGTCATAAATCTAGACAGATGAATGGCAGTCCTCAATTTTTTAAGCTTAAGCTCCTAAATTAAGATCAATTTTCAGCTGAAAACTTAGGGTCCTACATCTGCCTGATAATAGGGCACAAATTTGGGAGCTCAACTTTTTTTGAAAATGGAACAAAGTTTACTATGAGTACAGTATGTTTTGCCCATGGACATTGCACCGATTTTGCACTTCTGGGCTGGGAACTAGGGAAGTCAGGGTTCAAATCCTCCTCTTTCCAGGTGATTTTGGGCAAGTCGATTCATCCTTCATTGCCTCGGGCCAGCTTAGATTGTAAACCTTCTTGGGCAGGGAAATAACTACTGGACTTGTATCTTGCCATGAGCTCAAATTTGGAAAAAGAAAGCAATTAAATCTAAAAATCCAAATTCCATAAGCTTTTAGGGGCAGACACTTGCTCTTTAAATGCTTTCTGAGAGTCCATACCTGTATTCCCAATTTAAAAAAACAAAGTTGCATCTGTCAAATCAGTCTTGCCTCACTGATTCATTGTTTGTTGGAGCCGGGTTGGGAGGAAGAAGAGAGCAAGACAGGACATAACCTGGATGTTCCAACTCACAGCCCATTGCAGTCCGGAATTTGTAGTCTTGCAGGAGGTATGTGATTGGAAATTGGAAAACCAGGAAGGCAGATTCCCTTGGGATTTAGGGGCATGTTTATTAAGCTGGGCTATCAGCACAGGCTGTTTGTAACTAGGTCCCATGTAATTCAATGGGGCCTAGTTACAAATAGCCCATGCTAACCATTAGCCCAGCTTGGTAAATATGTCCCTTACACTGAGATTTAGGAGGGTTGAAACAGAGCGAGATGGAGAAATTTTGGACTTCAAATGACGGTGAATGAGCCAAGAAAATTGAATTGAATTTCATATTTCTATTCTGCTTTGTCCAATCCTGTTAGTATTTTGTTATTTTTAACTTGTTCCAAATTCTTTTTGTCCAGGGCTTGCTTCAGTGAGAATTTTGCCAAAATGGGAAGGGCTGTGTTTTGGAGGCTTGTCAGATTGGAAAGGTTAACACGGTCTCTCTTTCCTTCTAGTCCCTACCTGATTGATGAGGGTGACAGAGTGGTGTGCTTGCAGGGGGACATAGAGAGGAAGGCCATACTACTGATAGAAAAGTGAGTACTCTACTGCCTGTCCCAGCCTGTGTCTCTTCAAAATTGAAGCTGGGTTGAAGGCATGTAAAAGCTGGAACCAGTTCTAGCCACTGCTTCAGAACCAGAAGTTCTAAAGCAGAAGGGTCCCTCTTTGTTTCAAGTTGGTGCTCATGAACATGACAACTAGAGAAGAGAATGGGCACTGGAGATTTGTTACATGGTTCCACAATTCTGCCCTGCAGTAGCTTATCTTATTCCAGTACTGCACCCACCCCCCGATCCCCACAAACACATAGAGTGCGGTCTATGCATCCTATTCCTGCCCTGAAGCACTCCCTGCTAGTCTATTACTGATACACTCTATACTAGTGCATCTCAGTGACTGTGCTCCTTAGAACCAGGCTTATAATGCCACCTCTCTTTCTCTGCCTCTCCTTTGCCCATTCATATCCAATTTCCAAGCATTTTCTGAAGTAAAAAAAGGAGAGAAGTCCTTTTAAAAACAAACTTAACACACCACAGCCAATTTGTTATGGTGTAGAACCAGATGAATGTCGCTGGCAATTGGCCCTATCTGAGCTCCCCCTCCCACATTCTCTCTCTTTTTTCACCTGTAGTTACACTCGGAATCATCCAGCGTTCTTACAAATGAGAGACTTTTTCTGGGAGAAGAACCAGTCGACTTACCAGCTGCCTTATGGTACCCGGGGAAGCGGTAAGCATCATTATCTTAAGGGATAGATCCAAGGTTAAAAGATTTTGTAGACTATGTTAGCTAATGCTCATTTTTAAGCGATATCCCTCCTGTCTTCAGCTTGATGACTGTGTTATCTGTGGCGATTGAGTTGAAAAGTCCAGGTGGTGGTTTATTCTCACCTTACCATAGCTTCAAAGATATTAAAGGCATAGCTTGGGCAGTGTCTGAGACCCTCACTATGTCCTGCCAATTTCAGGTCTGTGAAAGCACAGTTACTTACCTGTAACAGGTGATCTCTAGGAACAGCAGGAATAAGTCTTCACATATGGGTACGTCGGTATCGACGGAGCCTGCGCGGGAACGCTCCCCAGCTTCCCAAAAAAGGAAAGCTTTTGGGAGCATCCCACAGCGCCTGCGCGCTGCCTTCCCGCCTTTCCTAACCAACTCTCCTCAGTTCGAGTTTAAAGCTGAGACAATAGAGAGAGAGAGGAAAGGAAAGATAGAAAAGGGATACAACTCCTAGGGGAGGTGAGAGTGTTGTGAAGACTTATTCCTGCTGTTCCCAGAGATCACCTGTTACAGGTAAGTAACTGTGCTATCTCCAGGAACAAGCAGGAATGAGTCTTCACATATGGGGACTCCCTAGCTAAGATGCCTGGGAGATCCCCAAGGATATGAGACCCTGAAAAGGGTCTGCGTCCTCCTATGGATCTCAGGCATCCATCCAGGGAAGGAGGGCAGGAGTTGTTTAAGAATGGAACAGGTGTCTGAGGACAGCCTGACCAAACAAGGCATCCCGGCGGGAGTCCTTGTCCAAGCAGTAATGGGCTGTGAAGGTATGAACCGAGGCCCAGGTGGCTGCTCGACAGATCTGGTCGATGGACGCAGAATTTAGATGAGCCATAGAAGTGGCCATGGCCCTCACATTATGAGCTGTGACATGGCTCTCCAGAGAAAGGTTCTTACTCTGGTAGGCGAAAGAAATACACTGAGCAATCCAATTGGACAGTGTTCTCTTAGAGACTGGAAGTCCCAAATGAGAAGGATCAAAAGCAACAAAAAGCTGGGAAGACTTTCGATGCTGCTGTGTCCTATGTAAGTAAAAAGCAAGAGCTCTTTTACAACAGAGTATGAAGATTCCTCTCTGCACTGGATGCATGAGGAGCTGGAAAAAACACAGGTAAATATACCTCTTGATTAAGATGAAAAGGTGAGACCACTTTAGGCATAAAGTGTGGATTTGTCCTAAGGACTACCTTATCATGATGGAACCTTGTATAAGGTGGATTAGCCACTAAAGCCTGCAGTTCACTGATGCGGCGAGCTGAAGTAACTGCAATGAGGAAAATAACCTTCCATGAAAGACATTTCAAGGAGGTAGTGGCTAAGGGTTCAAAAGGTGGCTTCATGAGCTGACCAAGAACCAAATTTAAGTCCCATGCCACCGGAGGAGGCCTAATGGGAGGTTTAGTTAAAGTTAGGCCTCTCATGACTCTTGCAATGAGAGGAAATAGGTTGTCCATTGATGGGCTTAAGGGATGCTGCAATAGCACTCAAATGGACTCTTACTGAATTTGTTTTAAGGCCTGCATTGGAAAGATGCAGGAGATAGTCTAAAAGAGAATTTAAAGGTAGTGCTAAAGGGTCAAGACCCTTTTCAGCACAGCAAATGGAAAACCTTTTCCATTTAAAAGCATAAGAACGCCTGGTGGAAGGTTTTCTGGAAGCATGGAGGATATCCTTCACTTTTTGAGAAAGATTCCAGTCTTGAAGGTCTAGGCCTTCAGTAACCAAGCTCTGAGGTGTAGGGACTTGGGGTTTGGGTGCCACAAAGTCCCTTCCTCCTGGGACAGAAGGTCTGGAGCAGCTCCCAAGTCCAGAGAGTGGGCTTGGGAGAGATGTAGAAGTAGAGGGTACCACACTTGGCGTGGCCAGCGTGGAGCTATGAGGATCATAGATCCTTGATCCCTCTGGAGTTTGAACAGAGTCTTGGGAATGGGTGGAAATGCATACAGGAAGCCCTGACCCCAATGGAGGAGGAAGGCATCCTTGGCCTGAACTCCCTGACACGGAATTCTGGAACAGAACCGGGGAAGTTTGGCATTCCACGGACTTGCAAAGAGGTCTATGTCCGGGGTTCCCCATTCTTGGAAGATTCTGAGTACCTGATCCATGTGCAGGGACCATTCGTGTGGAAGCAGAACTCGACTGAGTCTGTCTGCCCAAGAGTTTTGGACTCCTGGGAGGTATACTGCCAGGAGATGGATTTGATGCTCTCTGGCGAAGGCCCACAATCTTAAAGCTTCGTTGCAAAGCGACAGAGAGCCAGTTCCTCCTTGCTTGTTTATGTAAAACATGGCTACTTGATTGTCCGTATGAATGAGGACTGTCTTGTAGCTGAGGAGGGTATGAAAGACCTTGAGAGCTAGAAAAACTGCTCGAAGCTCCAAGTGGTTGATATGAAGGGAGGTCTCCTGTGGGGACCAAGTACCTTGGGTGGAGAGGTCCTGTAGATGGGCTCCCCAACCTGTTCGGGAGGCATCTGTTGTGAGGGTTGCTTGGGGCAACAACTGTTGGAAGGGGGACCCCAGCAACAGATTTTGAGTGGACATCCACCATTGGAGAGACCAAAAGAGACGTTTGGAGGTTGCTATTTGGTCTGAGAGAGCACCTGAAGCTTGAGTCCACTGGGTGGAAAAGTCCATTGAGCTGCTCTCATGTGTAGGCGAGTATAGGGTACCACATGCACTGTGGAAGCCATATGGCCTAGCAGTTGTAGCATCTCCCGGGCAGTTAAGTGGCTCTTTGACTGAATCTGAGAGGCTAACTGCACTAGACGTTGGCAACGGGCCTGAGGAAGGTAGGCCCTTGCAGTAGTGGTATCCAACCAGGCCCCTATGAATTTTAGGGACTGAGTAGGGGTTAGCTGAGACTTTGGGAGGTTTACCACAAGTCCCAGATACTGCAGAATGCACCTTGTGCGGTTCAAGGAATTTTGGGCCTCTGACTGAGATGGAGCTCGAATGAGCCAGTCGTCCAGGTATGGGAAGACAAATATTCCCAGAGTTCGTAGAAATGCAGCAACTATTGCCATGCATTTGGTGAACACTCTTGGAGCAGAGGCCAGACCGAAAGGAAGAACTCTGTATTGGTAATGTTTTCCTTGGAAAAGAAACCGTAGGAATCTTCTGTGAGAGGGATGGATGAGGACATGGGTGTACGCATCCTTGAGATCTAGAGAACAAAGCCAATCCTGACTTTGAAGGTATGGAAGGAGAGTGCCCAGAGAAAGCATCTTGAACTTCTCCTTGCATAGAAATTTGTTCAATTCTCTGAGATCTAAGATGGGTCTGTATCCCCCTGTCTTCTTTGGAATGAGAAAATAGGGGGGGTAGAACCCTGACCCTTGATGAAGAAGAGGAACTTCTTCTATTGCCCCTTGGGCAAGAAGGGTAGCTACCTCTTGACCTAGAAGGTTGAGAAGAGATGTGGGAGAATTGAAATGTCTCACCATGGTGTGGGGAGGAAGGTCTGAAAAATGAAGCTTGTAGCCCTCTCTTATGATGGAGAGGGTCCACTGCTCTGATGTTATTTGCTCCCATCTGGGAGCAAAATGAGCCAACCTTCCTGGAATGGTGAGAGGCTCGGGCTGCTTTAGAGCCAGAAAGGCTAAGTTCTCTAGCATCTAGTCAAAAACCCTGAGGAGGATGGGCCTGCTGAGTTGCAGCAGCCCCTGTAGGCTTAGGCCTGGCCTGTTTAGGTTGCTGACGCTTTTTAAAGAAAGACTTTTTAAAAGGCTTTTTCTTGGCAGGAATGGAGGTTGACTTTGAAAGTCTATCCAGAGCATAGTTTTCTGCATCCATTTGTGTGGCTTTTATTTGCCATTCTTTGCCAAATAGGTTTCCACCTGTACAGGGAAGATTTCCTAAGCCATCTTGAACCCAGGGCTCTAAATCAGAAGCCTGGAGCCAAGCAATTCTGCGAGCAGCTATGGCAATGCCTGAGGCTCTGCTGGCACCTTCAAAAGAGTCAAAGGCTGCCCTGTTGGAAAACTTTGAAATGTCTTGGGTATGCTTAAGCCAAATGAGGAATTCCTCCCTTTTATCCTCTGGAAGAAAAGGGAGGAAAGTGTGCAGTTTTTGTGCAACTTCCTTTAGAAACATACCCATGTAAAGGCTATATTTATTTATTTATTTATTTTTCTTATATACCGCGCTCTTAAATCAGTGCGGTTTACACATGAACAAATATAAACACAATGGTACAAACAGCATTGGTTTTTTACAATGAACAAGGTAAATAAACTTGGTAAAACATGGTAATTATATATAAATAACTATATACATGGCAACTATATACATGGATATTTTGGTTAATTATTAATGCCGTGGATAAGAAGTTAATTAAATTAAAGAGTAAATATGCTAAATATAGTGAGAATAAATATGTCCAATAGTGAGCAGGTAATAATCGATGATAATATATGAGTTGATTCTGGCAATAAGCATACTGGCTTGGAAGATTTTCCTACCAAAGGCATCCAAGGTCCTGCATTCTCTTCCTGGAGGAGCAGAAGAGTGTCTCTTTGTACTCTTTATCCTTTTCATAGCTGACTGCACCACAATGGAATGGTGAGGAAGCTGAGTTTTCTGAAATCCAGGACAAGGAGGGACACGATACATAGTGTCCAATCTACGAGAATGAGGAGAGAGAGTAAGAGGAGTCTCCCATAGATCAATCATGTGTTCATAAAGAATCTCATGAATTGGTAAGGTGACCACCTCTTTAGGAGCTCTAGAATAGCCTAAAAAATCCAATTTTTTAGTTCTAGGCTCTGATTCAGAAGTTACTGAAATAGAAAGTCCTTTAGCTACTTCTCTTATGAAGTCTTGAAAGGACAAGTCTTCTGGAGGAGACATTCTTCTTTTTGGAGAAGGCTCTTCAGGAAGGGCTATGGATACTTCAGGAGACTCGTCTGATGTATCAGAATCATCAGAGGAATCGAAGTATCGCCTGTCAGGGTGCTCTTCCAACGCTCGATACGCGTATCGAGCAGTATCGACATCGGGTGTCCCCGGTACCGGATCGGTACCGGTAAGCAGCCCTGGACAAGGAACCGCTGCAGCCAGTATCCTGGCCGATGTCGATGCAGTCGGTACCGGTATCGGTGCTGGTGCCGGTACCGGAGCCAATACCAAGAACAGAGTTTGTTTCGGTACCAGCGGCGTCGCAGCTTGAATGAAGGCCGTAATAGCCTGCTGCATGGATAGAACATTGTGATCCATCGACGCCATGAATGCCTGGAAGTCGGTACTGGGAGATTGTGCCGGTACCCCAGAGCATTCTAACAGGTGATCGGTCGAGGCCGTGCCATTGATGTCAACCTGTAACCCCATAGGAGGAGCTTTGGAAGCCGGAGCTTCCCGCCAGGGTTGTTTGGCTGGGGCAGGATCCTTGAGGGCAAGCCTGGAGGCATCTCGATGCTTAGAGGGAGATCTACCCTTCGAGGACCTGCTAGGTTTATGTTTGGTTACCTGAGATCCATCAGGAGAAGAAGACCTGGAAGATGTCGATGCTACCGACGGTGCATCAGTGGGAAACAGCACATGGAGCTTGGCTGCTCGGTTCTGTAACCCCCGTTTAGACATAAGAGAGCAGGACGGACAATCCGGAATGGAGTGTTCAGGACCCAAACATTTAAGACACCATTCATGGGTTGCTGTAACAGAAATAGTACCGCTACACTTAGTGCATTTTTTGAACCCGGAGGCTAGTTTTTCCATGAGGGAAATTTTCTTGTGGGCCCTGAGGCCTAAGAAGAAAAATACACCAAGTGAGGAAAAATACCGATGATATATTTTTTTTTTTAAAGAAAGAAAGAAAAGACCGGCGGTACCGGTCCGGAGTCGGGGAAGGCAGACACGCGACCAAAGAAATAAAATAAAATAAAGAACTTCTTCAGCGGTGACAGGGCTCGACCTGCTGGCTCCGCGGCAAAGAAGAACTGAGGAGAGTTGGTTAGGAAAGGCGGGAAGGCAGCACGCAGGCGCTGTGGGATGCTCCCAAAAGCTTTCCTTTTTTGGGAAGCTGGGGAGCGTTCCCGCGCAGGCTCCATCAGTACCGACGTACCCATATGTGAAGACTCATTCCTGCTTGTTCCTGGAGATGCAAGCTTTAGCCTCTTGGTCTTCACGCCTTCTGTGAGGGCCACCAGTGGGCCGAGTTTTCAGGATATCCCTAATGAATATGAATGAGAGAGATTTGTATATGATGGAGAGACTGGGCATGCAGATCTCTCTCGTGCATGTTCAAGAGGGATATCCTGAATAGCTCACCTGTTGGTGACCTGTAAGGACTGGGAATGAAGATTAAGGCTTTAGTCCTTTCCTTCTTGGACTATTGGTAACGTTTTACTTGGAGCTGCCACTTAAACTGATACAAAGCACTGTACTTCAAAATGCTGCTGCTCAGATTTTAACAGGGTCTTCTTGCTATGAGCACCTTTCTCCAGTTTTATGTAATCTTATTTTATTTATGTCTTTTTTTTCGATTTTTATCCTGTTGTATCAAACTGCTCAGGGCAGGTTACAAATTACATACATAATAACAAATAACAGCACAGACTGTTACTGTCATTCAGAGAATCAAATTAAGGTTGTAACCATCCCATTAGACTTTATACATTAATGTTCCAAGTTATCTTAGAGAGTTACTTAAGGACTAGGCTCTTTCACATTTGTTATGGTCTACCAATAAATTGTTGTTATCAATCTCTGCCATAAGAATGCTCACCCAGTGGACATCTCAAGTCTCTTCCTTCGTTAGCCCTGTTTCGTGGAATAGTTTACCTTTTACAATTACGTCAGGCTAGTCATTTATAAAAAACTGAAGGCTTTCTTCTTTTCTTAGGCTTAAAGTGCAGGATGAATTGTAAGAAAATTCAGTTCAGGCCCAGTATGCATAATGGTTTGTGATTAGCAGGCCCTACTATTTGCAAAAACCTCACTGAGCCCGATATTCAGCGGGACTAACCGGCCAGTACTACTGAATATCCCCACAGACCATCCTTTGCACAATCCAGACAGTGCTGGGGTGCTTCTGGCACCTATCCAGTCAGTAATGATCTTCAGCCTAGTAACCGCATAAAATTAGGATAGGTCGATGGCTGTCCCAACTTTATGTGGTCTCGCTATCTGATTAGCAGCTGAATATCTCTGCTGAATGGATAGTGAGAGGTCAGCAGCAAAATCAGATATTCAATGCCGGTGGATATCTGGCATGCGATGCTGAATATCCGTTTTCATTTTTACCTGCAGCGGCCAGGCACTTTACAAGCACTGACTGCTATGGGCTGAATATTGCACCCTTCTTCTCTTCCTCCAGACATTTGGGATGGATTGTTTGTTTATATCAACATTATTTGTTCATTGTGTTCTATTTTTATTAGTCATGTTTGTTTTAATATATTTTTCTTTCTTTTTGCACTGTGAATTATTTGTTTTGTTTTATTACTTTATGTAATTGCTTTGCTTTACGTGATTATATTTTATGTTTTATTTTCATAATTCATCAAGAGCTAGGAATTTGTAATTGGTGAAATAGAAATGGTTTTAAATTGATAAATAGAAGTATGACCACATTAATGTACAATATTTTCATGCATACTGCAAATACTACCAGGTCCCTAAATAGTAGCATATATGCCAAAAATAAAAAGAACTGTAGACACGGCCTTGAGGGACACACATGTGTTATAGAATACTAAGATATACCTGTGCCCCTATACCGTTCTAGGCATCACCAGCTATGCAGCTGTTTTATAAAATGCCGTGTGTGTGCTTCACTTTATAAAATAGGATGGGGATATGCTTTGTCTATGTGGAAGGTTAGAAAATTACCTTTTTAGTGGGGTAGGGGAAGAGGGTACCAGGATCTAGAAATACAAACTTAGCTAGGGACATGGAAGGAATAGAGAGCCCCCTATGTTGTCCCCTCTAGATCACAAGTAATGTAGAAGTTATTAGAATATTTTCTTATACTCTCTTTTGCTTGCAGAAGAAGTATTGCTTAAGATACTGGCAGTAACAATGAGATACAACATGCCTGCCAGCATACAGAGGTAAGGTAAAATGTGATAGTCTCACAAGCATATTTTTTTCTTAAAATTTCCTTGGGCATGTGCCTGGCCGAGCAATTGTATGTGAGGGTCTCACTACTGTAATAGCAGAGGATACTGCAGGGCAAGACTGAGATGCAACAGCAGAGCTTTATGCACATATAGTACTTGGTTTCACTTTTGAGCACAGTTAAAAGATCAGACAATGTTTGTGCTTTTATTTTGAGGTCTTCTCTCTGGGCTAGATAATCTCATTCCCAACTCCTACAGTGTCCCTATTCTTGCTGCCTTGTATTTTCTAGGGGCCATGTCATTAGCTATCTTCACTTTCTTACATATTTATCTTTCATTTCTCAGCTTGGCTTCCTATAACCAGCATTAACTCAATCTACAGAGCATGAGGCTACTATGTTGTAACTATCTGCTTCCGAGACAGTTTGGTGACGTGACTTAGTTTAGCTGGGCAGCCAACGGCTTCACTGCACCCTTGGTACCTGAGGAAATGGTGGTTTTCACTCTATAGCAGGGATTCTCAACCCAGTCCTCGGGGACACACCTAGTCAGTAATGTTTTCAGGATAACCACAATGAATATGCATGAGAGAGATCTGCATGCCTTGCCTCCTCTAGATGCAGATCTCTCTCATATGCATATTCATTGTGCTTATCCTGAAAACCTGACTGGTTAGGCATGTCCTGAAGGGTTGAGAACCCCTGCTCTATAGCAACAGTTTTATATCTCACTACTCCATGCTTCTCTCCTAGCATCCTTGAAGATTTACACGTGTTCTGCCTCTCTTCACCCTTATTCTCTTGAAGCTGATAATCCAGAACTGCCCAGCCCTATAGGATGGGTGCGCCATCTTCTGCTGGTGTGGTGTGCTTCCATTTTACTTCATGCCCTCTTGCAGCCTCTCTCCCTCCCAGTGCCTGGCAGTCGGTAACTAATACTTTCTCCATTTTCTCATCAAATCCTTGTCCCAAGAGCTGTCAGACATCAGAATGAATGCTGATAATTTGCCAGCCTACTTTCTGTAATTCTGTCTTGTGCATGGCCCTTTCTCCTTTGTTTATATGTCTGCTTTTCTCCCATCCATTTTTCATCTGGAAGTCATGAATGGAGCGCTCGCTCTCTCCCACGCTGGTTTCTTATCAGTGAGCCAACATACACAGCCCACCTGAATCTCATAAGCGAGCTATCATGCAGAACCTTTTCCCTTGCTCCATCCCATCCAACTTCGAGAGAGCCATTATGCACCGTCTTTTGTTTTCTCCTTTAGAGAGCCATCCTGGGCATAATTCAGATTGGTGAAATCTACAGCTGTTGCCAGGTACATCTGTTTGGTGCCAGCAGCAGAGCAGTTTTTGATGCCATCATGTCGAACTCTGGGAAAGGGAGCACTGACATTAC
The DNA here is from genome assembly GCA_033557465.1 of Ichthyophis bannanicus. Lineage (NCBI taxonomy): Eukaryota > Metazoa > Chordata > Amphibia > Gymnophiona > Ichthyophiidae > Ichthyophis > Ichthyophis bannanicus. The sequence continues at coordinate 66,445,394 of CM066045.1, read as the reverse complement.
TGGTTTGTTACTGTTGCTGCACAGATTGGATGCTCCCATCAGCAGCCAGGGAGTCTTTGCTTCTAGCTGGTGTGAATCCAGGGACCCTTGTTTTCCAGTATCCCCATTTAAAGTGATAATTTGGTGGCATTATGCATAGATTAGCAGGCTGACTGGATGTGCCAAACATTGTTCCACAGCAATGAAAAAACAATATCCTAAACCTTTGGGTGGGACTCATTGGGCCTGATTCATTCTCCAAGATAAAGGATCATAATATAAAATTGAACAGAGGGAGGAGGAAAAGGACTACAAGAAAAAATTTTCACCAAGTAAATAGTGGACTTAGTGCAGAAATGGAAGGAGCCAGGATGCTGGAAAAACTCAAGCATGCATAGAATGTAGACACAAAGGGAAAATAGTGTTTCAGGGAGGGAGGAAGACCAAAGATCAAGTAAGATCTCTTACTGCGTAGTAGGCAAACACCAGTGAAAAGACTGGGTGGGCCAATTAATTCTTATCTGCTGAGAACACCTGCTTCTATGAGTAAAGTGATCCTAGAGAATGGGAAATTACTACAAAATCCTCTTATAACTAGCTTTGTTAAATTTGTACTGTTTTGAAATTGATTTATATAGATCGTTCTGATAAATCCTGCCCCTGGAGCAGTGCAGCTCAATTCTCTCATGGAGACACTTAACCAGTCGGGTTTTCGGTATTACCACAATGAATTTGCATAAAATTAATTTGCATAGATCAGAGAATCACTGTATGCAAACCTCTCAGGCATATTCTTTGTGGTAGTAGTGAAAACCCAACTACCACAAATCCAGTGAATCCTCCCCTTGATGTTAAGTCTTGCTTCATCAAAGTCTTTACTTATAGACAGAGAGGGCAGTTTTTAAAATGACACATGTACTTGCAAAGTCCACATATTTTCCATTTGAGAATGGCGGATTGTGAAAAATTGAAAGAGGACCTTGATAAATTAGAAGACTGGACGTTCAAATGGCAGATGAAATTTAATGTGCACAAGTGCAAAGTTATGCATCTGGGAAAGAACAACCCAAACTATGGTTACATGACGCAAGGTTTCACATTAGGAACCACCACCCAGGAAGAAGATTTAGGTGCCATCATGGATAACATGTTGAAACCTTCTGCCCAGTGTGCAGTGGCAGCCAAGAAAGTAAATAGAATGCTAGGAATCATAAGGAAATGAATGGAGAATAAAGCGTAGTTACTCACCTGTAACAGGTGTTCTCCAGGAGCAGCAGGAATCAGTCCTCACTTATGGGTGACGTCGGCGCCGACGGAGCCCTCGCGGAGCAATTTTCCCCAGCTTTCAAAGAAAGCCTTTGGGAATTGCAGCGCGCATGCGCGGTAGTCTTCCCGCCCGAAGGTGCCATCTTAGCCAGTCAGATGACATAGCTAAAAAGACAGCATAAAAATTTGCAAAAAGAACATAAGCAGACGATTGCAACTCCAAGGGGAGGAGGGAGGGTAGTGAGGACTGATTCCTGCTGCTCCTGGAGAACACCTGTTACAGGTGAGTAACTACGCTTTCTCCAGGACCAAGCAGGAAGTCAGTCCTCACTTATGGGACTCCCAAGCTCAAGGCTACCGGAGACCCTAAGCACAAAAATGAGCTCCCTCTAGCTCAGCAGCACAGAAGGAAAGAATCTTCGCTGAATTATCACCCACCGGTAGCCCACATCCGGGATGGAGGGTAGGAGATGCTCAGACCTCAAAGAGATTACGGAGGACTGCCTGTCCGAAAGCACTGTCCCTACGGGACTCCCTCTCGAGACAGTAATGGACCGCAAAAGTCTGGCTCGAAGACCAAGTAGCGGCCCGGCAGATGTCTGCCAGCGGAACAGAGCGGAGGTAAGCCACTGACGTGGCCTTTGCCCGAACGCAATGAGCCGTGACTCGACTTTCTAAGGCGAGTCCGGCTGCCCCATAAGCCCAAGAGATACGGTCCGCAACCCAGATGGACAGAGTACGCTTGGAGACCGGGAGCCCCAATTTATTGGGGTCAAAGGACACAAAAAGCTGCGCAGCTTTACGGTGCTCCCGCGTACGGTCAAGGTAGAAGTTCAACGCCCTTCTACAGTCCAGGGCATGGAGGACCGTCTCAGCTCGGCTGGAGTGTGGTCTGGGAAAGAAGGTTGGAAGTACCACCTCCTGATTCAAGTGAAAAGGGGAGACCACTTTAGGCAGAACTTTGGGTGAGTCCGTAGGACTACCCTATTCTTGTAGAACCGAGTGTAGGGGGGATCAGACACGAGGGCCTGTAATTCACTTACGCGCCTAGCGGAAGTGAGGGCTATCAAGAACAGCGTTTTCCAAGACAGAAAACGGAGAGAGCAGGTAGCCATAGGTTCAAAAGGCGGACAGGTGATCCGCTGTAAAACCACATTCAGGTCCCAGTCAGGCGCTGGCGGGCGCAGAGGTGGTTTAAGTAGTAGGAGACCTCGGAGAAACCTCGCTACGAGAGGGTCGTTGGAGAGAGGTCTGCCGTCCACCGGCACATGATGTGCGGAAAGAGCACTGAGGTGAACTTTGACGGAGTTGGACTTAAGTCCCAGATTAGAGAGGTGTAGCAAGTACTGTAAGATCACCGACACCGGGCAGGAGAAGGGATCCTGAGACTGTTGGGTACACCAGACTGCAAAGCGACGCCATTTAAGGGCGTAGCATTTGCGGGTAGAAGGCCGTCGCGAAGCCAAGACGACCTCCTCCACCTCTGCCGGCAAGAGGAGAGGAGCAAGGACTACCCTCTCAGCAGCCAGGCCATGAGGTTGAGAGACCTGAGGTTGGGGTGCAGTAGGGACCCCTGATCCTGGGTGAGGAGATCCGGTTGCACCCCCAGAGGGATTGGATCCTCCACCGCCAGATGCAGCAAGAGCGGAAACCACGGCTGCCTGGGCCAGCGAGGGGCCACCAGGATCATGAAAGCTTTGTCTCGGAGAACCTTGAAAAGGGTCCGAGAGACTAACGGGATGGGAGGGAAAGCGTACAGAAGGCTCCCCGACCATGAGATCAGAAAGGCGTCCGCCGCCACCCGAAGGGGGTGAGGCTGACGAGAGCAGAAGCGAGGAAGCTGCCGGTTGTGAGGACTGGCAAAGAGATCCACTGTGGGGAGGCCCCACCTGAGGAAGAGCTTCTGAACGATCAAGGGGTCCAGACGCCACTCGTGCGGCTGGAGGACCCTGCTGAGTTTGTCCGCCAGGCAATTTTCTTGGCCCGGGAGATAAACTGCCTTGAGGAGAATGCCGTGACTGACGGCCCAAGAGCAGAGCTTCTGTGCCTCCCGGCAGAGGAGGAAGGAGCCCGTGCCCCCCTGCTTGTTCACGTAGAACATGGCAACTTGATTGTCCGTCTGGACAAGGACGGACTGTTGGGAGGTCAGGTGGGAGAAGGCCTTGAGAGCTAGGCGGATCGCCCTGAGCTCCAGGAAGTTGATCTGCTGAGCAGACTCCCACTTGGTCCAGAGGCCCTGAGTACGTGCCTCTTGGCAATGGGCTCCCCAGCCCAGGAGGGATGCATCGGTGGTCAGCACCCGGGTCGGCTGAGGTGACTGGAAAGGCATTCCCAATACCAGGTGCGGCTGCCGGAGCCACCACCGGATAGACGAGACCAGCGGCTCGGAGACGCGCACCAGGTCTGCTAGGCCGCCCGTGGCCTGTCGCCACTGCTGGCGGAGACACCACTGAGCAGGCCGCATATTCAGGCGGGCATTGGGGGTCACATGGACGGTGGAAGCCATATGGCCGAGCAGTCTCAGGAAGCGCCTGGCGGAGACCAGGGGCTGGCTGCGAAAGCGGTCGGCTAGGTCCATGAGCCGCTGAGCCCTGTCGAGCGGTAGGTACGCTCGCGCCTGAGGGGTGTGCAGCCTTGCGCCGATGAACTCGAGATCCTGTGAGGGGAGCAAAGTGGACTTTGCGAAGTTGATGACAAAGCCCAAGTGCTGCAGCAGAGTCACCGTGCGGCACGTGGCGGTGGTGACCTCCTGAGCGGACGCTGCTCTGATGAGCCAGTCGTCGAGGTACGGAAAAACATAGAGGCCGTGAAGCCGGAGATGGGCCGCCACGACCGCGAGACATTTTGTGAAGACTCGCGGTGCGGAGGACAGGCCGAAGGGCAGTACTCTGTACTGGTAATGATTTCCCTCCACCACAAACCTTAGGTATTGGCGGTGGCTTGGGTGGATGAGGATGTGCGTGTAAGCATCCTTTAGATCCAAGGAGCATAGCCAATCTCCCTGCTGGAGGTAGGGCAGAAGGATTCCAAGGGTAAGCATTTTGAACTTCTCCCGCACAAGGAACTTGTTGAGGTTGCGCAAGTCCAGGATGGGTCGGAGGCCTCCTGTTCTCTTTGGTATCAGAAAATACCTTGAATAGAAGCCCTGACCTCTCAGGTGGTGTGGCACCGGTTCCACCGCCTGATCCTGCAGAAGACCTGCTAACTCCTGAAGGAGCAACTCCCTGTGCAGAGGGGGGCGCGGAGGCTCTCCCGGAAAATAGGAGGGAGGGACCTGATGGAAGTGGAGAAGGTAGCCCTCTCGCACGACCTGAAGCACCCAGGCATCTGCGGTGATGCTGGACCACCTGTCGGCGAAGTGAACCAGCCGGCCTCCGGTGCTGGGGGGAACCAGCGGGGGGGGAGAGGCTATGCTGAGCGAGTCAAAAACCCCCACCCTGCTGAGCAGGGGCTGGTGGCGCAGGCTTGGGGGCTTGCTGCCTACGGGACCCGTTACCCCGTCCCTTGGCCTGCTGGCCCTGTTGGGGAGCTGCAGGGGCCCGATAATGGGGGTATTGTTTGTAGGCAGCCGCCTTCCTCGGGTAAAAGGTCTTTTTTCCCGAGCCCTTCTTTTTCTGGGAAGGGGCGGAGGTCTTCCTAGAAAGCCTGGTCCTGGTGAGAGTCTCAGTCTCAATTTGTGCAGCCTTTTCCGCCATGGGCTTGCCAAAGAGGTTTTCGCCTCGGCAGGGGACATCGACCAACTTGTCCTGTACCCAGGGCTCAAGGTCGAACGACTGAAGCCAAGCCTGCCGGCGGGCACCGATGCCGGCTGCGGCTACTCGAGCCGAGGCTTCAAAGCCATCATAGGCTGCTCGGGACATGAACTTTGAGCATTCCCGAATACCTGTGGACAAGGCTAGGAACCTCCGCAAGGGTTCCTCGGACAAACCAGCGGAGAAGCCGGCTAGCTCTTTAGCCAGATCCCTGAGATACATGCCCATGTAGAGCTGGTAAGTCTGGACACGACAGGCGAGCATAGAGCCCTGGAAGCACTTTTTGCCAAGGCCATCCAGGTTACGGGCCTCCCTTCCAGGAGGCACCGAGGAGTGCATCTTCTGGCTCTTAAGACGATGCATGGCCGATTCCACTACCATGGAATGGTGTGGCAACTGCGCCTTTTGAAAGCCAGGGCTCTTGCGGACTCGATAGATAGAATCGACCCGCTTGCTCAGGACCGGCGAGGAGGCCGGACTCTCCCACATGCGGAAGAGTAGTCGTTCCAGCATAGGAGGAACCGGCACAGTAAAGTGCTCCCTCGCGGGAGAGTCATACTGGAGGGCGTCGAGCTCTTCGGCTCGAGGCTCCTCCTCGGGGTCCGCAGGGAAGGCCAAAGCCTTGGCCATATCCCTAACGAAATCCGAGAACCGGGCATCCTCCGGGGGGGACTGCTTCCGAGGCTCGGACTCCGGAGAGTCCGATGGGACACACCGAGTCCGGAAAGAATCAGGTGACTCTTCCTCCTCCGACTCCCAGACCGACTCCGACGAGGACTCGGTGGGGTCAGCTCGGGCAGGGTGCGGCGCCAGCCGCCCCGACGCCGAGGGAGTCGGCGTCGGCGACCTCGGTCCCGAACGGGAGGCCGAGGGCGACCTCGACCGAGGATCGACTCGAGTTCTCATCGACTCGAGGATCGGCTCGGTCTCCGGGGTCGACTTGGACGTCGACGTCCCGGCGGTCGGGGCAGCGACGCCAGCGAAGCCAGCGAGCAGTGCCCGCTGCTGGTCCATGAAGGCAGACAATCTGCTCTCCAAGGCCGTCAACCTGAGTCCGAGCTCAGGCGACCCAGCAGCCCCCGACTCGGGCCCCGACGGCGTCGGGCCCGACGTCGGCTGACGCGGAGGCGAGTCCAGAAGGACAACAGGACTTACCCGGGCAGGCATCTCCGACTCCAGGCGAGGTCGCTTCGGGAGGTGTTCCTTCTCCAAGGACCCGGGGCGGCTGTCGGGGCTATGCGACCTGGCCCTCGCGGAGCCAGGAGCGTCCACCGACGCCGCCCTCGCGGGTTTTTCCTTCCGTCGATGGTCCCCGGAGGGAGAACCCCGGTCGGAGGAGCTCCGTCGACGGTCCGAACTGGAGCCTTTCGACAGTGAGGCCTCCGACGAGGTCCGGGTACGGCTGGGGTCAGCGAAGATTCTTTCGCGCTGATGCCGCCGACTTCTCAACGCCTTCGAGGACAGTTTGCTGCAGGGCCCACAGATCAGTTCCTCGTGATCTGGGCCCAGGCAGCGGAGGCAAAGGTCGTGTGAGTCGGTGAGTGACATATTTCGGTCACACCGACCACACCGCTTAAAGCCACTGGCAGCCATCGGGGGAAAAAGGGCCCCTGCGAGGTCAAAGGACCGGGCTGCCAGGGAAAAAACGAAAACGAAAGCTGACTAAGTCAGAAAAACCGAAAAAACCGATAGAGGACTCGAGACCGGCGTCGCGAGTCCGGGCGGGAAAACGACCGGCGTCGAACCGAAAGAAAAAAGGATAAATACAGAGGAAAATCAACTTTTTCGCGGGGACAAGACGGGGACGTCTGTAGGGCTCCGCGGAAAAAAGAAGACTGGCTAAGATGGCACCTTCGGGCGGGAAGACTACCGCGCATGCGCGCTGCAATTCCCAAAGGCTTTCTTTGAAAGCTGGGGAAAATTGCTCCGCGAGGGCTCCGTCGGCGCCGACGTCACCCATAAGTGAGGACTGACTTCCTGCTTGGTCCTGGAGAAAACCAGGGATATCATAATGCCCGTGTATCATTTCATGGTATGACTGCACCTTGAATATTGTGTGCAGTTCTGGTCACCCTATCTTAAAAAGGATATAGCAGAATTAGAAAAGGTACAGAGAACAGCCACCAAAATGGTAAAAGGGATGGAAGGATAACCCTATGAGGTAAAGCTTAAAAAGGTTAGGTCTTTTCAACTTGGAAAAGAGACGGCTGAGGTCTATAAATTAATGAATAAAATGGAACGGGTAAATGTAGATCTATTGTTTTCGCCATCAAAATGTAGAAAGACTAGTGGACACGCAATGAAGCTACAACATAATCCATTTAAGACAATCATAGAAACTATTTTTTCATTCAACGCGTAATCAAACTCTGGAATTTGTTACCAGAGGATGTAGTAAAAGCTGTTAGTGTAGCTGTGTTTAGAAAAGGTTTGGACAAGTTCCTGGGGGAAAGGTCCATAAACCATTATTAAAGAGATCCCAGGAAACCTACTGCATACTCCGGGACAAGCATTCTGGAACCTGTGCGCCTTTTTGAGAACCTATCAGGTACTTGTGACCTGGATTGGCCACTGTTGGAAACAGGATTCTGTGCTTGATGGACCTTGGTCTGACCCAGTATGGCAGTTCTTATGCCTAAGGAAACTTTTGGAGATCTACATCTGATTTTTCAGTGGCTATCTTTCCCTTCAAAACAACTTGCATAGTCTAAAATTAGAAAACTACAAGCATTCTTCTACTATTTGTCAAAACCTACCACAAAGAGACCTTCATACAGGAAATAATGCCACAAATACAACAAGAATGCAATGGCCTAGATGAAACCATAAACAAATGGAACTCCACCCTATCCAAAGCTGCATCAGCACCAAACAAGGAAAAGACGCACACCCAAAAAAAACCCAATGCTCCCTGGTACTCAAATGAACACCGGGAAGCAAAACTTATGCTCAGAAGGCTGGAAAGAAAATGGAGATGCACCAAGTCACATGAGGCAGCACTCCAATACAGAACCGAACAACAAGCCCACAACATCCTGATCAACCACCACAAGCACCACCACACCAACCTAATCCTGAACTCAGCCAACAAACCTAGAGAATTATTCAACGTAGTGCAACAACTCACAAAAGACACCCCCCACTCCACAGTGGACATCAAATAGACCCCCCAAGAATTCTCAAACTACATGATGAACAACAACACAAATCCGACACACACCATGCCCATCGCAGAACACAACCCAACAATGATGGATACCACCAGACCTGCGAAGAATCTCACCAAACCTGGAATGACTTCTCTGTACCTACAACACAGCAGATAGAAGACATTGTGGGCACCTTTAATACGACAACCTCACCAGCCGACCCATGCCCAGTAGAATGGATCAAGGCTTCCAAGAACAAACTAAGCCACCACCTACACAAAATCACGAAGGAGTCCCTCCAACAAGAACACCTCCCATAGATTCTTAAGCAAGCTACAATACGACCAATCCTCAAAGGCAACTCGCTAAACACCTCTGAACCAAAATCTTACCGTCCGATCCCAAGCCTGCCATTTATCTCAAAAATCATAGAGAAAGTAGTACAAAGACAACTGCAGGATCATGTGGACCTTCATGCTCCGCTGGACATGCACCAGCATGGCTTCAAACCACAACACAACGTAGAAACTCTACTCACCTCTGTCTTTGACAACCTCCTGAGAGGACTAGATAACAAAGAACAGTTTCCTACTAATTCAGACATCTCAGTTGCCTTTGACACGGTATCACACTCCATACTCCTACAGTGTCTCCAAGAAATCGGACTATGCAATAACACACTGAAATGGTTCACCTCCTACCTAAGCAACCAAACACAGCAAGTAAAATGCGGAGAGAAAAAATCAACCCAGTTTCCCACCACGCAAGGAATACCACAGGGATAGGCCCTATCATCAATACTATTCAACATCTATATCCAGCCCATATGCAGTATCATCAGATAACACAGCATACAATATCACCTATATGCAATTGACCTGAGCACCCCTGACATAACCTCAATGACCAAGTGCCTCGAACACATGAACACCTGGCTCGCCAACAATAACCTCAAGGTGAACTTTGATAAGACTGAAGCAATGTTCTTTCCAGGAGCACAACATTCAACCCACCCCAAGAAATCAACATACTACACAGGACAATAACAAAGGACGAAGTAAAATATCTAGGCGTCACCCTAGACAAGAACCTGAATCTCCGATCCCACATAAACAAGACTGCAGCGAAAGCATGCCACCGTTTAAAGATCATCATCAGAAGACTCAAGCCAATCCTCGACCAATAACATTTCCACACCGTCTGCCAGGCAGTCATCACCCCCATACTGGACTATGGAAATTCATTATGTCAGGGAATACCCATGCAGACTGTCCACCCACTTCAACTGGTTCAAAATACTGCAGCGCGCATAATCACAGGCACAGCCAAATACGAGCACATAACACTAGTACTCGGACAGTTGCACTGGCTACCTATAATTACACGGGCAAAATTCAAGGCAACACTAATCATTTTCAAGATCATACACCACTGCTCAGCAGAAGTTCTACAGACCATAATAACCAAAGACACAAGCAGCAGACCCAGGCGAACCCAAGGCAGCAATAGACTCCGCACTCCAGTCGGATACCAAAAGACGAAACAAGCAACATCCAAAAGAGCGATTTTGGACCTACAGAACTCTCTCCCTGAGGAACTAAGAGCACAAAAAGACCTCAAGGACTTCCGCAAATTCCTCAAAACCCACTTGTTCGTAGACTCATTTGAACAAGTACCATAACTCTCAATCACTGCATCCTTGCCGATACAGCCACCAAACACCGACGACTCTGACCTGGGACTCAACCCCAATAATATATGTATGTCTTGTCACCCCCCTGTTGAATGTAGACCCCATGTTATGTCCCTAACCACTTTGATTGAAGGATAAGGTGGTATACAAAACTGGCTAAATAAAATAAATAAATAAATAAAGTGTTGTACAGACAGTCCCTGCTCCACAGAGCTTACAATCTAGTCAAGACAAATATACATGGCTAATAAGAGAGTAGACCAATGTATTATATTTAAGGCTTCTGATCCTAGTGGTATATTATTTGGAATTTTAGGGTTTATTTTTGGGGCAATTAGATGCTTTTCCAATGTCAAGAAATAGGGACTCATTGGTGTATTCACGTCTTAAAACAAATATTACTTTTTTGGTGGATTCCATTAAGTGGCCCAAAACAACAATTTTCCAGTGGATTTATGAGTCCCAGTATCGGTCCCCCCTTCTCTCAGCCCCCTTTTCTCCCAGCAACAGCATCATTCATACAGATTACAAACTGGATATCCAACAAAATCTGAAGACAGACAGATGCAAGTGAAATAACTTGATATCTTCCATGCTAAATTCACACTGCCCTATGTTTCTAGGCTATATAATGCTTCCATGTCCAGTAATATCATATTCCTGGTTATTTGATAACTTCTGATTGTACATTAGAAAGTTATACTCTACATAAAGCAGTGCATGACAAATAGTACTGAAGATTGATTTGTGCTATGTTCCAGTCAGGTCTGGCTCAATGGGTTGTGGTGCCTGAGCCAATTTTTATTTTTATCCACCTTCCCTACCGTAGGAGGTCAGTCTTGCACTATGAGCTACACAAATGGGGGTTAATTTTCAGCTGGTGCTGTATCTGTGCTGCCATTTAACTTTTATCAGTATATTCAGTGCTAAGATATATGGATAATACTGTAACCGCTGTCACCTTCTGTTTAGGCCTGCTATTTTCCATTTAAATGGCCTGATATCTGTATATTTTTTGAGAACGCATGGATAGGCAAATGCATAATTATCTTTGAATATCAGACCAATAGAGTATAATTATTCATTCCTGTGCATCATTCCCAGACTAACCAATAAAACTCGTAACAATGGATGCAGAGCAGAAGTAGGGTGTTTCACTTTACAACTCGAACAAATAGATAACAGAGTAATGACAAAAAAGCACTTTAAAGAGCCTCTCTCTCTTTTTCAGAGTTTTTTTTCCAAAGTGTTTTGTTGTCACATTACAACTCAGCATAGATTCTGTTCAAATTCTGGTGCCATATCTGTGACAACACAAACTCCCTTCAAAGGTCTGTCTTTTTGCAGATGACATGAAAATTTGCAACAGAGTGGACTCCCCCGAGGGAGTGGATAACATGAGGAAAGATCTACAAAAGCTGGAAGAATGGTCTAATGCTTGGCAATTAAGATTTAATGCAAAGAAGTGCAGAGTCATGCACTTGGGTAGCAGAAACCCAAGGGAAATGTACACGATAGGGGGCAAGAGGTTGGTGTGCATGGATCAGGAGAAAGACCTTGATGTGATTATTTCTGTAGATCTCAAGGTGGCAAAACAGTGCGACAAGGCGGTGGCAAAAGCCAGGAGGATGTTGGGATGCATACAAAGAGGAATTACCAGCAGAAAGGAAGAGGTTTTAATGCCACTGTTATAAGTCTCTGGTGAGGCCTCACTTGGAATACTGTGTTCAGTTTTGGAGACCGTATCTTGCAAAGAATGTAAAAAGAATGGAAACTGTTCAGAGGAAGGCAACCAAAATGATTTGGAGCCTGCATCAGAAGCCTTATGAGCAGGGGGCGTTTCAAAATGGCGGCAGCCTGGCGTTCCGTGTGAGCACGGTTTTCTCATGGGGAGGAAGCGAAAAGGCAAATCAGGGCCGGTGCCCCCCCAACCCTCTGCTGCCTCGATGCCTGTTTCTTCTGGGCCTTTAGATGCTTACCTCGTCCGTGCTACTCGGGGTTCAGACGCTGACGGTGGTGATTCCCGGCTAGCGGTGTTGTCGGAGCAGGACAGCTCGGCACTCACCTCGGTGTTATCTCTCTCCCCGTTGTTGAGTCCGGTGTCCAAGGTCTCCCGCACCCACGCATTGCCTGAGGGCTTTCTGGAGATCCCTCCCCCTGCTATGTCGGGGTCAGTGGTGCCTCGGGTGGGCCAGAAAGAGATGTGTTGGTGGAGTTGGAGAGTGGAGCTAAGAGTAAGCTCCCAGTTAGTCCATCTACCTTGGTCCCTGAAGGAGAAGTGTGCGCGATGCAGGCTGGTCTCTCTGCCTCGCGGGTCGTTCTTCAAACACACTTGGAAGCGGAGGACACAGTCTTGAATATGGATGCTGTGTTTTCTTTGCAACGTCCTGTGAATTTCACATTGGAATCTATATGGACCGCTATTGCCTCGTTGGGAGAAGCTTTATTTTCACATGTTTCTTCTTTAACCACAAAGGTAAAATCTACTGCCGATGCTGTGATTGTTTTGGAGAAAAACGTTTTGGATATTTCCTTGGAGGAAGAAGAGATTCGGAATAGACTTACTAGTTTGGAAGAACATTCTGATGTTTATAAAAAAAACTCATTATCGGTATTTATGAGATTAGAACAGTTGGAAAATGGGTCTCGTGTTAATAACTTACGAATTGTAAATTTTCCTAGATCTCCTTCTATTGGGGCAAAAGAGATGTTTAGAGAATATTTGTTAGAAGTTTTGGGGGTGTCCCCGGAGTTAATGCCTCCCTTAGTTAATATATATTATCTACCTAAAGTGAAGCGTGTTGCCTTTAGTAGCCCTATAGTAGGGAGATTGGTACAAGGGGATACCTTAAATGTTACTAATTTGTTGGAGGACTCTCGGGAATCTTTGGAGTCTTCTACCCTCCTAGTCACTTTTGCTTTGCTATCTGACAGGGAGTGGCTATTGAAGCTTTTCTTTCGGAAAAGGAAAATTCCCTTTCGGGGCTTTGCGGTTCGTATTTATCCTGATTTATGTAGAGAAACGCAAAAACGACGTAGAGAATTTCTTTTGTTAAGGCCTGGGGTTGTGCAGCTGGGGGGGCTCTTTTTCTTAAAACACCCTTGTAAGTGTTTGGTGAAATATCTTGATGTTTCGTACGTATTTTTTGAGCCCTCCCAGCTGCTAGCCTTTATCAGTGCTAGATGTCTGGAGTCTTCTACTCCCCCTCCATAAGGAGCTCAGATAGTGATTGTTTGAACTGCTGTGCTGCCTGTTTCCTTACATATTTGGTTTGCTTGTTTGCATATATATAATTCTCATGAATACCCCCCTCCTTTCGTGGACTAGTTTGGTTGGATATTTTGTGTTAAATGGCTATGCATGTATATTTGATTTTCTTTCTGTAATTTCTTTTACCAACCTATTTCTTCAAGAGAGTGCATTGTTAAGCTTTCTTGACTTATATTGTAAAATTTTCATAAATATAAAATAAAAAAAAAAAAAGAAGCCTTATGAGAAGAGACTTGAAGACCTAAATATGTACACTTTGGAGGAGAGGAGGGATAGGGGAGATATGATTCAGACCTTTAAATACTTAAAGAGAAATAATGAACAAACAAACCTCTTCCAAAGACGGGGAAGCTGTAAAACAAGAGGGCATAACATGAAGCTGCAAGGTGGAAAATTGAAAAGCAATGTCAGGAAATACTTTTTCACTGAGAGGGTGGTGGATGTTTGGAATGCCCTCCCGATGGAAGTGGTGGGGGCAAATACGGTGACAGAATTCAAATTGGCATGGGACAGACACAATGGATCCATTTATAGCAACAGAATAAAATCAAAATAAACTGAACCATCTAACTTCTCAACAAATAGGGGTGTCCTACATGGAGTGGTGGGTTCACCCCTAAACAAAGACATGGGGAGGGGTGGCCTGCACATAGAGGCACCTACTCCTGCCAACTTACTCCAGCCATCTTACTGGGCAGACTAGATGGACCATACTGGACTTTATCTGTCATCAGTTACTATGTTACTGCAAGACATTCTGTGCGGTAACACACACCCTGCAAAAACCACATCAGCACCAAGTCCAAAAATTCAATCTACACCAACCTTATCTATGAAAAGTCAATAGTGCAAATATTCTAATACATTGACACACCTCCAGTGGGAAAAGAGAACAAGCTAGACTGCAACAGATTTCTACACAGAAGCAACATGCTAACATAGAAACATGACCACATGGCCCATCTAGTCTGCCCTTCCATATCAGCTACAATAGTCCCCTTTTTACCTTTAGAGATCCTCTGAGTTTGTCCCATGCCTTTTTGGAATCCCTTACTTAACATAGATCATCCTCTTGTAAAGAATAAGAAAGTACGCATCAGAAACAAATATGCGGATAGAAGATGAAATGAAAAACCCAAAAACCAGAGTCTGAGCAGTGAAAGACTGAAGAAACAGAAATACATTTCTTCTTGTACTACCTAGCCTCATCTACTTTCTTCTGTCTCTCATCCCCTAATCGGCCCCAGCTTCTTCCCTTTCAATCACTCATCTCCTCTCCACCTCCAATCCCTTTCTGATATCTTACCCCCTTATCTGTGCTTCCATTTTCCAATTTTACACCCTCAACTTCAAAGATCTCTCCCCTTCTTTTGTCTCTCACCCACGCCATAGCTCTCCTGTCGTTTTCAGCTGCCTCTCAACCCCTTCACTCTCTCTCTCTCTCCTTCCCAATATTTCTGCACTCTGTCTCACAGCCTTACTCATACGTAACACCTAGTCTCCATTGTCGTCCTAATCTCTGGTCATTTTCTTAATCCCTGCTCTCCCTCAGGCTATCCTCAAGTCCCTCTCTTCCACCTTAGCCAGTACCTCAGTCCTCACTTACACTCCCAATACCTAGCTAATCTTAGGGGTATATTTACTAAACTGCGGTAATATCATTCGCGGTAGGTTCCGCGGTAGAGATGCCCATATAAAGGCATGGGCATTGCATCGTTACAGCAAGCTGACAGCTAACACGCGTTACAAGGCACCTTGTAAGGCGCCTTGTAAAGCGCCTTGCAAGGCGCCTTGTAAGGTGCCTCGTAAGGTGCCTCGTAAGGTGCCTCATAAGGCGCCCTATAGGGCCTCCTAGGCTAAGCGCCATATTAGGCACCCTTGGACAAGGCACCGCAGAAGGCACCCTGGGCTATGGAACCATAGGTTAAGGTGGCCTAACAAGGTTATGGTGTCCTAGGTTAGTGTGCCCTAGGGACTGCAAGGTGCCTCAGGATATCAACAGATACCACAAACCCAGTACTAAAGAAGCCCCAAAATCAAAACCAGGTCAAAAACACCTTCCATCCAAAGAAAACTTTTTTTGTTGGAACAACCAGCCCAGTGAAGAGGACAAAACCTCCCACCGTTGTGGCCTTTCCTTTTTATTATTCAATATATTAAAACCAGCATCCACTTAGCTGAAGTTGTAGTTGTAGAGCAGAAGCCGTTACTTCCAGTCAGCAATGCCAAGAACACACGACGTGGCACGTTTCGGGGTAATTCCCATACTACCCCTGCATCAGGTCAGAACATTGCTCGGCAGCCAAATTGCTTCTGACCTGATGCAGGGGTAGTATGGGAATTACCCCGAAACGTGCCACGTCGTGTGTTCTTGGCATTGCTGACTGGAAGTAACGGCTTCTGCTCTACAACTACAACTTCAGCTAAGTGGATGCTGGTTTTAATATATTGAATAATAAAAAGGAAAGGCCACAACGGTGGGAGGTTTTGTCCTCTTCACTGGGCTGGTTGTTCCAACAAAAAAAGTTTTCTTTGGATGGAAGGTGCCTCAGGATGACATGTATGACCTGTGCGGAACAGAGACAGATGTAGCCCTAACACTAGATATAGAGCACTCAGGAAAGGCAATGAACAGGTGAGTGAAGGAGGGAGAAGTGGGAGCCGTTGGACCTGCCATATCTGCGGGCATCCCATGTGCCTGCCAGTACTGATGACAAACATGGTGGGGCAGCTGTACCACAGCACAGGATGTTGGCAATGTAAAGTACCAGAAAAACAGTTGGTGGCAGACAATGGGAATACGTGTCCCCCAGTGGAGGCAGAGGTGGCAGGATAGTTACAATGATGGGTGGACAGAGGAGTGGTGGTGCCATGCAGATCAGGCACAGGCGAGGCAAGCATGAAGAGGCGCAGTGCAGGAAAGGGTATGACATGGGGTGGCAGCCTGCACTGGCAGACAGGACTCTACACAGCTGACAGACGCAGATAGATGGACCGAGGGAATGTTGGCAATTGTGGCGAGGGTATTATGGGCTGGAAGCACAGATATGCAAAAATATGACCTCTACAGGCATGCACACTATATGAGTAGGACAGGCATGAGAGGGGGGAACAATGAGGAACCGAACCCATGAACACTGCCAAGAATGGCATTGTATTAATCAGTAGGCTATACCTCCATGGTGTATGTCACAGCAATGGGTACAGAAGGACTGCAGGTCACCGCACAAATTGTCTGCTCTGAGTGCCAGGATAGGGTAACCCCACCATACCCATGATGCAATGCACATGCTGAATAGCAGTCTACAGCTGATCACCAAAAGGGTCTGCACCTCTCCGGTACCTCAGCTTGGAAAGACGAACTGATAGTGTGTGATACTGGCACAGAGTAGCTACAGACCATGCCATTGTGCAGGTTCTGTGGTCACCCTGAGGGATAGGATTGGTGCCCAGCACTAGGTCCACAGTACATGTGGTGCTAGAGATAGGTCCTGCTTTACATCCCCATCACTACCAGTGTGTGACAGGTGATCTCCAGGAACAAGCAGGAATGAGTCTTCACATATGGGTATGTCGGTACCGACGGAGCCTGCGTGGGAACGCTCCCCAGCATCCAATCAGAAAGCTTTTGGGAGCATCCCTCAGTGCCTGCGTGCTGCCTTCCCGCCTTTCCAACTGTCTCTCCTCAGTTTTCGTTTTTCCGCGGAGCCGACAGGACGTCTTCCTGTCACCGCAGAAAATTTTTTCTTTAAATCTTTTACTTTTTGTTTTCTTGTGGTCGCGGCTGTTCCCCCGACTCCACCGGTACCGCCGGTGGTTTTTTCTTTTCTTTTTTCTAAAACTCAGGGAGTTTTTCCCTCTTTCTGTCTTAAATTTTTGGGCCTGTAAGGCCTCTCCATTATGGAGCCTTCTTCTCCTAAGAAGTGCCTTAACTGTGGAAATACAGTTTTCTTTTTAGATTCCAATAACTGGTGTCTAACCTGTTTGGGTCCTGACCCTTTTCCTCCAGAGCCATCAGGCTACAATTTTATGAGAAGAAATTCTCCATTTCGAGTTTCCCTCGATGCAGTTTTCCCTTCCAGTGTAAGGGCACTGACCATTTCTTCTCTACAGGATCAGGTAACCCACAGTCTGTTAAGACTAGCCAATCCTTGGGTGGTAGGTCTCATGCCAAGCATGATGACGGCTCCGGCCTTGCCCTCAAGACCTCATTGGCTTCAAAACCCCGGCAGGAGTCTTCGGTCTCCAAAGCCTTTCAGGGGTTTCAGGTTGTTCCTGGGGCTCACCCCTCACAGAACATACCTGAGCCATGCTCGGGGGTGGCATCCGCTTCGAGCGGTACCGATAACCCGGCATTGGCACTGGTGTTGAGCGATCCACTCCTCACCAGGGTTCGTCATCTGGTGTACTCGGTGCCTTTGGGACCGATCGATACCCAGATTGACTTTCCAGTATCGGCAGCTCCGTCGATACGACCCCTGATGTCGGTACCATCTAGATATGCATCGATAGATTCGCTTCCTTCGATGCCAAGTCTAGAATAGATATCTAGTCTGGAAGACTGGGTACCGACGCGTCTCGGAACCGACACGCACCGATTCCGGATGCCCGGTACCGAGGATATTCACCGAAACTTTCGAGTTTCCTTGGTACCGTTTGAGCAGCCTCCGATGACTGTTTCGATGTCGGTATCGCCTTCGATACCGGCTCAGCTACCGGTATCAGTGTCCACGCTGGTACCTGCAGTAACATCGGGACCAGCTCCACCCATGCTTTTTTCACCAGGATCGCTCCTTTCTATACCTAGTTTGGAGTCGATACCTAGCATGGACGATACCGTACTGACGGTTTCAAGTCATACCCGCCAGTCCCAGTATCCATTCATTAGAGATCCTGTTTTGCACCGCACAAGTACTGGTGCCCAGCCTAGTTCTTCGAGTTTAGCCTGTCCAGGGATTGTTCCCATTGGAGATTCTTTTCAGAAATTTCTCCTTGACATGGCAACATTCCTGGTTATTCCTATCCCTGGCTATGATCCTACACAAGGCTTTTCTGGGGAAAAGGAAAATATAATGCTTCCTTTACATCATTCTTTACAGGATCTTCTTCTGAAAATATGGGAAACACCTTTAAGGGCTTCCTCACCTTCTACAGCAACTATTCTTCTGTATCAGGTGCCCCCCTCTCCAGGGTTTCTAAAGATTCAACTTCCCCATCATTCCATTGTAGTGGAATCAGCAATGAGGAGGGTAAAAAGCAAGAAGAAGCATTCTTCTTTCCCGCCAGGTCGTGCATCTAGAACACTAGATGCCTTTGGACGTCAAACCTTCCAAACATCTATGCTGTCAACAAGAATTCTCTCATATATTTTTTATATGAGTCTATCCCTTCGGGAGGTCACAGAGAAATTATCTCTTTTGACTCCTTTTCTTTCACAGCCCAAGGCTGCAGACTATTCCTTGCTTCTTAGTCATAGCCAGAATATCTCTAAGTTTCTTTCTCGTGCTTCCCTAGACTCCTTTGAGTCTGTTAGCAGAACCTCTGCTATAGCCATAGGAGCACGACGTAGCTTCAGACTTGAACAGATGGGCACAACAAAGACTGGGTAACACTCCTTGTACTGGAGAAAATCTCTTCAACAAGGAGTCTTTGCATCAGGTTGCTCATTGCTCCACTGACTTCCCTGCTTCTCAGGGCCATCCTAAACCTTCTCCTTCCCCAGCAGGTAAGAAATGCCCTACCAAACCTCCTTTTCCTAAAAGAAGGTGGTTTTATTCTTCTCCTGCCCATCATGCTGATGTTCCCAGACAGGGGAAACCTCGCCCTGGTCTGAAGAATCCAAACTCAAGCCAGGAAAATTAACCCTCAATGAGGTTCTAATTAATCTCTTATAACCTACAGTTCACTTTTTCTCAACAGAAGTTTTTTCACTGTTTTTTCTTTTCAAACTCTACGCTTGGATTCCTTTTTCAAGGACTTCCACTTGCTCTCAAGTAGGCTGAGCTGTCAGGAGATTCATGTCTGTGGGTCACAAGGTTTTCCTCCTCTTCCCACCTTGAAGAGAGGTTTGCCAACTATCTCATGATAGTTTCCCTGTACCACCATGAATTTTTCCTTCTACAGACTTACCATATAGCAAGTCTCCCTTCAGCTCCTATTTTTTCTTTATCCTCTTTTTCAGGGACTCCCCTGTAAGAGTGCTACCATACCACTGGAAGGCTTTCTTAGCCTTTCTAGTCTTCCTTTCCTTTCCAGTGTAGAGTTTTCTCTGGAGTTACCTCCCTGCTTTCATTGGGCAGCTCATCAGACATGATCAGGATTTCTCCTCTTGTTCTGTCTGTTCTCTCTGTTACTAACAGAGGGAGTGTCTCTGCTGTTCTATTCAGCAGCTGCCCATGCAGGAGTTCCAGTGCTTTGACTACTGGTACTTTCTACAAGTTCCAGTCTTGTCTTCCACTACTTTCAATAGTCTTAGTAGTGCTTCCAAGATAGTGCTCATCTATCTTGGAAAATCCTTATTGCTTCTTTTCTGTCATCTCCAAATCCCTGGGGTTGGCAGCATAACTGTGGTGGCAGCTGGTTTCCTCCAACAGCCATTTTTATTTCCCAATTCTCCTGCATAGTGCTCTCTTCAATCCTACTGAGAAGCTTTCCACTATGGGCACTTGCTAGAGAGCATGGGGATTTTTTCTCTAATTACTATATGGTTGAAAAAGGCTTCCTCAGTCATTCTCCATGACTGTGGGGGTTCTTTACACCCTTCTATTTTCCTTTTAATAAAGGACATAAGCCTTCTCTATGTGACAGTCTAAAGAGTTACACAGTTTCTACAGGAAATATGCTCTTTTACCTTGCAGCTTGTCCTCATGGTATCCTAATCCTTCATGGACAGCACATATTTAATTAAACAACGCATGATACCCCCCCCCCCCCTTGTTCCTCAAGTGGGTCAACCTGGTATCTCATCCTATGCGTTTTCTGTCCATTTACCATGCGAGTGTTCTATAGGACTCAGGACTTGCTGTTTACAGACGGATATTATCCTCTGTTTTTCACGCAGTCATCCTGGTTATTTCACTGGATAGCATTCCTGCCCCATCTTAGCCAGGGGGAATAGATTCTCTATATATCTTCTCAAGTAGGTTCCACCTTCTTGTTCTTATATGAATCTTTCTCCTTCACATTTCCCATGTGAATGTTCTTATGGGCATATCTCTATCTGCTTAGTTGCAGACATTTATCTTTAGACATCTATATACATGTATATATTTCTATATATTTCTCTATAGATACATATGTCTGTAAGCTGCGTGTGCATATCTTATGCCCCTCCAGATCTCACTATAGACATATATCTATATATACCCCTGTATATCTATATATATATATATACACATATATCTATATATTATCCTTATATATATGTGTATCTGTCGAGATGCTTCCTTATAGATAGAGAGATAAGTATGTAAATACATATCTAACTGTCTATGCTTATAAAAGGTTTTCACCTTCCTATAGGTTCCAGACAGTGGGCTTGCATATCTTCATACTGTCCCTCAGTATGTCTGGGGTATTATGCACACAACCACTACTGTGGTGCTGACAGCTCCTACTTTAACCCTAGGTCTAGGTATCCCTGCAGCTCCATGCTTCACTATCTTTCCTATCTCTCAACAGATAGGAAAGACAGGGTGGATCTTCAGTAGACCTGAAGTTTCAGCCCTTCAGACATCTGTCCTCCTTGGGAATATGGGCTTTTTTCCATACCCCTTCTTCCCTCCAGGACTGGGCTAGTTGTCCAAATCAGTCAGTCTTCCTCTTTTGTTCTTAAATTTTACTAACTCTGTATCCAAAAGAGTTCCCAGCTTTTTCCATAAAGCTTCCACTAAGGACCTGACGTTTTTGTACTACCCCAGTTGACACCTGAGTCACCTGTCAATTCCAGATTTGGACCTTCGCCTTCACTTCAGTGAGGTCACCTTGAAGATTCCTCTACTGGATCTCCAGTAGACTCCATCAGCCTCTCTACTTCCTGAAATCCAGTAGGTGAGGTCCATATTGTGATTGTTCATGTCAATATTTTTCATGATAATTATCATACATACAAGGACTCCTTACCTGTAGTCCTTAGGTTAGCTGTTTTCCTACAGCTCCTCTCTTTTCAACTCCTACCCTCCATCCTTAGGATGCCTGGCCATATGAGGTGTAGCATGTTCCAATCCTCACCAGGCTAGGGCTCCAGGCATCTTAGCTTGGGAGTCCCCATATGTGAAGACTCATTCCTGCTTGTTCCTGGAGATAGCACAGTTACTTACCTGTAACAGGTGATCTCTGGGAACAGCAGGAATAAGTCTTCACAACCCACCCACCTCCCCTAGGAGTTGTATCTCTCTATCTATCTTCCTTTCCTCTTTCTCTCTTTTGTCTCAACTATAAAACTCAACTGAGGAGAGACAGTTGGAAAGGCGGGAAGGCAGCACGCAGGCACTGAGGGATGCTCCCAAAAGCTTTCTGATTGGACGCTGGGGAGCATTCCCGCACAGGCTCCATCGGTACCGACGTACCCATATGTGAAGACTTATTCCTGCTGTTCCCAGAGATCACCTGTTACAGGTAAGTAACTGTGCTTTCTGTGCAGTGCAGCCGAAGGTAATTTGGTGTCCATCTGTATCCTGCAGTCACATGTGGCCCTGTGGGACCAGACACCAGCCAGATTGGTGTGTACCCTGTGTTAGGGTCTGGCTGACATGGGCAGCTGTTATCAGGGCAGAGGGGTTCCAAGAATTGCATGAGGTGTGTGTAGCAGTGCCTTTATAGGTCACAGTGGTATACACTACATACCCCAAAGGGCCCACATCACCCTTTTTGTAGGTAAAGAACAGGTGCCCCTGCCCCGGGGAAGCAACCTCCATCCTGTTTGTATGAGACAGCCCTCCAGGGTTGGTGGGCCAGAGCCATACCGATGACTGGAGCAGTGGCAGACCAGCAGCAATGCTGGGGTTAGGTCTGGAAAACCCCAACTGCCTCCCACCACTGTCTGCCAGTCACCAGCAGACAGCACATTCAGACTGTACCTTAAAGGTGTTCTGACCATGCACAGTCTAACTGCAGACAGTCCACTAGCCTGCTCACAGAGGAACTATGTGCAGCAAGCAGGCAACTCAGTGATTGGGACCCCAGGACTGGGGAACACAAATATATCACTGGAGGCAGATAGTGTAGAGTGCTATGTGGGAACCTAGACCTGCCATGATCACTGCTCGGTCAGAGTGAGTGCCCTCCCAGCATGCCATGCTGTGGCCACCCTGTCCATGCAGGTGGTGGTCAGGCACTACAGTGTCCCAGCCATTGCCCCACACCCTGTGAAGATGCATCCTGGCCAATCTGCCCTGTCCGGGCCATACCCTAAATACCTTGCTCCTCATTATGCACCTATTCAGGCTAACGCTGGTAACAGTGGGACATTTTGGGCGCAGTGAAGGGTGGGCAGCCACAGAACAATGGATAGACATACACACACGCTCACTCCTATTGCAGCATTGTACAAAGATAGGGGTGGTTGGCAACCCTGCCCGCCACACTGGTCCTGCTCACAGTGCTGACATTGCTAAACTGTGCAGGGGGTAGAAGTAGTGCTCTGGTGATAACTTCAGCTCAATGCTGGGGCCAACAGCCTGACTCTCCATGCATCTTTGGATTGTGGAGCCTGTGTAGGTGGGTGTTTGTACCCCTGTTCGCCGCTGCTTTGGGCTTTGCACATGTTGCTGTTGTATCTGCATTGTAGGGTAAAACATAGGGACATGCTCTGCAGGAACCACAGGTGGGGCTTGAACCTGTGACCCTCTGCTTCTGGACACACTGGCTGGTGTACTGCACCACACTGTTGCCACAGATGCACAATAGTCCCTGGGGCTACCTGTACTTTTCCTCAGCCAGACTTTGTATGTTGCACTGCACACCACGTACTGATGCAGGGCATGGCCTAGGTCCACTGCAGGGAGGTGGCAGCCCCCCTGTCAAGCTGACATGGCCATTTGCTGTTAGTGCTGGTAGTGCACAGTCCCAGGCCATCTGCTGTGTAGGTAGGCGCCCGCCTAGGGAACGGATCCCGGGGTGGGGGGCCATACATGGACATCCTCACATCCCCCCCATCACTGCCTACCAATATTATGTCCCTTCCACATGGGGGCGGGATGGCTGGGGGGATGTCAGGTCTGTGCCCTAGCAACTATTGGCTAGGGTGAACCAGATAGATATAGGTGGATTGTGTTTGGCCTTGGTCAGCTGCTGTCTTGCTGATTTCCGGTTTCTATGTTCCTATGTGCCACCTAGGCACCCGCCTGGTCCACCCTGTGCCCCAGCTGCCCATGCTACATGTCCCGTCTGCGGCCCCCTATGCCCCATTTGCACCATCACCATAGTGGCCATTTATACTTTGGCACTATGGTGTTGCTGAAAATGGAGCACTACTATCACATTTCTTGGGCTCCCTGCCTAGGCTGCACATTGCTGACACTTAAATGGTTTCTCTCTCTCTCCTGCAAATGTGCATCTAACGGCAGGTTTTCATTCGCAGTAGGATTCAGCCCTTCAGTTCAGCGCGTTAGTGTGAAAGGGGCCTCTCCCCGCCCACTCTCCGCCCATTGACCCCTTCTCTCCGCCCTCTCGGCCAGGGACGTTAACAATCGTTAACGTTACATAACGCGCGGTATGTAACGTTACCACAGTTTAGTAAACATACCCCTTAGAGTCTGTCTTCTGTTCTCTTACCTAATCTGAGTCCTTGCTATGCCTAATCCCGATGTCTCCAGTACCTGACTTCCTGTCTCCTAGTCCTCGTTCCTAGCATCCACCCAACTATGTCCTTCTCCAATATACATTAACCCTGACTTTCCTCCTCCATATCCCAGGATCCATTCTTATACACCTCCCTCTCAGTCTTCCCCCATATATGACCTTGTTTCTTCCCCCACCTGCCAACACACAATAGCTGCTCCCTCTTCCTGTTCACGCCCCCATCTTCTGCCTCTTTTTCTTACTCTGACCCAGCATCAAACCCCCAAGTGTCAGATCCCTTTCAGTCCCAGAACCCCCCCACCCCATGTCGGCCCCCTTCCTAGGACAGGTATCTCCCGTTTCTCATGAGAAGACCGAAAGTGTCTGCTCGTACACTTTAGTATAAATCAGTTTTATTCATTTTTACAAAAACACTCCAAAAAAAAAAAAAATCAAAGCATATTCTTGAACTGATCTCTTTCTCCCATCCCCATTTCCCTCCATCTCTCTCAAATACATTGTACCCTCTTAAACTATATAACTTTATTCAAATTACCCCACAACATGAGAAGTGTCATTACAAACGGGTGCCATATCTTCAAAGACTAATTCCATTTTCATAAGCTGCTCATCATAGCAGTTAATAGTTCCCGTTTCAACAATGTATGCATCCGCATTCACCAGCTAACAAGTGACGTGCTCTTATGCTTTAAATCCTCTCATAGCACTGGCAGCAGAGCCAACAGAAGAAATGGAGATCAGTAGGAGCAAAAGCAAAGTTCCTGCTGCCGCGGAGGAGCACTACTAAAGTTGTCCTTTTGTGCAGCAGCTCTGATGACATCAGCCAGCTCTGACTATTTTTTGTGGTGTTGTAACTAGAAATCCCAAATTCGCCATTGGCAGTGTTTATTGAGGTTTTCCAGTTTAATTGAAAATCAGAAGAAGCAGGCCCTTATAAAACTGTGGGCAAGTATACATGCACAGAAGGCAGGTGTACTAAAGACAGGACCTACTTTATGCAGTCTCTACACAGGCATGCTCACGGCAATGTGCTGATATAATTGTGTTTTATAAAATATGCAGGTACAGACACATTTACACCTTCAAAGCAGGGTTAAATTTGTGTGTTACTCAGGGGGAGGGGTCATTGTGCAATGCAATGTGTGCCTTTTGAGTCAGTCCTGTCTCCTGGCGACCCAGAAGCTCCTGGGTTTTCTTGGCAGTGTCACCGGAAGTAGATTGCCAGGCCTTTCTTCCGAGGCAGTGGAGGGTTCAGTGACTTGCCCAAGGCCACAAGGAGTGCTAGTGAAAATCGAACCCTGGTTGCTTGGTTACCAAGCCAGTGTTCTAACCACTAAGCTACTCCTCGACTCCGGGTCATTGTATAAACCTATTTTATAAAAGCACATAGGTGCTTTTGCTACTTTTATAAAATGGGTGCATTTTCCTCCTTTTATATAAACAACCACTTATAAAATTAGCCTCATTGAGTGGTGGTATTTCTCATCCTAAACCCTGCCCCAGGACATCTATGTAAAAGTCCTAAAATGTGCCTATTTTATAAAGGCAACCTAGGTACCTGTGTGCCTTTATAAGAACAGGCTTATGCAATGGCCCCTGGTAATGCACAAATGTTTTTGCACACATTTGAGCCTACTCTGAAGGTGCAAATGTGAGTGTGCATTGTCTTTAGTACACCTACTTTCCATGCATGTGTACTCACCCATGATTTTATAAGAGACTTTTTCTTCATGTAAAACACACTTTGCAGGTGGAAGAAACTTGATAAACTTACCCCCCCTTCCCCATCTATGTAAAAATACACACAAGAAGGGTGGACAAGTTTCAGACAGCCTTTTTGCATGCACAGATGACTAGTGGTCTAGAATTTGGCAGCTGGGATTTAATGTTAAAAAATGTAAGGTCATGCATTTGGGCTACAGCAATCCAAGGGAGCAATATAGTATAGGGGGTGAAGTACTTTTGTCCACTAAAGAAGAGTGGGACCTAGGCGTGGTTGTGTCTGATGATCTTAAACAGGTAGAAAAGGCAACAGCAAAAGCTAGAAGGATGCTTGGGTGCATACGGAGAGGAATGGCTAGCAGAAAAAAGGAGGTGATAATGCCTCTGTATAAGTCTTCGGTGCGACCTCATTTGGAGTATAGTGTGCAATTCTGGAGACTCCACCTTCAAAAGGATGTGAACAGGATGGAGTCGGTGCAGAGGGTGGCTACGAAAATGATTAGTGGTCTTCATTATAAAGCATATGAGGACAGACTGAAGGATCTTAATATGTACACCTTAGAGGAAAGGCGGGATAGAGGTGATATGATTGAGATGTTTAAATACCGCCGTGGCATAAATGTTCAGGGAGAGAGCCTCTTTCAATTGAAAGCAAGTTCTGCTACAAGGGGACATGGGATGAGGGTGAAGGGAGATAGATTCAGGAGTGATATGCGGAAATAGCACAGTTACTTACCTGTAACAGGTGATCTCTGGGAACAGCAGGAATTAATCCTCACATATGGGTACGTCGGAACCGACGGAGCCTGCGCGGGAAAGCTCCCCAGCTTCCCAGAATGGAAGATTTTGGGGCCTCCCACAGCGCATGCGCGCTGCCTTCCCGCCTTCCTGACCAACTCTCTTCAGTTCGAGTTTAAAGCTGAGACAATAGAGAGAGGAAAGGAAAGAGAAAGAGAGAGAGATACAACTCCTAGGGGAGGTGGGTGGGTTGTGAGGACTAATTCCTGCTGTTCCCAGAGATCACCTGTTACAGGTAAGTAACTGTGCTATCTCCAGGAACAAGCAGGAATGAGTCCTCACATATGGGGACTCCCTAGCTAAGATGCCAGGGAGATCTCCCCCCCCCCCCAAGGGTTTCTCATCTTCCTATGGATCTCAGGCATCCATTCAGGGAAGGTGGGCAGGAGTTGTTTAAGAATGGAACAGGTGTCTGAGGACAGCCTGACCAAACAAGGCATCCCGGCGGGAGTCCTTGTCCAAGCAGTAA
Source organism: Ichthyophis bannanicus (assembly GCA_033557465.1). Classification (NCBI taxonomy): domain Eukaryota; kingdom Metazoa; phylum Chordata; class Amphibia; order Gymnophiona; family Ichthyophiidae; genus Ichthyophis; species Ichthyophis bannanicus. The sequence goes on along the minus strand of CM066045.1, from coordinate 66,418,495 downwards.
TGGGCTGTGAAGGTATGAACCGAGGCCCAGGTGGCTGCTCGACAGATCTGATCAATGGATACAGAATGAAGATGAGCCATAGATGTGGCCATGGCTCTCACATTGTGAGCTGTGACATTGCCTTCCAGAGAAAGGTTCTTACTCTGATAAGCAAAAGAAATACACTGAGCAATCCAATTGGACAGTGTTCTTTTTGAGACTGGAAGTCGTAAATGAGAAGGATCAAAAGCAACAAAATGTTGAGAAGACTTTCGATGTTGCTGTGTCCTGTGGAGGTAAAAGGCAAGAGCTCTTTTACAGTCTAGAGTATGAAGGTTCCTCTCTGCATTTGATGCATGAGGAGCTGAAAAAAAGACAGGTAAATATACCTCTTGATTAAGATGAAAAGGTGAGACCACTTTAGGCATAAAGTGGGGATTTGTCCTAAGGACTACCTTATCATGATGGAACCTTGTATAAGGTGGATTAGCCACTAAAGCCTGCAGTTCAGTGATGCGGCGAGCCAAAGTGATTGCAATAAGGAAAATGACTTTCCAGGAAAGGAATTTTAAGGAGGTAGTGGCTAAGGGTTCAAAGGGCGGCTTCATAAGCTGAACAAGAACTACGTTTAAGTCCCATGCCACCGGAGGAGGCCGAATGGGAGGTTTAGTTAAAGTTAGACCTCTCATGAATCTTGCAATAAGAGGATGAGAGGAAACAGATTGTCCATTGATAGGCTGAAGAGATGCTGCAATAGCACTCAAATGGACCCTTACAGAATTGGTTTTAAGTCCTGCATTGGAAAGATGCAGGAGATATTCGAGTAAAGAATTTAAAGGTAGTGCTAGAGGGTTAAGACCTTTGTCTGCACACCAAATTGAAAATCTTTTCCATTTAAAAGCATAAGCACGCCTGGTGGAAGATTTCCTCGATGCATGGAGGACCTCCTTCACCTGTTGAGAAAGATTCAAGTCTTAAAGGTCTAGGCCTTCAGTAACCAAGCTCTGAGGTGAAGGGACTTGGGGTTTGGGTGCCACAAAGTCCCCTCCTCTTGAGACAGAAGGTCTGGAGCAGCTCCCAGATCCAGGGAGGGTGTCTGGGAGAGATGCAGAAGTAGAGGGTACCACACTTGGCGTGGCCAGCATGGAGCTATGAGGATCATGGATCCTTGATCCCTCTGAAGTTTGAATAGAGTCTTGGGAATCAAGGGAATGGGTGGAAAGGCATATAGGAAGGCCTGACCCCAATGAAGGAGGAAGGCATCCCTGGCCTGAGCTTCCTGACACGGAATCCTGGAACAGAACCGGGGAAGTTTGGCATTGTACGGACTTGCAAAGAGCTCTATGTCCGGGGTCCCCCATTCCTGAAAGATTCTGAGTACCTGATTCATGTGCAGGGACCATTTGTGTGGAAGCAGAACTCGACTGAGTCTGTCTGCCCAAGAGTTTTGGATTCCTGGGAGGTACACTGCCAGGAGATGGATCCGATGCTCTCTGGCGAAGGCCCACAGTTTTAGAGCTTCGTTGCAAAGCGACAGAGAGCCAGTCCCTCCTTGTTTGTTTATGTAGAACATGGCTACTTGATTGTCGGTATGAACAAGGACTGTCATGTTGATGAGGAGGGTATGAAAGACCTTGAGAGCAAGGAAAATTGCTCGCAGCTCCAAAAGGTTGATATGAAGGGTGGTCTCCTGTGGAGACCAAATGCCCTGAGTGGAGAGGTCTTGGAGATGAGCTCCCCAACCTGTTTGGGAGGCATCTGTAGTCAGAGTTGCTTGGGGTAACAAAGGTTGGAAGGGGGCCCCCAACAACAGATTTTGAGTGGATATCCACCATTGGAGAGACCAAAAAAGACGTTTTGAGGTTGCTATTTGGTCTGAGAGGGCTCCTGATGCTTGGGTCCACTGGGTGGACCAGGTCCATTGAGCTGCCCTCATATGTAGGCGAGCATAAGGCACCACATGAACTGTGGATGCCATGTGGCCTAGCAGTTGTAGCATCTCTCTGGCAGTCAAGTGGCTTCTGGACTGAATTTGAGAGGCCAAGTGCACTAGACGGTGGCAACGGGCCTGAGGAAGATAGGCCCTTGCAGTGGTAGTATCTAGCCAGGCCCCTATGAATTCTAGGGACTGAGTAGGGGTGAGTTGAGACTTTGGCAGATTGATGACAAGTCCCAGATACTGCAGCATGCGTCTGGTGTGGTCCAGGGAAGTCTGAGCCTCGGACTGAGATGGAGCTCGGATGAGCCAGTCATCCAGGTATGGGAAGACAAAGATCCCCAGAGTGCGTAGAAATGCAGCTACTATTGCCATGCATTTGGTAAATACCCTTGGAGCAGAGGCTAGACCGAAGGGGAGTACTCTGTATTGGAAATGTTTTCCCTGGAACAGAAACCGTAGGAATTTTCTGTGGGATGGATGGATGAGTATATGTGTATACGCATCCTTGAGATCTAGAGAACAAAGCCAGTCCTGACTCTGTAGGTATGGAAGGAGAGTACCTAGAGAAAGCATTTTGAATTTCTCTTTGTATAGGAATTTGTTCAATTCTCTGAGATCCAGAATGGGTCTGTACCCCCCTGTTTTCTTGGGAATGAGAAAATAAGGGGAGTAGAAACCTGACCTTTGTTGAGGAAGAGGAACCTCTTCTATTGCGTTTTGGGCGAGAAGAGTGGTCACCTCCTGGCCCAACAGGTACAGGAGAGATGGGGGAGAATTGAATTGTCTCACCATGGTATGGGGAGGAAGGCTGGAGAAATGTAGTTTGTAGCCCTCTCTGATGATAGAGAGGGTCCATGGTTCTGATGTGATTTGTTCCCATCTGGGAGCAAAATGAGCTAACCTTCCTGGAATGGTGAGAGGTTCTGGCTGTTGCAGAGCCAGAAAGGTTAAGTTCTCTAGAATTAAGTCAAAAACCCTGAGGAGGTTGGGACTGCTGGATTGTAGCAGCCCCTGTAGACTTTGTTCTGGCCTGTTTAGTTTGCTGACGCTTAGGAGCAAAGCGAACTTGGGAAGATTGCTGGCCAGTATTTGTGGAAAATCTGGTCTTTTTATAGAAAGTTTTCTTAAAAGGTTTTTTCTTGGCAGGGGTAGAGGTAGACTTAGAAAGTCTATCTAAAGCAGCATTCTCTGCATCCATTTGAGTGGCTTTGATTTGCCACTCTTTGCCAAACAGATTTTCACCTGTACAGGGCAGATTGCCCAAGACTTCTTGTACCCAGGGTTCCAAATCAGAGGCCTGGAGCCAAGCAAGTCTGCGAGCAGCTATGGCAATGCCAGAGGCTCTGCTTGCCCCCTCAAAAGAGTCAAAGGCTGCTCTGTTGGAGAACTTTGAAACATCTTGAGTGTGCTTTAGCAAAAGGAGGAATTCCTCTTGTTTATCCTCTGGGATAAAGGGGAGAAACTGACGTATCTTTAATGCAATCTCTTTCAAAAACATGCCCATATAGAGGCTGTATGAATTGATTCTGGCAATAAGCATGCTAGCTTGGAAGATTTTTCTCCCAAAAGCATCCAGAGTCCTACATTCTCTTCCTGGAGGGGTAGAAGAGTGTCTTCACCACAATAGAGTGGTGAGGAAGCTGAGTTTTTTGAAAACCAGCAGAAGGAGGAACCCGATACATGGTATCCAAACGTCGAGAATGTGGAGATAGGGTGAGAGGAGCCTCCCACAAATCCATCATGTGTTCTTGAAGAATTTCATGTATGGGTAAGGTGGCTGCCTCTTTGGGAACCTTAGAGTATCCTAAAATATCTAATTTTTTTGCTCTAGGTTCCTTTTCAGAGGATACAGATATGGAGAGTCCTTTAGCTACTTCAATAATGAAGTCTTGAAAGGACAAATCCTCTGGAGGAGACATTCTCCTTTTTGGAGAAGAGGGCTCCTCAGGAAGAGTAAAAGAGACGTCAGCAGAATCATCTGATGTATCAGAATCTTCAGAGGCTTCAAAGTATTGTCTATTTGCTTCCAGAGATCGATACGCGTACCGATCGGTACCGACATCGGGCGTACCGGGAATCGGAGCGGTATCGAAGAAAGCCCCGGAACCGGAGACCAGAACCGGCATGCTACTGGAAGTAGATGCTCTGGGTACCGGTATCGGTTGCGGTACCGGAATCGGAGTCGGAACCGATTGTCGCGGTACCGATGGCGGTGCAGCATTAATGAAAGTCAGTAAGGCCTGCTGCATGGATTGTACCGTAGTACCCATAGCCGCCACAACTGCCTGGAAGTCGGTACCGGTGTTAGCCGGTACCCCAGAGCAGTCTAACAGGAGATCGGTCGAGGCCGTGCCATCGATGTCTACCTGTAACCCCATAGGAGGAGCTTTGGAAGCCGGAGCTTCCCGCCGGGGTTGTTTGGCTGGGGCAGGGTCCTCAGGGTCAATTGCAAAGGCCTCTCGCTGCTTAGAGGGAGATTTGCCTTTTGAGGACTTGCCCGAAGAATGTTTGGTTACCTGAGATCCATCAGGAGAAGAAGACCTGGAGGATGTTGATGCTGGAGTATCGGTAGAAAACAGCATATGAAATTTAGCTGCTCTGTTCTGTAAGCCCCTTTTGGACATCAGAGAGCAGGATGGACAATCCGGAATGGAATGGTCAGGCCCCAAACATTTAAGACACCACTCATGGGTGTCTGTAACTGAAATAGTACCGGTACACTTAGTGAATTTTTTAAAACCAGAAGCTGGTTTTTCCATGAGGGAGACCTGAGAAGGCCTAGAGGCCTCACAGAAAAAATACACCAAGTGTAGAAAAGTAATTATATATATATATTTTTTTTTTTAAATAAACGAAAAAAGGACCGGCGGTACCGGTCTGGAATCGGGGAAGGCAGACACGCGGTCAAAGAAACAAATTAAAATAATTTCTTCAGCGGTGACAGGAACACGACCTGCTGGCTCCGCAGAAAAAGAAGAACTGAAGAGAGTTGGTCAGGAAGGCGGGAAGGCAGCGCGCATGCGCTGTGGGAGGCCCCAAAAGCTTCCTTTCTGGGAAGCTGGGGAGCTTTCCCGCGCAGGCTCCGTCGGTTCCGACGTACCCATATGTGAGGACTCATTCCTGCTTGTTCCTGGAGATATTTCTTTACAGAAAGAGTAGTGGATCCGTAGAACAGTCTCCCAGTGGAGATGGTAGAGATGAGGACAGTAACTGAATTCAAAAAAGCATGGGACAAACACAGAGGAACTCCAAAGGTAAAAAGGGGACTGTTGTAGTTGTTATGGAAGGACAGACTAGATAGGCCATGTGGTCTTTTTCTGTCATCATGTTTCTATGTTTCTAGTGAATCACATCCTAAGTAGCTGGATTATGGCTGGGATTGTGATCCAGAGTTTAGAAATTTAGATCCATGGTGTGCACTCCGTTTAGTATCATGGGGCTCTCAAAGAGTTCTGGCAGTGTTTTCAGAGAATTAGTTCAAAAAAGGTTCCTGGAAGCCTCGGTGGACATAGCACAGTATAGGTCCTTTGTTAAATAGTCTACACCCAATACCTTATTCCAGTCTGATTTATCTCAGTATTCCCAACCTGCAGCTCTTACTTGTTCTCAATTCCTTACTGATTCCTTTAAAGAGATCTTATCAGCAGACGGATAGACCTCTCTATAGTATAATTGTGTAGCTGGAAACCTGAACCCTCATCATTACTTAGCAAATTTAGGCTGATCATTCAGCAGCCCAGGCGAATGGAAAAGTTGACAGGATATCTTTGTCTGGTTAACTTTACCCGAAAATTCAACAGCACTAAGTACTATTGAATATAACCAGATACAGATAACGTGGTTAACCTTTTGATAGCCTAACAGAAGACAAAAGTTTTCCAACGAACTTTAGTCAGACAGGCTGAATATTAGCATTAAAGTCAAACCATGCTCCTGCAACACCTTCTCTTTGACCAGACAAAATTTGTAGTCATGGGTGAGAGGAAGTAGAAATTTTCAAAAACGAAGATTTGTTTAGGTCTGGGTTTTCAACATGGCCTCATAATAGTTATGGGCCTACCAGAACATCTTGGCCTACTCAGCCTTCCCTGTTGCTCCGGTTTCCACTGCCATCCGTGTCGTTACAGATCCTACCAGTCTTTGGTTATCGCTGTGCTGTTGCTATGGCTTCTGAATCTGAATCCTAGTCATGCTTAAATTCTGTCAGTTTTAATATCTATTCTCTCTAGGGTTTGGCAAGGCCAGACATCCTCCAACCTCTCAGGGCCAGGTTTCAAATCTTCCTGTATAGTTGCAAAGTCCACAGGGTAATTTTATCAGCATACCTTTACTTTGAAAATTGCTTTGGGAAAACAGTATCTATAAATATTTTCACCTACTTTTTCTGAAGGTACTTTTTTTTCCATACCATGCAATGAAAGTAATTTTAAAAAAACAGCACCTACTTAATACATATACTTTATAAAATCAAGTATGTGCATATGCGACTTAATAAAGTAAAGCAGAAGTGTGAAAGTATGTGTGCATGTTAAGGCTCGACCACTTGCAGTAGCCCTAGAGCTAGCGTTAATGACAGTGCCTACATTTCACCATTACGAAAGTGAATTAAAGAATTTTATAGTCTATGGGGGGATAGTCAAAGGCAAACCATGTAAATGCCGCTCTGCAGGATATTCGGTGGCAATAAGACAGTTAGCGCCACTGAATATCCCTGGGTGCTGCCAGTACACGGTCAGATGATAACTGGTGGGCGGCATCTATCGCTAACTGGGCAGCAGCAATATTGAGCCGCTACCCGGTCAGCAACATCTGGCAAAAGTCAGCACAGGAAATACTGGCCAAACTTTTGCTGCAGAAGCTAACCAGGCAGCGGCTGAATATCAGGCCCTAAGCATGTAAATGTTTACACTACCCATATTCTGCCCAAGCTACACACATACCTTCATGCTAGTCAGTGTTTTATAAGTCATTTTTTTTGTACATAAGTCACCACTTACTTGTCTAAATGACTAAGGGTCCGATATTCAGTGGGGGACGGCAAGCCACTGCTACTGAAATACAGACCCGGATTTTATTTGGCATGGAATATGCGGGTCAGCTGTATAGCGATGAAGCTGACCAGGCAGTGGCGATATTCAGCCGCTATCTAGTTAGCTTCTGTGACGAAAGTTAAGCTTGCCATTAAAGTGACTTTCACCAGGTTGTGATAACCGGACAGTTGCTCAACATCACCGTTGCCTAATGTTTACTAAGTGATGCCCCCGTTCTGCCCCCAGAACAGCCCCCGCTAGCATCAGTGCATGCAGCAGCAGCACCTGTGGATATTCAGTGGCCAAGGTGATTAACGCAGCTAGCATGTCTATCCTTAGCATTAATCCCTTTATCGGGCCCTAAAATATCAGAATTTATGCATGGTTGCTTCTTATAAAATGACCCCCTACATTTGTAGATTTGAAACTACTCTGTTATTTCCTTCCTTGACCTAAACATGCTCCTGGACCACCTTCATTTTGCCCCTACTAAAAGCACACGCCTTGTTGATCTCTGCTTGGTCTTTCAATCAAATAAAGAATTGGCAATTTTCAGACAACCAGTTTACCTAGATAATTTTAATATATTTATTTTAAAAATTTCTAAACTGCTTAGTTTTATAATTCTAGGTGGGGACAAAATACACACATATGCAATCAAAACAAAGATGCCAAAAGGGTATATTCCCATAAAACAGCTCCAGCATATTAGTAAAATGTCAAAAACTTTCAAATCGTAACCATTGCTGATTAAATGGATAGATTATTGGCTTGATTGTTAAATGATTATTTCAAAATCCCATCTGAAAAATATAAGCTGCGTTTACTTGGGTAAATGGTTTCCAAAAATTGCCTTCTCAAGGAGTTTGCGTCTAAAACCTATTAAGCTGTGCGGGAAAGAAAGACTTTCCTAATGTATAAGCCTCTGATCCTGAAAACCTCCCTTTAATTCCATCTTCCTCAGTCTCTTCCTGCTTCTGCCCTTCGTTGCACATACATTCACCTCACAATTTCTGATCTCCATTCTCCAGTGTTCTCCCTCTCATAGGAAATGGTCTTACAATATGCAGAAATCATTCTGTTTTTTTAAGCTTCTTTTTCGGATTCTCACTTTTGTGCGGTGTTTGCAAGCTGTGTAAGAATACTGAACAAGAGAAAAACACGAAGTCCACCAAAGCTGCTCTTTCTAATTTTCTTTTGGATTTCTTTTGCAGCCTGCCATGCTGGAGATGTGTAGTCGTGGGCAATGGGCACAGGCTAAGGAATAGTTCCCTCGGGGATGTCATTAACAAGTATGACATTGTGATGAGGTAGGTGCTGATGTGACCCTGTGATGCAATTACAAGTCTGGACTACCCTGACAATAGTGCAAGGTGGCAGAAATGTAGCACTAGGATGGAGATGGGCAGTTTACTGGAAATACACTGTGGGACACTGATACCTGGGTACAAACTATTTCGTATTGATAGAGCTGATCAAATTGGTGGAGGAGTTGCGCTCTATGTTAGAGATGGCATTGTCAGAAAGGATTAAAGTTCTGCAGGAAACAAAATTTGCTGTAGAATCTCTATGGATTGAAATTCCATGTAGGAAGGGGAAGGCGATGGCAGTTGGGGGTGTACTATCGACCGCCTGACCAGAATGACCAAATGGATAATAAAATGCTCAAAGAAATCAAGGAAGCTAACAAAGGTTACAGCGCAGTAATAATAATGGGTGATTTCAATTACCCCGGTAACGACAGGGTCAGTATCACGGCAGGACATGCTAGGGAGATAAAGTTCCTAGATGAAATAAATGACTGCTTCACCGAGCAGCTGGTTCATGAACAGACCAGAGGGGAAGCCATATTAGACCTAGTCCTTAGTGGAACACCAGATCTAGTGCAAGAGATTAGGGTGTTGGGGCCACTTGGCAATAGTGATCATAGCATGATCACATTTGATTTAATTAGTGGAGGAGGGATAGTAAGGAAATCCACAGTACTACCTTTTAACTTTCAAAAGGGAGACTATGATAAAATGAGGAAAATAGTTAAGAAAAAACTAAAAGGTTAAAGACTTACATCAAGCTTGGGTATTGCTGAAAAATACTATATTGGATGCCCAGACCAGCTGTATTCCACGCTTTAAGAAAACTGGAAGGAAGTCCAAAAAACTACCAGCATGGTTTAAAGGTGAGGTCAGAGAGGCTGCTGTTGCCAAAAAAGCATCTTTCAGGAAATGGAAAAAAGAGCCAAACAACGAAACCTGGAAACAGCACAAGCACTGGCAAGTCAAATGCAAGGCATTGATAAGGCAGGCAAAGGGAGAATTTGAGAAGAAGCTTGCTGCGGAAGCAAAAACGTGAAATAAAGACTTTTTCAAGTACATTCGTAGCAAAAAACCTGTGAGAGAGTCAGTTAGTCCATTAGATGACAGAGGGGTTAAAGGGGCACTAAGGCAACAAGGCGATAGTGGAGAGACTGAATGAATTCTTTGCTTCGGTCTTTACTGAGGAAGATGTAGGGATTGTTACCCATGACTGAAGTGGTATTTAAAGGTGCGGAAGAATTGAAGGAAATATCGAGACATCGGGAAGATATATTACAACTATTAGATAAACTGAAGAGTAGCAAATCACCTGGGCCGGATGGTATACATCCAAGGGTGTTGAAAGAACTGAAATATGAGATTGCAGACCTGCTGTTAGTAATCTGTGAACTTTCATTTAAATAATCTGTAATACCTGAAGACTGGAAGATCGCCAATGTAACGCCAATTTTTAAAAAGTGTTCCAGGGGTGATCCGGGAAACTACAGACCGGTGAGCCTGATGTCAGTACTGGGATAAATGGTAGAAACCATCATAAAGAACAAAATTACTCAGCATGTAGATAGTCATGGCCTAATGGGAGACAGCCAGCATGGCTTTAGACAAGGAAGATCTTGTCTTACTAATCTGTTATGTTTTTTTGAAGGTGTGAATAAACAGGTGGACAAAGGTGAGAGTCGGTTGATATAGTGTATCTGGACTTTCAGAAAGCTTTTGACAAGGTCCCTCATCAGAGACTTTTGGCAAAACTAAAGAGTCATGGGATAGGAGGCAGTGTACTATTGTGGATCAGGAACTGGTTAAAAGATAGAAAGCAGAGGGTAGGGCTAAATGGCCAATTTTCCCAATGGAGAAAGGTGAATAGTGGTGTACCCCAGGGATCTGTGCTGGGTCTGCTGCTTTTTCACATATTCATAAATGACCTGGAAAAGGGAATAACGAGTGAGGTTATCAAATTTGCAGATGACACAAAACTATTTAAAGTTGTTAAAACCCAAGAGGATTGTGGAAAATTGCAAGAGGATCTTGATAAATTTGAAGACTGGGCATCAAAATTGCAGATGAAATTTAATGTGGACAAGTGCAAAGTTATGCACCTAGGGAAGAACAACCCAAACTATGGTTACACGATGCAAGATTCCACATTAGAAACCACCACCCAGGAAAAAGATTTAGGCGTCATTGTGGATAACATGTTAAAACCCTCGGCCCAGTGTGCAGCAGCTGCCAAGAGAGCAAATAGAATGCTAGGTATGATAAGGAAAGGAATGGAAAATAAAACAAAAGATATTATAATGCCTCTATATCGTTCCATGGTGAGACCGCACCTTGAATATTGTGTGCAATTCTGGTCGCCGTATCTTAAAAAGGATATAGCGCTATTAGAAAAGGTTCAGAGAAGAGCCACCAAAATGGTAAAGGGGATGGAAGGATACTCCTATGAAGAAAGGCTAAAAAGGTTACGGCTCTTTAACCTGGAAAAGAGACGGCTGAGGGGAGATATGATAGAAGTCTATAAATTAATAAACGGAGTGGAACGGGTAAACGTAGATCGATTATTTACGTTATCAGAATATAAGACTAGGGGGCATGCAATGAAGCTACATGGTAAACTATTTAAGACTAATAAGAGAAAATATTTTTTTACTCAACGTGTAATCAAACTCTGGAATTTGTTACCGGAGGATGTAGTAAAGGCTGTTAGTGTAGCTGGGTTTAAAACAGGTTTGGACAAGTTCCTGGAGGAAAGGTCCATTATCCATTATTAAGAAGGGACCCAGGATATCAATGCTTGACCCAATACAATCATTGTGGAACCTGTGTCTTTTGGTTAAACTGCTAGGTACGTATGACCTAGATTGGCCACTGTTGGAAACAGGATACTGAGCTTGATGGACCTTGGTCTGACCCAGTATGGCATATCTTATGTTCTTATGTACATGCTGTGAATTTTCTTAAAAATACCCAATGGAGGATGGTATAGATAAGACACAGTAGTGACTCTTGAAATATTTTTTTTCCAGTTTTTCTGTTGCTATATGCACTACATATAAGATGTATGTAGTACTTTACAGACACACATAGGAGGCCCTATTTTAAAGGAATTAACTTGCGTGACAAGGCACTTATGGGCACCTGTTATTCTCTAAATACACATGCAAGTCTCATTGCAACAACATCTGGTTAAGGTGTACAAAGGAGCGGAGCTTAGGAAGGGTCTAAATTTGCAGAATATATTCTAATTTGCATTTTTGACAAACCTACGCATGGTATTTACACCTGCTATAAAGCAGGCGTAACTGTTTCGCCTACGTTAAGACAGGTTGATATACTCCTACTTTATAACACACAAATGTACTTCCTTTTATAAAATGATTCTCACATATGCATATGGTAACACGCGTTAACTGTAGAGGAGATTATAAAATACCCTCATAATGGACAGTCCTTACTCACTGAACCTTACAATTTGTTTCTTGAGACATTCCCAGAAGCCAGTGGCCCTGCAGTGACCAGTGTTCCCTCTAAGGGTTGACGACTTGTGTGCAAAATTTCATGTGCAAAAAAACTCCCCTGACTAAACTGGCAAGCAACTATGTGCAATGGAAGATAATGATTAAAAATCATAACCATAAGAAGGTAACAAAATTAATGAAATTATTAAATTTGTATTATTATTAACTTAATAGTAATACAATTTTATAGACCAGCAGCCCCACTCCCTTTCACCCCCAGATGGAAGAGGCAGGGAGTATGGTGAGCTTGTAGGGCAGAGGTGGTGCTGAAAACTGGGTGGACGTTGGAGAGGGCATGGTGAGCTGCAGAGTAGAAGTTGGCTGTGATGATAGTTAGGCTGACTGCGGCACTTAAAGATTTATACGCAGCAGCACTCCTTCGTAGCTTAATGGGAACATTGCTGGCAGTAATGTTATTAAATTTTAACAAATTATTATAGCACCATCCTACTGATGAGACCCAAACAGCCAAATAAGCAGAGTGCCAATTTAAGCTAAGGGATCATGCTCAACTGTCTAGACAGGCAGATTTGTTTCTCTTTACTACTTTATGACAATTCATTAAAATGTGTTTTATTATATTTTTTTTTGTGCGCTCTGTTTTGTCATGTGCACAGGTTCATTATCTGTGTGCATGCGCACAGCTTAGAGGGAACGCTGGCGGTAACTAAGCAGATTTTTAAAAACACTTCAGCATTCTTGCAGGTTTATGATATAATAGAATCCCTGGTACTATCTTTATGTACATTCCAAAGCTACTACCAAAACCAAAAATTTCAACCAGTTATACGACTAAAAGGTTTTAATGAACCTTTGTCCAAAAACAAAGCTTCATATTTTACGGGTAATGAATAAGGATATGCATTCTTTTTGAAACAAACTGAAAAATGCAACAGCTGCTTTTCCCCTTTGGCCTTCTACCATTCTTCAGAGAACAGCATTTCACTTTCATTTTCCAAAAGGAAGATTATAAATCCGTCCCGGGTTTCTTACAAACAACCCTATGCTAATGCATTATAGGATCTGCAACATTGATTTCATATGACAAAATCAGGGGTTCTGACAATCACGCTGCTTTGGATGTAAGTTTAAAACTGGGACTGGCCTTAAGGTCTTATCTGGAACTGAGTATGTAAATCGAAACGCCTGCAATCAACCAGTATTTTGTTGTTCCTCCCATGTAGAGGTCTTTGTTTTAAATCATGCCTTATGCACACAATGCCTTTCATGGCGGCACAACATTCTTCTGAATTAGCTAAACAATTGAAATGTATTCCTTTTCTATGTCCTTCTTTGTTTTTCTTTAAATGTTAATTTTTTTTCTTGCTAGTAAACCACCACAGAACCTTTTTTTTTAAAATTGGTATTGTTATGTTCTCCAGGACCAAGGAGGAAGTCAGTCCTCACTTATGGGTGGCATCGACGTCGATGGAGCCCCCGTGCGGAGCATTTCCCCAGCTTTCTAAGAAAGCCTTTGGGAATACTGCACGCATGCGCGGTCCCCTTCCCGCCTAAAGGTGCCATCTTGCTCAGTCTTTTTCCGTGGAGGCCACCGGACGTCTGTCCGTGTCACCCGGAAAAGTTGACTTTTTTTCTTGCGATTTCATTGTGCTTTTTTTTCCGGTTCGACGCCAGTTCCCCTTCCCACTGGGTTCGGTACACCGGTATCGAGCCCGTCTTCTATTTTTCGGTTTTTGGCCTTCGTGGCTGGCGTTTGCGCCCTTTTTGTCTTTTTCCCTGGACAGCCGGTCCTTTGACCTCGCGGGGGTCCTTTTTTCCCTGATGGCTTCCAGTGGTTTCAAAAAGTGTGATCGGTGCAAGAAACTGATGTCTCTCACCGACACACACGACTGCTGCCTTCGATGCCTCGGACCGGATCATGATCCTAAGGTCTGTGTCCCGTGTGCCAAAATGTCCACCAAGGCACTACGAAACCGCCAGCATCAAAAAGAACGGATTTTTTTTCTGACTCTGCCTCCGGCCGGGCCTGGACCTCGTCCGAGGCCTCGACGTCTCGGGAGTCTGACCCCAAGCATTGCCGGGGTTCCTCGGACAGGGGGTCCCCCGATCAGGAACATAAGAGGAAGAAACGGCTCATGAGGGCGGCGTCGGAGGAGGTCCCTGGTTCCTCGAGGACCAGGTCTCGGACCCCCGACCGCCGTCCAGGGCCTTTGGAGCAGGCGAAGCCGTCCAAGGTACCTCGTGTGGAGACGGAGCCCGCCGGACACGTAAGTCCGGTTGTCCTCATGGACTCTCCTCCTAGGGAGCCGACGTCAGGCCCGGCGCCACCGGGGCCCGAGCCGGTGGCTGCTGAGTCTCCTGAGCTTGGACTCAGGCTGACAGCCTTGGAGTGCAGATTGTCTGCCTTCATGGATCAGCAGCGGGTACTGATGGCCAGCCTCGCTGGTTCATCTGCCCCGACCACCGGGACATCGACATCTAAGTCGACCCCGGATACCAAGCCGATACTCATGAAGGTTCGAGGTCGTCCTCGGTCACGGTCACCCTCGACCTCCCGCTCGGAACCGAGGGTGTTGACGCCAGTGCCTTCGGCGTCGGGGCGGGTGCCACCGAGGCCCGCACGGTCCGAGCCCCCCCGACTCCTCTTCGGATGAGTCCGCATGGGAGACAGAGGACGAGGAGTCCCCCGATACTTTTCAGACTCGGTGCATCCCTTCAGACTCACCGCAGTCCGAGCCCCGGAGTAGGTCCCCTCCGGAGGACACCAGGTTCTCGGAGTTCATCAGGGACATGGCCAAGGCTTTGGCGATTCCTGCAGACCCCGAGGAGGAGCCTCGAGCCGAAGAGCTCGAGGCCCTCCAGTATGACTCTCCTCCGAAGGAGTCCTTTACTGTGCCTGTTCCTCCGATGCTGGGACAGCTCCTCTTCCAGATGTGGGAGGCACCGGCCTCGGCGTCGGTTTTGAGCAAGCGGGTCGATTCCATTTATCGACTCCGTAAGAGCCCTGGTTTCCAGAAGGCGCAGCTGCCGCACCATTCCATGGTGGTGGAATCGGCCATGTATCGTCTGAAAAGCCAGAAGATACACACCGTGGTGCTTCCAGGCAGGGAGGCCCGGAACCTGGATGCTTTTGGCAGAAAGTGCTTCCAGGGCTCGATGCTTGCTTGCCGTGTCCAGTCTTACCAGCTGTACATGGGCATGTACCTACAGAACCTGGTGAAGGAACTTGCCGGGTTCTCTGCTGGCCTCTCCGGGGAACCTTTGCAGAGGTTCAAGACCTTGTCCTCGGGAATCCGGGAATGCTCAAAGTTCATGTCCCGAGCGGCCTACGATGGCTTTGAGGCTTCGGCCCATGTAGCGGCAGCCGGCATCGGGGCCCAACGCCAGGCATGGTTGCAGTCATCGGACCTCGAGCCCTGGGTGCAGGACAAGTTGGTCAATGTCCCTTGCCGAGGTGAAAACCTTTTTGGCAAACCCATGGCCGAGAAAGCAGCTGAGCTCGAAACCAAGCACCTGACTAGGACAAGGCTGTCCAGAAAAACGTCTGCCCCTTCTCAGAGGAAGAAGGGCTCGGGTAAGAAGTCCTTTTACCCGAGGAAGGCGGCTGCCTACAAACCTTACCCTCAGTACCAGGCCTCCCCAGCTCCCCAGCAGGGTCAGCAGGCCAAGGGGCAGGGACATGGGCCCCGTAGGCAGAAGACCCCCAAGCCTCCGGCTCCTGCTCCCACTCAGCAGGGAGGGTTTTTTTGACTCCCACAGCATAGCCTTTCCACCTCTGCTGTCCCATCTCTGCACAGGAGGTCGTCTAGTCCTGTTTGCCCATAGGTGGCCATCCATTACAGGAGATGCTTGGGTATTAAGCATAGTCCACAAGGGCTATATGCTCCATTTCCAGCAGTTGCCTCCAACCTACTTCCCAGGAGAGCCTCCAAGACCTCCTCTGCACACAGACCTCCTCTTTCAAGGTCTGCTTCTAGACCGGGCAGTGGAGCCGGTACCTCCCCCACCTGCACGGTCAAGGGTTCTACTCCAGGTACTTCCTCATACCAAAGAGAACCGGGGGCCTCAGGCCTATTCTCGACCTCAGGAATCTCAACAAGTTCTTGGAGAAAGAAAGGTTCAAGATGCTTACTCTTGGAACACTTCTGCCCTACCTCCAGCAGGGAGATTGGCTATGCTTCTTAGATCTAAAGGATGCGTACACTCACATCCTCATTCATCCAGACCACAGAAAGTACCTCAGGTTCATTGTGGGAGGAAGCCATTACCAGTACAGAGTACTGCCCTTTGGCCTGACCTCCGCCCCAAGGGTCTTTACAAAGTGCCTGGCGGTGGTGGCGGCCTACTTAAGGAATCAGGGTGTTTTTGTCTTCCCCTACCTGGATGACTGGCTCATCAGGGGTCAGACTACCCAAGAGGCCCGGCAAGCCACCCTCAGAACTGTCTCCCTCCTTCAACACCTAGGGTTTGTCATAAATTTCGCAAAGTCCACATTGCTTCCCTCCCAGAACCTAGAGTTCATAGGGGCAAGGTTGGACTCCCTGCAAGCAAAGGCTTACTTGCCAAGGGACAGGGCTCAACGACTCATAGACTTGGCAAACCAGTTTCTGAGCAGGCCACAGGTCTCCGCAAGACTGTCTAAAGCTCCTGGGCCACATGGCATCGACAGTGCATGTGACCCCCAATGCCCGTCTCCACATGAGACAGGCACAATGGTGTCTGCGAACTCAGTGGAAACAAGCCACAGGAAGCCACACAGACAAAGTGCGGGTGTCCAAACCATTCCTGGACTCCCTGCAGTGGTGGCTACACCCCCCCCCCCAACGTATTACAGGGGGTGCCTTTTCAGGTGCCTGTTTCCACAGTGGTGTTGACCACCGATGCCTCCTTGCAGGGCTGGGGTGCACATTGCTTGGGCAGGTGCACCCAGGGCCTGTGGTCTCCATGGGAGGCCACACAGCAAATCAACCTTTTGGAACTCTGGGCTATTCGCTTAGCCCTCAAAACCTTCTCTCACACCTTGGCTCACCAGTCTGTTCTGGTACAGATGGACAATCAAGTGGCCATGTTCTATGTGAACAAGCAGGGAGGCACGGGGTCCAGGCTCCTGTGTCGAGAGGCACAGGCCCTTTGCTCTTTTGCTCTCAAACACAAAATGTTTCTCAAGGCTGTTTATCTCCCTGGCCAGGAAAACTTCCTGGCAGACAGGTTGAGCAGGATTCTGCAACCCCACGAGCGGCAACTACACCCCTTGGTGGTTCCGAAAATTTTCCTGAGATGGGGACTTCCATCCATAGACCTCTTTGCCAGTCCCCTGAACCGGCAGCTGCCCAGGTTCTGTTCCAGGCAACCACATCCCCTGAGGTTAGCAGCGGATGCCTTCCTGATCTCTTGGTCCCAGGGCCTCCTGTATGCGTTTCCTCCCACACCTCTGGTGGCCCGAACCTTGTTCAAGATCCTAAGGGACAAGGCCTCGGTACTGCTGATAGCTCCCAGGTGGCCGAGGCAGCCCTGGTTCCCACTTCTCCTTCAGCTAGCCATGGAAACACCACTACCTCTGGGGTTGCAACCCGATCTTCTCTCTCAGGATCAGGGTTCCCTTCTGCACCCCAATCTCAAATCTCTCAATTTGATGGCCTGGAGGCTGCAAGGGTAGTGTTGGCTCCCTGGGGCCTATCCTGGGAAGTGGAAAAGGTGGTCTTGGCCTCTAGAAAGCAATCCACCAGGAAAACCTATGCCCTGAAGTAGAGAAGGTTCTCCATGTGGTGTCAGCAGCACAAGGAGGATCCTTTCGCCTGCACTGTACCAGTAGTGCTTCAGTATCTACTGCACTTGTCCAATCAAGGCCTTAAGTCCAATTCGGTTCGGGTCCACCTCTCTGCTCTAGCTGCTCACCACTCACTGGTGGAAGGACACTCTGTCGGTTCGCCCCTTGGTGTCCAGGTTTCTCAGAGGCTTGCTCTTGCTCAAGCCTCTATCCACCGGCCCCTGAGTGGGAGTTGAATGTGGTCTTGCAGCAACTGACTAGCCCACCTTTTGAGCCGATGGCTACCTGTCCTCTCCGCTTCCTTTCTTGGAAGGCTCTATTCCTTGTGGCCCTAACCTCAGCCAGGCAAGTGAGTGAGCTTCAAGCCCTGGTCTGTGACAGGCCTTATACTCGCTTCTGTAGGAACAGGGTAGTCCTTAGGACTCATCCTAAGTTCCTCCAAAAGGTTGTCTCCTCTTTCCATCTCAACTAGGAGGTGGTTCTTCCAACGTTCTTCCCTAGGCCCCATGCCAGCCGGGCTGAGACAGTCCTGCATACCCTGGACTGTAGGAGGGCCTTATCCTTCTACATTGAACGTACGCAGGGGCATAGGAGGGCTACTCAGCTCTTCGTATCTTTTGACCCTAATAACTTGGTGTTACCTGTCTCCAAGCGTACCTTGTCCATCTGGGTGGCTGACTGTATCACCTGGGCTTACAGGGCAGCTGACCTTCCCTTGCAGGGTCAGGTCACGGCCCGTGTCAGGGCTATGGCTGCCTCAGTAGCTCATCTCCGCTCTGTACCATTGGCAGACATCTGCAGGGCTGCAACTTGGTCCACAAGCCAGACTTTTGCGGCCCATTACTGCCTGGAGAGGGAGTCCCGTAGGGACAGTGCTTTTGGTCAGGCAGTGCTCAGGAATCTCTTTGAGGTTTAAGCAACTCCTACCCTCCAGCCCTCTGGTTGGGCTACCGGTGGGGGTATGTTTCAGTGAAATCTTTTCTCTGATGCTGCGGCTAGAGGGAGCTCATTTTTCATCTCTGGGTCCCCGGTAGCCTGAAGCTGGGGAGTCCCATAAGTGAGGACTGACTTCCTGCTTGGTCCTGGAGAAAGAGTAGTTACTCACCTGTAACAGGTGTTCTCCAGGAGCAGCAGGAATCAGTCCTCACAACCCTCCCTCCTCCCCTGGGAGTTGCAGTTGTACATAGTTCATTTTTACATTTTTGTGTGCTGTTTTTAGCTATGTCATTGACTGAGCAAGATGGCAACTTTAGGCGGGAATGGGACCGCGCATGCGTGCAGTATTCCCAAAGGCTTTCTTAGAAAGCTGGGGAAATGCTCCGCACGGGGGCTCCATCGACGTCGGTGTCACCCATAAGTGAGGGCTGATTCCTGCTGCTCCTGGAGAACACCTGTTACAGGTGAGTAACTACCCTGTTTATAAAACTCTGTTAGATTAGAATAACCTGGTATCCAAACCTCCCACTTCTTTTATCCTCCATTTCCCCCTCCAAGGTCCTTACCACTGCCCTCCTCCTCTCTCTGAAGTAAACTTAGAAACATAGAAATATGATGACAGAAAAAAGACCACATGGCCTATCTAATCTGTCCTTCCATATCAACAACTACAACAGTCCCCTTTTTTCCTTTAGAGATCCTCTGTGTTTGTCCCATGCTTTTTTGAATTCAGTTACTGTCCTCATCTCTACCACCTCCACTGGGAGCCTATTCCACGGATCCACCACTCTTTCCGTAAAGAAATATTTCCGCAAATCACTTCTGAATCAATCCCCCTTCACCCTCATCTGTCCCCTCGTAGCAGAACTTGCTTTCAATTGAAAGAGGCTCTCCCCCTGAACATTTATGCCACGGAGGTATTTAAACATCTCAATCATATCACCTCTATCCCGCCTTTCCTCTAAGGTGTACATATTAAGATCCTTAAGTCTGTCCTCATATGCTTTATAATGAAGACCACTAACCATTCTAGTAGCCACCCTCTGCACCGACTCCATCCTGTTCAGATCCTTTTGAAGGTGCGGTCTCCAGAATTGTACACTATATTCCAAATGAGGTCGCACCAAAGACTTATACAGAGGCACTATCACTTCCTTTTTTCTGCTAGCCATTCCTCTCTGTATGCACCCAAGCATCCTTCTAGCTTTTGCCATTGCCTTTTCTACCTGTTTAGCTACTTTAAGATCATCAGACACAACCACGCCGAGGTCCCACTCTTCTTTAGTGGACAAAAGTACTTCACCCCCTATGCTATATTGCTCCCTTGGATTGCTGCAGCCCAAATGCATGACCTTACGTTTTTTAACATTATATTCCAGCTGTCAGATTCTAGACCATTCTTCAAGCTTAGCTAGATCCCTCCTCATGTTATCTACACCTTCCTGGGTGTCTACTCTATTGCAAATTTTGGTATCATCCGCAAAAAGGCAAACCTTATCCGACAGCCCTTCCGCTATATCACTAACAAAGATGTTAAAAAGAGTCTGACCAAGGACAGATCCCTGGGGCACACCACTGGTAACATCCTTCTCTGAGTGAGCCCCATTTACCTGTACTCTTTGTCGCCTCTCACCCAGCCAATTTCTAACCCAAGCAGTAACTTTAGGGTCCATCCCTAGGGTGCTCAGTTTGTTTATAAGTCGCCTGTGAGGAACAGTGTCAAAGGCTTTACTGAAATCTAAATATACCACATCTAGGGCTCTCCCTCGGTCCACCTCCCTGGTCACCCACTCAAAGAAATCAATCAGATTTGTCTGTCAAGACCTGCCTCTGGTGAATCCATGTTGCCTCGGATCCTGTAATCCGCTGGACTTCAGAAACCTCACTGTTTTCTCTTTCAGCAGCGTTTCCAATAATTTACTCAACACCGAAGTTAAACTAACCGGCCTGTAGTTTTCAAGCACATCCTTACTTCCGCTTCTGTGTAAAGGCACCACATGAGCCTCTCTCCAGTCCTTTGGCACCACTCCAGACTCCAACGAGGCATTGAAAAGGCCAGTCAGTGGAGCTGCTAGAATGTCCCCAAGTTCCCTCAGTATTCGGGTGTATCCCATCCGGTCCCATCGCTTTGTCTACTTTAAGTTGAGCTAGTTTCTCACAAACACAGTCTTCTGAAAATTGTTCAATATGTCCCTCACTTCTGTTCCTGTTTGTGGGTGTTTCCTGAGGTCCTGCTCCTGGTTCTTCATCTGTGAACACAGAACAGAAATATTTGTTAAGCAATTCCGCTTTATCCTCAACTTCTACATATTCCTCCCCTTCACCCTTGAGTCTGACAATACCACTTTTGCCCTTCCTCTTCTCACTAACATATCTGAAAAATGTCTTATCCCCCATTTTATTGCATTGGCTATTTTCTCTTCTTTTTGAATCTTTGTTTTCCTGACTACTTTGCTAGCTTCTCTAAGTTTTTCCAAATATAGAAATAATTCTCCCACCCCATGTAACACCGCTTTGACCCGGTGAAAAGCGGTATATAAATATAGCTAAATAAATAAATAATAAATGCCTCCCTATTTTCTTCACTTTTTCAGCTACCTCTTTTGAAAGCCATAGCGGTCTCTTTTTCCTTTTACCTTTATTTACCATTTTAACAAAAAGGTTGGTTGCCCTTAAAATATCCCCTTTCAGTTTTGTCCACTGTTTTTCTACATCCCTCAGCTGTTCCCATCCCGCTAACGACTCCCTGAGGTATTGGCCCATCTTGGCAAAGTTAGTCTTCCTAAAGTCTAAGACCCTCACCTTTGAATGGTTTCTAAAAGCCCTAGTCCTAATACTTAACCATACCATCTGGTGATCATTGGATGCAAAATGATCTCCTACTATAACATTAGAAACACTTTCACCATTGGTAAGCACCAAGTCCAGTATGGCCGCTTCACGTGTGGGGTCTGTTACCAATTGCTTGAATAGTTCTCCCTGTAGAGAATCCAGGATCTCTTTACTTCTAGATGATACTGCAGCAGGAATGTGCCAATCAACATCTGACATATTGAAATCCCCTATCAGTAGCACTTCCCCTTTCCTAGCAATGCTGCTTATGTCTTCAATTAACACTCTGTCCACCTCTTCCTCTTGTGAGGGAGGTCTGTTTATCACGCCAATGCAAATAGATTTTCTAGTTTAACCCACAGTGCTTCCTCTTTCCCTTTTCAGCTCTGTAATTCCAAAGCTTTAATAGTATTTTTTACATATAGTGCCACTCCTCCTTCCCTTCTTCCTACCCTGTCCTTTCTGAATAAAGTATAGCTAGGTATAGTTACATCCCAGTCATGGTTTTCTATGAACCATGTTTCTGTAACTGTCACTAAATCCAAGTCGGCCACTCCCACCAAAGCTTCAACATCAGGGATCTTATTTCCCATGCTACAGGCATTTATACACACTGCTTTCCATATGTTACCCCTGTTACCCATTTCCATAAAGGTATATAATGCATCACTTACCTGGGGTCTTTCACTTACCTGGGGGCTTTTTCACCCATCCCCAACGAATCTAGTTTAAAGCCCTCTTCAGTAGATTAGCCAGTCTACTACTGAAGACGCGTTGACCTTTCTTGGACAGATGGATGCCATCTCTGCTCTGCAACCCTTGGAACAGCATCCCTTAAGTTCTAGTTGCATTTTTATTCCTCAGCTAAGCTCTTGGATCAATGAACAATATAGCAATTGGAAAAGGATCTAATGTATTCCAGTATCTAAAGCTGTGATTTTTCTACAGCAGCTGAAGTATTTGTTTATTGGGCACAGATTACACATAGAACAACATCAAAGTCAGACTAAAAATAATAAATATATGTAAAACTCAACATTATAAAACCAGGGGATAAAAATACAAAAAGCATGGTTCAAACCTTTTGCCTGGTCACTCAGGGGTGGCCAAGAGAGAATTATAAGGAAAGGAATGAAAAATAAAACAAGAGATTTCATAAATGCTTCTGCATGGTGTGAGTATTATGTATAGTTCTAGTTGCTACACATAAAAAAAATGATATAGTGGACTTAGAAAAAGTACATAGCAGGACAACCAAAACGATAAAGGGAATGGAAGGATACCCCTATGAGGAAAGGCTTAAAAGGTTAGGCTACTTCAGCTTGGAGAAGAAATAGCTGATGGGAGATATGATGGAAGTCTATAAAATAGTGGACTGGAGTAGAACAAGTAAAATAAATTGGTTGTTTACGCCTTCAAAAAGTACAAAGACTAGGGGACAGACAAGGAAGCTACTAAGTAGTACATTTAAGACTAATCAAAGAAAATATTTCT
Organism: Ichthyophis bannanicus; assembly: GCA_033557465.1. Taxonomy (NCBI): domain Eukaryota; kingdom Metazoa; phylum Chordata; class Amphibia; order Gymnophiona; family Ichthyophiidae; genus Ichthyophis; species Ichthyophis bannanicus. Next base: position 66,395,729 of record CM066045.1, on the reverse strand, counting down.
TCACTCATCATGCAATTAAGCTCTAGAATTCTTTACCAAAGGATTAGTGTAGCTGGGTTTAAAAAAGGGTTTGGACAAGTTCCTGCAGACAAGTTCATAAACTATTGTTAAAGTGGACTGAGAGAACTACACTGTTTATCCTAGGGATAAGCAGCATGAAATCTCCTTTATTTACCAGCAGGTACATGTGACCTGGATTGAAACACAAGTACATACAAAGCAAAGTTTAATATTTAAAAGTATGGTGTCCATTTGTGCATTTTAAAGAATTGTTGTGATATCACACAGACCTACTGAACCAACTAAACAACCCAGGATACAAACTCTACAACTGTCCTCGCAACAATAGAAGAGGGGGTGAAGTCCTAATTATGGCAAGAGACTCCCTGAACCTATCCAACATCACAAAGAAATTTCATAATGGAATAGATTTCCTGAAACTAGAGAACAAAGAACTAATAATCTGTCTCTTCTACAAGCCCCCTGCAGTAAATCATTAAGCCCTTGCGGCCGCACTAGAAAAAGTATGCACGGCAACAATACAGAAATACCAGATTATTCTAGGAGACTTCAACCTTGCTTCTATCGCTCCCACACATGAAAGTTCATTCCTTGAAGCCATGGAACAATTGGGATACAAACAAATAATACAGAATCCCACCCACACCAAGGGAAACATACTCGACCTGGTATTCCTACCCAAAAGGACCCACCACAATGAAAAAAAAGACCCCGCACCCCAAATAACGTCAGTTCCCTGGTCAGATCATCACTTAATTCAACTTCTACATGACAGCAAAACATGGAAACCAACATGTGGGAACAAAAACACAGTATGGTAGGAAATTTAAAAAATTTGACAAAGAAGCCTTAATAAACTTAATCATGCCACACGTAGTTACAGAACACACCGATTTAGAATTGCTAATACACCAATGGAATGAAGGAGTCGAATTAGCTGCAAAACAGACGACGAATACCCCAACGATCACGAATAATAAGACAAAGAACAAATCTGAGTCCTGGTACACATCAGCCCTAACCAAAATGAAGAGTCAACTCAGAAAATTGGAAAAAAGATGGAGAACAAAAAAGTCCCCCGAATGCAAAATAGAATACATAACACTCCTCGCAAAATACAAAGAAGAAATCAACACAGCAAAAAAGAACCACCACACCAAGATCCTAAACAAGGCACTAAACAGACTAAGGGAACTGTTTGAACTAGTCAAATCTATTACCTAAGCAAGACAGGATGACAGTCCAAACAATGAAATACAAGTTCAAACCCTAGCCGATCACTATGCTAGCAAACTTAATCCACCAGAAAATTGCCACACGCAAACACTCTCCGCAAACAGCACCCCACAACCTTATAAAGAAACCTTAGACACCAGTGAAAAATGGGACTTCTTCCACACCATAGAGGAGGGACAGTTAATGATCATCTCAAGCCTGAATACCACTACGTCTCCACTAGACCCTTGTCCAGCATCCTGGATCAAGGCAATGAAAATGGAAATCGCCCCATCAATATTGCACATAGTAAACCAATCAATGTACCAAGGAATCATGCTGACAGAACTCAAAAGATCACTCATAAGACCCATCTTAAAAAACAAAACTCTCCAGAAGGATGACCCAGCCTCATATCGTCCCCATCTCAAGTATCCCACTCATAGCCAAAGTAATGGAAAAATCAGTCCAACAACAACTCCAAGACCACATCGATTCCAGTAATGCACTCGATGATCAGCAATATGGCTTCCGTCAATACCATGGAGTAGAAACCCTTCTACTAGTGCTACTTGACAAACTCTACAAAGACAATGACAACTGCAAGAAAATGTTCATCTTAATATTTATAGACATATCTGCTGCATTCGACACAGTAAACAACAAAATCCTCCTCTCCAGACTCAAAGCCATAGGCATAAAAGGAACCCCACTCAAATGTTTCAACTCATACATTTCTAACAGAGTCCAGCAGGTTCAATTCAACCAACAAACATCAAAAGCATTCCCACAAACACAGGGAATACATCAAGGGTCAGCACTGTCCTCCCTACTGTTTAACCTCTACCTAAGACCAGTCTGCGCAGTATTCCAACAACACAATATCAACTACCACCTATATGCAGACGATATCATGCTGTACACGCAAATAGACGCGAGCAACTCAAACTATAGTAACTTGGGAAGCATGCCTAAAGGAAACACAAGCTTGGCTACAACAGAACAACATGAGCATAAATCACAAAAAAACGGAAGTAATGTTTGTAAACAAAAACCCAGACTTCAGTCCCCCCCCCCCAACAGTATTCCTGAACAACAATTCATACAACATCAAGCAAGAAAGCACAGTTACTTACCTGTAACAGGTGATCTCTGGGAACAGCAGGAATAAGTCTTCACATATGGGTACGTCGGTACCGATGGAGTCTGCGCGGGAACGCTTCCCAGTGTCCAATCAGAAAACCTTTGGAAGCATCCCAACATGCCTGCATGCTGCCTTCCCAACTGCCTCTCCTCAGTTAAGTTTTAAAGCTGAGACAAAGAGAGAGAGAGAGCAAGGAAGGGAGAGATAGAGAAATGCAACTCCTAGGGGAGGTGGGTGGGTTGTGAAGACTTATTTCTGCTGTTCCCAGAGATCACCTGTTACAGGTAAGTAACTGTGCTATCTCCAGAAACAAGCAGGAATGAGTCTTCACATATGGGGACTCCCAAGCTCAGATGCCCGGAGGGAGTCCTAGCATGTTGCAAGTCTAGAACGAGCCATGCTATTCCTCAGGACCTCAGGCATCCTGGGATGGAGGGTAGGAGTTGACTACAGAAAAGGAGCTGTGGAACAGCTGGCTAGAACAGGGCTTCAAAAGTGGAAGACCCTGCATCGAGGGCATTTAGTAGTAAAATATTGTAATCTGGGCCTCCCTTGTTGGCATTGCACAAGTGCACTGAGCTACATATGGATCTGATAGAAGAGCCAGTGAATATGCTCAAGGGGTACCTCACTGAAAAGCAGAGGTAATAAAACAGAACAAAAACAAGTGGAGGTCAGAACCCTTCAGGGTGAGAAAGAGCCCCAGGAGAAAACTGGGGTAGTATGAGGTAGAGCTTCAGCGGAGATGCAGAAGGTACTATTAAAGGAAGCTTAAGCTGTTTTGGTCCAAAAACAATACAAATGTAGGACCAAGAGAAAAGATGAGTCTGACCCAACTGGACTGGGGTTGGAATCAGTCCATGTAGGGGGAAAGGGTATGGAGACCCTTGCATCTGATAAGAAAGTAAGGACAGACTCAGGAGCGCTAAGCTTTAGAGCAACTGAAGCTCCGCAATGTCTTTCCTAAATGGGGTCAAGTAGGAAAGAAAAAGGTACATGGAGAGCTTCAGGAGTACCTAACCTGAAAAGGTTATGGTAAGGAAAAAGTTTGTTAATTACCACAGGAAGTGGTTATAGGTGTAGCCCCCTAAGTATGCTGGCACAGCATCGATAGGGGTAGTGCCCATCTGTCAGGATCATATAGGAATGTAAGGATAGGTGAACCTAACAGACATATATTTTTAGATAGATCTGTATCCATCTACTTATCTATCTCATTATATCTATAAATATATATATATATATATATATATATATATATATATATACACATATAGGGTACACATATAGGGTATATATGCATATATCTATAAAGAGACAGGTATGGGCAGAAGACACACAGATAGATAGAGATAAGTATATATATATATATATGGATACCTAGATGAATAGGCAGGCATATAGACACGTCTCCAGGTATATGGATGGAGAGATGTCTATAGAACCCCATCCCCCCTAGGGATATAGGGAGGGAGGAAGATTCAACTGACAGCAAGTAGGTTGATACTGGCATGAATAGATAAATAGAGAATCCTTTTTTTTTTTTTTCTGGTTATGACTGGCAGAGTCAGAGGAAAGGTCTCTCTGACAAGGAGAAGGCTGAATTCTTTGCAGAATTTGAGCTCTTGAATAACCAGGAATGGCCTACGTGAAAATTGCAGAGGATAACTTCAGTCTGCAGACAGGAAGTCCAGATATCTCCAGAATTACAGTATGCCTCTGGAGGAAGATACCCTAGTGATCCGCCTATGAGGGCAAGATGGGTATTAGGTGTCCTCTAGCTGCCATTGAAGAAATCCATCTCTGACGAGAAGACCCAAGGAGATATGGGCCAAGCCAGGGAATTGGCCCTTCTTTAGGCTTTCACGTAATGAAAGGCCTGAGGCTGATGCCTCAAAAGAGATTTAAGATGAGATGGAAAGGGTAGGGAATACCTGCAGACATGAAACATGACTGGGGGAACCCCCCCCCCCCCCAACCATCTGGGGTTATCTGCTAGGCAAGATATTAATGCTCTCTAGCAAGGGCCCATAGTGCAAAGCTACTCTGTAGAGATGCAGAGAGCATGCTGCAGGTTGGTTAGAAGAAAAAACTGGCTGTGGAAAGCCAGCAGGTAACCAGCTATTCTGCCAAGGATAAGGGGGCGAAGAATAGAAGCTAACCAATAGGGCTTCCCAAACAAGGTTGATAACCTGTTTGGGACTTAGCACTGAGGCTAGGAGGATTGCTAGTGGAGGGGAAGCCCTGGTTGTGTAGTGAACAAAACCAGTGGGTTAACCATTAGGAATTGCTGAAACTGCAGCAACTACCAGGACAGCATGGAAAATTTATTTTCCCTCTTCATTTTTTAAATTGGGAAAAAGAAACAGACATGATAGGACTTCCCATTGTCTGATGAGCTGTCCTAAAGTAACAAGGGGGAAGACAACTCCAGGAGGGAGAATCCCCCGGTAGAAATAGGTAGAGGACTATAGGGGCTTACCCGTGTAAAAGCCACTCTTACAAACCAAATGTTGTAGTAAGAGAGAGGTAAGACAGAGTTGCAAGAGACTGACTATGGAGGAAGTCTCTGACAGGTGAGATGATACATGCCAGTACAGGGAAACTACTGTCTATTGATAGTTGTTACCTCTTGTTCCTCCAAGAGGAAGAGGAAAATCTGTTAAGTATGGGCATGATCAGCATAAAGACTCTTAGAGAAAAGATGTCTCATGAAGAGATATCTAGGTAGGTTAGGATAAATTTAGTGCAGATACTGCAAGTGAAAAGAAGCAGACTGCCACCCTAACCACCAACCAAGAGGGACAATGATCTATTTCAAACCCTGCGACTGCTGGGTTTGTTGACCCTGTTGAGTTTGTGGATTCTTCAGACCAGGGCGATGTTTCCCCTGTCTGGGAACATCTGTATGATGGGCAGATGATGGAGAAAATCTTCTCCCTCTAGGAGAAGAAAGTTTGGTAGGACATTTCCTACCTACTGGGAAAGAAGGCGGCGTAGAACAGCCTCTGGAAACAGGAAAGTCAGTGGACAACTGAGTAACCTGGAGTAAAGACTCCTTGTTGAAGAGATTTTCTCCAGTGCAAGGAGTATTTCCTAGTCTTTCTTGTGCCCATTTGTCCAAGTCTGAAGCTTGGAGCCAGGCTCTACGTCGTGCCCCTATAGCTATAGCAGAAGTCCTGCTAACAGACTCAAAGGAGTCTAGGGAAGCACGAGTAAGAAACCTAGAGATATTTTGAATATGACTAACCAGTGAGGAATAGTCTACACTCTTGGGCTCTTGAAGAAAAGGAGTCAAAAGATATAATTTCTTTGTGACCTCCTCAAGAGATAGACCCATATAAAAAATATATGAGAGAATTCTTGCTGAAAGCATGGATGTCTGGAAGGTTTGACGTCCAAAGGCATCTAGTGTCTTAGGGGTATGTTTACTAAACCGGGCTAACGGTTAACCCGGGCTATCTGCATCTAGGTCCCATTGAATAATATGGGACCTAGTGACAGATAGCCCGGGTTAACCGTTAGCCCGGTTTAGTAAACATACCCCTTAGACTCACGACCTGGTGGACAAGAAGAGTGCTTTTTATTACTCTTCACTCGCCTCATTGCTGATTCTACCACAATGGAATGATGAGGAAGTTGAGTCTTTTGAAACCTTGGAGAGGGGGGCACCTGATATAGAAGATCAGTTGCTCTAGAAGGTGGGGGTATCTTTAAAGGAGCTGCCCACATTCGTAGAAGGAGATCCTGCAAAGAATGATGCAAAGGAAGCATTATGCTCTCCTTTGCTTTGCTAAGAACAGAGAGGTATTCTGTATTCCCATGTGTAGGATCTTGTCCAGGAATAGGAATGGCAAGTGATTTTGCCATATCCAGGAGGAAAGTCTGGAAAGAAGGATCCCTAGAGGGAAGTTCCCTTGGATAGGCTAGATCTGATGAAGAACTAGCGTTGGCACCGAGGGATCTATCTAAGTATATAGGAATAGAAGATCCTGAATGGTGCAGTATGGGATCCTTAGATGGTGGTTGCTGGTACTGCAGGTCAGGACCAGCGACAGTTGGTAACAGGTCGTCCATGCTAGGGATCGATTCCAAACTCGGCATCGAGGGAAGCGAGCCTGACGAGAGAAGCATGGAAGGTACCGACAACAAAGGTAAAGTGGATATCGGTACCGTATCTGATACTGGTGGATGAAGGCCAGCCGGTGGCAACTCTAACGGTATCAGAGGAACCGAGAGTTGTGGATCCGAAGTATCAGAACCGAGCCTTCGGTACCGACGGGAGTCGGTACCCAGTCCTCCAGACTGGAGATCGATTCCAGACTCGGCATCGAAGGAAGCGAGTCTATTGATACACGTCTGGAGGGTACCGACGTCGGTACTAGTATCGGTGTCGGTACCGATACTGGAAAGTCGGTCTGAAGCGTATCCACCGGGCCCGTAGGTACCGAGGACGCCAGACGACGATCCTTGGTGAGGAATGTTTCATCCAACACCAGTGCCGATGCAGGGGTATCGGTACCGCTCGAAGCGGATGCCACCACCGGGCATGGCTCAGGTATGTTCTGTGAGGGGTGAACCTCAGGAACAACCTGAAACCCCACACAGGCTTTGGAGGCCGAAGACTCCCACCGGGGTTTTGAAGCCAGTGGATTCTCGAGGACAAGGCCGGAGGCATCTCTATGCTGTGCATGAGAACTGCCGCTCGAGGACTGGCTAGTCTTAACAGACTGTTTTTGGATTACCTGATCCTGTGGAAAAGAAGATATGGTTGGTGCCCTGAGCGTGTCGAGGGGAACTCTATGTTGAAACCTTCTTCTCACAATACTATTGCCCGAGGGCTCCGAAGGAAAATGGTCAGAACCCAAGCAGGTTAGACACCAATTGTGAGTGTCTAAAAATAAAGTTGTACTGCCACAGTTTGTACATTTCTTGGGGAAAGTGGCTGGCGGTTCCATGAAGGAAATGGAGAGGCCTAGAAGGCCTGAGAAACCGTGAGACACTAAGGAAGAAAAAATATTCCTTAAAAAGGAAAATTTTACAAGAAAAGAAAAAAGAAACACCGGCGGTACCGGTGGCGTCGGGAAAGGCAGCCGCGACCACAAGAAAACAAAAAAAATAAAAGAAGAATTTTCTGCGGTGACAGGAGGACGTCCTGCCGGCTCCGCGGAAAAACGAAAACTGAGGAGAGGCAGTTGGGAAGGTGGGAAGGCAGCACGCAGGCATGTTGGGATGCTTCCAAAGGCTTTCTGATTGGACGCTGGGAAGCGTTCCCGCGCAGACTCTGTCGGTACCGACGTACCCATATGTGAAGACTCATTCCTGCTTGTTCCTGGAGATATAAAATATCTGGGCGTGACGCTCGACAAAAATCTTAACATGGAAACCCACCTAAGACTGCTAAACCGGGCCGTATTCTACAAACTAAGAGAATGTAAATAAAACTAAGAATACGCCAACCACTACGTAACATCATTGAACAGTCTGATTTCCGAACAGTAACCCAAGCACTGGTAATGCCTCACCTGGACTACTGTAACGGCATCCTCCCCGGACTACCCAAAAAAACCCTCAACATACTTCAAATGGCACAGAACGTCGCTGCTCGAATTATAATGAAAGTGCGTGTCTCCGAACACATCACACCAATACTGATTGACCTCCACTGACTCCCTATTCATGCCCGCATAAGGTATGAAGTAATAGTAACAATATTTAAACTGTTCACATACACAGCGCCCGCCCAATGGAACAACCTACCACATGAGCTAAGAAGCAACAATAATTTGCAAGATTTTCAGAAACACTTAAAAACCTATTTCAAGAATATTACAATTGATCTAATGCAACTGCGCTGTATAAATGACCTGAAGCACAAAACTCTGATATGCAACCTGTAATTATATATTTGTACAGATAAAATAGCACACAAGCCTATGCAAACAACCTGAAACGCAAAACACAAATATTCAACCTGTAAATATGTATATACCATTCAAATGATCTACTGTACAAATCTAATTGTGTTATGCAATGAAAATGTATAAATGATTACTGTGTTGTTTTAGATAAATAAATAAATACATAAATAATTATCAAAATCTTGCCAGGGGTAGAAGAGGCACATTAGGCTGAAGGTTCACCTAGGGTACACCAGCCCTGGAATCTGCTCTTTTGCATGTTTTTTGTAAAATGTTTATTCCTGCTTTATGTGCTTCCCTGCACATCCTTCTACATATTTTACAAGAGGCTCTGAGTTTAGTGAGCTTTTTCTAAAATACTTGAGGAAAGTGGGCATCGATATGGATTACGCCTTTTCTGATTGAAACATCCTATACAAAATGTTTTAATGTGTAGTGTTCCCGCTGCCAGAAGTATATTGGGCTAGTGAGGATCCCAAAGGGATCCTCCTCATATTTACAGAGTGCTAGAGATGGTGCAGGGTGGTACAGACATGGCACTAAAATAGAATTGCCCTCTGTAGGATGGTACAGACAAAATATGGTGCTGGAATTCTAAAGTGTAGGATGATGCTGGACACATACTGTACATGCAGCATGGAAGAAAGATGGCAGCATGTCAAATTTTGTTTAAAGTCTGTGCTGGAACTACCTGTGCTCATCTTCTCTCTTAACGTCTGCTTCCCTCCCCCTCATTCTCACAGGTTGAATAATGCCCCAGTGCATAAGTATGAGAATGATGTGGGTAACAAGACTACACTGCGCCTCTTCTACCCAGAGTCTGCCGACTTTGACCCTCATTTACAAAACAATCCAGACTCTCTCATGGTATTGGTACCCTTTAAAACCCCTGATTTACAGTGGTTAAAGGCCATTCTGAACAATGAGAAGAGGGTAAGTTTTTTGCAGGATTGTCTGTTCATTTCTAATTTTATCCTCATTTCCAATGAGGAAACTGATCTTAGAAGATCACCCTAACGGTGTATATCTGTCTGCCCTACTAATAACGTTCTAATTATTCAGCCAATTTTGTTCTGTTTCTGCCATTGATAGAAGAGCAGCTTATAACCCCAGCTTTACTTTTCTTGTGCCCTCAATACTTCGAATCCTCCCTGTAGGGAAGCAGCCTAGTTCAGCTGAAATCTCGGGGTTCAGAGTAAACCGATGTCACTGAGTGTTTTTAAAGCTGACCTAACATTAGTTAGTGCCTCTGGTCAACAGCTGGCTCCATTTTTTATCTAGTGTCCTATAGGGAAAGCCATCTTTAATGATGTACTTATTGCACAGGAATTTGCATAATGAATGTTGTCATAACCATATGCAGATGTCTGTATTAAAAAAAGGAAGAGAGGCATCATGACATGTTTGCGCACCTCCTTACTTTGAAAACCACGCTTTCTGGATTGATTGCATGCAGTTGTACTTCACAGTACCTGCTCTTTACCTGTCCATGGGTGTCCAAGTCTGGCATGGGCAGCATTGGCTCTTATTATCTGGACAGCTCTCCTAGTATTGAGGTAACATGTGGGGTGGGGAGGGGCAACCAGAATAGAGATACCTTTATATTCCTCCATTGAGGGTTTTCATCTTTTTCCTATGACTCATGGTCTCTGTTTATTTCCCGCAGTCTTCCCTGTGTCAAATGTTATACTGTAGTGCTCTCTGGTGGGCAAGAAAGCATGCAGCACCAATTTAGAAAATATTTTATTTATTTATTACTTAGCACTTTTCACCAGGTCAAGGCAGTTTACATTGAACAATTAGAAACAAGTTTACATAAAACAATTAACTATATACCATTGCAGGGAATTTATAACTGTACATTTGAACAGTTGAACTAAGCCTTTGACTTATGTACAGTGGTATCTCCAGGAACAAGCAGGAATGTAGTCCACATATGGGTCAGTACCGACGGACCCGCATGGGAACGTTCCCCAGCGTCCTAAGGAAAGCCTTTGGGAACATTCCACTGCGCCTGCGTGACTGCCTTCCTGCTCTTCTGACTCCCTCGACTCGGTTCTTCATTTTCTGCAGAGCCAGCAGGATCAGTCTGTTGCTTTTCCTGTTACTGCAGAAAATACTTCGGTATAGCGCTTCTGCCTTCCTGGTTTTTGATCACTAGCATCACCCCCTGATTCCGGTACCCCTTTTTCAATACTTTTTTTTCTCTCTCCTTTTCTTCGAGGGCCTTGTGCCCCGAATAGGACTTTGGCCTACTCTCTCCGTCATGAAGAAACACCCTGCTATTTCAAAAGGTGCACCAAGTGTTCCCGCACAATTTTGGTCATGGACACACATGAATGGTGCCTCGATCCCAACCTTGATCCCGGCTTTTGCTCCTTCTGCAAGCAGATGACCTGGAAAGTGGAATAACAAGTGAAGTGTCCAACTGAACCCAGTTCGACCTTTCTGATCTGGTTTCCAAGTCTTCTGAAGATCTGGGAGCTAGGGAGGTCCCAAATGTTAAGACTACATTCCTGCTTGTTCCTGGAGCTAGCGTAGTTACTCACCTGTAACAGGTGATCTCTGGGAACAGCAGGAATTTAGTCTTCAAAACCCACTCTCCTTCCCATGGATTTGTAGGGTTATTTTTACTCTTCCTACTCAGCTAAAAACCCAACTGAGGAGAGTCAGAAGAAAGGGAAGGCAGTCATGCAGGTGCAGTGGAGTGCTCCCAAAGGCTTTCCTTAGGATGCTGGGAAGCGTTCCAGCGCAGGCTCTGTCAGTACTGACGCTCATACATGAAGACTAAATTCCTGCTGTTCCTGGAGATCACTCGTTACAGGTAAGTAACTACGCTTTTTAACTCTTTGCTATATGCCTGTTGTTCATAACAGGCAACTGGTTATGGAGTAAGGGGGGTGGGGTTCACAATGTGGGTGGTAGGATTATAGGTTAGTTATGTTATATCAGTTAAGTACTTGGTAAATAGGTAGGTTTTCAGCATTTTTCTGAATGCGGAGAGGTCTTTGGATTTTGAGGTCATTAGGGAGGGCGTTCCAGATGGACGGTGTGTATAATTTGAATGGCAGGCTTGCTGAATGCTTTTTGTTTTTTTGGGTGGTGTTGTGAGGGTGTTTGCAGTGGATTGTCTCATGGATCGAGTTGAGGTGGGGGGGGGGTAGTAATATCTTCAGTCTGGCAGTGGGATGTCGCATTAATTGCAGTGCCTGGCTCCCCATCTCACAAGGCCACAGATGTGAAGAGATACCCTCTCCAACAGTATTAGCAAGGGGTGTTCAGCCAGAATGTGTCCATAATTCACTCTAACAAGGATCTTTCTTATTCCAGTTTCGTAAAGGCTTCTGGAAAACACCCCCTTTGATTTGGGATGTGAAGCCGGAGAATGTTCGGATCCTGAATCCTTATTTTATGGAAGTAACTGCTGCTAAATTGCTGAATGTCTCTATTAAACCACCCAGGAAAGATAAAGAGGTGAGAAAATTCAGAGAGAGAGAAGGCAACCTAGGATCTTTCTAGAATTCTCATGTTGATTCCCACAAAAAGTGCTTGCAGCCTGCATTTTCATGTATGCATGTACACGTGTGTGCTGCTTGTCTTAGATACAGAAGTTAGCTTTAGGACCAAGAGATTCATAAATGTGGCACTGCTGTAAGAATGGATAACCTGTTGTTCCAGGAGCTTCTACTAAAGTCAGATTTAAAATACTAGTGTAATACAGCACAGCCACCTTAGCCCACTGTGGTACCAATGACTTAAAAGGGCATCAGCAACAGGATATTGTGCCACCTATCAAACACATTTACAGGATGGGCCACAAGCCCACAGGATTACATAACTGCCTTCGACATGCTATATTAGGTGTGATGGAGGTGTTTGAGTTCTCCAAGCTAGATGAGTTCCAACTAGTTCATAATTCATTTGATTTGCTTGGATTTTACTAGTTCCTATTGGCTCCTCTTTCTCATAATGGCCTTTAGGTACAGTTAAAACCAAAGGAGCGGCAGGTTCAACACCCAACACCTTTATTAAACAAATAAGTGGCCTAAACCCAACACAGGACCGTGTTTCGTGTTTTACTTCATCAGGGGTTATCGGGGCACACTAAAAACATAAATCATAAAATTACATTGTTAAATAAATACAATTAAAACAGTAACTAAGAAAGGCTAAGACAATAAATATGAACATAGATAAATTAAAATGTCAAATTAAAATTTAACACCTTAAAAGACTACGTATCGCTCTACCATAAACGTCTTATATCTCAAATGTAACATAAAGTGTTTCTAAATATCAAGTGTATCACATAAAAACAAATCTAGAACTCAAAGATAATTAGAAATACATAAAAAATGCAATTAAAATCATAATTAAGAAAATGTAAGACCTGTACATGCATATGTCTAATATCTATTGTGTCATATCAAACAAATATGAAACACAAAAATAAAAATACAATAAAAATGTCATTAAAATCATATATTAGGCACTTAAAAATACAATAAGAATTAGATAAAAAGAACAAATAAGACAAATAATCAATTATACATAGTAAAAGATCACATGTAAAAGGATCCCATATAGAGGAGAAACTGAAGGGATGAGCAGAACAAATAAGAGGGGAAGTGAGTATAAAAACTCGAAGGCACACATTGCAATTTTGAGTATAAAAAATAAAAGATTACTAATAAAAAGGCATTACCTGATTGGTGTGTGGTGACCACTGACTACACAATACACATAAAGTGTAATTGAAGCCACTAATGTCATAAATAAAAAAACTCTTCTGTAAAAAAGAACATAAATTTAGAAATTTGTTCAAAAATAAAATGCTGCCCCAGACAGTTAAATTATTCATCATAAGGGAAGAGTAATGTACTAAAAAAGAGACATTCATCAATCAACTATTTAACCATATTATGAATAAAAGTTCAATGTGTTTAAGATGGCAACAGGGGACCTTATATAAATCTATAAGTAGAGTCATGAATCCCTACCTCACCCGAAAGAACTTTATTGGTTAAACGCGCCATTTGTTAAAGAACTAATAGTTTGCTTATGGGTGTTGGAAGGGTCCATACTCTGGAGAACCTATGGGCATGCCGCTGAACATCATCTTCTAAAACAACTTGTAACATAAAATCAAATCGATGCTTATTGGACCCAATCGTTGATTGGCCATTGAAAAGGATAGAGAGGCGCACTAAAAAAATGACACATTGTGCAAAATACATTCAATGAGAACGGGGGGTTGGAGTAAATGCTTATAAATAAAATAAAAGAACATACTAACATCTGGCTGTGGATACTAAAAAATTAGCTACAAATTAAATGCTTAGTGAATGAGCACTAGACATCATTGTGCAAACATTTTCAATGAATAGAAAAAAGTGAAAACACTCTCTAAAACGGAAGACACCAATGTGGAGTGTATCCCTGTATATAAACCACCGAGGGATCTCCCATATGAATTGTATAGATCCAAGGGAACACTGACTGATATTTGTATTAAAGTCTAACCCTAACTGTAAAAATTATCAATATTGAAACTTACAAGAATTATTGAAATCAGTCTTAAATGTTTGAGAAGACCAGGGAAACTTTACCAACGCGTGTCCCTCATTCGCACTTTAAAAAGGTGTGCCAGTACTCCAATTCGAATGACGGCAAAATAATGCATGTTCAAAACATAAATATCCCTGAGAAGGTCAAAGTTTTTGTGTTGACAAAAACCTAGCAATGTCGATTACAACAGAATATTTTACCTGTTTTCGAAATGCCAAAGATACGAATGCAAACATGTATTACTCCTTCAATCATTCGAAAAAAAACCGCCAACGCATGCATGTTAAGAAGAATACGAAACCGGAAGCGTTTGAGCCGTGTATAGATCTGTCATTGTAAAATGTGCAAATATACAGCAAAGAGTAAAACCTTTTTAACTCAAACCTGTTTTGTCGAAAAAATAACTTACCAAGAGTCTAAAAGAAAAAGTCAATTTTATTCAAGAACATTGAAGCCGACAAGAGCATATGAAAAAATTGCTCTGAGAGAAACTTCTATGCATGAACATAAAGGCCAATACCAGTGCGGACACTGTTCTGTGTGCATACACACGTTTCCAATTTAGGGGTTTTTTACACATCCGATTACGAATAAGAAGTATTACATCCATGATTTCTCTAATTGTGAGACAACAAATGTCATTTATATCATCATATGTCCATGTAAGATGTTATATATTGGCAAGACAAAACGTAATATACGTACTAGAATAGTTGAACACAAGAGCAGTATAAGGAGGAAATTAGAAGATAAACCATTAGTCCAACATTGGTTAGACAAGGACCATAAAATATCTGATTTACGTTTTTGCATTATTAAAAAGGTAATACCCAATTGGAGGGGTGGAGACAATGACAGAACGTTGTTAAGACTTGAACAGAAGTATATTTTTATGATGGATACTTTACACCCTCGTGGATTGAATTTAGAAAGAGATTTGTCTGTTTTTCTTTAATAGTCCCTTTTTCCAAATTGACTCACACTTCCTCACAGCTTCTCGATCATTGTGCATTTTACATTATATCTCTTGGTAGCCATAAGTTCTCCCCCTTAATATCCTGTTTATCCTTTCAGACTCTGGCAGAAAATTATTGCATCCATCATAACCCCCCCTTTTTTTTTATGCACATAGTATCTCCCCCCCCCCCTTTTTTTTGATGTGTAATACATGTCCTTTTTGTTGAATAGCAAAACAACATATTTTCTGAACCAGCATTTGGCATTTTACCTATTTATTATTTTTGTCATTATGTTTATTATTTCTAATACTATTGATCATATTTATCGCTTTTATGTCTATGACAGAAGTTTGAGGCAAATGCAACCTAGGTGTTTTAAAGTTCTCCTTTTTCTACCATGTCAGCATAATTTCACTCTTATGATAAATTATTTTTTAAGATCTTATCTTCAATTTATAGGGTTAGCTGTAGTTTTCCCATCTGAAAAATAACACAGGTACACTACCAAAAAACTGCCTCCAGTTTTGCAACTGATTCCTATAGATTTTGGGGTGCTGAATCCAGGAAAAATAGCCAAAATGTTCCATCACGTCACGTTTTCTTGCAAAATTAGATTTCTTACCCATATAAGGAATGTTCACATAATTTCTTTTTAGCCGACTGCAGTTTATTTTCTTGGCCCAAAATAGAGGTTGTGATGGTTAACTAACTAGAAACACTCCCTCATGATATTTTAGAGTGTTTTGTATTATTTTATACATTAACAGGACAATTGGGAGGCGGGGGGCTAAATCCAGTACTCGCGCTGGCGCATGTTCTTTCCTGTTCGCCTCGCCTCGTTCGCTCGCTCAAACACGGTGGTTGCGACATGAACGTTCCTGTCAAATTTCAGTTTCTTGCAAGTTCATTATTACCTTTTGTTTGCTCAGTCGTAATCCAGCTTTATTCCGAAGTGGTTCACTACAGTTGTAGTTTGCAGTGCTGTGTATTTGTGATGGCTCACAGAGCCAGAGGTTGCGTCAACTCTCCGGACAGTTTTTGTTTTATTTGTGGGGAATATACTGTGAAAAAGCGGCAGAGGAACATTTCTGCATTTATTAAAAAAGTATATTTCGCCTATTTCGGTTTGAAGTTAGGCGATCAAGACAAACCGTGGGCTCCTCACAAAGTGTGCAAGACATGTGAGGAAGATCTACGCTTATGGATGAAAGGTAAAAAACAAGCATTTCGTTTTGGAATACCTATGATGTGGCGTGAACAAAGAGACCACAGCAGTGACTGCTATTTTTGCTCTTGCATTGTGAAGGGATACAACTTAAAAAATAAGAACGTAATAAGTTACCCCAACCTTCCCTCAGCAATTAGGCCTATGCCTCATAGCAACGAAGTACCTGTGCCTGAACCACCAAAATCTTTGGATCATATTTGTGTGGACGGTTCTGATCATGATGAGACTCATCAGATGGCTTTTCCCGATGAGTCCAGTACTTCCGAGTTTGAAACTGAACCAGATCCGAAACCTGAACTTTTCTCTCAAGCTGAATTGAATGATTTAGTCCGGGATTTAGGACTCCCAAAAGATGCTGCCCAACTGCTAGGTTCTCGGCTTAAACAGAAAAATCTATTGTCACCAGGAACAACTTTTTATTGGTACCGCAACCGCGAGACACAATTTTTGAAGTATTTCAGCAAAGAGGAAGATTTGGTATTTTGCAACGATATATACGGAGTGCTGGAAAAGTTTAAACTCAAGTATGATCCTGCTGAATGGCGGCTGTTCATTGATTCGTCAAAAGACAGCATAAAAGGTGTTCTTCTTCATAATGGCAACACATTCGCTTCAGTTCCTATTGCTCACTCTGTTATTCTCCAAGAAAAATACGAGAATTTGGCCCTGATTCTTCAGAAGATTCGTTATGATGAGCATAAGTGGATGATTTGTGGAGACTTTAAAATTCTATCCATGCTATTAGGGCAGCAATCCGGTTTCACCAAATATCCCTGCTTCCTTTGCTTGTGGGATAGCCGGGCCCGCGACCTACACTGGGGGAAAAAAGACTGGCCAATTCGGGAGTATTTGAGACCCGGTGAGAAAAATGTTCTTCATGAGAGCTTGGTACCTCGTGATAAAATTCTATTACCACCTCTCCACATTAAGTTGGGTCTCATTAAGCAATTCATCAAGTCCCTTCCAAAAGATGGTGAGTGCTTTCGGTACCTTTGCTCAAAGTTCCCCCGACTTTCTGAAGCAAAGCTAAAGGAAGGAGTGTTTGTTGGCCCTGATATAAGGAAACTCATTTCAGATGGAGCATTCGCTGAAACGATGTCTGAGAAGGAAAAAGAAGCCTGGGATTCCTTCAAGGATGTTGTTCTCAAATTCTTGGGGAACAGGCGGGATGAGAACTATAAGGATATTGTTGCCAGGATGCTCAATGACTTCAAAGAACAAGGCTGTAACATGAGCCTGAAAGTCCATTTCTTGCACTCCCATGTGAACTACTTTCCCGAAAACTTGGGGGCGTACAGTGAAGAACAAGGTGAAAGGTTTCACCAGGACATCAAGGACGCAGAGAGAAGGTACCAAGGAAGATGGAACACCACTATGATGGCTGATTTCTGCTGGTTGCTGCTGCGGGAAACCCCAGACGAAAAATACGCCAAGCAGCGTACCAAGAGAAGCATTTGGGGGAAGAAGAAACGGGCCCACCAGGAGATTGATTGACCCAAGAATGACTTTAAAATCTAAACTGTGTTGACAAATATCGTGTTTTTACTAAACTTTGAAATACAAATTTGCTAGTTATTACCACAGTGTCGGATCTCATTTATTAGAATTTTATTTTCACACCATCGGGTGTTTGTCTTCATGTATTGCAATGGTGCGGTTTGCGTTTTCTATTCTTACATACATACCTGTACAACATTTTTTGCACATTTCTTTGCTTTGCTTTGTGTCTAACCTCGCTCTTATATGCTCAATGTTTGTGCACATGTATGTGGCTGTTTTAAGTGCAGACAATTTTGCTACCATCATAGTGTGTTTTGTTGACATTACTCTATTCTTATGTGCTGCCTTGTTACAATTTTCTTTATTCTTATTTGAATAACTACTAAACAATTAGTATAAAGAATTCATCCAAGAAACTTTTATCTCGATCGCATTCAATCTGAAACGTTCACCTCAAACTGCTAACCCAATGTAGCAAAAAATCTGTACGTGATGGAGCAAATTGGTTACCAGATTTGGATTCAGCGCACCAAAAAACGTAAAAATCAATCGAAACATTAGAGGCAGTTTAAAAAAAAATTTTTTTAGTGTACCTGTGTAATTTAAAAGTTAGTTACAGTTTTAATTATGTCGGCATATAATTTTCCAGCTTCACTTGTCCGAATAATAATCTGATCTATTTCATGTTCTACAGGTCTTAGATGCATATTGAATTTATATGGTTCATTATGTCTTAAAAAGCCCCGTTTTCCAATGGTTGTTCATGCATAGAAGTTTCTCTCAGAGCAATTTTTCATATGCTCTTGTCGGCTTCAATGTTCTTGAATAAAATTGACTTTTTCTTTTAGACTCTTGGTAAGTTATTTTTTCGACAAAACAGGTTTGAGTTAAAAAGGTTTTACTCTTTGCTGTATATTTGCACATTTTACAATGACAGATCTATACACGGCTCAAACGCTTCCGGTTTCGTATTCTTCTTAACATGCATGCGTTGGCGTTTTTTTTTCGAATGATTGAAGGAGTAATACATGTTTGCATTCGTATCTTTGGCATTTCGAAAACAGGTAAAATATTCTGTTGTAATCGACATTGCTAGGTTTTTGTCAACACAAAAACTTTGACCTTTTCAGGGATATTTATGTTTTGAACATGCATTGTTTTGCCGTCACTCGAATTGGAGTACCGGCACACCTTTTTAAAGTGCAAATGAGGGACACGCGTTGGTAAAGTTTCCCTGGTCTTCTCAAACATTTAAGACTGATTTCAATAATTCTTGTAAGTTTCAATATTGATAATTTTTACAGTTAGGGTTAGACTTTAATACAAATATCAGTCAGTGTTCCCTTGGATCTATACAATCATATGGGAGATCCCTCGGTGGTTTATATACAGGGATACACTCCACATTGGTGTCTTCCGTTTTAGAGAGTGTTTTCACTTTTTTCTATTCATTGAAAATGTTTGCACAATGATGTCTAGTGCTCATTCACTAAGCATTTAATTTGTAGCTAATTTTTTAGTATCCACAGCCAGATGTTAGTATGTTATTTTATTTTATTTATAAGCATTTACTCCAACCCCCCGTTCTCATTGAATGTATTTTGCACAATGTGTCATTTTTTCAGTGCGCCTCTCTATCCTTTTCAATGGCCAATCAACGATTGGGTCCAATAAGCATCGATTTGATTTTATGTTACAAGTTGTTTTAGAAGATGATGTTCAGCGGCATGCCCATAGGTTCTCCAGAGTATGGACCCTTCCAACACCCATAAGCAAACTATTAGTTCTTTAACAAATGGCGCGTTTAACCAATAAAGTTCTTTCGGGTGAGGTAGGGATTCATGACTCTACTTATAGATTTATATAAGGTCCCCTGTTGCCATCTTAAACACATTGAACTTTTATTCATAATATGGTTAAATAGTTGATTGATGAATGTCTCTTTTTTAGTACATTACTCTTCCCTTATGATGAATAATTTAACTGTCTGGGGCAGCATTTTATTTTTGAACAAATTTCTAAATTTATGTTCTTTTTTACAGAAAAGTTTTTTTATTTATGACATTAGTGGCTTCAATTACACTTTATGTGTATTGTGTAGTCAGTGATCACCACACACCAATCAGGTAATGCCTTTTTATTAGTAATCTTTTATTTTTTATACTCACTTCCTCTCTTATTTGTTCTCCTCATCTCTTCAGTTTCTCCTCTATATGGGATCCTTTTACATGTGATCTTTTACTATGTTGTTGTTGTTGTTAAGTGCCGTCGAGTCGGCGTCGACTCATGGCGACCCTCTGGATAGCTATCCTAAATTGTGTTCGGTCTTCAGTCAGGCGGCTTATTGTTGACAGACTGGTACCCGTAGCTGCTGTTATTGTATCGATCCATCTCATTGCTGGCCTTCCTCTTTTGCGTTGACCTTCTATCTTGCCAAGCATGATGTCTTTCTCTAATGATCTCTCTCTCCGCATGATGTGTCCAAAGTATGAAAGTCAAAGTCTTGTCATCTGAGCTTCTAAAGAAAGCTTAGGTTTGATCTCCTCTAGTACAGACTGGTTTGTTCTTCGGGCAGTCCATGGTATACACAATATTCGCCGCCAGCACCATAATTCAAAGGCATCAATTTTCTTCCTGTCTATCTTTTTCACTGTCCAGCTTTCACATCCATATGATGTTATTGAAAATACCATGGCTTGAACAAGTCGAATTTTTGTATGGAGAGAGACATCTCTGCTCTTGAGAATCTTATCTAGGTCTTTCATAGCCATTCTGCCAAGAGCAATGCGTCGTCTGATTTCTTGACTGCTTGTTGCTTCTTTATTGATAGTTGATCCAAGTAGGTTAAAGTTATTCACAATTTCAATTTCTTCTCCTTCGACGATGAACCTGTTGATTATGCCAGTTGTCATGATCTTTGTCTTCTTTACATTAAGGTGCAGGCCCATTTTGAGACTATGTTCTTTGATTGTGAGAAGCAAATGTTTCAGATCATCTTCACTTTCCGCCAGTAATGTGGTATCATCAGCATAGCGAAGGTTGTTGATGAGTCTTCCACCAATCTTCACACCTCTGTTGTCTTCATACAATCCTGCTTCTCTGATGATTTGTTCTGCATATAAATTAAACAGGTAGGGGGAAAGTATGCAGCCTTGTCTGATTGTATGAAGACAACAGAGGTGTGAGGATTGGTGGAAGACTCATCAACAACCTTCGCTATGCTGATGATACCACATTACTGGCTGAAAGTGAAGATGATCTGAAACATTTGCTTCTCACAATCAAAGAACATAGTCTCAAAATCGGCCTGCACCTTAATGTAAAGAAGACAAAGATCATGACAACTGGCATAATCAACAGGTTCATCGTTGAAGGAGAAGAAATTGAAATTGTGAACTTTAACCTACTTGGATCAACTATCAATAAAGAAGCAACAAGCAGTCAAGAAATGAAACGACGCATTGCTCTTGGCAGAATAGCTATGAAAGACCTAGATAAGATTCTCAAGAGCAGAGATGTCTCTCTCCATACAAATATTCGACTTGTTCAAGCCATGGTATTTTCAATAACATCATATGGATGTGAAAGCTGGACAGTGAAAAAGACAGACAGGAAGAAAATTGATGCCTTTGAATTATGGTGCTGGCGGCAAATACTGTGTATACCATGGACTGCCCGAAGAACAAACCAGTCGGTACTAGAGGAGATCAAACCTAAGCTTTCTTTAGAAGCTCAGATGACAAGACTTCGACTTTCATACTTTGGACACATCATGCGAAGAGAGAGATCATTAGAGAAAGACATCATGCTTGGCAAGATAGAAGGTCAACGCAAAAGAGGAAGGCCAGCAATGAGATGGATCGATACAATAACAGCAGCTATGGGTACCAGTCTGTCAACAATGAGCCGCCTGGCTGAAGACCGAACACAATTTAGGATAGCTATCCAGAGGGTCGCCATGAGTCGACTCCGACTCGACGGCACTTAACAACAACAACACAGTTTACAGTAATTAGACATTGGGCAAGCACACAGTTCTAAGCTTGCCTTGTCCCATTTTTATGTTGCAGGTAAAATTTAGGAATTGATGTTTGGGTTTTGGTGAGCAAGTCAGACCAGAGTGGGTTTGATGAAAGATACATTGGAATAGGATTGACCTTAGCCTGGAAAAACTAAAGTGCACCAAATTTGCTTTGGTTCATTGTAACCTGAATGAAATCCAAAATAGCGACTCTCTTCCTAATTATTGATGTCACTGTAACACTAGTCAACAAAATATCTCTTGTTTTATCACCGTAATAGCTAAGAGTCTTGTCAAATGAAATTTCTCCAGGAACAAGCAGGAAGCCAGTCCTTACATAAGGGTGATGTCAACTCCGATGGAGCCCTGCACAGAAGCATCTCCCCAGCTTTCAAAGAAAGCCTTTGGGAGATTCCACCACGCATGCGTGGTCCTCTTCCCGCCCAAGGGTGCCATCTTGCTCAGTCTCCCTTTTACCGTGGAGCCCTACAGACGTTCGTCTTGTCCCCCCCAGAAAAAAGTTGATTTTTCTCATGCATTTTGTATCTACTCCAGCTTGCACTGCCTCCAAGTCTGGCATTGGGTCTCGAGACTCTTTTTCTTAGGTTCTTTTTTCAACAGCACTTTCGCACCTTTTGCCAACCGCTGCTGTGTTGAGGGTGTTCGACATCACTGGGGTCCTTTTAACCCCAATGGCCGCTGGTTTTAAGAAATGTGATCGGTGTTCCAGGAACATGTATCTCACAGGCACTCACGACCGTTGCCTCCGTTGTCTGAGCACCGACCATGACCTGGAGGAATGCTCCCTGTGTAAGATGTCTGCAAAAGCCATCCAGAGCCACCAGCTTAAGCAGGACAACATCTTCCACAAGGCAGACTTGACCCTGATATCCCCGGTAGCCTTGCACTCAAAGGCCCCACACAGATCCTCTAAGTCACGTAAGGCCCCCGCAGTTCGAGAGCAGGCTCACAGACATTCCGAGCAAGGATTCCTGGAGTGAGAGTGTAAGAAGAAGAAAAAGAAGACCTCAAGGGCCTTGTCCTGGGAGACAGAAAAACATGGGAAATCCCACGCAAGGTCCCTCAGCCCCCGACGGGCCTCTGATGAGTTGGAGCAGGCGCACCCCCGAAAGGTACCAGGTCTCCCGAGAGCCATCCTGTCATGGACCCCCCTCTCCTCCTTGACACCCGACCCAGGCACCGTGGCGTCTGTGTCAATAGCTGCCACCCCCAAGTGGGAAACTCCTATGCTGGCACTGGAGTGCAGCATTTCTGTGTTCATCTCCCAGCAGGCGTCGATGCCCAGCCATGCCTGTGCTCACCCCGAGACTGCAGGAACGTCGATGTCGAGGACTCCCCAGGCCATCAAAGCGATCCCTGAGAGAGCACAATTACTTACCTGTAACAGGTGATCTTTGGGAACAGCAGGAATAAGTCTTCACATATGGGTATCGTCGGTACTGACGAAGCCTGCGCGGGAACGCTCCCCAGCGTCCAGTAAGAAAGCTTTTGGGAGCACCCCACAGCGCTGGTGTGCTGCCTTCCCGCCTTTCCCAACCGCCTCTCTCCAGTTCGAGTTTTAAAGCTGAGACAAAGAGAGAGAGAGGGAAGGAAAGATAGATAGAGAGATACAACTCCTAGGGGAGGTGGGTGGGTTGTGAAGACTTATTCCTGCTGTTCCCAGAGATCACCTGTTTCAGGTAAGTAACTGTGCTATCTCCAGGAACAAGCAGGAATGAGTCTTCACATATGGGCACTCCCTAGCTGCAGATGCCAGGGAGAGACCCCAGAGTTGTGTGTCCTTGAAAAGGGCTCCACCTCCCCCCATGGATCTCTGGCATCCAACCAGGGTAGGTGGGTAGGAGTTGATTAGGAATGGAACAGGTGTTTGAGAACAGCCTGACCAAACGAGGCATCCCGGTGGGAGTCCTTGTCCAAAGAGTAATGGGCTGTGAAGATATGAACCGAGGCCCAGGTGGCTGCTCGACAGATTTGGTCGATTGACACAGAGTTTAGGTGAGCCATTGAGGCTGCCATGGCCCTCACATTGTGAGCTGTGACATGGCCCTCCAGAGAAAGGTTCCTACTTTGGTAGGCGAAAGAAATACACTGAGCAATCCAGTTGGACAGTGTTCTCTTAGAAACTGGAAGTCCTAAATGGGAAGGATCAAAAGCAACAAAGAGTTGCGAAGACTTTCTATGTTGCTGTGTTCTTTGTAAGTAAAAGGCGAGAGCTCTTTTACAATCCAAAGTATGAAGATTCCTCTCTGCACTTGATGCATGAGGTCCTGGAAAAAAAGACAGGTAAGTATACCTCCTGGTTCAGATGAAAAGGCGAGACCACTTTGGGCATAAAGTGTGGATTGGTCCTACCTTATCATGATGGAACCTTGTATAAGGAGGATTAGCCACCAAGGCTTGCAACTTACTGATGCGACGTGCTGAGGTGACTGCAATGAGAAAGATAACCTTCCAAAAAAGAAATTTCAAGGAGTTGGTGGCTAAAGGTTCAAAGGGTGGCTTCATAAGCTGGCCAAGAACCAGATTTAAGTCCCATGCCACTGGAGGTGGTCTAATGGGAGGTTTAGTTAAAAGAAGGCCTCTCATGAATCTTGCTATAAGAGGATGAGAGGAAACAGGCTGTCCATTGAGTGGCTTGAGGGACGCTGCAATAGCACTCAAATGGACTCTTACCGAATTCGTTTTGAGGCCTGCATGGGAAAGATGCAGAAGATACTCTAGTAAAGAATTCAAAGGTATTGCAAGAGGGTTAAGACCCTTCTCTGAACACCAAATGGTAAATCTTTTCCATTTGAAAGCATAGGAACGTCTAGTGGAATGCTTTCTAGAAGCATGAATAATATCCATGACTTGCTGAGAGAGATGGAAAACTTGAAGGTCTAGGCCTTCAGCAACCAGGCCCTCAGATGGAGAGACTGGGGGTTTGGGTGCCACAACGTTCCGTCTTCCTGGGAGAGAAGATCTGGAGCAGAGCCCAACTCCAGGGACGGAGCTTGAGAGAGATGCAGAAGTAGAGGGTACCACACTTGGCGTGGCCAATGTGGTGCTATGAGGATCATAGAACCTCGGTCTCTCTGAAGCTTGAACAGTGTTTTGGGAATTAGGGGAATGGGTGGAAAGGCATAAAGGAAGTCTTGACCCCAGTGAAGGAGGAAGGCATTCTTGGCCTGAACTCCCTGACACAGAATCCTGGAACAGAACCGGGGAAGTTTGGCATTCCACGGACTTGCAAATAGGTCTATGTCCGGGGTTCCCCAAATTCTAAAAATCCTGGCTACCTGGTCCCTGTGGAGGAACCATTCGTGTGGAAGCAGAACTCGACTGAGTCTGTCTGCCCAAGAGTTTTGAACGCCTGGAAGATATACTGCCATAAGATGAATCTGATGCTCTCTGGCGAAGGCCCACAGTCGCAAAGCTTCGTTGCAAAGCAACAGAGAGCCTGTCCCTCCCTGCTTGTTTACATAGAACATGGCTACTTGATTGTCCGTGTGGATGAGGACTGTCCTGTAGCTGAGCAGGGAGTGGAACACTCTGAGAGCTAAGAAAATTGCTCTGAATTCCAAGAGATTTATGTGTAGTGAAGTCTCCTGTGGAGACCAGATGCCCTGGGTGGAGAGATCCTGCAGATGAGCTCCCCAACCCATTGGAGAGGCATCTGTTGTAAGGGTTGCTTGGGGAAGTGACTGTTGAAAAGGGGACCCCAGCAACAGGTTTTGAGAGGACTTCCACCACTGGAGAGACCAAAAAAGGCGACTGGAGTTTGCTATTTTGTCTGACAGGCAACCTGATGCCTGAGTCCATTGGGTGGACAAAGTCCATTGAGCTGCCCTCATGTGAAGGCAAGCATATGGAACCACATGCACAGTGGATGCCATGTGGCCTAAGAGTTGTAGCATTTCTCGAGCAGTTAAAAGGGGCTTTAACTGTATTTGGAAGACTAACTGCACCAAGCGTAGGCAACGGGCCTGAGGAAGATAGGCCCTTGTAGTTATGGTATCCAACCAAGCCCCTATAAACTCGAGGGACTGAGTAGGGGTGAGACTGGATTTTGGGATGTTTATTACTAGTCCCAAATACTGAAGAACACGCATTGTGCAGGTTAGACAAGTCTTGGCCTCTGCTTGAGATGGAGCTCGAATGAGCCAGTCGTCCAGATATGGGAAGACGAATATTCCTAGAGTGCGTAGAAATGCAGCTACTACTGCCATGCATTTCGTGAACACCCTTGGTGCAGAGGCCAGACCAAAAGGAAGCACCCTGTATTGGTAGTGCTTTCCTTGAAAAAGGAACCGAAGGAACCTTCTGTGAGTTGGATGGATGAGGACATGGGTGTACGCATCCTTGAGATCTAGAGAACAAAGCCAGTCCTAACTCTGAAGGTATGGAAGCAGAGCACCGAGAGAAATCATCTTGAATTTCTCCTTGAATAGAAATTTGTTCAATTCTCTGAGATCTAAGATGGGTCTGTAGCCCCCTGTTTTCTTTGGAATAAGAAAATAAGGGGAGTAGAACCCTGTGCCTTGTTGAAGAAGAGGTACTTCTTCTATTGCCCCTTGGGCAAGAAGGATGGCAATCTCCTGACCTAGAAGGTTGAAGAGAGATGTTGGAGAATTGAACTGTTTCACCATGGTGTGGGGGGGAAAGCTTAAGAAATGAAGCTTGTACCCTTCCCTTATGATGGAGAGTGTCCATTGCTCTGCTGTGATTTGCTCCCATCTGGGAGCAAAGTAAGTCAACCTTCCTGGGATGGTGAGGGGCTCTGGTCCTTCCAGAGCTAGAAAGGCTAAGTTCTCTAGTAGCGAGTCAAAGGCCCTGAGGAGGCTGACGCTGCTGGGCCGTGGAAGGTCTAGCTGCCTTTGACTTGGCCTGTTTAGGTGGTTGCTGACGCTTTGCAGCAAAACGACCTGCAGAAGATGCCTGCTGACCATAAGCAGGATAGTATCTTCCCTTTTTGGAAAAAGATGTCTTTTTAAACAATCTTTTCTTAACAGGAGCAGAGGTAGACTTTGAAAGTCGATCCAAAGCAGAGTTTTCAGCATCCATCTGAGTGGCCTTTGCTTGCCAATCCTTACCAAAAAGGTTTTCACCTGTACAAGGGAGATTTCCCAATTGATCTTGGACCCAGAGCTCCAAATCAGAAGCTTGTAGCCAAGCAATTCTGCGTGCCCCTATGGCAATAGCCGAAGCTCTGCTTACACACTCAAAAGAGTCAAAGGCTGCACGGTTGGAAAATTTGGAGACATCTTGGGCATGTTTGAGCCAAGTGAGAAACTCCTCTCTTTTATTCTCTGAAATGAAAGGGGATAAAGTCTGCAGATGATCTGTGACTTCTTTTAGAAACATTCCTATGTAGAGACTATAGGAATTGATCCTAGCAGCTAGCATAGCAGCTTGGAAAACCCTTCGGCCAAAAGCATCCAGGGTCCTGCATTCACGCCCTGGAGGATTAGATGAGTGTCTTTTTGCACTCTTTATCTTCTTCATGGCAGACTCTACCACAATAGAGTGGTGAGGAAGCTGAGTCTTGTGGAAGCCAGGACAAGGAGGGACATGATGCATGGTGTCTAACCTGCGAGAATGAGGAGAGGTGGTGAGAGGTGTCTCCCACATCCTCAACATGAGATCATAAAGAATCTCATGAACAGGTAAAGTAGCTGCCTCCTTAGGAGCTTTAGGATATTGTAAAATATCCAACTCCTTGGCTCTGGTTTCTGACTCAGGGGCCACTGTGATAGAGAGGCCCCTAGCCACTTCCCTAATAAAGTCTTGAAAAGGAGGAGACATTCTTCGTTTAGGTGAAGAAGACTCCTGAGGAAGAAGTATCGATGCTTCTACAGAACCCTCAGATTCAGAGTCCTCAGAGGAATCGAAGTATCGCCTGTCTGGATGCTCCTGTAAAGCCCGATAACTGTATCGAGTGGGATCGACATCGGGAGTAATCGGTACCGGTTCGGTACCGATGGGCATCATAGGACAGGTTACCATTCCAGTCGACACCGAAGCCGATGTCGATGCAATCGGTACCGGAAGCGATGCCGGTACCGGAGCTGGTACCAGCAACGGGGATTGTTGCGGTACCGGAGGCGTCGCAGCCTGTATGAAAGCCGTTAAGGTGCGCTGTATAGTCAGAATCTTCTGATCCCTCGACGCCACCAGAGTCTGGATGTCGGTACCAGTGGGAGCCACCGGTACCCCAGAACACGGCAACAGGTGATCTTTCGAGGCCGAGCCATCGATGTCAACCTGTGACCCCATAGATAATGCTTTGGAAGCCGGAGCTTCCCGCCGGGGTAATTTTGCCGGTGCGGAATCCTCGAGGGCAAGCCCGGAGGCATCTCGATGCTTGGAGGGAGATCTGCCCTTCGAGGACTGGCCAGATTTATGCTTGGTTACCTGAGATCCATGGGAGGAAGAGGAGGCCCTGGAAGACGTCGATGCTACCGAAGCTGCATCAGAGGGAAACAGGGTACTGAGCTTAGCTGCTCGGTTCTGCCGACCTCTCTTAGACATCATGGTACAGGACATACAATCCGTGATGGAATGGTCAGGTCCCAAACACTTTAGACACCAGTCATGGGTGTCGGTGACAGAAATAGTACCGCCACATTTTGTGCATTTTTTAAACCCAGAAGCGGGCTTCTCCATGAGGAAAAGATTTTTAGGCCTGGGGCCCAAAAACTGAAAATGCACAGTAGAAATAAAGCTTTTTTTTTTTTTTTGAAAGAAAGAAAGAAAAGAAAGACCGGCGGTACAGGTCCGACGTCGAAGAAGGCAGACGCGACACAAAAGAATAAAGAAAAAATAAAGAACTTCTTCTGCGGTGACAGGAACACGACCTGCTGGCTCCGCGGAAAAGAAGAACTGGAGAGAGGCGGTTGGGAAAGGTGGGAAGGCAGCACGCAGGCGCTGTGGGGTGCTCCCAAAAGCTTTCTTATTGGACGCTGGGGAGCGTTCCCACGCAGGCTCCATCGGTACCGACGATACCCATATGTGAAGACTCATTCCTGCTTGTTCCTGGAGATCCAGACGCCTCAGGTGGATCCTCAGTGAGGGTCTCTTTCTTGCTTCCAATCCTCGAGGGTGAGGTCCTTGCAGGGTGAGTGCCTCTGGCTTCGGCCAGATCCCGGCCTCGATGGTGCCTCTGCTCACAGTGAATTCAAGCCACGGGCAGACTAAGGACAGGGTCAGTGTCCCCCACCAGCTGGCGGAGTCCCTCACCTGGTGGCAAAACCTGCACCACCTCCAGGCAGGAATGCCATTCCAGGCATCCGCACCGCAGAGGACCCCTACGACAGACGCCTCCCTCCCAGGTTGGGGGGCGCATTGCAAGGACCACCGCACACAAGGCAGCTGGTACCAGGGGGAGTCGCTCTTGCAGATCAGCCTCCTAGGGCCAGGAAGATTGCCCTGAGTTCTGAGAGCATTCTGCCACCACCTCTGGCACCGGCCTGTACTGATCCAGACAGACAACCAGGTGGCCATGTTTTATATCAACAAGCAGGGGAGCACAGACTCGTACTCCCTCTGCCAGAAGGCGGTGGCCCTCCTCTCCTTTGCAGTGTGCAACAGCATGCTCCTGCGAGCCATATACCTGCCAGGTCAGGACAACTGCTTAGCAGACAGGCTGAGCAGAGCCATTTGCACACACGAGTGGCGCGTGAATCCCAGGGTAACAAGGCAACTCTTCCACTGCTGGGGCAGACCCCTGATAGAACAGTTTGCCTCCCTGGACAATGCGCAGCTACCTTGTTTCTGCTTGCGCCAGCCGCACCCGGGGAGAGTGGCAGCAGACGCCTTCCTGATCTCATGGTCAGAGGGCCTACTCTATGCGTCCCCACCAACCCCTCCCTGGTTGCCAAGACGCTCTTCAATGTCCACAACGAGAGACCCTCAGTTATACTGATCGCACCCAGGTGGCCCAGGCAGCCTGGTTCCTTCTGTTGCTTTCAGTCAGTGGCACTCCCAGGAGGAGGGCTCCCTCCTACATCCCAATCTGGGGTCACTAATGCTAAGGCTGATGAAAGGGTAGTCCAGGAGAAGTCCAGGAGATCCTACTGGCCTCCAGAAAACCCTCCACCAAGTCAGGCTTACACCTTTAAGTGGAGATGGTTCTCCATCTGGTGTGTGGAGAAGGAGAATCCCTTCTCCTGCTGCGTGCAACTGAATATTCAGTACCTACTGCACCTGTCACACATCAGAATGAAATCCAAATTTGTGAGAGTGCATCTGAACACCATTGCTGTGCACCACCACCCTATGGAGGGAAAACCCCTCTCAAGCCAGCCCCTAGTCTCTCAGTTCCTACGGTGTTTCCTGTTATCCAAGCCTCCTCTCCGCCCTCTGGCAGCGAAGTGGGACCTCAACATAGTGCTCTCCCAGCTCACTAAACCACCATTCGAGCCCCTAGCCACCTGCGGTACCAATCTTGAAAAGTGGGTTTTTTGTTGGCTCTCACGTCCGCCCAGAGGGTGAGTGAATGTCAGGCCCTGGGGGTGGTTCCACCATATATGAGGTTCTATAAGAACAGGGTGGTGCTCTGCGCACACCCTAAATTCCTCCCGAAGATGGTATCTCCTTTCCACCTCAATCAAGAGGTGGTCCTCCCCACATTCTTTCCGTGGCATTATGCTGGCAAGGGGGAACTAATGCTTCATACACTAGATTGCAAGTGGGCCCTGTCCCCCTACTTGCTGTGGACCCATAGCTCCTCAGTTTTTTGTGTCTTATGACCCCAGCAAATTGTGGAGCCCCGTGACTGAGCGAACTCTGTCCACTTGGGTGGCGGATTGTATTGCCCTCACCTATGGACGTGCTGGCCTCTCCCTTGTGCACCGGATCACAGCTCATCACGAGAGGGTGATGGCCACATCGGTGGCCAACCTCCACTCAGTGCCGGTGATGGAGATTTGCAAGGCCAGCACATGGTCTTCATTTCATATGTTTGCAGCTCACTACTGTTTGGAGAGTGAGTCCCACAGGGACAGTGCCTTTGGCCAGGCAGTACTCCATAATATTCTCGGGGTGTAGGCAATTCTTGCCCTCCGACCCTTCTGTGTTCAGGCTACCAGAGTGATAGTGTCACTGGACGCTAGGGTCTTGCAGAGTCTCTAAGTGGGGACTCATCTTCTGCAACTCATGGCTACCCAATTGATCGCCGTTGGTGCTATCTTCGTTCGGCCCTCAGCAGCCTGGAGCTAGGGAGTCCCATATGTGAGGACTGACTTCCTGCTTGTCCCTGGAGAAAGTGTAGTTACTCACCTGTAGCATGTGTTCTCCGGGAACAGCAGGAATCAGTCCTCACAACCATCCCTCCTCCCCCTGGGAGTTGCCTCCCTACCTTGTGTTAGTTTTTACTGCCGTCCTAGCTATGTCATCTGACTGAGCAAGATATCACCCTTGGGTGGAAAGGGGACCACGCATGCATGGTAGATTGTCCCAAAGGTTTTCTTTAAAAGCTGGGGAAATGCACCGAATGGGCTCTGTCGGCGCCATCACCCATATGTGAAGACTGATTCCTACTGTTTCCAGAGAACACCTGTTACAGGTGAGCAACTACACTTTCTATGGGTAGCCATCCTGCCATGTAGGTAAAGCACAGTTACTTACCTGTAACAGGTGATCTCTGGGAACAGCAGGAATTAGTCCTCACATATGGGGTACGTCGGTACCAACGGAGCCTGCGCAGGAACGCTCCCCAGCTTCCCAGAAGGAAAGCTTTTGGGAGCATCCCACAGCGCCTGCGCTCTGCCTTCCCGCCTTTCCTAACCAACTCTCCTCAGTTCAAGTTTAAAGCTGAGACAATAGAGAGAGTACCGGGAAAAATGGTAGAAACCATCATAAAGAATAAAATTACTCAGCATGTAGATAGTCACGACCTAATGGGAGACAGCCAACATGGCTTTAGACAAGGAAGATCTTGTCTTACTAATCTGTTATGTTTTTTGAAGGAGTGAATAAACAGGTGGACAAAGGTGAGTCGGTTGATATTGTGTATCTGGACTTTCAGAAAGCCTTTGACAAGGTCCCTCATCAGAGACTTTTGGCAAAACTAAAGAGTCATGGGATAGGAGGCAGTGTACTATTGTGGATCAGGAACTGGTTAAAAGATAGAAAGCAGAGGGTAGGGCTAAATGGCCAATTTTCCCAATGGAGAAAGGTGAATAGTGGTGTACCCCAGGGATCTGTGCTGGGTCCGCTGCTTTTTGACATATTCATAAATGACCTGGAAAGTGGAATAACGAGTGAGGTTATCAAATTTGCAGATGACACAAAACTATTTAAAGTTGTTAAAACCCAAGAGGATTGTGAAAAATTGCAAGAGGATCTTGATAAATTGGAAGACTGGGCATCAAAATGGCAGATGAAATTTAATGTGGACAAGTGGAAGGTTATGCACCTAGGGAAGAACAACACAAACTATGGTTACACGATGCAAGGTTCCACATTAGGAACCACCACCCAGGAAAAAGATTTAGGCGTCATTGTGGATACCATGTTAAAACCCTCGGCCCAGTGTGCAGCGGCGGCTAAGAGAGCAAATAGAATGCTAGGTATGATAAGGAAAGGAATGGAAAATAAAACAAAAGATATTATAATGCCTCTATATCGTTCCATGGTGAGACCGCACCTTGAATATTGTGTGCAATTCTGGTCGCCGTATCTTAAAAAGGATATAGCGATTTTAGAAAAGGTTCAGAGAAGAGCCACCAAAATGGTAAAAGGGATGGAAGGATACTCCTATGAGGAAAGGCTAAAAAGGTTAGGGCTCTTTAACCTGGAAAAGAGACGGCTGAGGGGAGATATGATAGAAGTCTATAAATTAATGAACGGAGTGGAACGGGTAAACGTAGATCGATTGTTTACCTTATCAGAATATAGAAAGACTAGGGGACATGCAATGAAGCTACAGCGTAAACTATTTAAGACTAATAAAAGAAAATATTTTTTCACTCAACATGTAATCAAACTCTGGAATTTGTTACCGGAGGATGTAGTAAAGGCTGTTAGTGTAGCTGGGTTTAAAAAAGGTTTGGACAAGTTCCTGGAGGAAAGGTCCATAAACCATTATTAAGAAGTGACCGAAGATATCAATACTTGACCCAGTACAAGCATTGTGGAACTTGTGTCTCTTGGGGAAACTGCTAGGTACATATGACCTAGATTGGCCACTGTTGGAAACAGAATACTGGGCTTGATGGACCTTGGTCTGACCCAGTATGGCATATCTTATGTTCTTATGTAGAGAGAGAGAGAGGAAAGGAAAGACAGAGAGAAATACAACTCCTAGGGGAGGTGGGAGGGTTGTGAGGACTAATTCCTGCTGTTCCCAGAGATCACCTGTTGCAGGTAAGTAACTGTGCTATCTCCAGGAACAAGCAGGAATGCCTGGGAGATCCCCAAGGGGTATGAGACCCTGAAGGGTTCCTCGTCTTCCTATGGATCTCAGGCATCCATTCAGGGAAGGAGGGCAGGAGTTGTTCAAGAATGGAACAGGTGTCTGAGGACAGCCTGACCAAACAAGGCATCCCGGCGGGAGTCCTTGTCCAAACAGTAATGGGATGTGAAGGTATGAACCGAGGCCCAGGTGGCTGCTCGACAGATCTGGTCGATGGACACAGAATGAAGATGAGCCATAGAGGTGGCCATGGCCCTCACATTGTGAGCTGTAACATGGCCCTCCAGAGAAAGGTTCTTACTCTGGTAAGCAAAAGAAATACACTGAGCAATTCAATTGGACAGTGTTCTTTTAGAGACTGGAAGTCCCAAATGAGAAGGATCAAAAGCAACAAAAAGCTGGGAAGACTTTCTATTTTGCTGTGTCCTGTGTAAGTAAAAGGCAAGAGCTCTTTTACAATCTAGAGTATGAAGGTTCCTCTCTGCACTGGATGCATGAGGAGCTGGAAAAAAGACAGGTAAATATACCTCTTGATTAAGATGAAAAGGTGAGACCACTTTAGGCATAAAGTGAGGATTTGTCCTAAGGACTACCTTATCATGATGGAACCTTGTATAAGGTGGATTAGCCACTAATGCCTGCAGTTCACTGATGCGGCGAGCAGAAGTGATTGCAATAAGGAAAATAACCTTCCAGGAAAGAAATTTCAAGGAGGTAGTGGCTAAGTGTTCAAAAGGTGGCTTCATAAGCTGACCAAAAACCAAGTTTAAGTCCCATGCCACCGGAGGAGGTCGAATGGGAGGTTTAGTTCAAGTTAGGCCTCTCATGAATCTTGAAATAAGAGGATGAGAGGAAATAGGTTGTCCATTGAGAGGCTTAAGGGATGCTGCAATAGCACTCAAATGGACCCTTACTGAATTCGTTTTAAGGCCTGCATTGGAGAGATGCAGGAGATATTCCAATAGAGAATTCAGAGGAAGTGCCAGAGGGTCAAGACCCTTTTGAGCACACCAAATGGAAAATCTTTTCCACTTAAAAGAATAGGAACGCCTAGTGGAAGGTTTTCTGGAAGCATTGAGGATATCCTTCACCTGCTGAGAAAGATTGAAGTCTTGAAGGTCTAGGCCTTCAGTAACCAAGCACTGAGGTGAAGGGACTTGGGGTTTGGATGCCACAAAGTCCCTTCTTCCTGGGACAGAAGGTCTGGCGCAGCTCCCAAGTCCAGGGAGGGGGCTTGGGAGAGATGCAGAAGTAGAGGGTACCACACTTGGCATGGCCAGCGTGGAGCTATGAGGATCATAGATCCTTGATCCCTCTGGAGTTTGAACAGAGTCTTGGGAATCAAAGGAATGGGTGGAAAGGCATACAGGAAGCCCTGACCCCAATGAAGGAGGAAGGCATCCTTGGCCTGACCTCCCTGACACGGAATTCTGGAACAGAACCGGGGAATTTTGGCATTCCACGGACTTGCAAATAGGTCCATGTCCGGGGTTCCCCATTCTTGGAAGATTCTGAGTACCTGATCCATGTGCAGGGACCATTCGTATGGAAGCAGAAATCGACTGAGTCTGTCTGCCCAAGAGTTTTGGATTCCTGGGAGGTATACTGCCAGGAGATGGATTTGATGCTCTCTGGCGAAGGCCCATAATCTTAGAGCTTCGTTGCAAAGTGACAGAGAGCCAGTTCTTCCTTGCTTGTTTATGTAAAACATGGCTACTTGATTGTCCGTATGAATGAGGACTGTCTTGTAGCTGAGGAGGGTATGAAAGACCTTGAGAGCTAGGAACACTGCTCGAAGTTCCAAGTGGTTGATATGAAGAGAGGTCTCCTGTGGGGACCAAGTGCCTTGGGTGGAGAGGTCTTGTAGATGAGCTCCCAAACCTGTTTGGGAGGCATCTGTTATGAGGGTTGCTTGGGGTAACAAAGGTTGGAAGGGGAACCCTAACAACAGATTTTGAGTGAACATCCACCATTGGAGAGACCAAAAGAGACGTTTGGAGGTTGCTATTTGGTCTGAGAGAGCTCCTGAAGCTCGAGTCCCTGGGTGGACAAAGTCCATTGAGCTGCTCTCATGTGTAGGCGAGCATAGGGTACCACATGTACTGTGGAAGCCATATGGCCTAGCAGCTGTAGCATCTCCCTGGCAGTTAAGTGGCTCTTTGACTGAATCTGGGAGGCTAACTGCACTAGACATTGACAACGGGCCTGAGGAAGGTAGGCCCTTGCAGAAGTGGTGTCCTACCAGGCCCCTATGAATTCCAGGGACTGAGTAGGGGTGAGCTGGGACTTTGGGAGGTTTACCACAAGTCCCAGGTATTGCAGAATGCGCCTGGTGCGGTTCAGGGAGATCTGAGCCTCCAACTGGGTTGGAGCTCGGATGAGCCAGTCGTCCAGATATGGGAAGACAAATATTCCCAGAGTGCGTAGAAATTCAGCAACTATTGCCATGCATTTGGTGAACACTCTTGGAGCAGAGGCTAGACCGAAAGGAAGCACTCTGTATTGGTAATGTTTTCCCTGGAACAGAAAACGTAGGAATTTTCTGTGAGATGGATGGATGAGGACATGAGTGTACGCATCCTTGAGATCTAGAGAACAAAGCCAATCCTGACTCTGCAGGTATGGAAGGAGAGTGCCTAGAGAAAGCATCTTGAACTTCTCCTTGCATAGGAATTTGTTCAATTCTCTGAGATCTAGAATGGGTCTGTATCCCCCTGTTTTCTTTGGAATGAGAAAATAGGGGGAGTAAAACCCTGACCCCTGTTGAAGAAGAGGAACTTCTTCTATGGCCCTCTGGGCCAGAAGGGTAGTTACCTCCTGATCCAGAAGGTCGAGGAGAGATGTGGGAGAATTGAAGTGTCTCTCCATGGTGTAGGGAGGAAGGTCTGAGAAATGAAGTTTGTAGCCCTTTCTTATGATGGAGAGGGCCCACTGCTCTGATGTAATTTGCTCCCATCTGGAAGAAAAATGAGCTAACCTTCCTGGAATGGTGAGAGGTTCTGGCTGTTGTAGAGCCAGAAAGGTTAAGTTCTCTAGTATCAAGTCAAAAACCCTGAGGGGGTTGGGACTGCTGGGTTGTAGCAGCCCCTGCAGGTTTAGGCCTGGCCTGTTTAGGTTGCTGACGCTTAGTAGCAAAGCGACCTGTAGAAGATTGTTGGCCAGAAGTGGAAGGAAATCTGCTTCTTTTGTAAAAAGGCTTTTTGAAAGGTGTTTTCTTGGCTGGAATGGAGGTTGACTTGGAAAGTCTATCCAGAGCAGAATTCTCTGCATCCATTTGAGTGGCTTTTATTTGCCACTCTTTGCCAAAGAGATTTTTACCCGTACAGGGCAGATTTCCTAAGCCATCCTGAACCCAGGGCTCTAGATCAGAAGCCTGGAGCCTAGCAATTCTGCAAGCAGCTATGGCAATGCCTGAGGCTCTGCTGGCACCTTCAAAGGAGTCAAAGGCTGCCCTGTTGGAAAACTTTGAAATGTCTTGAGTATGCTTAAGCCAAAGGAGGAACTCATCCCTTTTATCCTCTGGAAGAAAAGGGAGAAAGTTGTGCAGCTCTTGTGCAACTTCCTTTAGAAACATACCCATATAAAGGCTATATGAGTTGATTCTGGCAATAAGCATGCTGGCTTGGAAGATTTTCCTACCAAAAGCATCCAAGGTCCTGCATTCTCTTCCTGGAGGAGCAGAAGAGTGTCTTTTGGTACTCTTTATCCTTTTCATAGCTGACTGCACCACAATGGAGTGGTGAGGAAGCTGAGTTTTCTGAAATCCAGGACAAGGAGGGACACGGTACATAGTGTCCAATCTGCAAGAATGAGGAGAAAGGGTGAGAGGAGTCTCCCATAAGTCAATCATATGTTCATGAAGAATTTCATGAATTGGCAAAGTGACTGCCTCTCTGGGAGCCTTAGAGTATCCTAAAATATCTAATTTTTTTGCTCTAGGCTCTGTTTCAGAGGTTACTGAAATAGAGAGTCCTTTAGCCACTTCTATTATGAAGTCTTGAAAGGACAAATCCTCTGGAGGAGACATTCTCCTCTTTGGAGAAGTAGGCTCCTCAGGAAGGGTAATGGATACTTCAGGAGACTCATCTGATGAATCAGAATCATCAGAGGAATCGAAGTATCGTCTGTCCGCTTCCACCGATCGATACGCGTATCGATCGG
This sequence comes from Ichthyophis bannanicus, assembly GCA_033557465.1. Taxonomy (NCBI): domain Eukaryota; kingdom Metazoa; phylum Chordata; class Amphibia; order Gymnophiona; family Ichthyophiidae; genus Ichthyophis; species Ichthyophis bannanicus. The sequence continues at coordinate 66,358,575 of CM066045.1, read as the reverse complement.
TACCGACATCGGGCGTCCCCGGTACCGGATCGGTACTGAGAAATAGCCCTGGACAAGGAACTGGAGTCGGTATCCTGGCCGATGTCGATGCAGTCGGTACCGGTATCGGCGCTGGTACCGACAACGGAACTCGTTGCGGTACCGTCGGCGTCGCAGCTTTAATAAAAGCCATTATAGCCTGCTGCATGGATTGAACAGTGTGATCCATGGACGCCACGACTGCCTGGATGTCGGTACCGGGAGAAAGTGCCGGTACCCCAGAGCAGTCTAACAGGTGATCGGTCGAGGCCGTGCCATCGATGTCAACCTGTAACCCCATAGGAGGAGCTTTGGAAGCCGGAGCTTCCCGCCGGGGTTGTTTGGCTGGGGCAGGATCCTCGAGGGCAAGCCCGGAGGCATCTCGATACTTAGAGGGAGATTTGCCCTTCAAGGACCTGCTAGGATTATGTTTGGCTACCTGAGACCCATCAGGAGAGGAAGACCTGGAAGATGTCGATGCCACCGCCGGTGCATCCGTGGGAAACAGCACATGGAGCTTGGCTGCTCGGTTCTGTAACCCTCGTTTAGACATTAGAGAGCAGGACTGGCAATCCGGAATGGAGTGGTCAGGACCCAAACATTTAAGACACCATTCATGGGTATCTTTAACAGAAATTGTACCGCTACACTTAGTGCATTTTTTGAACCCGGAGGCTGGTTTTTCCATGAGGGAAAATTTTTCTGTGGGCCTGGAGGACTAAGAAGAAAAATACACCAAGTGAGGAAAAAATATATATATATATTTTTTTTTTAGAAAGAAAAGAAAAGAAAAGACCGGCGGTACCGGTCCGGCGTCAGGGAAGGCAGACACGCGACCAAAGAAATAAATTAAAATAAAGAACTTCTTCAGCGGTGACAGGAACACGACCTGCTGGCTCCGCGGAAAAGAAGAACTGAGGAGAGTTGGTTAGGAAAGGCGGGAAGGCAGCGTGCAGGCGCTGTGGGATGCTCCCAAAAGCTTTCCTTCTGGGAAGCTGGGGAGCGTTCCCGCGCAGGCTCCATCGGTACCGACGTACCCCATATGTGAGGACTCATTCCTGCTTGTTCCTGGAGATCTTTCTTTGTATCACCAGTTGTATCATCACACCACCTTGTCAGGATGGGGAAGCAGCCAGTTCTTCACATGCATAAGTGCAGCTAAGTGCATAAATCTGTGGCTATTCTTGGTGTCAGCAACCCTGAATTAAAAGGACTGATCTTACAGATGTGACAACTGCATCTTTTAAAGGTAGATTCCTATAGCTGTTATAAAGCTTTACCATCTTTTCTTTCTCTCTTTGTCTCCAGAAACCTACCACAGGCTTGTTAGCTATCACCTTTGCACTGCACATCTGTGACGTGGTTCATATTGCAGGCTTTGGCTATCCAGAATCCACTAACAAAAAGCAGACGATACACTACTACGAGCAAATCACCCTGAAGTCCATGGCAGTGAGTCATAGCATCTTAATACATGAAAAGAACCAGGACATTATTTAAAACATTGAAATTAAAAGATCCTTTCTTGTGCTTTTCCTGAGCCCATCAATATATTTTTCTTTATGGGAAAGTGGGGGATCCTTAGGGGGGAGAGATTTGTTATATGTTTCTTTAAGATGGACCCCTGATGTACTGTGTGTTATGCTAGGGATTGGGGAATTGTGAGAGGACATTTGCTTTGTAAGGAGGGGGAGTTTGGAAAATGTGATAGCTCTAGGATGAATATAAACTAGTCTCTAATGAATCTAACACAAAACATCTGTTCTCTGTGTCCAGGATTCAGACCACAATGTCTCCCATGAAGCTCAAGCAATAAGAAAATTGTTGGAAGCCAGGATCATAAGGAACCTCACTCACTTCTGAAAAGACTTGGAAGAACTTCATCCCCAGTCATAGGGGCAGCCTACTATGGGGCTCAGATGTCTTCATGGTCTGCTACCTTCAAATGCTTACTGACTGGAGCCTACTCACTGCAGTGGTAAACAATGGATAATATGTCTTCTTCCTTGATGGAGCCAGTAATTCCATAGTAGCAATAATGAAGAGGCTAGTGGTGTAGCCAGGGGCCACCCATGAGGCTCTTGCCTTACTGCAGCTGGTGGATTGAGCAAAGATTAAGTTCCTGGAGCCTGTAGCTGCTAAAAATCATCAAGGATTTTATATAGGTGAGATGATGCTATCTAGCGAAGAACCTTTCAGCTACAGACCATTCCCAGGCAACATCAAGACTTGGAATGCATTAAAACAAAGGCCTCTGATCACTTTTTAACTTTTCAACTAAGCAAAGACTTGTTAGTTTCTTTTTGTTTCTTCTGTAATGTTAATTTAAATGCATATTGATCAGAAAGACATTGCAAAACGATGGGCATTGGAATATTTTATGGTTTACTGCATGAATCAGATGGCAACCGCTGGCGTGACTCTTAACTCCTTCCCCCTTAGAAACCAAAACTGTTGGAAATGTGTTCCATGAAGAAAAAACTGACCACAGATGAGACTGCAGAGCAGTCCTGTCATGAAAGGAAAGAAGAGATCCTTTAAGATCATGAATGTGGTGTCCTTGCCAACCATTTTATATGCAGATATAGAACTTCAGTATTGGAAATTATGGTGTTTCTGGGTGGAGAGGCTAGCCCTGTAGTTTCAGAGGCATTTATGGGGACAGGTGCCCTGTAGTGTGCCAGTATAAACCACCTTGATTTTTTTTTCAGTAGGAGAAGGCTTAGAAGCAAATGGAAGACCAGGGGTAGGGAAGTCTCCAGATCTGCTAAGTATACTCGCACTGCAGGGACAGTGCAAATGTATTATAGTTATATAAAATAGACACAGCAGATCTTTTAAGAGCTTCTGATTACCCCTCAAATCCAGGAGATTGCTCTCACAACTGCCTCTCCCTTCTCCATAGAATTTATGTTGTGATAGTATTAACACATTTCCTTAGCATATGACTTTTTTTTTTTTTTTTTTTTTTTTAACTCTTACTGGTGGACAGTTCCTGGCTGAAAAGGTCAGTGTGTACCTCTGCAATACTGACTGAACAGAAGGGCATCCCAAGTCCATCAGGTTTTTAGAATATTCAAAATGAACATGCCTGAAATACATTTGTTTATATTGGGTGTTCAATGTATATACATTGATATAATACATATTCATTTTGGATAACCTCAGAACTTGACTGACTGACATCACTAAAAAAATTCAACGGGTTAATGCTCAGTGTTTCAAAAAGGCATAAGAGAGTTCCCAAATCTTATCTTGTATCAGTTAATCATGTTAACTGTTAAATCATGATTTGCTTTGTTTTTTTTAATAAGTGGTCCTCCCACTATCCTCTTACCATTCTCCACGCAGTTATGGAAGCAGCCATGCATTGAGAGTATCAGAGGTTAGATGTGATTGGATTTGGTCTCGCAAGTGCCATCATACACAATTAGGAACCACTCAGATACTGGTGAATGCACATGGAATGTGATTTATTGGATTCTGGGAGCCATGTTATTCCTGGAGACAACTGGGTTCTTTGCCAGCTGGCCATTAACTTTCTCTAGACCCACAGAAGAATTATCTAAAGATATGCATTTGCTCGAGACCAAGGTCTCCTTTTGAGTATGGCTTCATCTGTAAGTCTCTTCCAAGCTGAAGCTGGAGGGGTGGGGGAAGCAGCTTACAATTTGAAAAACGATAATGATTTGGCAATGATGTTTGTACTAAGTGAGTTTATCTACTTGTGGGAGGTAATTTCATAATAGGGTACCTGTGTGCAATTTTATAAAAGCTACATAGGAAACCTATGTGCCTTTAGAAAAGAAACAGTCTTCTTTAATAACGCACAAATATTCACATGCAAATTTATACCTTCTCCAAAGGAGGTGCATCTAGTCTCTGTGTGTACACATGTATTTTATAAAACACATCTGTATATCACAACTGTGTGGAGGAGTAGCATAGAGGTTAGAGCACTGGCTTGTAAACCAAGAGACCAGGGTTCAATTCCCACTGGCACATCTTGTGGCCTTGGGCAAGTCACTTAACCCTCTATTGCCTTAAAAGACAGGCCTGGCAGTGTGATCGGAGTAGTCTAGTTCCAGTCACACTGCCAAGAAAAAACCAGGAGCTGCTGGGTTGCCAGGAGTCAGCATTGACTCAAAGGCACACATTGCATTGCATTGCATGACCTTACAACTATGGCCCCAGGACTGCCTTTATACAGATTGTGTGAAAGTAGGCATAATCCTTTGGTGTATAAACATAAAATTGAATTATCAGCCCAATCTTTTACCTTGAGTTCAATATAGATGTTGCTCTGCATTAAAAAGATTAAATCATACTAGATGCAACTGGGTCTCAGCATTCCATGAGGCATTTAATCAGCCAGACTTGCTGGATTGAACTTGCTTTCTTCCACATCAGCGACCCTTATTACTGTTGCATTTAGATAACTTTCACTATTTTTTTGTTATTATTTTTATAATTATATTATTGTTTTTTATAATTATTTTTTATATATATTTTTTAACTTCAAGTATTTAAAATCTGTTTCTTTCTCAAATCTTTGTAAACTTTAAATTAGCTCCACAGTCCTTGATACCATATTCACAGTCTCTTAATATGTTCAAATACCATATGATTCCAACTTGTAACAAAAAGCTGTGCTTATCTGTGTTTATCTGTTGTTTTTTTGGTGAGAAGCGAAGATTCTTATTCCGGAGATTGTTCCCGATACTCCCTAGTTGAACTCAAGGTAAAAGACTGGGCTGATAATTCAATTTTATGTTTATATAGCTATATAGGCTCAAAAAAGTGACCGTATTTATTTTTTGGTAGCACATAATCCTTTGGTGAACATACTTTTTTATGCCTTTATAGCCTCACTTAATTTTACATGAGCTATTTTCCATGTATAAAATGTGATCTACACAAAAAAAAGCTTTATACTGTAAAATGACCCCATTGTGTTCATTTTAGAAATCTGGTGTCATGCTACAACTTTCATGTAAAGTATTTTTAAAAGGGTTAGAAAACATGTGGCAATTGATACTTAATTCAGTCAAAGGTAATTCCAAATCAAAAGGAGGGGATCCCTGCTCTTCCCCTTTAAAGTTATTCAATGTATGCGAAATCTCCTGTTAAGGGGGTCTAAGTAAAAGAATTATATGTGCATATAGGAATTAGTTTTGTGATGCCTTTTCTGCATATACTTCTTGTTTATACATGAAAAAGGGCTTTTAAATTGTGAGACTACCTGGAAAGTGTCTACTTTTATGAATCTACATATCGGTGTTCCCAGGGCATAATTTGGGCAGAATGGAGGCGGAGAAATAATGTATGCATATATTTCCTAAACCAGATGTGTACAAGCATAGAGTATTACACACAAATCTCCAGACTTTTTAGGGCAGGTGTTAATATGTGCTTTGGTATTTACGTACTATTGGGGCTGATTCTGGGAGCCTATTTTAGAAGGCACATAGGTGCCTTTTTGGACTTCTCAAATAGGTGTTGAGAAAATTCAAGCCCATGGGGTAACTATATAAAGCCTATTCTACATGAAAAAAAGCACTTTTAGAAAATTATGCATCCTTATACATGCATATGGAGTGGAGGAGCAGCCTAGTGGTTAGAGTAACAACCTAGCACTGACGAAATCAGGGTTCAGTTCCCACTGGCATTCCTTGTGACCTTGAGCAAGTCACTTTACCCTCCATTACCTCAGAAGAAAAGGCCTGGCAATCTACTTCCTTGCCAGAAAACTCAGGGGCTGCTGGGTTGCCAGGAGTCAGCATAGACTTGATGGGCACTCAAAAAAAATTGTGCATATAAGTCTGTGCTGAAAAGATTGTGCTTATTTTTAGACACACCGCATGTAGGCATTGCCAGGGGTTTAGGCTGGATAGCAGAGGCAGACTTGAGATATACGTACATAGTTTATAAAGCTCACAGGTACACAGACACAAATTTACACCTCTTTCAAAGGAGGTATAAGTGTGTAAACATTGCATGCTCAGAGGACTGCTTCTGGGTGCTTATTTTATAAAGACAGATGGATAGGCATGTTCTTGTAAAATTACCCCCATAAGGTTTGTGGAAAGCAGAGGTGACATATAGTTCATGTGAGTTTAGGATGGAGGGTCAGAGCTGATCACTTTCAGTGGCTAGTAGATGTGGGCATTCTGGTTGGAAATCCATGAGCCTGCCCAGGGCTAGCTATTGTGCAACTGACAAATTTTTTTTTGGGGGGGGGGGGGACAGTAATTGCTGTAACTGCCCAAGGATCTTCCAGGAAATATTTAATATACACTAAAGCAAGGAATATTTTTTAAAGTTTGAAAAGGGGTTTCAGTATTTTCTTTTTATCTTGTCTTACATCAGACTACCCAGTACTATCAGGTATTCATTGTGTATAGCCTCACTCCCACCACGTACGTCCTATCAGGAATCCTTCCATGCAAGAACTCTTATTCCTTCATATTCTGCTTTTGTCAGGGAGCCGCCATGCACATTCAACAGGACTTTCATATCCTGTTCTTTACTCCCTTCTATGTTATTGTCGTCTTGTGGTAAAGATGAGCTAGAGACCTCTCCAGTATTGATGACTGTACTGTTATTTGACCCACCACTATAGTAGTGTGCTCATAGAACACTGTCTGCTGCACTACCATCCCAGGTTTATCTGAGGAAACTTTTGGCACTTTCTTGCTGTAACAATATGTTTTTTCTGTTTTATTTGAGATCTGCTTTATTTGAATCCCTTTTGTCCCCTTCCCATTTGTTACTTCTGTGCTTAAATATTGTTGAATACATTTGACCTAAATGTTTTGCAACTCTGTTTGCTGTAACGCAGGGCAGGTTGATCATTCACTGGATCTCCTTTTCCTACCTTCTGCCCTAAAAAAACACTGATCCAAAATAACTGTAGGGGTCAGGATTAAAAAAGCCAGCCCTACTGGGCTCAATGCCAAATTAATTTAACAATGAAAATAAATATTTATCTTAAAACTATATCAGTGTAATGCAGAATAATTTGTGTTAATTCTATATATAAATAATAAACTTGAGGTGGTTTCTTTCCGGGCCAGCAGTGGCTGTTGCGCATGTGCGTGCCTCGAGACAGACCAGTGAGCATGACATTAGATGGCCATGCAGCCTGGGAGATAAGAGGTGGTGGTTCAAGCCACATGGCACTTAGGACAGGACAGGTGGGTCGCTCAGCCACTGCTGCAAAACTAAGAGTGCTGAAATTGGCCTGGCAAGGGGGAGAAAGCTCTACTCAGCCAAGGGTAAAGTAAGAAGCTGCTGCGGGTCAGCTTTTGGAGAGTGTCCAGATCACCAGCTAAAATATTCTCCATTGAATTATAAACAGATGTCATCTAGCATGTATACGTACACTAGTTAGTGTTGAAAATGAAAACATCTGTTTGAATACCTATTCATACAACACAGTTAAATACAATAATATTTTCTTTTCTCTGTTGACTGATAGAGCTTTCATTGAACAACTTTTCTTGATAGAGCCTTTGAACTTTATGCTCCATCACTATGGAACTCTCTACCGAGTTGTCTCAGAAACAATGCTGATCTACCATCTTTCAGAAAACAGCTGAAAACCATCCTGTTCCAAGAATACCTCAACACGACCCCCACCAAAAAGCGCACTAACCTCTGATCTCGTCCGCCATGAACCTCTGACTCAAAGCTACATTAACCTGCCCATGTCCAAAGTCTGTCCTATGTCCAAAGTCATCAATGTTGCCTTCCCGGTGATGGCCCCGCCCTTACTTAATTTCCCCACCCTTTTATGTAACGCCGCTCTGATCCAGTGAAAAGCGGGATACAAATACAGCTAAATAAATAAATGTGGGGTTTTTTTTATTTTAATTTTGTGGTGGAGCAAGAGAAGGTCTTTGTTTTGAAAATCCATCACCAGAAGGAAGGAAGGGCAGAGGTATATGGAGGAAACCTTTAGGGACAAGGTAGGGAAGTACCATTCTCCATTCTGACAGTCTCTGAAAGGAGATCATCATCTTGATGTGGCAGAACCACTATTATGTATCATTTGTATAGTGCTAAAAGACGTTCTCCGGGAACAAGCAGGAAGTCAGTCCTCACATACAGGAGACGTCAGCATAATGGAACCCTCGTAGAAGCATCTCCCCTGCTTTCAAAGAAAGCCTTTGGGATATGCCACTGCGCATGCGTGGTCCCCTTCCCGCCCAAGGGTGCCATCTTGCCTCAGTCATCTTTTTTCCACAGAGCCCACCAGATGTCTATCTGTTTTTCCCCTGGAAAAAGTGCTTATTTTATTTGTTCTTTTTTTCCTCCAGTCTTGCACTGGTTTTCTTCCCACCCCTGAATTTGCTTGCCTCAGCATCGTCTCTCGGGTTCATTCCAACCCCTCTCCCACCGGGTGTGGTTTCATGCCTTTTTTTCCACTAGCAGAGCCTTGGTTCTTCTACCTAGCTGGGGCCCTTTTCCCCCTATGTCATCCGCCAGCGGCTTTAAAAAGTGTAATCAGTGCTGCAGCCGGTGCCTTGGGCCAGACCACAACCCTTCAGAGTGCGGTCTGTGCAAGAAAATGTCGTCCAAGGCCATAAAAAGTCATCAGCAGCAACATGACAAAATATTTCCAGAGTCTCCAGTGACACAGTGCTCCAAGGTCTCAGACTCGCACGGTAACTCTGCGGGTCCTCTGAGAGGAGCTCCCCTGAAGGGGAATACAAGAAGAAGAAGAAACACTTGAGGGCTGCCTCCATGGATGCATCCGGAAAGGCAGGGAAGTCCCGAGCCAGATCCCATAGTCCACGCCACTCGTCAGAGGGCTCGGAGTGGGAGCAGCCTACCAAAGTAGCCTGAAAATAATCATCAATCTCCAGCAATCAGTCTCGGACCCTCAAACCCATCCTAGTCAAGGACTCCCCTTCAGTGGAACTGGTGACAGGCCTGAGCCCCTCGATGCCCGTGCCAACAGCTGCAGAGCCTTCTGAACTGGAGACCAGAATGGTGGTCTTCGAGTGCAGCTTCTCTGCCTTCATGGCTTATGTCGCGCCTCGTCGGCTAGGCTGTCGCCTAGAGACTGGAGACGTGAACTTTTTATATGTTTCCCCCGATGATTGCCTATAATTGTAGTTGTGCGGTTGAAATGACTCAGCCGAGAAGGTTTATAGGGTCGCAGGATTTTTATTATTTTTTTCTTCAGCCAAATGAACTTCTTATTTATAGTTCAATATATCAAACATAAGTGCGGGTGTTTTTCCCAGAGTAATCAAACAAAGTGCTTCCATATTCAGCTTGGGAATCAAAACAGAAAGTATTTCTTCATACAAAAACAGCAGTGAAACTCTTGTGCAGACAAAACCAGCTTCCCACGTGGCTTTAAAACAGGTACAGTTTTACAATTCTCCAGTATTGTACAAACTCTATTGCAGACTGTTTCCTTCTTCTCACAATCAATTAGTTTCTCTCTCTGCTGTATTGCAACTCTATACTTCTTAGCCAACAGTCCTTTAAACACACGGTCAGAGCTTAGAATCTCAGCAACCTCATTTGCATATTCTGCTCAGCCGTGCTCTTCTTGAAAGCAGCTGCTAGGTTTCCAGAGTATCTAGAAACCATCTAGCTTTCCTTATTTCTTATAAACTAGAGAGCAATCCATTTCTATGTCTGAGCTTGCTTCATTTATCACAGGGGCTCCTAAATCCATGCTTTCCACATCTGACTCTGTTAGAGAAGTATTGGATTCAATCTCAGACCTATAGTGCTTTAACCTCTCTAGGATTTTCAACACTCTGCTTAATGCAGACTCTTCTCTCTTCTGAGGAGTGCTTTTACAATTAGGAGGTTTCTTAACTTTCAGAAAATTAGTAGAGGATTTTAAATGGCTCACCTTAGTTTGTGGAAGTAAGCTTCTGGCAGGCTTTTCTGCTGTAAGCTCTGTTTCCATATAAATTTCAGGAGAATGCTTTCTGCTACTCACATGGCTTGCAATTTCCCCTGGGTAAGCTTTCCCTCTAAACGGAGTTCTCCTGTCTCTCTTACAGGTCACTGGGCTAACTTCAATACCTCTGGCTGGCCTTGCCTTCCTCCAAGAGGTCTCTGGTGAAGTTTTCCTGACTCTCCGTGTTCCTTCCTTGGTTAGTGCTCTGGAGCTCCTAGGGCCTCCTCCCCTTCTGGGACCTTCTGCCCTATTCCAACCGGTTCCAGAATCAGAGCTAGGACTCCTCCTTGTCCTTCCTCTCTCAATGAAAGTTTCACCTTTTCTGGAAGTCCGTCTTCCAATGCACTTCCTCTCCAGGCTTTCTAGGCCCTCTAGCCTCTTTAGCCTTTCAAAGCCTCCCTCATCCTCGTCATGCTTTTCTCCTGGTTCCTACCGTTTATATCTGTGATTTCCCTTTCTGCCTCCTACCCACTCCCCCAGCTGTCCCTCGTGAGCAGGGCTGGTAACTATGGAGCTAGGACGTGTCCCTTCACTACAAACTTTCTGCAGGGAGTTTTTTTCTGAACCAGGAGTTTTAACCCCTAAACTCCTGGATTTGGTTCCTTTCTCTGGGGAAAATGACTGATTTTTACGTCTTTTTGTATGCTTTCTCTCAGCTGCGCCATCACACTTAAGAGCAGACCATGATGACTGGCTCCGCCGGATCATCTGCTCAGACCACCAGGCCCTTGACCTAAAGGACATCCCTGGATGTCGAGCTGATCCTCGAGAGACTGCAGCCTTGAGTCGATCCCCAACATTGGTCTTGATCCCAGCTCTTTTCCTTGGGGCTAAGGTCCTCCCCTGCAAGTGTCCCCAGCTCCGGCCGCAGAGCCTCTGAGGGACATGGACAGTAGGTCTCAGGGCCGGATCTCCCATCTCAACCCTCCCTTGACTCCTCCACCAATTACTCAGACTGGGAGACAGAGGACGAGGAATCCCCAGACACAAGCCAATATCACAACGGGCCCTCGGATTCATCCCCCTCTGAGACTAGACACCCGTCCCTGCCCGAGAACATGACATTCCTCGATTTCATACGGGACATGTTGAAGACGCTGGTATTTGTCGCCGAGTCGGAGGAGGATCCTCGCATGGAGGAGCTCAAAATCCTTCAGTATGAGGCCCCACAGAGGGAGGCACTAACAGTGCCCATCCTGGAATGGCTGCTCCTCCACATATGGGAAACACTGGCGTTTGTGCCCATGGTGAGCAGAAAGCTCGACTCGATCTATCTAATCCACCGGAACCCAGGTTTCCAGAAAGCACAGCTGCTGCATAACTCCATTGTGGTGGAGTCGGCCATGCGTTGGCTCAAGAGCCAGAAGATGCACTCCTCTGTACCCCAGTGTAGGGAGGCCCGCACTCTGGATGCTTGTCTAACATAACATAAGATATGCCATACTGGGTCAGACCAAGGTCCATCAAGCCCAGTATCCTGTTTACAACAGTGGCCAATCTAGGTCATACGTACCTAGCAGTTTCCTCAAAAGACACAGGTTCCACAATGCTTATATTGGGTCAAGCATTGATATCCTGGGTCCCTTTTTAATAATGGCTTATGGACCTTTCCTCCAGGAACTTGTCCAAACCTTTTTTAAACCTAGCAACACTAACAGCCTTTACTACATCCTCCGGTAACAAATTCCAGAGTTTGATTACACGTTGAGTGAAAATATATTTTCTCTTATTAGTCTTAAATAGCTTACCCTGGAGCTTCATTGCATGTCCCCTAGTCTTTTATATTCTGATAACGTAAACAATCGATCTACGTTTACCCGTTCCACTCCATTCATTAATTTATAGACTTATATCATATCTCCCCTCAACCGTCTCTTTTCCAGGTTAAAGAGCCATAACCTTTTTAGCCTTTCTTCATAGGAGTATCCCTCCATCCCCTTTACCATCTTGGTGGCTCTTCTCTGAACCTTTTCTAATAACGCTATATCCTTTTTTTTTTTTTTTTAATTTAACTTTTTATTCACAACAGTACAGAACAATTTCAACACATACAATTAGGCTTACAAAGTAGTTGGCCAGGGCTCTTCAAATCACCATGTGTATTATACAAATCCATCAACAAGTGCCCGGCCACCCCTCTGCCCTATATTCCCTAAGCGAGGTTGTGTAGGGTTTTTTGAAATACGAACCCAGGGTCCTAGTAAGGGCCACCCCCTTACATCCCCCCCTCCCTCCCTCCCTCCCTCCCCCCCCCCCCCGTCTCCCCCTACCCCCCCTACCCCCCCTCCCCCCCCCCCTTTCATCCCCCACTAATACTGGATATCTTTGCGGAGGTAGCACAATACCTTTTCCCACCGCTGCTCAAAGGTGTCCACGCGTTGTCTTCGCGCTGCGGTCAACTTTTCCATCAAGTACACCTGCTGCAAGCGCTCAACACACTGCCCCACCTGCGGCGCATCCCTCTGCCGCCAGCAATAAGCCAGCTCGCAGCGGGCCGCACTCAGGCACGCCTGGATCTGCCGCTGGTCCCAGTCGGGCCCCCCCGCACTCCACCACCCCATGAGGAACCCACTCGGATCCAGCGGCACCTCCCGTCCCACCACCTCTGCAATCCACTCCCTAATCTTCCCCCAAAAGGCCTTTATCCGCGGGCACTCCCACCAGATATGGTAAAACTTACCCACACTCCCGCACTCCCTCCAGCATAAATTGGACACCCCGGGATACATCCGATGCAATCGGTCTGGGGTATAGTACCACCTCATAACCACCTTGCACCAATTTTCCCGGATAGCAATCGACAGGGGTAGCAGCCGCAACTGGTCAAACACCTTCTTCCATTGTCCCTCTTCAAGCTCCATGCCCAGGTCCCTTTCCCACTCCTGCATGTATCGATGCCTCCCCCCCATTGGCCCCTGGATCGCCCGGTAGAGCGCAGAGGTAAGCCCCGGGGATGTCCGCTTCCCATACCAAATCACCTCCAAGGGGGTATAATCCCGATCCAACCCCTCCCTCCCGAGCTTCTTCCGGAGGTAGGAAACTACTTGCCCATAGCATAGGCGATCCCCCTCTCGCAGCCCATATTGCTCTTGCAAGGTCTCAAACGGTACCCACTCACCCCCATCGAGGAACTGGTAGAAGCACCGCAACCCCCCTTTCGCCCACCGCCGAAAGCCCCCCCCCCTTCCTGCCCCGGGCGAAATTCCACCGTCTGGCACAATTCCCTCATCAGCGAGAACCCCCCTCCCCCGCCCTCCCCTACTCCCCTTCTAATCTTATCCCACTCCCCAAGCACATGGCACACATACGGACTGGCCCCCACCCCCAACCCCCTTTCCCATCCAGGGGAGCCCTGCCAAGGACCCTCCCCCCCCCCACTATGCTCCTCTAGCTCTACATAGGTCTTACCTCCCCCCCCCCCCGCCAATCCATCACATGGCGCGCCTGGGCGGCCCAATAATAAGCCTGCATATGGGGGACTCCCAACCCCCCTTCTTCCCGCCGCCGATACAACACCTCGCGCGCCACCCGAGGCGGGCGCCGCCGCCAAATGTACTGGTTCACCTGTCGCTGCAGACGCCTCATATGTACTCCCGGGATAGCCACCGGCAGGGCCTGGAAGTAATATAGGACTCGGGGGAGGACATTCATTTTGACCGATGCGATTCTTCCCAGCCAGGAGATCTCATATCCCGCCCACTGCTGTAAATCCCGCTCTATCTCCCTCCATAATTTACCATAGTTAGCCGCATACAGCCCACTAGGCTGAGGAGTGATATTGACCCCCAGGTAGCGGATAGCTCCCTCTTTCCACCGGAACGGGTAGTCCCTCTGTAGCCCTGCCAGCCGAGCCGGAGACAAGTTAAGACTCAGGGCCTCCGTCTTATCTGGGTTCATTTTGAACCCAGACACCTCCCCATATAGTCCCAGCAAGTCGAGAAGCGCTGGCAGCGACTCCTCTGGCTGCGTCACCACCAAAAGGACATCGTCTGCAAATAACGATATTTTGTGGTGACCAGTCCCCTTCTGCAGCCCTGCACCCTTCCATCATCCCGAATGGCACAGGCCAATGGCTCAATAGCAATAGCAAAGAGAAGAGGAGACAGTGGGTGGCCCTGGCGGGTCCCCCTTTCCAGCTCCAGAGACTCCGTGTACCGCCCGTTAATTTTAGCCCTGGCCCTAGGGCACCGGTATAGCGCTTGCACCCACCGCAGAAACTTGGGGCTTATACCCATCCGCTGCATCGTGAGGAAGAGAAAGCCCCAGTCCACCCTATCGAATGCTTTCTCAGCATCGATGGACAACATGGCCTCTCGCCCTTGATCTTGTATCCCCCATACAGCTTCCAATGCCCTCTTGATGTTGTCGGAGGCTTGTCGCCCCATGATAAAACCAGTCTGGTCAAGCCCGATCAACCCGGGCATCTTTGGCGCCAGCCTATTAGCCAGCACTTTGGCCAAGATTTTGACATCTACATTCAGTAGAGAGATGGGCCTGTACGACTCGCAGTAGAGCGGGTCTCTACCCCCCTTGGGCAGTACCGTGATCCCTGCAGTGAGCATGTCTGCGGACAAGTACCCGTCTGCCCTTTGTACATCGTTCGCCACCCGAACCAACCGGTCCAAGAGTTCTTCCCGGAATATTTTATAAAATGCCCCCGTCAGACCGTCCAGCCCCGGTGCCTTCCCCGCCGGCAGCCCTTTCAGGGCCAAGGCCACTTCCTCTCTGGTAATATCTGCCTCTAAGGTTTGGGTCTCCCCGTCCTCCAGGCACCGCAACTCCACCCCTTCCAAATAAGCCTCCCGGGCCCCAACCCGCTCCCCCACCGGTCTTTTGTATAAGTCCCAATAGAATTGGCGAAAACGCTCCCCAATCTGTTTCTCCGTCTTCAGCAGTTCCCCGGCCTCCCCCACTAGCCCCGTTATCGAGGTCTGAGCTTCCCGCTTCCGCAATTTGTTAGTTAATAGTCTGCCGGCTCTATCCCCCCATTCATAGTATCGCTGCCTTAGTCTCGTCATCTGGAACCCTATCTCGTCTACCTGCAGTTTGTTCAGTTCCATTCGCAGCTGATTAAGGTGCTGAAGGTCCCGTTTACTCCCCCGCCCTTGGTATTTCTCGGCCGCCTGCTTGATCTCGGCTTGAAGCACTTCCTCCTTCGCCATCCTCTGTTTCTTAAGGCGAGAGGACCACATCACTAGCCTTCCTCTCACTACCGCTTTCATCCCCTCCCACAAACCCACCGCTCCCACATCCCCCGTATCATTCAGCTCCCAATATTCCCGCAGGCAACCCTTGATATCCTGCACGACCTCCGCTTTCCTTAATAAACTCTCGTTTAGTCTCCAAAACCGAACCCCCCCCGTTCCCTCGAGCCCCCCCCACTCACCCAGGTCGGGGCATGGTCCGACCACGTGATATTCCCTATTTGCGCTTCCTGGATCCGGGGCCCCCACCCTTCCGGCGTCAAGACATAGTCAATCCTACTATAGCTGTCGTGGGGGGCTGAGTAGAAAGTATACTCCCTGCTCCCTTCATGAAGTTGCCGCCACACATCGCTAAGGCGATGCGCTGCCAAGATGCGCTTGAGGATTTTTCGGGCCTTCCCCTTCCCGTCCCCCCCCCCCCACCTGTCTGTCCCACCGAGGGTGTAGAGCCAAATTAAAATCACCCCCCATAATTAACCTCCCTTGGACATGCCTAAGTAAGAAAGACTGCACCTCTCTCCAGAATGTCGCTTGCTGCACATTAGGGGCATAAATATTAACTAGGGTAACCTGTTCGCCCTGCCACTCCCCCCCCCCCAATAGAAGTACCCGACCCGCTTCATCCCTTTCCACCCTGCCCACCCTAAACGTGCTGTCCCTTCGGAACAATACTGCCACTCCCCCCTTCTTGCTCGCCGTCGCCCCCCGCAGGCTCCCAAAGTACTGAATTGGGTATCGGGCGTTCTGCATCAACCCCTCATGTTTCCGCCTCAAATGGGTCTCCTGCAGCAGCACTATTTCCCAATCGAGCCGAGCGGCCTCCCTATATAGTTGCCGCCGCTTCTGAGGGTTATTGAGCCCTTTGACATTAAGGGACCCTATCCTCCCCATGCTAAGCCATCTTGCACCCCCCACTTTCCCCATCCAGTACCTGCTGCCCCCCCTTGCCTATCCCCCCTCCCCCCTGCCCCCCCACCCCCCCTCCCCCCTGCCCCCATCCCCCTCTCCCTCCCTGCATTACGACTCCCTCCGGAGTATCCCGCACCCCCCCAGTGACCACCCCGGGCGCTACCTCTACCCCCTTACCCCTTCTTCCCCCTCCCCATCCAGCTCCATCCCCGCTACTCCCTGCTCGCCCCTGTGTTCCCCCCCAAGAGGGGCATGGCCTTTCCCCCATTATTCGCTCACCTGCCCCCCCCCCCCCATCTCCGGCCCTCACAATACCCCGCTCCCACCATATACATCAGGATACACACAAACAGATATCCGCATTTTGTTACAATTATATAACAGTCCACAAAACAGCCTATACAGTATCTTAATCAACTAACCCCCCCCCACCCCAGAGAGCCCCCCAGTGTGCCCCCTTTCATAACTTACTCTGCTGTTAAAAGTCTCAGTCCACTGCAGTATTGCCCAGCACTGAGGGGTTGGGCTATGTATTAAGGTGTAGTTCCCTCGGGCCATGGCCCACTGTGGTGTACCTCACAAAGTCCCGGACCCACCTGGGGGGGGGGGCCCCCCCCCCAGTGCTCCAACCATCACGGGGGAGAGGCTGTCAGGAAGTCCCGGTGCAGTCAAAGTTCCACCAGCTGCGGCACTGTCAGGGAAGGTGCCGCAGACCCGATGGGGATCTCTGGGCCCTGAAAGAGGAGAGCCCCCAAATCAGGCCCCCCAGGGTAGCCCCACACCGAGACTCTCTGGATGCAACCACCGCCCAGTCGGCTTTATGAGTCTACAGAGGGTGCCCCAGCCAAGTCCCCGATGAAGCTAATTTAGCGTCCAGGGGGTTGCTCAGGCCCCTTTATCCTCTCCCAGCGGTATGCGCTCTTTGCCACCGGAGAGCCGGGTTAGCCGCCGGCTCTTACTCTCCACTCTCTGCCATTTCGTCACTGCAGGCCTCTCCTGGGGGCGTTGGCCCTTCAGCGGACTCCGCAGCTGTGCCTCCAGTATATTATCGACCCCCATGTCTCTCAAGATCTGCCAGGCCCCTTCCGCGCTCTGGAGACGGCGGGTGCTGCCCTTTACTGTCACTAGTAGGCCAAAAGGGTATAACCATCTGTACCTCCACCCTTCGCGGCGCAGCACGGATGTCACCTCTCGCAGTTCCCACCGCCGTTGCAGCGTGCCAGCCGACAGGTCCTGGTACAGCTCTATTTTGGCCCCCTCCCACTGATAGGGTCCCAGCTTCCGCGCCGCCATCAGAAACTTCTCCTTCATCTTGTAAGAGCTCAGGCAGGCAATCACATCCCGGGGTTTATTGTCTCTCGGGGGGCCTAGGCTCCAGTGGGCCCTGTCCATAAGCAGTGGTCCACTTGCCCCCTCCCCCTCTGGATCTGCCTCCTGCAGGATGGCGGAAAACAGCCGCGTCAAGGTCCCCTCGCAATCTTGGAAGCGCTGCTCCTCCGGGAGGCCCCGCACGTGCACGTTGCTCCGGCGCGATCGGTCCTCAAGATCCTCCGTTTTCGCCCGAAGTGCCTCCTGAGCTTGTCGCAACTCCGCCCAGCCGCTCCGCAAATCATTCACCGTCTCCTCTTGTTGCTCTAAGCGCTCCTCCGCCGCCTCCACTCGGGCCCCAACCTCGCGCAGGTCCTGCTTAAGCGTATTCAGCGTTTCCCGCAAATCGTTCTTAAAGGAGCCCATTTCCGCCTTCAACTCCTCCTTAAAGGCTGTGAGCCACTCTTTCAGGCTCCCCAGCGAGTCGGGCCCGCCATCAGAGTCCCCATCGGAATCGGACCGTTCCACCTCCACGCCTGCCATGCGGTCTGTGGGGCCTTTCCCGTCCTTCTCCTCCGCCCTGGCATAGGAGGAGCGGAATTTGGACAGCCGCTTTTTCGCCGACATCCTCTCCGTTGTCGGGGGTATGGAACGCTACCCGCAAATTCTGCGGAAGGGGTAAGAGTCGCTCTAAATTTTAGCTGATTTCACCAGCGCCCCGGAGCTCCCTCAGAGAGCAGCCACCATGCTCCCCGACGTCACCGGAAGACAACGCTATATCCTTTTTAAGATATGGTGACCAGAATTGCACACAATATTCAAGGTGCGGTCTCGCCATGGAACGATACAGAAGCATTATAATGTCCTTTGTTTTATTTTCCATTCCTTTCCTTATGATACCTAGCATTCTATTTGCTCTCTTGGCCGCCACTGCACATTGGGCGGACGGTTTTAACATGTTATCCACAATAACGCCTAAATCTTTTTCCTGGGTGGTGGTTCTTAATGTGGAACCTTGCATCGTGTAACCATAGTTTGGGTTGTTCTTCCCTAGGTGCATAACACTGCACTTGTCCACATTAAATTTCATCTGCCATTTTGATGCCCAGTCTTCCAATTTATCAAGATCCTCTTGCAGTTTTCCACAATCCTCATGGGTTTTAACAACTTTAAATAGTTTTGTGTCATCTGCAAATTTGATAGCCTCACTCATTATTCCCTTTTCCAGGTCATTTATGAATATGTCAAAAAGCAGCAGACCCAGCACAGATCCCTGGGGTACACCACTATTCACCTTTCTCCATAGAGAAAATTGGCCATTTAGCACTGCCCTCTGCTTTCTATCTTTTAACCAGTTCCTGATCCACAATAGTATACTGCCTCCTATCCCCTGACTCTTTAGTTTTGCCAAAAGTCTCTGATGAGGGACCTTGTCAAAGGCTTTCTGAAAGTCCAAATATACTATATCAACTGACTCACCTTTGTCTACCTGTTTATTCACACCTTCAAAAACATAACAAATTAGTAAGACAAGATCTTCCTTGTCTAAAGCCATGTTGGCTGTCTCCCATTAAGCCATGACTTTCTACATGTTCAGCAATTTTGTTCTTTATGATGGTTTCTACCATTTTTCCCGGTATTGACGTTAGGCTCACTGGTCTATAGTTTCCCAAATCACCCCTGGAACCCTTTTTAAAAATTGGTGTTACGTTGGCCATCCTCCAATCTTCAGGTATTACAGATGATTTTAACGATAGTTCACAGATTACTAATAGTAGGTCTGCAGTCTCATATTTCTGTTCTTTCAACACCCTTGGATGTATATCTGCAGGCCAGAATCCACTAGAAGTCTTTAGTCTTGACATTCAAAGCCCTCAAGACCCAGCCACTCACACCCATCAGTAAGCTGCTCCATAGCACTCCAGCCAATAGATTAAGGAGACATACATTGATGAATACCCTTGAAGTCCCTAAGTCAGTCACTAAATGTACAAAGACAACAGCCAATAGAGCCTTCTCCATGTTCGCACCTACGGCTTGGAACGCCCTCCCGGCAGAAATCCGAGCTATCTCCAATCTCCCGTTATTCCGAAAAGCTCTCAAACACCATTTGTTCCTTCTACACTACCCGGAGAATAACTCTGGAAAACACACAACCATCACCTTACCCTCCTACCTAGCCCGCCCCATTGACCAGCCTCCCTTAGAGAATGGATAATCTCCTTTCCCCTCCCTCCCTTACACATGAGCCTATGCATCTGCTTACGATCCTTTTATGTCCTGTAAGAATGTTCATAATTTGTATATAGTTTTCCCGGTTCATCCAAGTTTACTCCCCCTGTTCAATGTAAACTCAATGTGACCTGCTGCATTGCTGTATATTTTGTTTAACTGTAAACCGCACTGATTACAATAGCGCGGTATATAAGAGATGTAAATAAAAAATAAATATCATCTGGTCCAGGTGATTTGCTACTCTTCAGTTTATCTAATAGTTCTAATACATCTTCCCGATGTATCGATATTTCCTTCAATTCTTCCGCAACTTTAAATACCACTTCAGTCATGGGTTACATCCCTACATCTTCCTCAGTAAAGACCGAAGGAAAGAATTCATTCAGTCTCTCCGCTATTGCCTTGTCGCTTCTTAGTGCCCCTTTAATCCCTCTATCATCTAATGGACCAAATGACTCTCAGGGTTTTTTTTTTGCTACGAATGTACTTGAAAAAGTCTTTATTATGCATTTTTGCTTCTGCAGCAAGCTTCTTCTCAAATTCTCCCTTTGCCTGCCTTATCAATGCCTTGCATTTAACTTGCCAGTGCTTGTCCTGTTTCCAGTTTGTGTCATTTGTCTCTTTTTTCCATTTCCTGAAAGATGCTTTTTTTGGCAACAGCAGCCTCTCTGACCTCACTTTTAAACCATGCTGGCATATTTTTGGACTTCCTTCCACTTTTCTTAAAGCGTGGAATACAGCTGGTCTGGGCTTCCAAGATAGTTAAGAAAAAAACTAAAAGGAGCAGTTGCAAAGGTTAAAGACTCACATCAAGCTTGGATGTTGTTGAAAAATACTATTATCCTCATTTTATCATAGTCTCCCTTTCGAAAGTTAAAAGGTAGTACTGTGGATTTCCTTACCATCCCTCCTCCACTAATTAAATCAAACGCGATCATGCTATGATCGCTATTGCCAAGTGGCCCCCAACACCCTTATCTCTTGCACCAGATCTGGTGTTCCACTAAGGACTAGGTCCAATATGGCTTCCCCTCTGGTCAGTTCATGAACCAGCTGCTCCAAGAAGCAGCCATTTATTTCATCTAGGAACTTTATCTCCCTAGCATGTCCTGCCTTGACACTGACCCAGTCGATACCGGGGTAATTGAAATCACCCATTATTATTACTGTGCTGTAATTTTTGTTAGCTTCCTTGATTTCTTTGAGCATTTCATCATCCATTTGTTCATTCTGGCCAGACGGTCGATAATACACCCCCACTGCCATCGCCTTCCCCTTTTTACATGGAATTTCAATTCATAGAGATTCTACAGCAAATTTTGTTTTCTTCAAAACTTTAACCCTTTCTGATTCAATGCCATCTCTAACATAGAGCGCAACCCCTCCACCGATTTGATCAACTATCATTACGATATAGTTTGTACCCAGGTATCACAGTGTCTCACTGGTTGTCCTCCTCCTACCATGTCTCTGAGATTCCAATCATATCTAACCTCTTATTTAGTGCTATATGTTCTCCCATCTTATTTTTTAGACTTCTGGCATTTGCATACAAGCATTTTAGAAACTGTATTTTATTCATATTAATTTGGTTATTGGTAGGCATGGGTAATTTGGAATCTTTAAGCTCTGTCTGCTCCATACTCGAGGGCATTTGGGCTACTTTACTCTTTTTTGGAACCTCTCTGCTATTGGTAGTATCCTTCAAGTATACATTCTTCCGAACCATGCGCTCTTGTGCGGCCGTTGGCTTTCCCCTATTATCTAGTTTAAAAGCTGCTCTGTCTCCTTTTTAAAGGTTAATGTCAGCAGCCTGGTCCCATCCTGATTAAGGTGAAGCCCATCCCTTCGGAAGAGCCCCTCCTTTCCCTAGAATATTCCCCAGTTCCTAACAAATCCAAAACCCTCATTCTTGCACCATTGTCTCATCCACGCATTGAGACTCCGGAGCTCTGCCTGCCTTTTGGGTCCTGCGCATCGAACAGGAAGCATTTCGGAGAATGATACCATGGAAGTTCTGGATTTCAATTTCCTGCCTAAATTTAGCCTCCAGAACCTCCCTACCACATTTTCCTACCTCATTGGTACTGCCACTATCTAAGACCTTATCTAGGTGGTGCGTGAGGTCCGCTACCTTCGCACCAGGCAGGCATGTTACCAGGCGATCCTCACATCCGCCAGCCACCCAGCTATCTACATGCCGCCAGCTGTACATGGGCATGTACCTGAAGGACCTGGTGAAGGAGCTTGCCGGGTTCTCAGCTGGCCTCTGAGGAGCCTCTCCAGCACTTCCGGAACCTGGCCAAAGCTATCCATGAGTGCTCCAGTTAAAAGCCCCCTTACTCAAGGAAGGGAACTGCTTACAGAAACTATCTGCATATGAGGCCACCCCAGCCCCTCAGTAGGGTATGGCCCTTGTAAGCAGAAAACTTCCAGGCACCAGCCCCGGCCCAGCCTGGCAGGAGTTTTTGACTCCTTGGACATATAGCCTCTCCATCCCCAGGAGGTCGGCAGCAGACGTCTGATCCACTTTGCCCACTAGTGGCCAGCCATCACCACCAACACTTGGGCACTCCAGGTGGTTCAGGAGGGTTACCTCCTCCACCTGGCACACATGCCTCCCCCTTTCTTCCCAGAAAGAACTCACAGGACTCCACGAGGACAGGGCAGTGGAACTGGTACACCAGCATCTCCAGGGCACAGGGTTCTACTCCCATTACTACCTCATACCCAAGAGAACTGGGGGCCTTTGGCCCATTTTGGATCTGTGGGATCTAAAGAGGTTCCTGGTGAGAGTGAAGTTCAAGATGCTCTCCCTTGGAACACTGCTGCCCTTACCTCCAGCAGGGAGACTGGCTATGCTCCTCTGTTCTGCAGGATGCCTATACCCACATTCTCATCTATCCCATCCACAGGCAGTATCTCAGATTCATGGTGGGGGTGGCCACTACCAGTACAGGGTACTGTCCTTTGGCCTTGCCTCTGCCCCCAGAGTCTTCACCAAATGCCTGGCAGTAGTTGTGGCCTACCTCCATCTCCAAAGGGCCTTTGTCTTTCCCTACCTCTGTGGCTGGCTCGTAAAAAGGCTCATAAAAGGGGACACAGCCACCGAGGTGCAGCAGGCCACGGCCCACACCATCCAAGTTCTGCAACATCTGAGGTTTGTGATAAACCACTCCAAGTCCCACCTCCTTCCATCACAGTGTCTGGAGTTCATTGGGACAAGGCTAGACACTGTTCAGGCCAGAGCCTTCTTCCCTCTAGACAGGGCCGATCATCTCAGGGCACTGGCCACAGACGAACAGCACCGACCCTCAGTGTCTGCTTGCCTCCTACTATGCCTACACGGTCCATGTTACCCAGATGCCCATCTTCGTATGAGGGGGTCCAGTGGTGCCTCTGTTCCCAGTGGACAGGCCATGGGCCGGCTGTGAGGCAGAGTGTCAGTAATCTGCTGACTGGCAGAGTCCCTCGGCTGTTGGCAGACCACACAGAGTCTTCAAGCGGGGATGCCCTTTTAGACCCCCATCCCCAGGGGATCCTCACTATGGCCAGCAGCAGATTAATCTCCTTGAGCTCCTGGCTATATTACTGGCTCTCCAGGCCTTCTGCCACTGTCTGCAGCACCAGTCAGTTCTGTTCTAAACTGACAAACAGGTTGCAATGTTCTATATCAACAAACAAGGGGGCATGGGGTCCCGCACCCTCTGCCGGGAAGCAGTGGCTTTCTGCTCCTATGTGATCTGCCAGGGGATACTCCTGTGGGTGGTGTACCTTCCGGGCCAGGACAATGCCCTGGTAGACAGGTTGAGCAGGGTCCTTCAGCCGTACGAGTGCTGGCTAGACTCCAGAGTGGTCAATTGCTTCTTCCCGCTCTGGGGGACACCACTAGTGGATCTCTTTGCCAGTCCAGACAACTCCCAGTTGCCCCGCTTCTGCTCTCAGCAGCTCCACCCGTCCCTGGTAGCTGTGGATGTATTCCTCATCCCATGGTCAGAGGGCCTTCTGTATACCTTCCCGCCCAAGCTGTTGATTGCCAAAATCCTTTTCAAAGCTGTCATGGTGGCACAGGCAACCATGGCTACTGCTGCTTCTCCGCTTGTCTACGGAGGTCCTGGTCCCTCTGGGGAGTGCTCCAGGGTTACTGTCTCAGGAGAAGGGCTCCCTCCTGCACCCCAACTTGAAGTCCCTGTCGCTGAAAGCATGGCTGCTGAAAGGGTAGCCCTGGCCCCTTTCAACCTCTTGGGGGAGGTGGAGGTGGTCCTCTTGGCCTCCCATAAGACCTCCACCAGGCAGTCCTACACCTTCAAATGGCACAGGTTGTCATGGTGCACAGAGCGATGAGTGAATCCATTCTCTTGCTCAGTACACCTGGTGCTGCAATATTTGCTTCATCTGTCGCAAGCCGGACTCAAATCCAATTCCGTAAAGGTGCACCCGAGTGCTCTTGCTGTGCACCACCACTCCATCAAGAGCAAGCCCCTCTCTGTCCAGTCTCTCGTAACCCACTTCCTGCGGGGTCATCTGTTGTCTAAGCCCTCCATCCACCTACCAGCAGCGGAGTGGGACCTCAATGTGGTATTATCAACCTGCCATTTCAGTCCTTGGCTACCTACCACCTGAGGTATCTCTCATAGAAAGTCATCTTCCTGGTAGCACTCACATCTGCTCACAGGGTCAGCATGCTCCAAGTCTTGGTGGCAGAGCCACCTTACACCAGGTTCTACAAGAACAGGGTCATGCTCTGCATGCACCCCAAATTCCTTCCGAAGGTGGTGTCCCCCTTGTCCCCCTTCCACCTCAATCAGGAGGTGGTGCTCCCCACCTTCTTTTCGTGGCCTTAACACCAACAGAGCGGAGGTTGTCCTCCATACTCTGGACTGTAAGAGGGCCCTGTCCTCCTACCTTAAACGTACCCAGGGCCACCGCAAAGCTCCACAGTTTTTTGTTTCCTATGACCCCATTTGGCTGGGGAAGGTGGTGACCAAGCAGAGTCTGTTCACTTGAGTGGCAGACTGCATTGCCCTTGCCTATGAGCAGGCTGCGCTCTCGCTGGAGTACTGGGTCACAGCGCACAGCATCAGGGCCATGGCGACCTCTGTGGCAAACCTGCGCTCTGTCCCAATGACGGACACCTGCCGAGCCGCCACCTGGTCTTCAGACCATACCTTCGCAGCTCATTACTGCCTGGAGAGGGAGTCCCAGAGGGACAGTGCCTTTGGCTAGGCTGTACTCTAATCTGTTTGGGGTTTAGGCAACTCCTACCCTCCGACCCTTCTGTGTTCAGGCTACCAGAGTGCTGGTTCCTCACTGGACACATGGGCTGTTCTGGAGTCTGTATCGTTTATTTATTTATTTATTTATTACATTCTCTTATATACCGCGCTATTCTGCATCAGTGCGGTTTACATTGAACAAACTGAAATTACATTGAACAGGGCATTATAACTTGGAGATAACTATTTTACAGGGAACACGGGCAATGAGGGACTCAATTGCTGCTGCTCATGGCTCCCCTTGGGGCATCAGTGTTTTCCTATGGGCTTTCGGTAGCCTGTAGATAGGCAGCCCCATTTGTGAGGACTGGCTTCCTGCTTGTTCCCTGAGAAAGCAGTTACTCACTTGTAACAGTTGTTCTCTGGGGACAGCAGGAATCAGTCCTTACAACTCTCCCTCCTCCCCATGGAGTTGCATCCTTGATGTTTTATTTTTGCTGTCCTAGCTATGTCATCTGACTGAGGCAGGAAGTGGACCACGCATGCGTGGTGGCATCTCCCAAAGAGCTGCTTCCTGCTGTCCCCGGAGAACACCTGTTACAGGTGAGTAACCACACTGTTCCTGCTCATCAGAACTTACAATCTAGTTAAGACAGGCAACACAACTGCTGACGATAAGGACACATCTAGGGACATGGCAAAGAAACACATAGGAGACTAAGCAGATCAGGATCCAAAAGCGGCCTCGAAGAGGTGAGTTTTCAGCCTGGATTTGAAAAGGGCCAGAGATGAAGCCTGACGCACAGACTCAGGTAATTTGTTCCAGGCATAAGGAGCAGCAAGGTGGAAGAATTGAAGTTTAGAGTTGGCAGTAGAAGAGAAGGGCACAGATAGAAGGAATCTGCCAGAAGAGTGGAGTTCTGGAGGAGAGGTGTAGGGAGAGATAAGAGAGGAAAGGTGGTGAGGAGCAGCTGAATGAGTGCACTTAGAGGTCAGTAGGAGAAGTTTGAACTGGATATGGTAACGGATAGGGAGCCAGTGAAGCAACTTGAGAAGATGAGTTATATGAGCAAATCAAGGCTGGTGGAAGATTAGCCGTGCAGCTGAGTTTTGAACAAATTGAAGGGGAGAGAGAGGATTCAGAGGGAGACCATCATGGAGGTTACAATAGTCTAGATGGGATGTGACTAAAGAGTGTATTAGTGTCCTTATTAGTGTGTGTAGAAAGGAAGGGATGAATTTTGCCAATGTTATAGAGAAAGAAGTGATGGGTTTTAGCTATCTGTTGGATATGCAGAGACAGAGAGAGTACTGTGTGCAATTCTGGAGACCGCACCTTCAAAAGGATATAAATAGGTTGGCGTCTGCACAGAGGGAGGCTACTAAAATAGTTAGTGGTCTACCGTATAAAGCATATGAGGACAGATTTAAAGATCTTAATATGTATTTGTTAGAGAATAGGTGGGATAAAAGAGATATGATAGACATATTTAAATACTTCCATGTCATAAATGTACAAGAAGAGAGCCTCTTTCGATTAAAGCAAACTGCTACAAGACATCGAATGAGGGTGAAAGGGGATAGACTCAGGAATAATATGCGGAAATATTTCTTTACAGAAAGAGTGGTAGATGTGTGGAATAGTCTACCAGTGGGGGTAATAAAAACAAGGACAGTATCTGAATTCAAAAAAGTATGGGACAAATACAGAAGATCTCTTAAGGAAAGAGTAGGCTAGCTAGGCCATGTGGTATTTTTCTGCCATCATATTTCTATGTTTCTATTGACCCACCTAGTTGTTGAGCCAGTTCCCCTGGCTCAAGTTGGATAGGGCTTCTATTCCAGATACTTCCTTGTTCCCATGATGATGGGGAGGGTTCAAGCCCATCCTGGACCTGCGAAACCTATACCAGTTCCTGATACACAAGAAGTTCAAAATGATCTCACTGGGGATGCTTCTCCCATATCTTCTACAGGACAATTGGCTATGCTTCTTTTATCTAAAGGATGCATACACACACATCCCGATCCACCCGAATCACAGACAGTGCCTACGGTTTGTGTTGGGTGGCCAGCACTATCCATACCAAGTGCTCCCGTTCAGGCTGGCCTCAGTTCCACAGGTCTTCAAAAAGTGCCTGGTGGTCTTGTCACCTACCTCCAGACCATGGCGGTCTTCATCTTCCCATTTCCTAGACAACTGACTCATCAGGTAGTCCCATGCCAGACAGGTCTGGCAGTTTGCCAAGCTTACCTTTCAGGTGTTTGAGTACCTCTGCTTCATAATCAATTACCCAAAGTTCCATTTCAGTCCACACAGCAGCTGGAGTTCATTGGGGCCCTCCTCCATACCACTCGGGTGCGGCCCTTTCTACCAGAAGACCACATGCAGCAGCTGGTAGCAGTGACAGGCGATGTGTAGCAACAATAACACACAGCTCAAGGGATACCGAGGCTCTTCGGCCACATGGTAGCCACAGTGCATGTCACCCTTCACACCCATATCTTCATGTGGCAGGCCTAATGAACCTTAAGCACACAATGGAAGCAGGTGACGGACCATCTCCAGGACAAGGTTGCAGTCACTACTCCCCTGGTGCAGTCTCTCCACTGGTGGCTCCAGCTGGTGAATCTGATGCAAGGCCTCCCAGATGGCTGTCCCTCGCAAGATGCTCATGACAGACACATCCAAGCTTGGCTGGGGATCACACCTGGATGGTCTGCACATGCAGGACGTTTGGTCCGAGCAGGAAAATCTGCTTCAGATCAACTTTCCAGAGCTTTGGGCAATTGCCAATGCCCTCTGCACCTTCCGTGTGCACCTGGCCAATCAGATAGTCCTGATCTGAACAGACAACTAGGTGGCAATGTTCTATATGAACAAGCAGAGAGCACAGGCTTGTACCTCCTCTGCTGGGAGGCTGTCTGGTTGTAGAATTTCATCCTGCTGCATGGAATGGACTTCAGAGCAACTTATCTGTCCTGAAAGCTCAACAGCCTAGCGGACAAGCTCAGCCAGGTGTTTCAGCCACACGAGTGGACCTTCAAGAGGGTGGTGGTGAACCGGATCTTTCAGGAGTGGGGCACTACTGTGATGGATCCCTTTGCTACAGCACACAATGCACAGGTTGCCCGGTTCTGCTCTTGGAGGCTGGTTAGCGACTGCCTGATGTTGGATGCCTTCCTCCTCCACTGGGGGGGAGGGCTTGCTGTATGTATACTCCCTGATACCACTCATGGCAAAAACCTTCCTGAAGTTCCAGGCTGACAAAGGCTTCATGATTCTTATCGCTCCTTATTGGCCTCGACAGCTGTGGTTCCTGCTGCTACTGCAGCTCTCACAAAGGGAGCCTCCCCGTCTGGGCTTTGCTTCGGACCTCGTCTTGTAGGAGGATGGAACCTTGCTGCACTAACATTTGCTTGTTGGCCCTCAATGGTGTGGATGCTGAGCAGGTAGTCCTCTCAGAGCGCAATCTTCCCGAAGGTGTTACCAACATCTTCTGGCATCCCACAAGAGCTCCACATGCAAAGCCTATGTGCTAAAGTCTCTGAGGTTTGCTGCCTGGTGCGCAGGTAGGGCACTGGACCCTGTCTCTTGTGCCAAGACCAGCTGCTGGAGTACTTCCTGCACCTCTCTGACTCAGGCCTCAAGTCCAATTTTGGGGGGGGCCACTTAAGAGTGATAGAGGCATACCATCGCAGCTTTGGAGGGAAGCTCATTTCAGCCCAGCCTCTTGTGACTTGCTTCATGCAAGGTCTGCTCCTCTCGAAACCCCTGCTCAGACCCCCTATGGTGGCTTAGGATCTCAACGTGATACTCGCCAAGCTGATGCAGGCCACATTTGAAACGCTGGACTTGTGTCTCCTGAAATTTCTAACCTGGAAGGTCCTCTTTCTGGTGGCGGTGACGTCAGCCCGACGCATCCGTGAGCTCCCAGCCATGGTAGCTAACCGTCCATACCCAAGGTTTCACTAGAACAGGGTGGTTCTCAGTACACACCTCAGCTTTCTGTCAAAGGTGGGTTCTGCGTTCCACCTCACTCAGTCAATAGTCTTATTGGACTTTCTTCCCCCTGCCTCATGCCAACAGGGGAGAGGCAGAGTTGCATACCTTGGACTGCAAACTAGCTCTAGCCTTCTACTTGCAGTGCACGAAGGCACACCACCCGTCCATCCAGCTGTTCGTTTCTTTTGACCCCATTAAGCTGGACATCACTGTCTCAAAACACACTCTACCCCTTGGGCTAGCGGACTGCATCGCTCATGCCTATTCCCAGGTTGGCTTGCACTTTGAGGAGGTCATGTCATGGCCCACAATGTCTGTGTGATGGCTGCATTGGTGGCCAACCTCCACTTTGCTTCCGCTGAGGAAATCTGCAAGGCTGCTACGTGGTCTTAGGCCCCATTACTGTCTTGATGGGGATTCCTGATGGGAAAGCAATTTTCACCAGGCTGTGCTCTGGCATCTCTTTAGGTCTTAGAGCCAACTCCTGCCCACTGGCCCTTCTGTCCATCCAGGCTACCTGCAAAAATCTCTCAAATGAGTCTCTTGGAGGACTACCTTGCTGTTCTTCCTAGTTTCTCCAGTTGGTTGCCCCTGTTGAGCTGTTGATCTCCTCAGGTTCCTATAGTCTGTAGCTTGGGAGTCCCATATGTGAGGACTTATTTCCTGCTTGTTAACTAAGAAAACATAGTTACTCATCTGTAGCAGGTGTTCTCTGTGAACAGGAATAAGTTCTCACAACCTTCCCATCTCACTGGGAAGTTGCCTTTTCTGGCTCCTGATATGTTATTAGACTGGAGAAAATGGCACTGCAGCAGGCAGGAAGGCAGGCATGCATACGTGGTGTACCTCTCATAGGTTTCCCTTTGGAAGCTGGGGAGTGTTCCCATGCAGGGCTCTGTCAGCAACATCATCTATACGTGAGGACTTATTCATGGTGTTCACGGAGAACACGTGCTACAGGTGAGTAACTACACTAATCACAATGATAGTATGGATCAATTGATGAAGAGGTGGCACTAAATGTTAAATTGAGTAAAACAGGGTTACATTTTCATAGAAATCGAAATTCATCATGGAATTTTTATGGATAGAACTTCCATATGTGAAGGGAAACAGAATGATTGAGAATGAATTACCATCTACCTGCCCAGAATGATAAAACATAATAAAAAGGCAACAGAAATTGGGGAAACTAATGCATTTGGCATCAAACTAATGGGAGATCTCTAACCCCTATATAACTGGATTTGTCACATCAGGACATGCTAGATGGGTAAAGTTTCTAAATGAAATAAATGATTGCTTCGTGAAGTATCTGGTTAACAAAATGACAAGGGGGGGAATTATTTTGGACCTAGTCCTTAGTGGATCACAGGATTTGGTGAGAGAGGTAACAGTGGGGGGACCATTTGACAATAGCAATCATAATATTCAAGTTACTAAGTCAAATTTGATCATGAGGACACTAAGGAAATCTACTCCACTAGCATTTAACTTTCAAAGGGAGTCTGTGATAAAATAAGCAAAATGGTTAGAAAAAAAACAAAAAGGAACAGCTTCAATGGTTAAAAGTTTACATTGGGTATGGACACTATTTAAAAATACCATTTTGAGAGACTTCTGGTGTAGCCATGGAGGAAGGATGTGGGTGAGAGCATGCTCCAACCTGCACTGATTAAAACTGGTAGATTCAGTTGTCTCTGGGAAAATTTACAGAGGAGAAAAGGCGGAGACATGCCAAAGGTGGTAAAAACAAAACAAGGAACCACTATTAAGGAATTGTACGCGGCGAGAGCAGGCATGGGGAAGAATAACCCCAAGGATATGAGGGTCCTGCCTGCGCCAGCGTTGCCAGCTTCCTCATTGGGGACCCGTGAAACAGATAGAGAGGAGGAAAGTCAGGCGGATCTGACAGCGATATTGAAGGAAATGCGAGAGTCGAAGGAAGAAATCGTGGAGAGAGTGCTCACAAAGTTGAAGGAAATGTTTGATGGGATTGAGTGACGCTTGGAGGAGGTGGAGGCCAGTCAGCAAAACGGAAGATAATCAAACGGCTCTTCGGCGCATGGTGGCCTCACTACAACAACAAGTGAGCTGGCTCCACTCAAAGACAGGACATGGAAAACAGAGATAGAAGGTCTAATGTAAGAATTTTTGGTGTTCCAGAGGGGGCGGAGGGAGAGGACATTGTAAAATTTGTGAAAGACATGTTTTTAAAATGCTTCCTGGACCCCCCCTCCCCTCTTACTGATGCCATTTGAAATGGAAAGATCACAGAGAATTGAGGCCTAGGCCAGAGCCGTCGGCAAAGCCACAAGCTCTTATTGTGAAGCTGCTCAGGTTCCAGGACAGAGAACATGTAATAAGAGCAGCCAGAAGATCAAAATTTGTACTTTGCAAGGACTGGAAAGTATACGTATTCCCAGACTTGGCGGCGGAAACAGTTAAACGAAGGAAAGAATTATTGAAGGTAAAAGATTCCCTGGCAAAAAAGGGAATCCAGGTGGCGATATGGTATCCAGCGAGGCTCACGATGGTGGTGAGGGAGAACAAGGAGATTCTTCTGCTCCCCGGATGCTTTGGAAAAGTTCCTAAAGTCGCAGAGAGGAATCCCTAGAGGGAGCGAGGAAGGGAACAGGGAGAAAGCGAGTGTGTTGACCTTGATAGAGCCTGTGGAGGAGCAGATGGCGACGGCGGAGTGAGAGTACTACAAGGCGGACATGCGGTTCGCTGAATCATCAGTGCAAATACACGGAGATGAGAGGAGCGGATGAGCTCCAATTTCACATGGAGCGTAGTAATGAGACTGGGGGATGAGGGGAGGGAGAATATGTGTTAAGCTGTGGAAAAGGGGAGTAGGAGCTTGTATGTATGGGGGAATGGATATGGGGAGAAGGGAGGGGGAGGATGACTGACAACTGAGGGGATGGCGAAGTGGAAAACACTTTCTTGTTCTCCCAGGGGTAGTAGAGGGGGAGGTAAAAAGCTGCTGGATGAGGAAATTGAGAGGGAGAGAAGGGAAGGGGAATAGGTAGAAGGTGCGAGTTGAGAAGGGCGGTGGGGAAAAGACGATAGGAGGTCAATAAGCATAAAAACTGTGAGGGGGGTTTGGTGGAAGATGTTAAATGGTATAGTGGTTTGTTAAGTGTTGAAATTGTTGTGTTTATGCTCGTGCGGTTGGGGGCCCAGTGGATAAGGAGGGGGACAGATACCCGGATAAAAGCTAAATTTAACAATGTCAACAAAGGAAGGGTATAAAATAGCCACCCTCAATGTGCGGGGAATTAATAGCCCTATAAAGTGGAAAAGGATACTTACTCAATTGAACAAAGTCAAGGTGGATATTGCCATGCTGCAAGAGACACACCTGACAAAGGCGGAACATGAGAAATTAAAAGCCCAGATGTTTGCGCAAATGTTTTATTCGTCTTATAACACCAAGAAAAGGGTGGTAGTAATTCAAGTACATAAGAGGGTTTTATTTATCCTTCCCATTGTATCCCCCCCCCTGTTGTGTAAAGAACAGTGTGGGTAGTTGGAAGGGTGGACCAAAATGGAGTGTCATTTCTTAATTTATATGCCCCCATTGGAAGGAAGGGTTCCTTTTTTAAGAAAACTCTGCAGGAATTTGGGGAAAAGGCGAAAGGGGATTGGATAGTAGGGGGAGACATGAATTGCACTTTGGGACCTAGAGACAGGTCCCATTTCCAGGTAAAGCTACATGGAAAGGAGGGAGTAGAACTAAGAAAAGGGATGGAGGAATTTGATTTGGTGGACATTTGGCGATGGGAGAACCCTGGGGGGCGGGTTACACCTCAAGGCAGGAGACGTACTCTTGTCTAGACTATTTGTTGGGAAAATGGGGGCAACTAGGGGCGCTGGAAAAGATAACTATCCACCCTATAGTGATATCAGATCATGGGACGGTTACAGGGATGTGGGTCCAGCGGGGGAGGGGGAAAGGATGGGAGGATGGAGGGGTAATGTTTCATTGATACAATCAGAAGAGGGGAAGGCTAAATTCAGGCAGGCCTGGCGGGAGTACCTGGAGATGAACGATAACAGGGAGGTGCCTGATTCCATGGTATGGGATGGGGGAAAGCGTTTATGAGAGGGGTGATGATCCAGTTTGGGAGCCAAAAGAAGAGAGAAAGGGAGAAAGAGAGGCAAGCATGGGTAAAAGAGTTGGAAGAGTTGCAGAAAGAACATAGTAGAACCGGAGCAAAAGCCACCCTGCAAAAGTTATGCCGGATACGAGTGAGAATCAGCACGTTAGACTTGGAAGGAGTGGACAGGCTCATGAGGGTATCTAAGAGGAATTTAATGGAGGGGGGAATAAAGCTGGATGAATGTTGGCGAGGCAATTGCAGAGGAAGAAGTAAAGTCGGATAGTGACAGAGATTGTGGGTAGAGAGGGATGTAGGGTAGTGCAGAACCAAGGGATTTGTAAAGAATTTCGACAGTTTTATGAGCAATTATATAGAGGGCAGGAGGGGATCAATAAGGAGTTGATTGACAGATATTTGAATAAAATCTAATTGCCTAGGGTGGAGGAAGAGATGGCGGCCTGGTTAGGGAGGCCTATTAGTGCAGAGGAAGTGGTCGGAGGAATTAAGAAACTCCCCAAAGGGAAGCTGCAGGTGATGATGGATATCCGACGGAATATTTCCATATAATGCAAGAGGAGATAGCACCATTCCTGACCCGGCTTTTCACGGAAATTATGCAAGGTAATTTGATTCCGGAGTCTATTACTCAGGCTAACATCTTGGTCATCCCTAAAGAATGGCGGCTGCCTAATAGATGTGAGAATTACAGGCCTATTGCATTAATCAATAGTGATGCGAAGCTATATGCAAAGATTCTGGTGAATAGGCTAGATGGGATCTTGCCTGATTTGATTCACCCTGATCAGACAGGGTTCATTAAAGGAAGGGCAATTGCAGCTAATGTGAGGAGGGCGGTTGATCTACTCCACCTAGTCAAGGTTAAGAAAACACCAATGCTGGACGTCATCAGGGCGAATGGCAGTGTAGCTGATTAGCTCCGCCATCAAAGCCTGCACAAGGGGGGGGGGGGGGAAGCTTCCAAATGACCAACTAAAGAGGAGCGTGGAAGAGGCGGTAGGAGCA
Source organism: Ichthyophis bannanicus (assembly GCA_033557465.1). NCBI lineage: Eukaryota > Metazoa > Chordata > Amphibia > Gymnophiona > Ichthyophiidae > Ichthyophis > Ichthyophis bannanicus. The sequence continues at coordinate 66,324,616 of CM066045.1, read as the reverse complement.
GAGCAGTCCCAGAGCAGGGCGAGGCTAATAGCGGGCGTGTCGTGCCCTGCAGAAAGCAGCAGCGAAACGCTGAAGCGGAGAGCCGCATGGTGAGCCCGAGAGGCATGATGCAGGGCCGCCTGGAGAGAGGAGCTGCGGTCCGGAGTCCTGTGTGAGGCCTGGAGCGAGGATCAGGGGCCTGAAGTGAAGAGTGCAGGTGTGGTGCTGGCCATAGTATTGCAAGAGAGCTGGTGAGTGCACGAGTGAGACGGTATCCAGGGGGACTGGAGAGCAGCAGTTGTAACCAAGCTCAGTTGGGGGAAGTAGTGTGGCGGCCGGGAGAACATGTGGCACTACAGGAACCCGGAGTGTACAGCAGTGGAGGGCAGAAGAGTGGTTTGGAGGAGCAGGGAGTAACAAAAGTGCCTACAACACTGGAGAGAGAGGGAAAGGAATCAGTGCAATATAGATAGCACTAGTGTGGTGAAGAAGTGGAGGAAAGACCACATGTTGGATTGTAAAAGAGAGAACTGCTGTAGGGGCATGGGAGATAACATCCAGAAGTGCAGCCTGACCTGAGAGGGGAGCTGGTAAACACACGGCACAATAAAGGAGTTGTCCAGAGCTAACACAGGATAAGAGTATAGTACAGTGCAAAGTATCAGATTTCCAATTCTAATCTGACAAAGGCAGCACCCCTAGTGGGGCCAATGTTTATGTTTGTTTATTGAGGTGCTTAATAGACTGCCTATCACAACAGCGTCTGAGCGGTTTACAAAATACAATTAAAAGTTGCTGAAGAAAAATTAGGAAAGGAACGCCATAATACGACAGGAAAGGAGAGAGAGGAGTAAGAATTACAGCTAGAGTATAGAAGCAAATTCAGGGATCATCATCATGGGGGTGGTGAAAGAGGACATGGAGGAGGAGAGAGGCCAAAAGCTAGACAGAAGAGGTGAGTTTTTAGGTTTGCTTTGAAGGTTTTAAATGAGGGCTCTAGGCGGGGGTCTGGGGGGAGCGAGTTCCATAGTCGGGGACCAAGGAAATAGAAGGCAGAGGAGCGGGTGGATTCTAAATGGGCTTGGGAAGGGGAGGGTAAAGTTAGGTGGTTCATGTGGATAGTGCAGAGGGAATGGTGAGGTGTATGGAGGCGGACCAAATCGGCAAGGTAAAGGGGAGTGCCAGTGTGAATAGACCTGTGAACTGTACTGAATACGAAAGGAAATCGGAAGCCAATGCAGACGAATGAGAAGGGGGGTGATATGATTGAAGCGGGAAGAGCAGGTGAGGATATGGGCAGTCGTGTTGTGAACTCGTTGCAGACGTTGAAGTTGGGATTGGGGGACACTGGCTAAAGAAACGTTGCAATAATCGAGGCGTGAGACAACAAGGGAGATGAGGAGGGTGGTCATAGCGGTGAAAGAGAGGAAGGGACGAACAGATCGAAGTTGTCTTAAGGTGTCTTGATGATCACGGAGACATGGCTGTCTGATTGTGACAACGCTCTCATGAATCAGATGCTGCCACCAGGATTTTCTCTATATACATGCCACAGGACCAATCAGAAAGGAGGCGGAACGCTCATCCTTGCCAAAGCTGATCTACATTTCAAGCTGCACAGCACCTCCAGCTCAACCCACCTTGACTCTCTCACTATATCTAATGAGCTCTGCACAATCAACCTACTATACCGGGCACCTACACCATCACCAGAGGACCTATCGGCAATAATTGAGCTTGCATGTAACACATCCACTCCATGCTCTCCAAATTGGTTAATTGGTGACTTCAACTTACCATCTCTTCAAGACAACCAGACAGCAGCATTTCTAGATGCCCTAGAAGAACTAGGTTACAAACAATATGTTGACTCTCCCACCCACATCTTCGCACCTCAGACCAACGCCACTACATCCCAAGTCCTCGCACTGTCCATAACACCAGTGCCCTGGTCCGATCACAATCTACTCAGATTCCACATACCCATAAGTACATTCAACAAGAGTCGAAAGATAACCAATACTACCAGAACCCCAACAGCCCGCTTCCGACCACTCAACCAGAGTATAGTCCTAGAGAATCTCCGACCCTTTATGACCAACACAACCCTCAACTTAAACGATCTCATATCCAAATGGGACGAGAACCTTAGAGCTGCCTCCCGTCCATCATACACCGAAAAGAAAATAAGACAACGGGAACATGCACCATGGTTCTCCAATGACCTACGAACATCACTCCACCTACGCAAACTTGAGAGACGGTGGCGCCAAACCCACTCCCCCGAGACACATGCTGCATACAACTCATACTTAATTACGCACCGTGAGAAGATAATGCAGAGAAGGAAACTTTACCACACAAATATATTAAAACGTTCCATCAATAAACCACATGCCCTGTTCAATATTGTAAAGTCTATAACAGGGGAACCGGTGTCAGCTCAACCATCAATGCCTCAACCACAGGACTATTCAAACTATTTACAATCAAAGATGATTAAGACCAACACAAACATAAAAGTCAGCATCCTCTTCGTATCGCCTGAAGCACTCCAAGCAACACCATTATGCAATTTCACCATGGTATCTAATAAAGAGGTTGAGGACATCATAGCCTCTATCAACCCCAGCACTGCACCCAACGACCCCTGCCCAGCAAGCTGGATCAGGGAACTTCGACACGACCTAAGCCAAATCCTGAGCAAAATTCTGAACCAGTCCTTTTTAACTGGTTCGTTCCCGCAGAACCTAAAACACACCTCAATCAGGCCACTACTGAAAAACAGCAGACTAGACCCATCCAAAGTGGAATCGTTTAGACCAATCTCGGGCATCCCCCTGCTTGCAAAGATCATCGAAAAAGCTGCTCAACAACGAATCCAGCATCATATCGATACTGAAGCACCGCTAGATCCTTCCCAACACGGCTTCAGGGAAGCACACGGAGTTGACACCGTCCTTACAACCCTCTTCAATGACTTGGTCACAGGAATAAACACCCAACAAGGATTCGTCCTCATCTTTCTGGACATCTCTGCTGCCTTTGATTCTGTGAACCATGATATACTCTTACAACGCCTAAAAGAAAAGGGGATTCAAAGCACAGCACTAGAATGGTGCAAATCTTACCTATCCAATAGGTGGCAACAAGTCAAGGCAGGCCACACATCCTCAGAACCATTTCTGCAGACACAGGGGGTGCCTCAAGGCTTGTCCTTATCGGCACTGATGTTTAATATCTACATGCAGCCGATATGTGACTTGATCCGATCCTTCAACGTACAATGCCTTGCTTATGCAGATGACATCCTCCTTTACATGCCATTCACAATTGACCAACCAGTGCTCTCCCCAATAATAAGATGCTTCGAAGCTGTAGCTGACTGGCTGTTGACACAAAATCTACGGATCAACCATGACAAAACTGATGTTCTATTCGTCACGAGGAACCGGAAGTTCATACCTCCCCCATCACTACAGGCCAACGATGCAGAGTTGAAATCCAAATCCACTATCCGTTATCTAGGCATCACGCTCGATCAGCACCTTGATATGACAACACATGTAAAAAACGTCACAAAGGCAATATATCATAAGATCAGAACGCTGCGTCACCTTCGCCCTTTACTGGATTTTACCGACTACCGGACAACCTTCCAGGCATTAGTCCTCCCACATCTGGACTTCGCTAACATCATCCTCCACGGACTCTCACAATCAACCTTAAATCCGCTCCGCCTAGCTATGAACGCAGCTGCAAGGGTCCTTTCTGGATCGTCAAGATTTGACCACATAACGCCAATCATGAAAGAACTGCATTGGCTACCATTACATGCCAGACTCCAATACAAGTCAATAGTCCTTACATTCAAAGCCCTAAATAGCCACCCTTCTACGCCAATCAGCAAGCTAATCCACAGTACCCCGGAAAATAGAAACAGGAGACCTACAACAATGAACACCTTAGTAGTCCCCAAGACGACGACAAAATGCACAAAGACAACCTCCAACAGGGCCTTCTCCATATTTGCTCCTTTAAACTGGAATGCCCTTCCCCATGAAATCCGTGGCATCAAAAGTCTAGCCCCATTCAGAAAAGCCTTGAAACACCACCTGTTCACAAAATTCTACCCGGAAACAATCCGAGGTATACACTCAATTGGCAATCTACCCGCATGTCCCAGCCACCCTAACACAAACAGAAAATGGTTAGCCTACACATAAGTCCCACCGCTAACCATCACACGTGTACTATCCACCCACAAATGCACATGTAACAACTAGATGAGTTAGAGAAGTGTACATAGTATAAAGTTAGCTTATAAATAGTTTTCCCGGTTTTCTCCATGTTTAATATCCTGTTTCACTGTAAACTCAATGTTTCCTGTATGCATTGTAGTATGTTTTTGTTCGATGTACACCACACTGATTATAATAGCGCGGTATAGAAGAAATGTTAAATAAATAAATAATAAATAAGGTGAGAAAGCAGCGCTGAACTACAGATGAGATGTGGGCTTTGAAGGATAAGGAGGAGTCGAGGGTCACACCAAGGTAGCGCAGAGAGGTAACGATGGGGATAGGGGCGGAAGAGAGCAGGGGAGTGAGGGAGGGGTCGGGGCTACCAGCAGTAAACCAAATGGCTGAAGTTTTAGAAAGATTGATATGTAAGAAATTAGAAGAGAGCCAAGATGCCACTGAGGAGAGACAGTTGTCAAAGGGAGTGATATCGGGGGAAACCGAATCGGTGTGGTAGAGGAGAAAGATATCGTCGGCGTAATAGTGAGCGGAGACACCGTGTTGAACAAAGAGGGCGAGAGGAGCCAGGAAGATGTTAAAAAGAAGGGGAGCGAGGACAGAGCCCTGGGGGACACCACAGGGAAGGGGAGTGGAGGGGGAAGAGAGAGAACCAGTAGAAACTGAGAAAGACCGACCAGAAAGGAAAGAATGAAACCAATGGAGAACAGTGCCGGCTATGCCGGCATCTTGAAGGCGTGAGAGGTAACGGTGGTCAACAAGTTTGAATGCAGCAGAGAGATCAAGAGAGACAGCGAGAGTGAAGAGGCCATGATCGTGGGCAGTGTGTAGTACGTTTAGAAGTGAAAGAAGAACGGACTCTGTGCTGTGACCGGGACGGAAACCTGATTGTCGTGGGTGAAGGGTGAGGGAGGCTTCAGGTGAGAGGTCATTTCAGTGAAAACAAGTTTTTCTAGAAGCTTAGAAAGAAAAGGGAGGTTAGAAAAGGGACGCCAGCTGGAGATGGAAGAGTGATCTAGTGACCCCTTTTTTAGAATAGGGCGGATAATAGCGTGCTTCCAGGGGGTGGGGAAGACACCAGTGGAAAGACTAGTGTTAAGGCTAGAGAGAATGTGGGGGGAGAGAGCTAGGGAGGGATCTGGGAGGGATCTAGGAGCCAGTGGGAGGGAATGGGATCGGAGGAACAGAAGATTTTTTGAATGGAGTTAAAGGTCTTGGAAAGGGCGGAGACAGAGATGGGCTCAAAAGACGACCATCGATGGGAAAGGGAGGGGGAGGGAGTGAAGGGAAAGAGGACGGAGAGGTAGCACCTGAAGCTGGAGGGGGAGGAGAAAGCGGGGGGAGGACAACAGGGAAATGAGAGGCGGAGGGAAAGGACTTTAGAGGAGAAGTATGTTGCCAGAGAGGCAGGTTCAGGAGTGACTGGGGGGAGGGAGGGAGTAGAGAAAGAGTGAGGAGCAGATAGGGAGCGGAGAACAGAGTACAATTGGCGGGAGGAGTTGGCAGAAGTGGAGATAAGGGAAGAGAAATAATCCTTTTTGGCGGTGTGGAATGAGAGACAATATTGACGATGACAGGTACGGAAGCGGTCCAAGAGAAGAGGAGAGGGGTGTTTGCGCCAAAGTCATTCAGCATGACAGATGTCTGCAGAGAAGGGAGAGACTGGGGTAAAACCAAGGATGGTGACGAGGGTGACAAGAAGGTGGATGGGGCTGGAGAGGGGCCAGACTATCAAGAGCGGTTGAGAGGGCTGAGTTCCAGGTGTCAACTTGGATGTTTACGGGGAGGAGATGAAAGTCAGGGGGGAGAAGGGTATCAGAGGAGGGGAACTGAAGAAGAGTATTGGCATTGATACGACGTGAGAGCCGTGTAGGCACAGAACTGGGTCGTGGGTCAGAATGGGAGGAAAGGAGGGGAGAGAGAGGGAGGAGAAGAGGCAAAAGTGATCTGTCCAGGGGAGGGGTAGGGAGGAAGGAGAAGAGGACAAAGGAGGAAGCCTTGGAAAAGATAAGAAGGTCAAGGGTGTGTCCAGCTGAGTGGGTAGGAAAAGAGACAGTTTGAAGAAGGGAAAGATCTGACAAGAGGGAGAGGAACGCATGATCACGGGACGAGGAGGGAGAGTTTTAACATGGACATTGAAATCTCCAAGGATCAGAAGCTGGGAATAGAGAAGTGAGGCCTCAGAGATGGTAGAAAGAAGAGAGTCCCAAACCGGGGTTGATATAGATGGAGGGGCATAGATGAGGAGAAGATGAAGCGGTGGGGAGGTTGCAAGGCGGAGGAGTAGAGATTCAGGGTAGCAGAGAGCTGAAGAAGTTTGCTCTTGAAGGGGGAGGGAGGAGCGATAGAGGACAGCAAGACCTCCACCACTCCTACCCCGACGAGGGGCAGATAGAGCGGAGAAACCCGGGGGTAAACAACGGTTGAGAAGGGGTTCCTCACCGTCTTTCAGCCATGTTTCGGTTAGAAAAAAAAAAAGAGGTCAAGATTGTGTTGGGAGGTAAGATCAAGAATCAAAGTAGACTTTGAGCGTAGGGAGCGACAGTTTAGGAGTGCAAGCTGAAGGAATAGGAGGGTTTGGAGGGAGGATGGAGTTGAGCGATGGGGAGAACAATAAACCAGGTTAGTGAGGGTCCGGGAGTAGGGGCCGGGGAAGGCTGGGACAGCGGGAAGGGGACGCCAACCCCAGTGGACTAGGATAGCAGACATGGTGAGGGAAGCAGAACACAGCAGGAGACAGGATAGGAATGAAAGGAGAGAGAACTTACTGAGTGATTGTGGAAAGGAGGCTGGAGAGGACTGGATAAGAGTGTCAGAGACATTAACTGAGGTACTGAACCCATTTGCTAATCAGAAGTCCGGCACTCCGTCCGGGGGAGGGAGCAAAACAAAAAAAAAAAGTGAGCATGGACAAGGCAAACGGCAGTCAAGCAGTGCAAAAGAAATTGGCGGAATACAGATCCTCATATGCGACAACCAGAGGAAGAAAAGAGTGGGAGAAGGATGGCAGATTACAGCACAAAGGACCAACTGAGCAGGAGGAGGAGATGGAACGAGCTTGTAGCCCAGGAATGGGGGCAATGCTAAAAGGATGGTTAACAGAGCTGAAAAAGGAGATCAAGATGGAACTCAGTGGAGTAAAAAATGAACTGAAGGAGTCAATACAGACTCTGAGGCAAGATATTGTGGACATGGGTAACCGTGTAGAAGAAATAGAGAGCCAGGAGAATAGCTAGAGGAACTGCAGAAAGGGTGGGAGGAAATGAAAAGCCTGTAAGCAGAACAACAGATGAAATTGGAAGATTTAGAAGACCGCTCCAGAAGATGTAACCTTAGAGTGCGAGGCCTCCCAGAGGAACTGCAGTATAAGAACTGTGAAGAGGTGATGGGGAAATTTTTCAGAGCCGTACTGCATTTTGGAGATCCCGAAGAAGGGGGAGAAGTAGAGAGCATCAAAATTGAGAGAGCACATAGAGGTCTGGGGCCGGTCAGAGACAATAGACCACGAGATATTGTAGTGTGCTTAAGCTCATTTAAGATCAAAGAAAAGTTGCTGAGCGCAGCCCGAGCAGAGTGACAATTCCTCTGGGAGAAGCACAAGCTTGAGTTGTTCCAAGATTTATCTTTGGGCACACTGCAGCGCAGAAGAAACCTTAAAGAGGTGACGGCCTACCTACAAAGGGAAGACCTGAGATATAAATGGCTGTTCCCATTTGGCTGCTGATGACAGTAAAAGGGAGGTCCAGAAAAGTGCAGACAAGTGAGGAAGCCTGGAAAGCACTTAAAGACCTGGTACTATCGAACCTTCCGGAGGGGAGAGGACGACGGCCAGTACATCTACAGCAGCTGTGACCAGTGCGAAGAGGGATAGTCTAAGGTGGCACAGAGTTCCAGCGGCAGGGAGAAGGCTGGCAAGGCTGAACAGAGAGAGCACGGGAGCAGCGCCAGAAGCGGAGACTGGAGCTGGTTGAAGTGGAGGACATGATCAAATTATGCACATGATGTTGAAGTTGTATAGGGGGAGGGAAGGTTAGACATAATTTAGGATCGGGAGGGGTGGGGAGTGGAGTGGATCTGGATAGTATTCCTGGCCATAAAGGCTGTCTGGGGATGGCAGGGGTTTAAGAGGTGAGGAGAGGGGGGCGGAGAGTAGAGAGAAGTGGGGCCATCAACGGAGGGGGCAGAGAGCGGGGGTCCAGGGGAATGGAGGGATAAGAGACAGCCACGGCCTGACAGTTCATCACGGTAATGGAAGAAGAATATCCTTTGAGGAGAGGGGGGATATGGGTGGGTGGTAGGGTGGAGGGGGGAGGGGAGAGGGGGGAGGGGAGAGAGGTGGGAGGGGAAGGGCTAGAGAAGGGAAGGAGTGAGAAGCAGGGGGAGCGAAGGGGGAGGGATAGGGCTTAGGTGAACTGAAAATAGTTACATTTGAATGTGAAAGGTTTAAATTCACCCTTTAAGAGACAGAAATTATATAAGGAACTATCAAGGCAGAAAGCATCACTTGTTTTACTGCAAGAGACACATTTGCTACGGAGACATGAGTCAGTGGTGAGACCAAAGGGGTATACTGAGCTTTTGTTTGCTTCTAATATGAGGGAGCGGAAGAAAAGGGGGATGGCATTGCTAGTAAGTAGGAAACGTAAGGTAGAGGTCCATATGATAGTTCAAGAAAGAGGGGGGAAGATATCTGCTGGTGCAAATGAGGATAGGGGAGGAATGGTTCTGTGTGATCAATGTGTATGCACCCACAGGGACGCAAAAAGAATTTTCGGAGGAAGTGGATAAGAAAGTGAGTCTATTGGGGGAGGGAGCGAGGATTTGTGGAGGGGGATTTCAATATGCCCTGGGAGGTTGGGAGAGACTCTACAGGGAAGGGGGAAGGGAGGAGAGCAGACAGGAAGCAATATCAGAAGTTCGTAAAGGACCATGATTTGATTGATGCGTGGCAATTGATTAACCTGGCTAGGCGACAGTATTCTTTCTTTTCAGTGGTGCATGGCACCTACTCCAGGTTGGATACCATCTGGGTAGGGAAAGAGATAGCGGGTAGGATACGGGGGGGGGGGGGGGGAGAAATGGAGCTGATTATGTGGTCTGATCATGCACTGGTGATTGTGCGCTTGAGCTGTAGGAGAGAAAACAAGGGGGTGCAATATTGGAAATTGGATGAGGTCTTATTGGGAGATCATAGGGTGGTGAAGGAGCTGGAGATGATACCAGAATATTTCAAAAGAAATGCGAATGGAGAGGTAAAGGCGGGGGTGGTATGGGATGTTTTTAAGGCGGTGGTGCGAGGCATCTTGGTAAAATTGGGGGCGAGAATAAAGAGGGAAAGGGAGGGAAAGGAATTACAACTGCGGCAGAAGTTGGTCAGGTTGGAAGGGGCGGATGCCAAGGATAGTGGTGGGAAGTATAGAGGGGAGGTGCTGGAGACTAGGGCTAAGCTTAATGCGTTGGAGGCTGAAAGGATTCATTTTCAGTTGCAATTATTGAGGCAGGAATTTTTCGAAGGGGGAAATAGGGCGGGAAAGTACCTGGCGCGGCGCTTACAGCAGAAGAGGAATAGGCAACAGATAACACAGCTTAGATGTCGGGGCGTGGTGGAGAGAGATGAGCAGAAGATAAGAGATGAGTTTGTGGGTTTTTATCAGAGACTATATGAGGCAATACCAGATAGGGCAGAGGGGGACATGAGGGATTATCCGGAAACAGCAGGACAAACATTTGGAGGAAGGGGAGAGGACGACACTGGATAGAGAAATACAGGTAGTAGAAGTGGAGCAGGTGATCAGGGACTTGAAGCCAGGAAAGGCCCCAGGACTTGGACTCATGGCGAGCTTCTATAAAAAATTTAAAGGAGTGTTGTTGACACCCTTGACGCAATTGTTTAATTTACCAAAAGAGGGGGAACGGTTAGCGGAGATGATGGGGTGGGCAGGAGTAACTCTGATACATAAAGAGGGGAGGGATCCTCTGGAGTGCACGTCATACAGGCCGATTTCGCTGATAAATATAGTTGCGAAGTTGCTGGCCACAGTATTAGCGGGCAGACTTAATAGAATACTGGGTAAGTTAGTTCATGAAGATCAAGTGGGGTTTATACCGAGGAGGCAGGTATCTGATAATATCAGGAAAATTTTGAATGTTATATGGACAGCGAAACGGGAGCCTGATCAGGCAATACTTCTCTCGCTGGACGCAGAAAATGCGTTCGACCAGGTGTCGTGGAAATTTCTGTTTGCAGTGATGGGGTACATGGGCTTTGGTAAAGGCTTTGTGGAATGGGTGAAGGCGTTATATGCGGGGCCTAAAGCGTGCGTGAGAGTGAATGGGGGTTATTTGCAATTTTTTCCCCTGGAGCGGGGAACCAGACAGGGGTGCCCGTTATCACCGCTGCTATTCGCATTATCCTTGGAACTATTAGCAAGGAAGATATGGCGGGGCCAAGATATTAAGGGGGTAAGGGTGGGGCAGAAAGAATACAGAATGGCAATATTTGCGGACAATATATTGCTTATGATTACTAGGCCTATGGAGACGCTGCCTGCCATTATGAGGGAGGTGCAGGAGTATGGGGACTTGGCAGGTTTCCAAATAAATTGGAGTAAGTCCGAAATCTTAAATTTGACAGGGGGAATAAAGTTGCAAAGGAGTTTGCAACATAACTTTCAATTTCGGTGGGCAAAACGATCAATCCGACACTTGGGAATCCAATTGGGAAGGGATCTGGAGAAATTATAGGAATTAAACTATAGAAAGCTTTTTGGGCAAGTAGAAATGCAGTTGGGGGGCTGGGAAAGGGGGTATGTTTCTTGGATGGGGAGGATGGCGGTGATTAAAATGATGCTGCTCCCCCAGTTCCTCTTCTGTTTTCAAGTGTTGCCAATTGAGATACCAGCCAAGGCAGTAAAACGAGTGCAAAAGCAAGTGGAGGGGTTTATATGGGGGCATAAGCACCCCAGAGTGGCGGCACGGACGTTGCAGGCTCCTAGGGTGGAGGGGGGATTGGGGGTGCCAAATTTTGGGAAGTACTATCAAGCGGCATAGTTGAAAGCAGTTTACTCTTGGCTTCGGGAACCGACGAAACATTGGGTAATGATGGAAGAAGCGGGTCTGAGGCCAGGAGAGTTGGAGAGGCTGGTGTGGGGGGGGGGGGGGGGAAAGGGTAAGCGAGGGGAGAATCCATTAATAGGCCATACGTTGCATATGTGGCAACAGCAGTGGAAGCGGATTATCGGGGATAAGAGTTGTGCACAATGTCGCTGCTGGCGTGTTGTGAGGAGGAAATGGGACCGGAGGTAGTAGTGTTGTAAAGATGGGCACAGCAGGGGTTAAGCCAGGTGTCCCAGATAATTGGCGGGGAAGGGATAAGGGAATTTGCAGGTATTCGGGATCTATATCAATTGCGGGACAGTGACAGATTTTCATATCTCCAAATTGGTTCATATGTCAGGCAGAGAAAGCACTGGCAGGATATTGTTAAGGAGCCGGGGTGGTTTGAAGGTAGTTATTTAGGTTTGTTGGGGAGGAAGGGGGTTATCTCGCAAATTAACAAAGGCTTAATTACGAGGGGGAGGAGAAACTCAGTTATATGCAGGCTTGGGAGAAGGAACTGGGGGTGACCTGGGAGACTGAGGAGTGGGAGCGGATAGCCATAGGAATAGTAAAATCTTCAATAGCTACTTCTCTTAGAGAGAATGGGTGGAAAGTGTTGACCAGATGGTATCCGACACCGGAACGTTTGTTTAGAGCGGGGGTTTGTAAGACGGATGAATGCTGGAGGTTGTGTGGAGCGAAAGGCACCTGGTTACATATGTGGTGGACATGCCCGGTGGTACACCTATACTGGGAGACAATTGGGGATAGCATCAGGAAAATTACAGGAACCAGTTTGGTATTGATGCCAGAGCTACGTTTGCTGCTTAAGAAGGGGATGGGAGGGAGGTCACGTGATGCGAACACGATAGTGGTCGCATTCTGAGCGAGCTCCGCTCCCCCCCTTAGCCCAAATCGGGAAAAAACCGGCTACTTTACTACCTAGCGCCGACGGGCAGATTGAATACTGCAAAGACATTCATTGACGGCAAGCAGAGACCAGCAGTAGACTGATTTTGCCATGGCCTCAGCAGTCAAAGCGACCCGGAGAGACAAGGACCGCATGGCGGGTGCCGGTAAGATGGCCGATGTAATGGGGGCACCGGCTTCTCCCAAATCGGCGGCATCCCTCGACGAAATGTCGGCCGCGGTGGCGGCAGTTCTTGCGCCTCAGTTCGCAGCACTTCATGAAAAGATGGACGGACTGCAGACATCAGTGGATTCTCTGGGCAGCCGATTGCGGGAGGTTGAAGAGCGCCTAGGGCAAGCCGAAGATGGCGCCACGGCCCTAGCCCACGAGGTGGAGGGCCTCAAAACACAACTGGGGCTACAAGCGGCGAAACTAGACGACTTAGAAAATCGCTCACGCCGGAATAACCTCCGATTCATGGGTATTCCGGAGGTAGTGCTAGACAGAGATCTCCGGGGTTACCTTGAAGCCTTTGTTACTCACCTCCTGGGTCCAGCTGAGACCACAGAACCCCTCTACATTGAGCGAGTCCACCGAGTAGGGAAGCCCCAAACCCAAGATCGCAGACCACGGATTGTGCTGGCCAAGTTCCTCCGGTTCCCGATCAAGGAGAGGATACTGCGGGCTGCAAGGCAGACGGGCGACACTACCTATAACAACGTGAAGATCCGCGTCGCCCAGGACTACTCGGTGGACCTTAGTCAGCGGCGGAGGGAATACGCACCCTGGTGTGCAAAGCTGATTGCCGTGGGGATTCGCTTTTCTGTGCAATACCCGGCCCGTCTTCATGTTTTCCACAACAATTCGCATTGTGTGTTTGACTCTGCTGCAGACGCTGGGCCATATGTAGAGCAAGTGGTGTCACGGGCACAAGAGACATCGGCGACGCCTTAATGGACTTCGGGCCTGTGGCCTTGTCTATTTTTGCTTCTGCATACACCACTGGACCTCTTTGGGCGGTAGGACGGGGGGTGCTGGTGGGGGGGAGACCTGATGGACCGAGGGCACTGAATGACACGGGATAACGCTGGCCCCCATTTCACTAATTCCCATGTTTTCGCTTCGCGTATAACTGAGGGGTGGCCTGTAGAGTTCAGTGCCTACGGTGGATATTGCGGGGATTACCGCAGCAGAGGACGGGGTAGCCACCGCGGCCCCCCCCTCGGTGGCTCCCCCGTTCCTGTTTTTTGTTTATATACCTTTAATACTTCTGTATAACCTTGCCTATATGCAGTTTGAGAGCTTTACTGAGGGATATCTCTGCTGTGAGCTCCCGGGCTCTAAGGCCTGGGGCTTTCTGACGGGGGCCTTTGATAGCTTTGCTTCACGGTGACTTAGTAGGTCTGCCTCCTTCTTTGTCCCAGCGGGGGGACTTCTATGGATAGGTCTTCTAAGCCTGCGGATAGTCGGGTGGGACCAACGTTGTTTAGGTAGTATATGCTCGGGGTTGGGGGATAGCTGACGCAGGTTAAAGTGATGGGGGGGTAGGGGGTAGTGTTTGGCGCTATAACCTGAGGTGGGGGGGAGGGGGTTGAGCTCAGGGTGACCTTAGCAATCTCTCCCAAGGTGGGGAGGGGAGGGTGGTATAAGTCAGTGGACTTAGAGGGGTTGGGGACTTGGATGGAGGGGGGTAAGGGGGAGGGGGAGGGGAGGGGAGAGGGAGGGGTGGAGGCAGGGGAGGGAGGGATGGGTGGGCAGAGGGGGTGGGGTCCTCGCACTCCGAACACTAAGCACGAACAGAGCAATCTTTTTTATGACCAAAAGGAGGGGAGGCTCCAGGCTGGGAGGGTCTCCCTCATTACGCTCTACTGGCAATTAGGTCATATTTATATGATGACCCTCTGAGAATTATAACCTGGAATGTCTGCGGTCTAGGCAGCCCGATCAAGCGATATAAAGTATTGAAGGCGCTGGCTAGACACCGCTGTGACATTGCAATACTCCAGGAAACCCACCAAACAGCGGAAGAACATGCTAAATTAGGCCGGGATTAGGTGGGCCAGGTGTGGGGTGCGCCTGCACTGGGGAAGAAGGGAGGAGTGGTTATACTGATTCATAAGAGGGTGCGTTTCTCGTTGAATCGACAAGTGGCTGACCCGGCTGGACGATATTTGTTATTGTGGGGAGTACTGGAAGACCGTGAGATAATACTTGGCAATGTCTATGGTCCCAATGCGGTCGATCGTGAATTTTATGATTGTATCGCGGCTAACGTGGAACAGCTGCCCGACGTACCCTTTCTCATGGGGGGTGATCTCAACGGGGTGCTTGACGTTAGCCTGGACACCTCCAGCGGAAAGGGGACGCGGGATAGAATACTGAGCTCTCAAGTGTTGCACCGATTTCGGAGGCGCTTAGGTTTGATAGATCCGTGGAGAGTCTTGAGAAGGACTTCACTCATGTTTCGAGGGCGCATGGGACCAGTGCAAGAATTGATTATGTATTGCTTTCCACAACTGCCTTTGCACAGGTGGAGGAGACGCAGATAGGTCCTCTGGAGATATCTGACCATGCCATGGTTTGGGTAGAATTGCGATGGGGGGGAGGATCTGGTACATCTCGAACTTGGAGATTTCCCATTGAGTTATATAAAGATGACCAATTCCGGCAATTTTTAAGCCACCGCTGGCGAGAATTTGAGTTGCATCATCAGGTGCACAGGGAGGACCCCGAGTTGGTCTGGGAAACGGCCAAGGTGGTATTGAGAGGGGATATTATTGGCTTTGCTGCTCGGAGACGCCGCTTGCTGGCGGAGCAGATTCTTAAATTGGAGCGTCAGGTTTCCCATGCGCGGGTGCTCAGTGGTCAATCCCCCACGCAGTTGAATAGAAAACGGCTCTGGGAGCTTCAGGTCGCCCTGAATGAACTACTTCATCAGCGCGCTAAGAAATCTCTACTATATTATAAATATCGACTCCATTGTTTCGGGGACAAACCAGGGAGGCTCCTCGGCCGTTGTCTGCGAGGTCCGCGAGGGGGGAGGGGGGTCGCGGCTCTTCGGGATGAACATGGGAAACTTCATCAAAACCGAGAGGCGATTTGTGCACTCTTTAAGGAATTTTTTCAAAAACTCTATACGGCCGAGGAACATGACCCCGCCACTAGGGAGGCCTTCTTGCAAGGGCTCCGGCTCCCAAGGGTGACAGAGGCACAGAGGGAACAGCTGGGACGCCCAATTACCTTGGATGAGGTTCAGTCAGTGATCGCCCATGCCAGTTGTTACAAGGCTCCTGGCCCCGATGGCTACGGGGCTGAGTTTTATAAAATACTCTCCGAAGGGGTGGGACCCTTGTTGGTGGAGACATACCAGCAGCGGATAGATGGGGGGGGTAGGAGGTGGGGAGATAACCAAGCCTATATCACTCTGATCCCCAAGCCAGCAAAAGACCCATTGCAGGCGGCCTCCTATCAACCGATCTCTTTGTTAAATTTTGACGCCAAGCTGTTGGCAAAAATTTTGGCTGAGCGACTAGCGGGACTACTAGGCGATATAGTGCATGCATCACAGGTGGGTTTTATGCGCGGTCGGTATGCCGTTCGTAACATTCGCCGAATCTTGACATCATTGGAGTGGGTGCATAGCCATCAGTTGCCGTCGCTTTTGATAAGCTTTGACGCCGAAAAGGCGTTCGATAGGGTGGATTGGACCTACCTGGACCATTTGCTACCGTCATATGGTCTTGGACAAGCATTCTGCGCTATGGTGAAGAGTCTATATGACACCCCGACGGCACGGGTATTGTGCAACGGGGTTCTATCAGCCCCCTTCTCTCTCCATCGGGGCACTCGACAGGGTTGCCCGCTGTCCCCCTTATTGTTTGTTCTGTCGTTGGATCCTCTAATCCGCAGTATAGAATCGGACCCGCAGATTCGTGGGATCGAGGTGGGTAAGCAGGGATTCAAGGTGTCGGCCTTTGCCGACGACATGCTTGTACATTTACAGGAACCGCGAGCGTCATTGCCGAAATTGTTGGCTGCATTTCGGAGGTTTGGCAGTTTTGCGGGTCTGCGGATAAATGCCGATAAATCGGAGGCTCTGGATGTGTTGGAGGGGTTGCGAGGCGGATGGGGGGAGGCTTTCCCGTTGAAATGGGCGGAACATGGGTTTAAATATCTCGGTATTATTCTAACGAGACTGCCACAGGATCTATACCACACGAATTTTGAGAGGGTCTTGTCTGGGATACGGCGGCAACTACGAGCCTGGAATCCATTGCCGTTGGCATTACTGGGGAGAATTGCTGCAGTTAAAATGGTGATTTTACCGCGTCTATTGTATTGGCTCCAAACTTTGCCGGTCTGGCTACTCCGACGGGATTGGCTTAAACTGGAAAGAGAAATTCAGGGATTTTTGTGGAAAGGGGCCCGGGCACGGATCCCTATCTCTCGTATGGTGGGAGGGTGGCGTAGGGGTGGTCTAGGGCTTCCGGATTTAAGGCTATATGCCCTGGCTTGCCTGGTGCGACACTTGGGTGATTATTTAGGGGGAACAGACGTTTATACACCTCGGGATCTTGAGAGGGCATCACTGTCTCCCTTCTCCCTGGTGGGGGCACTACATGTAGAGAGTAAGTATTTACCCGCGAGACTCACGCGGAACGTGTTGTTAACTGCGGTGCGGCGTACATGGAAGCAGCTGAACAGTTTCTGGCATCATAACTGGCAGGTTTCCAGCTGGTTACCTATACAAGGTAATGCACAGTTTCAGCCTGGTTCGGATTCGCGCGCTTTTAAACAATGGCATCAGCAAGGTCTAAGGTACCTGGGACATGTGGTGGACCTTACGGGTAAGTGCAAGCCGTTTCTGGACTTACGGGAGGAGAACCAACTACCCCATACCCATTACTATGCGTATCTTCAACTGTCTCACTATGTGGCTACACTACCTCGAGAAGAACTGGGGGAAGACCGGTCCCAGCATATTATTGAGTTCCTAGATCTCGGGGGAGATACGCCCCTGACGATAGCTGGGCTGCGGACCAAGTTGGAGTGCTATGGGGCGGTGCCGGATTATGGGAAGGCGGAGGCAGCCTGGGGGGGAAAGTTGGGACGGGAAATCCCACCAGGCACGATCCGCGCGGCGGTGGGGCGGATAGTAGAATTGGCGGCGGGAGCGCGGTGGAGGGAAATCCAATACAAGGCTTTAACTCGGGTATATATCTCTCCGAGGCGAGTGCTACGGAGTCGTATTACACAAGACGGGTCCTGCCCTAGGTGTCATATGCCCTTGGCCTCTTTAACTCATATGTGGTGGCAGTGCAGGCGCATCCTCCCGTATTGGTCCCATATCCACCGCTATCTTATGAGATTATTGCAACAGCGGTTTCCCTGGAATGGAGACTTAGTTGTCCTTGATCGATTGCCCCTGACTTTACCTACTGGGAGGTGGGAGCGCCTATTGGTACGTAAAGCATGCCTGGTGGGGAAGGGTCCGATTTTACACAACTGGAGAGATTGCAACCCGCCCACATTTGCGGAGTGGCGTAATAATTTCCACCAGTTGATGCTGGTAGAGCGTTGGAGGGCCAGGGGTTCTGTGAAACGGTGGTCTACTTTTCTGCTGATTTGGGAACCTTATATTCAGTCTCTGGGCTCTCGTTGCCGGAGTGATATTGTGAATGTGGGACCCTAAGGCTTGGCCTACTAGGTTGGGGAGACGATTTGGTACCTGTTGTGCGCGATGCTGCTGGGGTGCAGTGGAGTTCGGGGTACGAGGACGGGGAGGGGGGCGGGGGGGGGGGGGTAGGGGGGGTTGTTCTGAATAGGGGGAAAAATGGGGAAAAACTGTTTAACCATGTATGCTTTTCACCTTTTTGTCTGCACATAGGCTGGCAACAAAACTGTTTATTAGCCCCGGCGGAGATAAGACTCCACTCCTCGGTGGCTCTTTATTCCATTCTATTGTATGTTTTGTTTGCTATTGGTTAATAAATAAAATTTTCAAAAAAAAAAAAAAGAAGGGGATGGGAGGGAAGGAAAATGGAGTATAGTATGGCAATGTATCTTAGGGGCAAGATGTGAGATTGCATTACATTGGAAGAACTGTTTGTTGCCGCCTATAGGAAGTTATGCTAGGCGATTGTCGGAATTGTATCAAATGCATAAGATAACGGGGATAAAAAAAGGTACTGTGGAAAAAGTGGAGAGGCAGTGAGGGGGGTATGGAATTGGTTAAGAGGGGGGGAGTGGAAGAGTAGGACGGGGTGGGTACGGGTGGAGTTACTGCAGAAGGGGGAGGAGCAGGGTAATGAGGTGCTCTTATGTTCAACAATATTTGGGTATGACAGTTTGAACGGGTGCGTTAGGGTGGGGGTGGGAGGGGGAAGAAGAGGAAAAAAAAGCAGGCGGATATGGGTAAGAGTTCAATATGCTATTTGAAGAGGGTAAAGAGGGGTGATATTGTCCCATCTTTACGGTGGTATGGGAGGCGTGGAGGAACACGCATTAATGGAGAACTGAAATTAAATAAAAAGCTTTTGGTACGAGGGGGTTACATAATGGTGGGCTAGAGGAGAAATGCATTTTGGGAATTAGTTGTTATAAAGGTATAAACAATTCGTGTTGTTGATATGGAGGGGGCCATGTAGGGGGATTAGAGGTTTGGACTGTTAGTGTTAGTGAAATATATGGTATATTATATTGTGTATGTGGAGGCTCAGTGATGTACAAATTTTCAAGTGTGAAGTACCAAATAAAACAATTTATAAATTTAAAAAAAAACACCAACACTATGTGTGGCGCTTGATGCTGAAAAAGCATTTGACAGGGTGGAGTGGGCTTTTTTGTTTGAGGTGATGGGTATAATGGGGTTGAGTGAAACCTTTATTTAGGGAGTGAGGGCGCTATACCAAAGCCCCAAAGCAAGGATCATGGTGAATGGGCAACGCGCTGAGATTTTCGGGCTCCAGTGAGGGACAAGACAGGGGTGCCCCGTATCGCCATTGCTGTTCGCAATGGTGTTGGAGGCGATTGCGATTCGGGTACGGGAGCAACAGGAGATAAAGCCGGTGATGGTGGGAGGCATGCAGCATAAAATACTCCTATATGCAGATGACACATTGATATTTATGACAAGACCGGAGGAATCCCTCCCTTCCCTACTGGAGGAGCTGGAAAGGTTTACTGAGATGTCAGGTTTTAAAGTGAATTGAGCAAAAACGGAGGCGATGGCGCTGGGGGGGGGGCTGGGAAAGGGGGAGCTTAATAACTTCCCCTTTCGGTGGGCTAAGGGGAATATTAAGTATTTAGGGGTAAGAATTAAGAGAACCCGGGGAAACTGAGGTAAACTATAAACCATTAGCAGGTAAAATTAGTGAGGAGCTTGAGAGGTGGGCAGCATTGCAATTGGGTTGGGTGGGTAGAGGCTATAAAGATGATCATCCCGAAGTTTGTCTTTGTGTTTTCCCAATTGCCCATCCATATTCCAGACACCTTAATTAAGAAGTGGGAGGCCCAACTGGTACGATTTGTATAGGGAGGTAAAAGGGTGCAGATTAAGGTTCAAAGGTTGCTGCTGGCGAAGAGTCAAGGAGGGATTTGTTTCCCGTCCCTAGCCTGGTATTACCAGGCTTGTATGATTAAGGCATGGCGAGATCATTATCTGAGGGGGGGGAGAGACAGCATGGGTGGGGTTGGAGAGAGCAATGATGGGATCTCGATCATTGTTCCAATGGTTGGAGAGAAGAGGGGAGGGGGAAAAGAGTATGAGCTGGAGTGAGCATCTGGTGCTGCGGGCAATATCAGTGATTAATAAAATGGGGAGAAGAAAGGGGTGGTTTCCCTCATCGATGTCACCATGGGCAAAACCTGAAGATTATATGCCATTTCGGGATATGGAGTTGCTAAAGTGGAGGGAGCAGGGGGATCAGATGAGGATGGTAAAGTTTGCAGATCTTCTGGAGAGAGGAAGGGTTCGGTCGCACCAGGAGCTGGAAGGAAGATGGCAGAGTAGAATTCCATTCTATCAATATTTCCAGCTTTGACGCTTCCTGAACAAAAGAGAAATTAGAGAACTGACACGGCCTAGCTCGCGAATGGAGTTAGTGTTGTACAGAGGGACATCCGCGAAAGCAGCGATATCAAAACTAAAGTACAGCTGGAGGAGGAAGAATGTGACATGCAGGTGCATAAAAAAAACTGCCATAAATGGCTGGGGGAGGATTTGGATGAGAGGAGGAGGGGGAGGATACATGAAAGTATATATAAGAATACTGGGGTTTCCCTCGTGGAGGAAGACATAGCTCCAGATAATACATGGAATGTATCTCACCACGAGGAAGCTGTATCTTGCGAGAGTGAAACAAACAGATTTATGTTGGAGAGGGTGTGCTAGAGTTGGCACCTTTTTCCACATATGGTGGAGTTGCCTGGTAATTCAGCAGTATTGGAGGGAGGTGTGGGAGGGGTTAGTAGGAAATAAAAAAGGGAGCACACTCGGGAGCCCAAGGGAAATGTTATTGGGGGGGGGGGGTTCGGGGGGAGGAGGGCTAGGGAAATGGGGGGAATTGTTAAATGAGAAACTTAAATTGGCTGCTATGGTGGCATTGGCCTGGAGATGGAAGGAGGAAAGAGGCCCGTCTCGGGCAGATTGGAATCTAAAAATTGAGGAGACGGTGAGATTCAATTTGTTGACATACTGGTTGAGGGGGAAAGAATGGATCTTCCATAAAATATGGGACCCCTTTCTAAAGAAGTAGAAGGGGGTGGTAGGTACACTGGGGGGGGGGGGGGCTTATCCATATAAGAGTCAAGAAGAGGGGAGAGACGACACAAGCAATTTGTTGGAGTTTGAATTGAATTGTTGTTTCTGTTATAGTTAAACAACGTATAAGTGTGTAAGTGGGTGAAGGGATGGAAGGGGATATTCATCGGAACAAAAGAAGTATTCAATTGGGGAATGGAAGTGGAGGTGGAATGTAATGAATTGTGGTAGGTAATTGATATGTATCGGTGCAGGTGAATAGGGAATGGTAGAAGGAAGAAGTTTGAAAGGAGTGGGAGGAGAAGAGAGTAAGGGGGGGGGGGGGAGAGAACGAGATGGTTTGGAGTGAAGAAGTTGGAATGGCAGTTTTGTATGTAAACCTTTCCTTCACATTGTTTAATAAAAGATGCTTATTAAAAAAAACATTTTGGAAGCCCAGACCAAATGTTTGTCTTAAAAAGGTGGAAGAAAAGCCAAATGACCCCTGTCATAATTAAAAGGTAAGGTTAAAGAGGCTATTACAGTCTAAAGAACCTCTTTAAATAAAATGGAAACTGATCCGAATGAAAAACCAAAGGAAACGGCATAAGCATTAGCAAGTAACATATGAAGCATTGATGAGGCGGGCAAAAAGAATTTAAAAATGAGCTTGTTGTAGAGGTACAAATCTCATAATAAAACCTTCTTCCGCTACATCTGAAGCAAACAGGTCTCTCTTCCAGGTTAAAGAGCCCTAAGCTTTTTAGCCTGTCTTCACAGGGGTATCCTTCCATCCCCTTTACCATTTTGGTGGCTCTTCTCTGTACCTTTTCTAATAACGCTATATCCTTTTTAAGATACGGTGGCCAGAATTACACAATATTCAAGGTGCGGTTGCACCATGGAACGATAGAGGCATTATAATATCCTTTGTTTTATTCTCCTTTTCTTTCCTTATGATACCTAGCATTCTATTTACTCTCTTGGCTGCTGCTGCACATTGGGCGAAGGGTTTTAACATGTTATCCATGATGATGCCTAAATCTTTTTCCTGGGTGGTGGTTCCTAATGTGGAACCATGCATCGTATCAGGACCATTCCTACCCCTGTGCGAGCTGTGCGGCTGCACAGGGCGCAGAGGCTTAAGGGGTGCATTTCAGCTGTCTGCCGTTGCCTGCTGCCGCCACTTTTTCTTCACTCAGCGGCGGCAGGCAACGGCAGATAGCTGAAATGCACCCCTTAAGCCTTCTCATGGCACTCTAAACAGGTCTGGTCTCTCCCTCCTCTGACATGATGTCAGAGCAAGGAGGGACAGATCCGCTTAGAGTGCTGGTGACTTGCATATTGGGCACACCTCTTCTCTCCCACTGCCGACCAGAAAGTGTCTGGATGGAGGTGTGGGCGTGTGCCCGATGTGCAAGGGCGCGATTCACGCTTGGTATAGCCCTGCATTGTGTAACCATAATTGCGGTTGTTCTTTTCTAGGTGCATAACTTTGCACTTGTCCACATTAAATTTCATCTGCCATTTAGATGCCCAGTCTTCCAATTTATCAAGATCCTCTTGCAATTTTCCACAATACTCATGGGTTTTAACAACTTTGAATAGTTCTGTGTCATCTGCAAATTTGATAACCTCACTCGTCATCCCCATTTTCTGATCATTTATGAATATGTCAAAAAGCTGCGGACCCAGCACAGATCCCTGGGGTACTCCACTACTCACCTTTCTCCATTGGGAAAATTGGTCATTTAACCCTACCCTCTGCTTTCTATCTTTTAACCAGTTCCTGATCCACAATTGTACACTGCCTCCTATCCCATGACTTTTTAATTTTGCCAGACGTCTCTCATGAGGGACCTTGTCAAAGGCTTTCTGAAAGTCCAGATACACTATATCAACCGACTCACCTTTGTCTACCTGTTTATTCACACCTTAAAAAAAAAACATGACAAATTAGTGAGAGAAGATCTTCCGTGGCTAAAGCCATGTTGGCTGTCTCCCATTAAGCCATAACTACCTACATGTTAAGTAATTTTGTTCTTTTATGATAGTTTCCACCATTTTTCCGGGTACTGACGTAAGGCTCACTGGTCTGTAGTTTCCCGGATCACCCCTGGAACCCTTTTTAAAAATTGGCATTACAATGGCCATCCTCCAATCTTCAGGTATTACAGATTATTTTAATGATAGTTCACAGATTACCAATAGTAGGTCTGCAATCTCATACTTCAGTTCTTTCAACACCATCTGATCCAGGTGATTTGCTACTCCTTCAGTTTATCAAATAGTTGTAATACATCTTCCCGGGGTATCGATATTTCTTTCAATTCTTCCACAGCATCTCCTTTAAATTTATTTATTTATTTATTTTTATTTATTTATTTAAATTCTCTTATATACCGCGCTATTCTGCATCAGTGCGGTTTACATTGAACAAACTGAAATTACATTGAACAGGGCATTATAACTTGGAGATAACTACTTTACAGGGAACATGGGCTATGGAGGGTTAAGTGGCTTTCAGTCATGGGTAACATTCCTACATCTTCCTCAGTAAAGACTGAAGCAAAGAATTCAGTCTCTCTGCTATGGCCTTTGTCCCCTCTTAGTGCCCCTTTTACCCCTCTATCATCTAATGGTCCAACTGACTCTCTCACAGATTTTTTGCTATGAATGTACTTGAAAAAAATCTTTATTATGCATGTTTGCTTCCACAGCAATCTTTTCTGCCTGACAGGTGTGCCGGGCACTGGCTGCAGAGCATCGGGAGCCCCGAGTCCCATTGAGCAGCTCTCCTACAAGTCCTTGACTGACTACTCTGAAGGGGAGATGGAGGATGAGCAGTCTCCCGCTACCCGTCACCGTTGCGATGTCCCAGACTCTCCCGTCTCGGAGCCTCGACAGCGGTCCCCACTGGAGGAGGATATGGGCTTCTTTGATTTTGTCAAGAATATGCTAAGGCCCTGGTGCTTCCTACACAGTCGGAGGAGGACCCTCAGGTGAATGAGTTGGAAATCCTCCAATATGAAACCCCTCAGAGGGAATCGCTCATGGTGCCCATCCCTTATTTTATTTATTTATGTGTACATATTTCTATACCACCTCTTCCAGAGAACAGAGGTGGTTTACATAGAACAAAACGATAATAATAATAAATATTATTTACAATGAAGTATTTTTAGAAAACAAGTTTAACTAAACTGCGGGTACAATGAAACATGGGCAAACGTGCTGACCAATTAGAGATTAATATTCTATTTACATCATAGAGCTATTTACAGATATATAGCATAGCAATTCCGTATGGCATGTGGCTAAGGTACTATCTTATTTATTGAAAAAGGAAAAAGAAAAAAAAGAGTGGGTATGTGTTATGTTTAAGTAGGGTCAGGTTGTGGTAGTTGGTTTGTGCTGCCCTGGGGAATCGGGACATCATCGTGTTGTAAGTTGTAGAAATGCTGGGCAAATAGATAGGTCTTTACTTCCTTTCTAAAGAATTGAATGTCCTTAATCTCTCAGTTTGACTGGGAGGTTGTTCCACAACGTAGGTGCAAAGAACGAGAAAGCAGTGTTGCTAGTCTTTTGCTTTGATTTTCGGATGGATACTGGAACCAGCAGCATGTGTAGATCCACTCTTCTTCCTGACCTGCTCTCCTGTGGGGCATGTATTAGTGTTGTCAGGTAGGACGGTGCTATGTTATTAATAAGCTTGAATGTAGTTACAATTAATTTATAGGTAATTCTACATGACACTGGAAGCCAATGCAAAGCATACAGGATAGGGGAGATATGGTCAGATAGTTTTGCCTTGAAAATAATCCTTGCGGCAACATTTTGAGCCAATTGTAGTGTGCAGGTTTTTCTTAGATGTTCCCTGAAATATGCCATTGCAGTAGTCTAGATGCGACATTATTAGCATTTGAGCAACAGATCTGAAGTCTGAACTGTCTAATATCGGCCGTAACTGTAGAATTGTCCTTATTTTGAAGTATATCGTTTTAACAGTTTGCTTTACATGAGATGTTAGGCTGAGCGTCCTGTCAAGCGTGACCCCTAAATATCTGACCTCTTCTTTTACAGGTAGGGAGATGTTTCCTATGTTGATGGCTGGTGGTGGGAAGAAGTTAGGATTCCTTGTTATAAATAATACCTCTGTCTTTTTGAAATTGATGTTCAGGTTCATTGAATGAAGCCACCTTTCTGCTTCTGTAAGACAGCGTGATATATCGTCATAGCTGGGGTTGGAAATATCAAATTGCGTATACAACATAATGTCGTCAGCATAAATGTGGTAATTTATCTTATGACGTTGGAAAATGGCGCAGATAGGCTGGCGATATAGATTGAATATTAGGGCAGAAAGGGTGGAGCCCTGTGGGATACCCTGTTCCTGCGGAAATGGCAACGAGGCATTGTGGTCGATTTGAACATATTGTGTTCAGTTAGTGAAGTAAGATTTAAACCATTCGAGTATTTTATCCTTAATGCCTAATTGAGAGAGTCTAGAGATGAGCATGGCATGGTTTACATTGTCGAAGGCCGAGGAGATATCAAGGAAAATGAGGATAAAGGCTCGCTTGGTATTACTGATACCCTTGGTAATGGTGTCGATTAGTGCTAAAAGTAGAGTTTCCACACCGTGAAAAGGGCAGAAACCATATTGGTGTTCATCTAATGGTGAAGACAAATCTATATAGTCCTGAAATTGTAACTGGACAGTTTTCTCAATCTTGGAGAGGAACGGAATGCTTGCGATTGGGCGGTATGAGGAAGGGTCGTCAGCATCCAGAGATTTATTCTTTAGTAGTGGTCGTATTGCTGACCTTTTGAGTTCCTCTGTTATAGATCCTTGGAGTAGTGATTGATTCACTATGTTAAGTAAATCGGAAGCCAGTTCTGTTTTTGTAGCCTTGATCCATGCCACTGGACAAGGGTCTAGAAGTAATGTTGTAGTGTTGAGTTTAGTGATTGTTTGAAGCAGTTGCTTGCTTGTGATCGGTTGGAAGATGCTCCATTCATGGGGGTTGTTGACTGGGGGAGATAGAGGGGTAGGGGAGAAATGGCAATTTTGTTTGAGTTTGTTGGCAAAGTGGTCAGCTAGGGCTTGTGGGTCAATAGGGATCTTGTATGGGCTATTAGTGTGATTTTTTGTCAGGGATTTGACAATCTCAAATAATTCCCTGGGACGGTTTATGGCCTTTGACAGTACTTTAGTGTGGTGTTGTTTCTTTGCAATATTGATACAGTCCTTGTAGGCCTTAAGCAGTGAGAAATAATGCAATCTGTTTTCTTGGTTTTTTTCCTTCTCCAAGTGGATTCCATTTTCCTGAGTCTCTTCCGAAGTGTTGCTAGTTCTGAGGTAAACCATCTCTCATTTATTCTATGTTTGTACCGCGTCTGCAATGGTAATGGTTCTGACGCTAACCTTATAGTTGCATTCCAGTTAAATATTCCATCACCAATGTTGTTAGTACATGGGTCTAAATTTATAAGAACTGTTTCAATGAAAGCTTCCTTATTGAATGAGCGAAATCTTTATCCTTGGTGTGTATTGACTGGCTGAGTTCTGGTAGGTTGAGGGTAGGAAAGGGCGAACCGTATCATAAAATGGTCGGACCATGGCACCTGGGTTATGGTGGGTGGTTTATAATAAGGTGACTTTGTGTACTGAGTTGGGAGGAATATTAAATCAAGGATGTTGCATTTGATTGTTTGCTTAAAACCCATTTCATCCATTGCATCCATAAAAGATGCTTCTTGATTACTGGGCAGAGATGGTAGGTTAAAATCACCTAGCATTATAAGGGGTTTCCTTACAGTGCTGCTGCAGGCAGATTCAAGAATGGTGGCTAAATTTTGATTATTTGCCGTCGGTGGTCTGTATATAAGGCGTATTGCTAAATCTTTATTTTCTACCTTGAGGATGCTCATACCATTTTGGTTCTCACTGATGGTGGGTGATAGATTGAGATCAGATTTTGCTAGAATGAGTGCACCCCCTCCTTTTGTGCGGTCCCTATTGCAGGCGAAAATAGAGTATCCATGGACCTTTATTTGGTTTAGTAGTACTGAGTCCATTTCATTTAACCATGTCTCAGAGACACAAAGGAGGTCTGGGCTTTCCACCTTGATTAGGTCAGTTAGAAGTGGGATTTTATTACTAATTGACCTGGCATTAATGAGGATGAAGGAAAGCAGTGTGGAATCGTCGTATATTTTCAGGTGATTGCTCATAGGGGTAGTATTTATTTGAATCAGTCTGTGATGTATCTGGTTTGCTCCTCCCAGGTTCATTTGTTTATCATTTTGTCTCTGGTGTAATTGCCTTTGGCGGTAAGGAATTACATGGATGTATGAGAATTCGGGGAGGTTTAATTGTGGTGTGAAGGCGTGAGTGTGAGGGGTGGAAAAGAGCAATATACTTAGTGCATATGACATTCATGGTTAGTAGTATCATTTTCTTAAGGTTCATTTTAACCTCAGATGTAGTGGATTGCAAAGGGTGCAGAAAATGCAGTGCAGCGCCCACAAATAAATATAACTTCTCAATTTTTTATATGGTACAGTAGTATTATGTTGTATTATGGCTAGCCTTCCTTGATATGGAGTATATGCAATACTGTTCTAATAGTGACAAATAGATTCAACATTAACCCGCGTAAGATCTTTCCAACCTTAGCCTGTACAGTTAGTAGGTACTTTTCTAATGTTAACAACCAGCAGTAGAATATGTGGCATTTGCTAAGTACTTTCCTACTTGCAGTAGTTTTATTGTATTCAGGATACTCGTGTGTCCTTGTTCCCCACAAAAGGGCCCTCTGGCGAGGCCCTCCGGCGCGGGCCCGCCAGGCACGGGCACACTTGAAGCATGCTGGCTTTTATAATGCCGGTTTGCCGCCGGATCAGGAGGTTTTGTGGGCGGAACTAGCGACTCTCACGATGCAGGGGGAAACCCTGCTCAATGGTGCAGCCTTTAAAATAGCAGCTCAAAGTTCAGAGATCAGCTCACCTCCTAGCAGGATGCTGATGGAGGGGACTCTGGTTCCAACGAAGATGGCTGATGCTCTGGATATGGGAAACGCCAGCGTCTGTGTCGGTGGTGAGCAAATGGCACGACTCGATGTATCAAGTCCGCCAGAGCCCAGGCTTCCAGAAATCACAGCTGCCACATAACTCCATGGTGTTGCAGTTGGCCATGCGTCAGCTGAAAAGCCAGAAGATGCACTCCTCGGTGCCCCCCGGCATGGAGGCCTGCACCTTGGACGCCCTCAGCAGAAAGTGTTACTAGGGCTCGATGCTCATTGGCCACATCCAGGCTTACCAGCTGTACATTGGCATGTACCTAGAGACCTGGTGACGGAACTCGCCGGGTTCTCAGCTGGTCTCTCCAAGGAACCCCTGCAGCGGTTCAAGAACCTGGCCAAGGCAGTCCATTAATGCTCCAAGTTCATGTCTTAGGTGGCCTATGATTGCTTCAAATTGGTGGCTCGAGTAGCAGCAGCGGGCATCAGTACACGATGCCAAGCTTGGCTACAGTCCTCTGACCTCGAGCAGTGGATTCAGGACAAATTGGTCGATGTCCAATGCCAAGGAGAGAACCTATTTGACAAGCCCATGACCGACAAGGCTGCCGAGCTGGAGACAGAGTTCATGATGAGGAGCAGGCTCTCAAAAAAGACCGCTGCCCTCCCCGATGGAAGTGCTCAGGTAAAAAGTCCTTCTACTCGAGGTAAAGGGCTGCTTACAGTAACTATCCCCTTTTCAGGTCTCCCCAGCTCCCCAACAGGGTCAGATGACACGAAAATTTGCAACAGAGTGGTCTCCCCCGAGGGAGTGCTTAACATGAGGAGGGATCTGCAAAAGCTGGAGGAATGGTCTGATGCTTGGCAATTGAGATTTAATGCAAAGAAGTGCAGTGTCATGCACTTGGGTAGCAGAAATCCAAAGGAAATGTATGCGATAGGGGGCGAGAGGTTGTTGTGCACGGAGCAGGAGAAAGACTTCGGTGTGATTATTTCTGTAGCTCTCAAGGTGGCAAAACAGTGCGACAAGGCGGTGGCAAAAGCCAGGAAGATGTTGGGCTGCTTTCGAAGAGGAATTACCAGCAGAAAGGAAGGGATAAGTCTCTGGTGAGGCCTCACTTGGAATCAATGTTCCCTCTAATTTTCTGTAGACCGTGTGCACATAAAATATCAGCTGTGCAGCTTTTGAAGGAAGGTTAAATTTTTGTGCACAACATAACACTCTGAGTTATATACTGTACTTTAAAATTTGACTACACGTCAGAAAACAGTATGTACACCACATTGATTTTAATCAAATTAAATGAAAATAGACGATTACTAAATGAAGCGGAAAATTTCTAGTAATTACAATCACAACTTTTAAATTTTAAGACATCTGTGTTGTTTTCTATCAGAATCAGAACCGTAATTTTTGTGCGCTCTGTTGTAAAGTATGTGCGCACGCACACACGCACAGCTTAGAGGGAAGAGTGCTTGGAATACTGTGTTCAGTTTTGGAGACCGTATCTTGCAAAGGATGTAAAAAGAATGGAAGCTGTTCAGAGGAAGGCGGCCAAAATGATTTGGAGCCTGCGTCTGAAGCCTTATGAGGAGAGACTTGAAGACCTAAATATATACACTTTGGAGGAGAGGAGGGATAGGGGAGATATGATTCAGACCTTTAAATACTTAAAGAGAAATAATGAACAAACAAACCTCTTCCAGAGACAGGGAAGCTGTAAAACTAGAGGGCATGATATGAAGCTGCAAGGTGGTAAATTTAAAGGCAATGTCAGGAAATACTTTTTTACGGAAAGGGTAGTGGATGCTTGGAATGCCCTCCCGATGGAGGTGGTGGGGGCAAACACAGTGACGGAATTCGAAGTGGCCTGGGACAGACACAGTGGATCACTTTACAGCAACAAGATTAAATCAAAATAAACTGAACCATCTAATTTCTCAACAAATAGGGGTGTCCTACATGGAGCGGTGGGTGCACCACTAAGCAAAGACATGGATAGGGGGTGCACCTACTCCCTAAAAGACATGGGAAGGGGTGCACCTACTCCTGCCATATTGCTGGGCAGACTAGATGGACCACACTGGTCTTTATCTGCCATCATTTACTATGTTACTATACCCACTTTTTCATTCACCCCAACCACAGGCAGTACCTGCAGTTCATAGTGGGGGCAGGCACTATCAGTACAGGGTGCTCCCCTTTCAGCTTGGCTTCTGCCCTAAGGGTCTTCACAAAATGCCTGGCAGTCGTGGCTGCCTTCCTCATGGCTCATAAAGGGAGGCATGGCCTCAGAGGTGCAGCAGGCCACCGCATGCATCATCCAGGTTCTGCAGCACTTGGGCTTTGTCATAAACTACCCCAAGTTTCACCTCCTCCCGACACAGTGTCTGGAGTTCATCTGGGCAAAGCTGGACACTCTCCAGTCAAAGACCACCTTGCCCATGGACCAAGCTGACTGTCTCAAGACTCTGGCACAGGACATACAGTACTGTCCCTCTGTGCCCGCTTGGCTTTTTCTGTGCCTTTTTGGGCACATGGCCTCCACCGTCCATGTCATCCCAGATGCTCGCCTCCACATAAGGGCAGTGCAATGGTGTCTGAGACCAGTGGACTCAAGCCACAGGGCGCCTCTGAGACAGAGTCTCTGTAACATGCAAACTGGTAGACTATCTGGTCTGGCAGTATCTCGAGGCAGGCATGCCTTTTCAGGACCTGAGCCCCTTAAGGGTCCTCACAACAGAAGCCTCCCTGCTTGGCTGGGGAGCCCACTGTGGCGAGCTCTGCACCCAGGGCAGCTGGTCACCAGGTGAGAGCACCCAGATGATCAACCCCCTGGAGCTGTGGGTGATACACGTAGCCCTGAGAGTGTTTTGCCACCACCTGCATCATCAGCCGGTGCTAGTTCAGATGGATAACCAGGTGGTGATGTTCTATGTGAACAAACAGGGGGGCATGGGGTCTCATGCCCTCTGTCGGGAGGCCAGAACAACTTGCTGGCCAATAGGCTGAGCAGAGTCCTCCAGTCACACAAGTGGTAGCTGGACCCCAGGGTGGCCGACCAGCTCTTCCAGATCTGGGGGAAACCCGTGATGGACCTTTTTGCCAGCCTGGACAACTTCCAGTTACCCCGCTTCTGTTCCCAGCAGGCCCACCCCTCCAGGGTGGCAGCAGATGTGTTCCTCATTTCATGGTCAGAGGGCCTCATGTACGCCTTCCCTCCCACGCTGCTGATTGTGAAAATCTTGTTCAGGACTCTCCGCAACAGGGCCTCATTTATCCTGATAGCCCCTTGGTGGCTCAGGCAACCATGGTTCCTGCTGCTCCTCTGATTAATGGTGGAGACCCCCAGCCCATTAGGGACCTCTCTGGGACTCCTGTCTCAGGAAGGGGGCTCTCTTCTGCACCCAAACCTGGGGCTGAAAGGGTAACCCTAGCCCCTTTCAACCTCTTGGGCGAGGTAGAGGAGATCCTGTTGCCCTCAAATAGTGCTGGTTTTCAGCATGGTGTGCTGAGCACCGGGCTGACCTGTTCTCCTGTCCAGTGAGTTTGGTGTTACAGTATCTTCTCCACCTCTCGTAATGCGGGCTCAAGTCTAACTCTGTCCGGGTACACCTTCATGCTCTGGCGGCACACCACCACCCAGTGGATGGCAAGCCCTCTCGGTCCAGCCGTTGGTGACCTGTTTTCTTAGGTGTCTGCTCTTATCAAAACATCTGGATTGCCAACTGAATGGGACCTCAATGTTGTGTTAGGGCAGCTCACTCTCCCACCCTTTGAGCCTCTGGCGACTTGCCACCTCCGCTACCTCTCTTGGAAGGTGGCATTCCTGGTTGCACTCACCTCCGCTCGTAGAGTTAGTGAGCTTCAGGCCGTAGTGGTGGAGGCACCTTATTCCAGATTCTACAGAACAGAGTGGTGCTCCGCATGCACTCTAAATTCCTTCCAAAAGTGGTATCGTTCTTCCATCTCAACCACGAAATAGTAATTCCTACGTTCTTTCGGAGACCTCACTCCAGTAGGGCGGAGACAGTCCTTCACACCTTGGACTGTAAGAGGGCTTTGTCCTTTTATATCCAATGCACTCGGGGCCACTGCAAAGCTACTCCGCTTTTCGGCTCCTACGACCCCACTAGACTGGGGGAGGCGGTTACCAAGTGTACGTTGTCCTCCTGGGTGGCGGACTGTATTACCCTCGCCCATGAGCGGGCAGGGCTCGCGCTGGAAGGCCATGTCACAGCGCACTCTGTCAGGGCCATGGCGGTCTCGGTGGCAAACTTGCGCTCCGTCCCGATGGTGGACATCTGCCGGGCCGCCACCTGGTCTTCAGTCCATACCTTCGCAGCCCATTACTGCCTGGAAAGAGTCCCGATGGGACTGTGCCTTTGGCCAGGCTGTGCTCCGTAACCTTTTCAGGATTTAGGCAACTCCTACCCTCCAGCCCTTCGGTGTTCAGGCTAACGGAATGTTGGTTTTATTGGACAAAGGAGTCCTACTGTGGTCTGTGGATTTGCACTTAATTGCTGCTGTTTGTGGCTGCCCGTGAAGGAGTCAGTGTTTTTTGCTGTGGGCTTTCTGTAGCTTGTAGCTGGGGTGTCCCCATATGTGAGGACTAACTTCCTGCTTGTTCCCGGAGAAAGCATAGTTACCTGTAACAGGTGTTCTCTGGGGACAGCAGGAATCGGTCCTCACAACCCTCCCTCCTCCCCTTGGAGTTGCTCCTTTACCATCTTTTATTTTTGCTGTCTTTTAGCTATCATATTTGTGGTAAATGCATGAAAATAAGAATAAAAGCTCTGGGTATGCTAAACAATAAAGAGGTGAAAATGTTAAGCCACATATGCATTTAACAAAAAGAGGAAACTACTATTGACTCATGCATATGTTTAAAAAAGTTTTTTTAAAATTTTTAGTGGTGTTGCCAATTAGAACTGAAAACCATCAGGTGTATGATGGATGCATTGGGATGGGGAAAGCATGCCCAAAGATCTCTCAATGTATATAAAACAAGAACAATGTCTTGGGAGGAACCACACATATTTGTGCCAAGATGATTGGAATACCGAACAACAGAAATTGGGATGAGAGATTGCACGCTAAAACTGACCATCTGCACGGCCGGAAAAAACGATTTTAAAATAAATAAATAAGACAAGGGCTACATCTTAAAACACATGGATTTTATTCTTATTTTCATGCATTTACCACAAATATGATCGTTTACAAGGGTCCCTAATAAAGAATTTAACCAATATATTGGTAGGCCGTGGTTCTTTGCCCTCCGCTGCACCTCTGCTGTTGGACCTCCTGCGGAAGGCCTCCTTCTTTCCTCCCTGTCTTTTAGCTATGACATCTGACTGAGCAAGATGGCACCCTTGGGCTGGAAGGGGACCACACATGTGTGGTGGCATTTCCCAAAGGCTTTCTTTGAAAGCAGGGGGGATGCTTCCGCAAGGGCTCCATCGGTGCCAATGTCACCCATATGTGAGGACAGATTCCTGCTGTCCCAGGAGAATACCTGCTACAGGTGAGTAACTACGCTAACCCTGTTCTAGTCCACCATGGGAGGATCCAGTACCAAAAGAAAAATTAATCATAACTGATACTCTTATAGGAATTAGCAGAGACAACAAGCAACCATATAAAATTATTGTTGTGTCCAACTACTGTCTGGGCCAAAACTTGTGGACCCACCGGCATTCAAAAAGGAAATTAACTGAGAATGAAAATTAAAAACATAAGAAATACTATCCAGCTTCACAAGGCACTTGCAGGGATACTTTAGAAAGAATAACCCTCACAGTTGCAAAATCTACTGGCGCAGGAGCAAAAACTATCTCCAGGAACAAGCAGGAATGTAGTCTTCACATATGGGTATCATCGGTACCAACGGAGCCTGCGCGGGAACGCTCCCCAGCGTCCAAATAGAAAGCTTTTGGGAGCATCCCACAGCGCCTACGTGCTGCCTTCCCGCCTTTCCCAACTGCCTCTCTCCAGTTCTTTGTTTCCTGCGGAGCCAGCAGGTCGTCGTTCCTGTCACCGCAGAAAATTTTTCCCTATTCTTTTTTGTGGTCACGTCTGCCTTCCCCTGACGCTATACCGGTACCGCAGGTTCTTTCTTTCTTTCTTTTTTTTTTTAAAATATACTACTACTAACAATAGTATTTTTTTCCAAACTTTTCTTCCTCAGGTGCACGCGCCTTTTTGGGCCTTATGCCCCAAACTCCTTTACTATGGAAAAACCCGCTTCGGGTTTTAAGACGTGCACCAAGTGTGGCGGTACCATCTCCGTCATCGACACCCATGAGTGGTGTCTTAAATGTTTAGGTCCTGACCACTCCATCTCGGAGTGTATGGCCTGTGCCATGATGTCCAAGAGGGGTCGACAAAACCAAGCTGCTAAGCTCAGCACCCTGTTTCCCTCCGATGCAGCCTCTGTGGCATCGATGTCCTCCAGGGCTTTGTCTTCCTTCCATGGATTTCAGGTAACTAAACATAAGTCTGGCCGGTCCTCAAAGGGTAGATCTCCTTCCAAGCATCGAGATGCCTATGGTGTTGCCCTTGAGGGTTCTCTACTGGCAAAATTGCCCCGGCAGGAGGCTTCGGCTTCCAAAGCATTATCGGGGCTCCAGGATGTTCTTGAGGCCTCGACCTCAGCAGAACTACTGCTGCCATGTTCTGGGGTACCAGCGGCTTTCTCTGGTACTGATACCCAGGCATCAGCAGCGTCGATAGACCAGAGGTTCCTGGCTATTGAAAGCAGTCTGGCGGCTCTCCTTGCGGCATCGACACCCTCGGAACAGCGTCAGACAGTTCAACCGGTACCGGCACCGACTCCGGCACCGGTATCACCACCGGTACCTACAGCATCAGCATCGACATCAGTGTCTGCATTGCCAGCACCCAGTCATGCTATGCCTTCCAGTACCGATACACCGGTACCGATTCCCCCCGGCACCGACTTCGGTTGGTGCGGGTATCGTGCTCTACAAGAGCATCCGGACAGAAGGTACTTCGAATCCTCGGAGGAGTCTAAGGATTCTGACAGCTCTGTCGGTACCGGAGTACTTCTCCCGGAGGAGCCTTCCTCTCCTAAACGCAGGATGTCTCCTTCAGAAGATATCTCCTTTCAGGACTTTATCAGGGAGGTGGCTCGAGGTCTTTCCATTACTATGGCTCCTGAAACAGAGCCCAGGGCAAAGGAGTTGGAGATTCTGCAATATCTCAAAGCTCCTAAGGAGGCAGCTACTTTGCCTATCCATGAGATCTTACATGATCTCATGTTAAGAATGTGGGAAACACCTCTTACCACTTCTCCTCACTCTCGCAGACTGGATACCATGTATCGAGTACCTCCGTGTCCTGGCTTCCAGAAAACTCAGCTTCCTCACCACTCTATTGTAGTGGAATCAGCTATGAGAAGGATCAGGAGTGCAAAGAGGCATGCCTCTAATCCTCCAGGACGTGAGTGTCGAACTTTGGATGCCTTTGAACGTCATAGTTTCCAGGGTTCCATGCTTTCTGCCAGGATCAGTTCCTATATTTTATATATGGGAATGTTCCTTAAGGAAGTCACAGGAGATTTAGAGATTTTGAGCCCTCTTCTTCCTGATAAGAGGCAGGATTTTCTCACACTGGTTAAACATGCCCAGGATGTTTCTAAGTTTGTCAATCGTGCAGCTTTTGACTGTTTTGAGTGCATAAGCAGAATCTCTGCCACTGCCATAGGTGCACGTAGAATTGCCTGGCTCCAGGCATCCGACTTTGAGCTCTGGGTGCAGGACAAACTGGCAATATCCCTTGTACAGGTGAGAATCTATTCGGCAAGAATTGGCAAGAGAAAGCCAATGAATTGGATGCGGACAACTCCACTTTGGATAGATCATCCAAAGCCACAGCTGATCCTGCAAGGAGGAAATCTTGCAAGAAACCATTCGTCTCCAAGAAGAAGAGGTTTTATCCCTCTTATTCCCAGCAGGGACGTTCTGCAGGTCAATCTGCCCGAAAGAGTCAGCAACCACCTAAACAAAGGAAAGCAAAGACTGCTAAGCCTCAACCATCTCAGCAGTCTCAACCTCCACAAGGTCTTTGACTTCCATGTAGAGAACTTAGCCTTCCTGGCTCTCAATGGACCAGAGCCTTCCACCATTCCAGGAAGGTTGTGTCACTTTGCCCCCAGACGGGGGCAGATAACAGCAGAACATTGGACTCTCTCCATTATAAAAGAGGGGTACAAGCCCCCTCCCACAATGGTAAGACAGTTCAATTCTCAGACCTCTCTCATCAACCTGTTAGATCAAGAGGTCACCATGCTTTTAGCCCAAGGGGCAATAGAAGAGGTACCCATTCATCAACAGGGTACAGGGTTTTACTCCCCCTATTTCCTTATCCCAAACAAAACAGGGGAACACAGACCAATTTTGGACCTCAGAGAATTGAACAAATTCCTGTTCAAAGAGAAATTCAAGATGATTTCTCTGGGAACTCTGCTGCCATACCTTCAGAGTCAGGATTGGCTTTGTTCTCTAGATCTCAAGGATGCGTACACTCATGTTCTCATCCATCCAACTCACAGAAAGTTCCTTTGGTTCCTTTTTCAAGGAAAGCACTACCAGTACATGGTGCTTCCTTTTGGCCTGGCCTCAGCACCAAGGGTGTTCACGAAATGCATGGCTGTGGTAGCAGCATTTCTTCGCACTCTAGGAGTATTCGTCTTCCCCTACTTAGATGACTGGCTCATTCGAGCCCCATCAGAGTGAGAGGCCAGGATTTCTCTATCTTGCACAATGCGTATCCTTCAGTATTTGGGTCTGGTTATAAACATCCCAAAATCCAGTCTAACTCCCAATCAGTCTCTAGAGTTCATAGGAGCTTTGCTGGATACCAGAAAAGCAAGGGCCTATCTTCCTCAGACCCGTTGCCTTCGCATGGTGCAGTTAACTTCTCAAGCAGTGCTAAAGCCTCATCTCACTGCTCGAGAAATGTTACAACTACTAGGCCACATGGCATCTACCGTGCATGTGGTTCCTTATGCTCGCCTCCATATGAGAGCAGCCCAGTGGACTTTATCCACTCAATGGACCCAGGCATCAGGGTGCCTGTCAGACAAAATTGCAAACACAAATCGCCTTATTTTGTCCCTCCGATGGTGGCACTCCACTCAAAACCTGTTGCTGGGGTCCCCATTTCAACAACCTTTACCCCAGGCAACTCTCACAACAGATGCTTCACCAATGGGTTGGGGAGCTCATCTGCAAGACCTCTCCACCCAAGGCACTTGGACTCCACAGGAGTCTCATCTACATGTCAATCTCTTAGAGCTCAGAGCAATCTTCCTTGCTCTTCAAGTGTTCCACACCATGCTCAGCTACGACAGTCCTCATTCATACGGACAATCAAGTAGCCATGTTCTACGTAAACAAGCAGGGAGGAACAAGCTCTCTGTCGCTTTGCAACAAAGCTTTGTGACTATGGCCCTCGCCAGAGAGCATCAGATTCATCTCCTGGCAGTGTATCTTCCAGGCATACAAAACTCTTGGGCAGACAGACTCAGTCGAGTTCTGCTTCCACACAAATGGTCTCTACATGCAGACCAGGTGACCAAGATTTTTCAAATTTGGGGAATCCCGGACATAGACCTCTTTGCAAGTCCGTTGAATGCCAAACTTCCCTGGTTCTGTTCCAGAATTCTGGCTCAGGGCTCTCAGGCCAGGGATGCTTTCCTCCTTCACTGGGGTCAAGACTTACTTTATGCCTTTCCACCCATTCCCCTAATTCCCAAAACCCTGTTCAAGCTTCAGAGAGACAGAGGCCGTATGATTCTCATAGCTCCACATTGGCCACGGCAATTGTGGTACCCTCTGCTTCTACATCTCTCTTAAGCTCCCTCTCTGGAGTTAGGGTCTGCTCCAGATCTCCTGTCTCAGGAGGATGGAATGTTATGGCATCCCAATCCCCAGTCTCTGCATCTCAGGGCTTGGTTGCTGAAGGCCTAGATCTCCATGATCTTAACCTCCCTGAGCAAGTACAGGATATCCTTTCTTCTTCCAGGAAGCCTTCCACAAGACGCTCTTATGCTTTCAAGTGGAAAAGGTTTACCATATGGTGTTCGCAGAAGGGTCTTAACCCCCTTGCGATACCTTTGGAATCATTACTGGAGTATCTCCTTCATTTATCCAATGCAGGACTTAAGACCAACTCAGTAAGAGTCTATTTGAGTGCTATTGCAGCTTCTTACAAGCCTCTAAATGGACAACCTATTTCCTCCCATCCTCTTATAGCAAGATTTATGAGAGGCCTTCTTCTAACTAAGCCTCCCATTAGGCCACCATCGTTGGCCTGGGACTTAAACCTGGTTCTTGGTCAGCTCATGAAGCCACCTTTCGAACCCTTAGCTACTACCTCATTGAAATTCTTTTCTTGGAAGGTTGTCTCTCTCATTGCAATCACATGAGCACGTTGCATTAGTGAATTGCAGGCACTAGTGGCTGATCCATCTTATACAAGGTTCCATCATGACAAGGTAGTCCTTAAGACTCATCCACACTTTATGCCAAAGGTTGTCTTACCTTTTCATCTAAACCAAGCGGTCTACCTGCCTGTGTTTTTTCCAAGACCTCATGCATCAAATGCAGAAAGGAATCTTCATACTTTGGACTGTAAAAGAGCTTTAGCCTTTTACTTGCAAAGAACATAGCAACATAGAAAGTCCTCAACTCTTTGTTGCTTTTGATCCTTCTCATCTGGGACTTCCAGTCTCCAAGAGAACACTGTCTAACTGGATTGCTCAGTGTATTTCCTTTGCCTATCAGAGTAAGAACCTTCCTCTGGAAGGTCCTGGCAGCTTCAATGGCTCATCTACACTCTGTGTCTATCGACGACATCTGTCGAGCAGCCACTTGGGCCTCGGTTCATACATTCACAGCTCATTACTGCTTGGAC
Source organism: Ichthyophis bannanicus (assembly GCA_033557465.1). Taxonomy (NCBI): domain Eukaryota; kingdom Metazoa; phylum Chordata; class Amphibia; order Gymnophiona; family Ichthyophiidae; genus Ichthyophis; species Ichthyophis bannanicus. The sequence continues at coordinate 66,285,663 of CM066045.1, read as the reverse complement.
AAGGACTCCCACCGGGATGCCTTGTTTGGTCAGGCTGTTCTCCAACACCTGTTCCATACCTAAGCAACTCCTACCCACCATCCCTGGTTGGATGCCAGAGATCCATGGGGGGGATGTGGAGCCCTTTCACAGGGACACACAACTTCTGGGGTCTCTCCCTGGCATCTAAAGCTAGGGAGTCCCCATATGTGAAGACTACATTCCTGCTTGTTCCTGGATATAGCATAGTTACTCACCTGTAACAGGTGATCTCCGGGAACAGCAGGAATTTAGTCTTCAAAACCCACCCACCTCCCCTAGGAATTGTATTCTCTATCTTTATCTCTTTCCCTCTCTCTCTCTTTGTCTCAGCTTTAAACTCAACTGGAGAGAGGCAGTTGGGAAAGGCGAGAAGGCAGCACGCAGGTGCTGTGGGATGCTCCCAAAAGCTTTCTAATTGGACGCTGGGGAGCGTTCCTGCGCAGGCTCTGTCGGTACCGACGATACCCATATGTGAAGACTAAATTCCTGCTGTTCCCGGAGATCACCTGTTACAGGTGAGTGACTATGCTTTCCTGCAAAGCTGGCTTTCCCTGGCGTGGTCAGGAAACATGCATACCATGCATCCTTTAAAAGACAAATTCCGGGCGCTAGTGAGCCCGCTAAAGGATGGCTGCACTTTAGATCAGCTCTGTCCAGATTTCCCCTTAATTAAGCTAATGCTCGCAGTTTTCTAGCGTAATCCCCCATGCTTACCCAGATATGATCCCTGGGCGATTGCTGAACTGACCTGAATCCTGGAGAGGTGATTGGTGGTGCGCCAGGGACTTGAAGACCGGCGGCAATGTGGCCCGCGACTGGAACCGCTATCTCTCTGCTGGTTGCTGACACGCTGTAGAGTGGGGCTCCCTTCCTCATACGCCTTGGCGAGAAGTCTCTGCTGCATTGGACTCTGCCACCGGGAGACAGTGAGGGGAGTGAAAGTGGTCGTGGTGCTGCTTGACTCGCCTCCGGGAGCTGGAGCGGCGAGTGTGATTTGCTCTCTGACGAATTTTGTGGTTTGCTTCACGACACCTCTTGGCTCTGTCTGTACCAAGAATATTCTGTAGAGGTGAGGTGTGTGCTAATCGGAGCGTCTGGCGAAGTGGCTGTCAGCGTGGCGGTGGGCTCCTTTGGCGGCCATTAACATGTGCTCCTGGAACGCATCACTCTGTCTGCGTTCCAATTAGTGTTGGCGGGAAACGCTCACGTGGGCTGCACTTAGCAAATCCACGTTTGGCCCCAGATCTTTCAGCGCTTCTGGAGTCTCTTGTTTGCTTGATGGTTCCTCTCTTGCTCTGCCCAGCTTCTGCATTTGATCGGGTGAGTCTCCTGCTCTGCACAGCGGATCCTCTCCTCGCTATTTTGGTTGCAGTTTCTCCTTGAGCTTGACAGACTGCCTGCATTACTATAGAATACATCGGGTACTCCTTCTCTGCCTGCCTGCTGAGATCTGACAGTGTCAGTGATCCTGGGGCGCCATCTGCTGGCTAAGAGTGGGACTTTGCTACTTCTTGCTTTTTCTGCTGATAATTGCCCCTCTCCCCCTTGTTGTTGTCCTACGCATACCAGAGCCATCTACTGGTTAAGACTGGAACTCTATTTCATCTTACTTTCTACTGCCCCTAATAAATAGCTCCTCACTGCTCTGAGGCTACGAGTGGCAGATCTCATGGCTGCTAAGGCCAAGGGGCTTGAGACTCGAGATGGCGTGCGGGCCTCGCAACGCCTGCAGGGCAAAATTGGAACACAAAACACCCCACCCCGAAAAACACTGTCGGAAGGATCAGGGGACGAAACAGCGAGTGACCTCGAACAAGCTGCAACAGCTTCATCATCACACGCATTTTTACAGAGGGAACTTCGTCGGGGCTTTGAAGACCTAGCGAGTGAATTTCTCTCCATGCGCGAGGAAGTGATGAGCACAATGGCAGAACTCCGAACTGATATAAAAGACCTAGGCACGCGAGTGGAGGAGGTTGAGACCAAAATGGAGGACTATGATAGTACTCTGGTGGATATACAATGTGCAGCTGATAGACAACACTTGCAAGCAATGGAGCTCACCTATAAAATTGATTATATAGAAAACAGATCTCGCCGCAACAACGTCCGCTTCCGAGGCGTACCCGAAGCGGTGGGGGGCGCTGAGGACCTACAGGTAATACTTCAGACTTTGATAAAGCAACTGCTTACGCCCAAGGAAGTCGCATTCCAGGGCCCAGGGATGGAGATTGAGAGGGTGCACCGTGCCTTGGGAAAGCCGCCAAACCAACCGCGGGATGTTATTGCTAGATTCTTGAGATATACGGATGCAGAGCTTCTGCTGCGGAGAGGCCGAGAGAAAAAAGTGATTCACTTCCAGGAGGCAACGGTGCACATGTATCAAGACCTGTCGGCCTTCACACTGGCCCGTCGCAGAGAGATGAAACCAATTACGGCGGTACTGAACAAAGGGATCCACTACTCCTGGTCTTTCCCCTTTCGAATGAACTTCCTCTTGGGAAATAAAAAAATTTCAGCCAAAGACCATACGGAGGCATGGAGAGCGTTGCGGCAGGCGGGCCTGGTGGATGACAATGCACTGCCGGATACCCCGGCAGCCAGGCCCCAGCGCTCGAAATGGACTCGAGTGGGAAGACCAACTTAAGACTCCCTGGACCACTCGAGAAATTCTCCCAGGCACCGAGGGAGTACTAATTAACTCTCTAGATACTGCTAAGCGCTTGCTGTTTTATGTTTGCATAGTCTGCTTTGCATCACACTGATGGTTAATGTTCAAAAGGTATATTGTTATCCTGAGGTTTTGAAAAATTGTTTAGTGTTAAAAGGGTGGACGAGGACACTGTAATTGTGCTAACGAAGGGAGGGTTAAAGGCACCTAACTAGGCTTACACATGCTTCAAGGGGGACATCACATCACAGTACACGTGAGTATTGTTTTGCATGGGGAACCAGATGGAGAGGGACAACGGGTTAGCTTTACCGTTTCCTGTCTTTCTGACAGGCAGGTGGTACAGCTGGGAGGGGAAGAGGGGTGGGATAGGAAAGAAGTACAGATGGGATTGTTATGGTGGGAAGGGAGGGGGGGTTTCAATAATCTCAATGGATGGTAGGGAGGAGTGTTGGTGGCGGGGACTGCTGTTGATAACTGTTCAGCGATGGGTAGGTGAGAGGATGTTTATAATGTATCATATTAATGAGTGTGCGGGGCGGGGGGGCCATGGAGGCGCAACACTTGATTAACCATGTTGAAGTTAATCTCTTTGAATGTGAAGGGTCTCAATTCCCCAGCAAAACGCTCTTTGCTGTTTGCGGAATTGAGATCCTTGAGAGCCGATATGGTGTTTTTGCAGGAGACACACCTCCATTCTAGCAAACAAGGCTGGTTAAAATGCAAACCCTACCATGAAGTATGGGTGGCTTCAGACACCCATGGGCGCAAGAAGTGTGGCATGGCCCTCTTATTCCATCAAGGGTTATCCCTCAAGGTAGAAAACGTTAAGAGGGATAGTTTGGGGAGATCTCTTCTACTGAATGTTCGCTTGGAAGGCCGTTTGCTGACATTGGCTAGCGTGTATGCCCCCAACACAGGCCAGGTGATATTTTTTACTCAGCTCAAAGCTCAGCTGGCCAAGTTTGCAACCGGCCCTATTATACTGGGTGGGGATTGTAATGTTCATTTGATCCCTCACTTGGATTCGACGAGTAAGGTTGGGGGGATGTCGCGAGGGCCTAGTAAGGCACTGTGGAGTTTAATGCATGACTTAGGCTTACGTGACATATGGAGAGATACACACGAGGGGGAAAAAAGTTACACATATTACTCACCCGTGCACCAGGTACACACCCGTATTGACTATTTTCTATTAGATCAACGTTTGTTGGACGAGAAAATCGAGGCCGGGCACGGGACATTGACGTGGTCGGATCATGCTCCGTGCTGGCTCACTCTCCCGGCGAATTTTTACAACGAGCAGCATCGGCTCTGGCGTTTAGATATCTGTTTTTTGCGGCGGCAGCGTGCCGTTCAGGTCACTTTATAAACGAATTTTTTGAGCTAAACGATACAGGGGAGGTTCCCTTGCCCACGGTCTGGGACGCCTTTAAGGCTACTGCGCGGGGTCACTTGATAGCCGAAACAGCCCGAACTCGGCGGGCCTGGAAGCAGGAATCTTGTCAGCTAGAGGAGGAATCTCGTCGTCTTCAAAGGGAGCACGCTCGGACAGGCTCTAAACATATCCTGTGCCAATGGCGGGCAGTGCAGGCTAAGTTGGGGGCATGCAGGCAGCGTGACTTGGATAACATAAGACGGAAAATGCGCCAAACCTTTTACGAGTGGGGGAATAAAGCTAGTCGGTATCTGGCCCTAAAGCTCCGACAGCAATACACCTCAAGGATAATCCGTGAACTTCGAGATTCCCGGGGGCATAAGAGGGTGATCTCCAGGGAGATTCGCGAGGTATTCGCCGACTCTTTGGAACGATTGTATAAAGCTGAGTCAGTGGACAGGCAACAGGTGCAGGAGTACTTACGTGTGGTCACGCTGCCACAGATGGCTGAGTCAGATGTTGCTCAATTAGACGCTGAACTCACCGTGGAAGAGGTGGAGACGGCAATCCGGCGACTGAAATCAGGGGGGGCGCCGGGCGCGGACGGCTTTCCCGCTGAGTACTATAGAAAATTTAGAGCACAGCTGGCGCCGACCTTGATGCTGCTCTTTAATGAGGTGTTGAAGGGGGGGGGGGGGCGCTGCCCCCTTCTCAGCGCGAAGCCCTTATTGCAATGATACCTAAGCCAGGTAAGCCCCTGCAGGAGGCAGCTTCGTATCGCCCAATCTCCTTGCTAAACACGGATGTGAAAATTTTGGCATCGGTGTTGGCTGCCCGACTGAATTGGATTCTGCCAGCTTTGGTTCACCCAGATCAAGTAGGGTTTGTGCCAGGCCGCCAGGCGGCGGATAATATCCGACGAATGCTACAGGTTATCCACGTGGCTCGGCGGGACACCCAACCGGCACTCTTGGTGGGAATTGACGCTGAGAAAGCATTTGATCGCGTTAGCTGGGACTTCCTGTGGAGTGTGCTGGACGCCATGGGGTTTGTCCCTAATTTCCAACGGTGGGTCCACTGCCTATACCAAGAACCTAGGGCTCGAGTCCACGTTAATGGGGGTCAATCTGCGAGTTTTCCGTTGGAAAGGGGCACTCGGCAAGGGTGTCCTCTGTCGCCGCTGCTATTCGCGCTGGTGATGGAGCCCTTGGCGCAGCGTTTTCGTGATCATTTAGAAATAGTGGGCGTTCGAGTGGGCCCGGAGGAGTATCGAATAGCGCTTTTTGCGGACGATATCATATTATCCCTGGCGGACCCGGCTGCGTCTCTTCCGGCCACAATGCAACTTTTTGCTGCCTTCTCCCGGGTATCGGGATTCCGGATTAATTACACTAAATCCAAGATTCTAAATGTTGGGGTCCCGGAAGCGGTCTGCTCACAACTGAAGACCACATATCCCTTTCGATGGGTGTCAGGGGCCCTCCGCTACCTGGGCGTTAATCTAACGGTTGAGCGTGCGGCACTTTATAAAGAAAATTACAACCCTCTCCTTCAGCAGGTTAGGCAAGACTGAGTCCTGGGCGAGGTTGATGTTGTCCTGGTTTGGGCGGATAGCCGTGGTCAAGATGGTGGCTCTTCCAAAGTTCTTATATCTTTTTCAGGTACTCCCTATCCCATTCCCGCGGGAAGTTCTGGCTAAGTGGCAAGCAATGCTTATGAAATTTATATGGGGCTCACGTCGGCCCTGCAGAGCGCGTCAACAGCTTTATAAGCAGACTCGTCGCGGCGGTATGGGCGCCCCCAACCTCCACTGGTACTATATGGCGGCGCAGTGTCGCGCGGGGGTGGAATGGATGAACACTGACAGACCCAAGCGCTGGGTCCAATTGGAACAGCACCTCGCGGGGGGGGGGGGGGGGGCGGGACTGGGAGACAGACTATGGCTCGGCTCTAGGTTGCGAGGGGGTGAGCACCCAAGTAACCCCTATATCCTCCACACGCTCCAATGCTGGGACAGGTCCTTCCGGCCTCAGGGGGCAGATTTGACCCCACTGGTGCCCATAGTGGACAACGCTTTGTTTCCTCCAGGGATGAGTGATCAGGTGTTCCGAATGTGGGGGCATAGGGGACTTAGCCGAGCTGGGCAGCTGTTTGAAGAGGGAAGGTTACGCTCTTTTCGAGCGCTTCAAGAGGATTTTGGCCTACCTGACAGTCATGTCTACCAATATACGCAGGTGACACACTGGGTGCGGACCCGGGCGGTTCGATCCCAGGTGGCCCGGGACTTGTCGGATGTTGAGCGTCTTTGTGAAGGGAGCACTACCACGAGAGTCCTTATTGCTGATTTTTATGCCCAGTTGCAAGAGCGGCACTCTGGAGGTGGCAGACATAGGGAGCGGTGGAACCATGATCTGAATCTCCACTATGCGGAGCAAAGATGGGAGCAGGTGGAAGGTAGACTGTGGAAAAGCTCGGTGGCAATTAATGCCCGTGAAACTAATTACAAAATTCTATATCGATGGTACATGACGCCCGACCGGATTGCGCGTGCATACCCTGGGGCTTCAAGCTTGTGTTGGCGGAATTGCGGACGGAGAGGCACCTTGGCGCACGTTTGGTGGCTCTGCCCTCATATTAGCACCTATTGGAGGGGGATCCAGTACCGCTTAAAACAATTGGTTGGGTTGCACATACCCTGGGACGCCGGCATCTTCCTTTTAGGTGTGAATGTCCCGGGCGCCAGAACCCCCCAGCTAACCTTGATTCGACACGGCTTGAATGCTGCACGGCTTGAATGCTGCACGGCTGCACGGCTGGCATTAGCGGCTGCTCGGAAGCAGGCTCTAACACCCTCCTTCTCTTGTTGGCTGGAACGCATATGGGACACGTACATCATGGAACGCGGGGTGGCGGCTGGAAAGTTTTGCCTCCCCCAGTTTGAGCAAGTGTGGGAAGCTTTTGTTTTGAAGTACGGTTCATGATTGCATAGGGGTCCTTAGCATTCCCTGGCCACGCTGATTTGGCATAATTATGGGAGGTGTTGTCTCCTGACTCCCCCGCCACTCCGAGTGTTCTGATATGTTGAAGCCCTCTCGCCACTCTTACTAGACAGGCAGGGTCATCGTAGTGGGTGGGGGGGTGAGGGAAGGGGAGGGCATAGGGGGGTAATACAGGTAGGTGGGTAGGGAGATTTGGGGTTGCTACTAGGCGAGAACGGAGGAGTAGGGGGCTAATTATACTTTACTAAAGACAACAACAACAAAAAAAGGCCGTGAGAACTTTGCCTGTGAGTCCCCAGCAGTTTCGCTTGGTATTGCATATTGCTTGTAACTCATGATATGACTGTCTTATCGTAATTTTGTGTTGCCTTTAAATTAAAAAAAAAAAACAAATTCCTCTTCTTAAAAAACATTTAAAGAAGCCTTTCCCTATCTGACACTAAACAAGTGGAAGAAGTTACTAATTCAGAATCTGATTTCTCTAACAATGCTGTCATATTAGTTATTTGAGGTCCCAGTATCTCCACATTTACAAGGATTTTCCGACCACTAGGTAGATAATATATCTTCACTAGCAGAGGGCAAAATTCAGGAGGTACCCCCAATATTTCCATCATATAAATTTTAAACATTTCTTTAGTTGAAATCCCAGTTATCTTATGGGAATGTATAGTTAGTGCTGAAAGTGAGCACTCAAACTGATATTGTCATCCACTTGGGTACAAATGACCTGGCTAGAAACAGTGTCTCTGCAGTTGAAAGGGACTTCCAGACTCAGAGAGAAACTCAAGCCCACTGCAAACACTATAGCATTCTCAGAAGTTCTACCTGTCCATGGTAAGGGGGCAGAAAGGCTGCATCACAAACATCTTCAATACATGGCTCCAAATCTGGTGCAAATAAGAAGGATTTAGATATATAGGCAACTGGGGAAACAGATGGATCAACAAGAGACTATACCGTATTGATGGACTATATCTCTCCTGTAGGGAAAAGGATCCTAAGTGAAGATTTCAGGCAGTATGTAGACAGGCATTTAAACTAGGGAAAGGGGATAATGGATGGAGATGGAGAAGTTCAATACCTTACTCCCAGCAAAAGCAAAACAACATTGGAAAGAGCCACAACATTTTGAACAGCACATCAATGGCAAGCGGGAAGGGGCACGTAGAACAAAATCCATGCAAAAGGCAGGCAAGTCATTCAACAAATGCTGGAAATCAATGAGTACAAATGCTGGAAGCCCTAATGGTGGAAATGGACTTGGACATTGTGGCCATTACAAAAACATACTTTAACGAGTCGCATGAAAGGGCTATCGCCATAGCTGGCTATAATCTATTTAGAAGAGATAGAGAGGGTAGAAAAGGAGGAGGAGTAGCCCTGTATGTCAAAAGCAATATTAAAGCTGCTGAAATGCAGGGGACATGGGGAAAAGACGTGCTCTGGATTGTGTTGGAAAGAGGAGATGGCACTGTCATCCATACTGGTGTAGTGTACAGGCCTCCAATTCAAACCGAAGAAATGGATATCAAATTGATTGTTGATATTACAGAGATAGCCATGAAGGGGGAAGTGATCATATTGGGTGACTTTCATCTACCTGATGTGGATTGGAGTATTCCTTCTGCAAATCTGGAAAGTAAGTAAAAAAAAAAATATTGTGGATGCCTTCCAAAATGTGTGCTAGAACCGACCAGGGAGAGCTCTGTGCTGGATTTAGTGCTCACCAACTGAGATAGCATGTCGAATATCCAGGTGGGTGCCCATGTGAGCAGCAGGGATCACCACATGGTGCGGTTTGAGATAAAAGCCAAGGATGGAATCCAATCACAGCAAACTCATTCATAGGCTTCAAAAATGCTGACTTCAGTAAAATGGCCAAGTACCTGAAGGAGGAGTTGGCAGGGTGGAAGGGGATAAGGGAAGTGGAATTGCAATGGGCTAAACTAAAGAAGGCAATAAAAGGTGCAACAGATAACATATGTAGGGAAAGTAAATAAAAACCAGAGGAAAAGGAAACCCATTTGGTTCTCCAAAGAAGTGGCTGCACAAATAAAGGCAAAAACCACAGCTTTCACAAAATTCAGAAGCTTGCAGACAGAGGAACACAGAAAAGAATACAAGATCAAACTAAAAGGCAAAAAGTGAAATAAGGATAGCGAAATCAAAGGCAGATGGCTAAAGATGTGAAGTGTGGCGACAAAACTTTTTTCAGGTATGTTCAGGAGAGAAGGAAAATCAGAGATGGAATTGCAGGACTCAAAATGCTGGGAACAGATTCATGGAAAGCGATACTGAAAAAGCAAAAATGAAACAAATATTTCTGCCCTGTTTTCACTAGAGAAAATCCTGGAGAAGGATCACCTGTGATTGACAAATATACAAATGGGAATGGAGTAGATACCACACCATTCACAAGAGATGATGTGTTAGAACAGCTTGTAAAACAAAGTGGATAAGTCTATGGGACCAGATGGAATACATCCCAGGATACTGAAAGAGCTGAGAGGTTTTTGCAGGGCCTTTAAAGGATATTTTTAATAGATCCTTGGAGACAGGAGAAGTTCCACAGGACTGGAGAAGGGCTGATGTGGTACGTCTCCACAAAAGTGGTAATAAGGAAGAAGTGACAAACTACAGGCCAGTAAGTCATAAGAACATAAGAACATAAGATATGCCATACTGGGTCAGACCAAGGTCCATCAAGCCCAGCATTCTGTTTCCAACAGTGGCCAATCTAGGTCATACGTACCTAGCAGTTTCCCCAAGGGACACAGGTTCCACAATGCTTGTACTGGTTCAAGCATTGATATCCTGGGTCCCTTCTTAATAATGGTTTATGGACCTTTCCTCCAGGAACTTGTCCAAACCTTTTTTAAACCCAGCTACACTAACAGCCTTACCTTGGTGACAGGAAAAGTAATGAAGGCATTCCTGAAAGAGCAAACAGTGGACTTTCTCGAAACCAACAGATTGCCTGATCCGAGACAACATGGTTTTACCAAAGGACGATCTTGCCAAAAAATCTGATTGCTTTCTTTGATTGGGTGACTAGAGAACTAGAACAAGGCCATGCGATGGATGTGATCTACCTAGATTTCAGCAAAGCCTTTGATACTGTTCCTCATAGGAAGCTTATCAAACTCAACAGCTTGGGGATAGGTCCCAAGATGGTGAACTGGATCAAAAATTGGTTGACTGACAGACAGAAGGTGACAGTAAACGGATCTCACTCGGATGAAAGGAAGGTGATTAGTGGTGTGCAGCACGGTTCAGTCCTAGGACTAGTACTGTTCAATATACTCATGAGTGATATTGCCAAAGGGCTGAATGGAACAGTCTGTCTTTTTGCAGATGACACCAAAATTTGCAACAGAGTGGACTCCCCTGAGAGAGTGGAGAACATGAGGAAAGATCTGCAAAAGCTGGAAGAATGGTCTAATGCTTGGCAGTTAAGATTTAATATGAAGAACTGCAGTGTCATGCACTTGGGAAGCAGAAATCCAAGGGAATTGTATGCAGGGGGGGGGGGGGGTGAGAGATTGGTGTGCATTGACCAGGAGAAGGACCTTGGGAGTGATTGTTTGACCATCTCAAGGTGATGAAACTGTGTGACAAGGCAGCAGCAAAAGCTAGAAGGGATGCTGGGTTGCATACAGAGAGGAATTACCATCAGAAAGAAAGAAGTACTAATGCCACTGTACAAGTCGCTGGTGAGGCCTCACTTGGAATATTGTGTTCAGTTTTGGAGACCGTATCTCGCAAAGGATTTAAAAAGGTTGGAAGCGGTTCAGAGGAAGGCAACCAAAATGATTTGGAGCCTGCATCAGAAGACATATGAGAAGACGACCTATATATGTACACTCTGGAGGACAGGAGGGACAGGGGAGATATGATTCAGACCTTCAAATAGACTATTAATGGACAAACAAACCTCTTTCAAAAACAGGGAAGCTGTAAAACTAGAAGGCATAACATGAAGCTGCAGGGGAGTAAACTGAATAGCAATGTCAGGAAATACTTTTTCATTGCAAGGATGGTGGATGCTTGGAATGCCCTCCTGATGGAAGTGGTGGGGACAATGTTTTATATCAACAAGCTGGGAGAGGGGGGAAACAAGCTCATACCTCCTCTGTTGGGAGGTGGTCCACCTCTGTACCTTCACCACAGAGAAGGGCATGATCCTCTGGGCAGTCTACCTGCTGGGCCAGGACAATCTACTCGCAGACCGACTCAGCAGAGTCCTTCAGCCCCACGAGTGGCGCCTCAACCCAACAGTATCTGTCTCCATCTTTTGATGTTGGGAGACCCCCAACATTGGACCTCTTCACCAGCCCCGAGAATGTGCAGCTGCCTCATTTCTGCTCCCGGTGGCCAACCCCAGACCGGGTGGCAGCCGCTACCTTTCTCCTGTCTTGGTCCTGGAGCCTACTGTAAACATACCCGCCTACTCCCTTGGTCTCCAAGACCTTACTCAAGGTGCAGTTGGACCAGACCTCAGTAATTCTCATTACTCCTCAGTGGGCCTGGCAGCCGTGGTTCCCCCTACTCCTGCAACTATCACAGTTGGCCCCAATACCCCTGGGCCATACTCTTGCAGGAGGATGGGACCTTTCTCCATCCCACCCTCCATTCCTTCATCCTGATGGCGTGACTGTTGAAAGGTTAGCCCAGGTACATCTCCACCTCCTGCGGTATGTGGAGGACATCCTATTGGCATCACGCAAAGACAACATCATGTGTGTATGCCTTCAAATGGCGTAGATTCTCAGTCTGGTGCACAGACAGAAATCTCAACCCTTTCTCTTGCTCGTTTAGGGCATCCTCCAGTATCTGCTGCACTTCTCCCGGGATGGTCTATAAATCTAATTCCATCAAGGTGCACCTCAGCACCCTGGCTGCACATCACCATTTCGTCAACGGCCAGCCCATTTATGTACACCCTCTTGTGGGCTGTTTTATGAGGGGACTTCCCCTCTCATGGCCTTCTGCTGGAGGTGTGGGACCCACCCTTTTGAGCTGCTGGCTTTGTGCCATCTCAAGTTCCTGTCATAGAAAGTAGTGTTCCTGGTAGTGCTCACTTCGGTCAGATGGGTCAGTGAGCTGCAAGTGCTGATAGCCTACACCCCTTATACCAGGTTTCAGACTCACCCGAAATTCCTGCCTAAAGTGGTGTCCACTTTTCACATTAACCAAGAGGTGGTTCTTCCCACTTTCTTCCCCAGGCCTCACACATTCCGGGCGGAGGCCTCACTTCACACCTTGGATTGCAAAAGGGAGCTGGCCTTCTATCTCGAGAGGACAAAAGCCCATCCCGCTCGTTGCAGCTGTTCATCTCCTATGACATCAACAGGTTTGGGGTTGCAGCCTCTAAGTGTACCCTGTCTACCAGTGTGGCAGACTGCATCTCTTTCGCCTATGGGCAAGCTGGACTCTCTCTGAAGTGTCATGTCATTGCACATAATGTGCGCACTATGGCGGCCTCGGTAGCTCACCTGCACTCTGTCCCCCTGCAGACTGCCACCTGGTCTTCGGTTCATACCTTCACAGCCCATTATTGCTTGGAGGAGAGCTCAAAGGGTGACAGCGCTTTTGGCCAGGTAGTACTTCATTACCGATTTGGGGAATAGTGCAACTACTTCCCTCCGGCTCTTTGTGTCCAGGCTAGTGGAGAGGGAATTCCATTGTCAGTGCTGGGGCTGCATCACTGGACTTCAGGCCACTCAGCGCTCCTTGCTGCCCTTCACAGTTTACCTTTTGGGTCGCCTGTAACTCATTCAGGTTTTTCAGTAGCCTGTAGCTTGGTAGTCTCATATGTGAGGATTGACTTCCTGCCTGTTCCTGGAGAAAGCGTAGCTACTTACCTGTAACAGATGTTCTCTGGAGACAGCAGGAATCAGTCCTCACAACCCTCTCGCCTCCCTGTGGAGTTAGTTTAATCAAGCATAAAAAGAAAAAGCATGCCATCATACTGAGGTAAGATAGCACAACTTTGGATGGGAAGGTGACTGCGCATGTGTGGCCTAACTCCCAAAGGCTTTCTTTGAAAGCTAGGGAATGATTACCGCTTGGCTCCATCGATGCCAACGTTACCCATTTGTGAAGACTGATTACTGCTGTCTCCAGAGAACACCTGTTACAGGTGAATAACTATGCTTTCTTGTAATGGTCATTGTGAAATAGTGGCAGTTACATGTGTTGTTGCTGGGTTTTCTCTACCAGTTTTTCCCATTTGTATATTTTTTGAAATGGCGCCTCCCTCTGCACGTTGATATAAATGCATGCCCATTTCTGCGCTTCCCTCTGTGTCTTTTAGGCTCCACCTTTAGGACATCTACTTTTAAAATGCCATCAGAATTATGTCTTGACCTGACATCTCAATTCGGATCTCCATATACTATCTAAAATATGCCTTTAAATGAATTTTGTGTTTAGTCTTTACTGAAGAAGATGTAAGAGATACTGTGCCAGAAAAGATAGTTAAAGATGATGTTTTGGAGGAATTGAAACATCTTGGTGAATGGAAGATGTAATATTATAATTTGACAAACTAAATAATAAGACATGTCAAGATAATGACAGCTCAAAAATGAAACCACAGACCTACTATTAGTAATTTGTAAACTATTAAAATCATCTATGTCATTTAGAGATTGGAAGGTGACCAATGTAACACCAATTTCTAAAAAAGGTTCCAGGGGTACCCTGGAAAATTACAGACTAGTGCACCTGACATCAGTGCCAGGGAAAATGGTAGAAACCACTATAAAGAACATAATTACTGGATTTAGCCAATAGAAGACATGCCATACCAAGCTGCTACATTTCTTGGAAGGTATGAACAACTAGTAGGTAAAAGAGCCTGTTGATCTAGTATATCTAAATTTTCAGGAGGTCTTTGACAAGGTCCCTCATGAGAGACTTTTGTGGAAATTGAAAAGTCATGGGATAGGAAGCAGTGTCCTATTGTGGATTAGAAACTGGCTAAAAGATAGAAAACAGACAGTAGTTTGGTCAATTTTCTCAATGGACAAAGGTGAATAGCGGAGTTCCTGAGGGAGCTGTACTGGGCCCATTGCTTTTTAACATTTATGAAAGCTCTGGAAATGGGAACAAGTGAGGTGATCAGATTTGCAGATGACACAAAATTATTCAAAGTTGTTAAATCACAAGAGGTTTGTCAGAAATTACAAAAAGGCCTTGAGAAACTGTGAGCCTGGGCATTCAAATGGCAGATGAAATTGAATGCAAAGATAAAGTGCAAAGTGATGCACATAGGGAAGAACAATCCAAACCAGATCAGTGCGAGTGGTGCAGCCATACAGGTGCCAAAAAATAGGGGTCCATTTAGGGTTGCCGACCGCCGGCCTCGGCTTCCCTCCATGCAGCTTGCTCGTCCTGCCCTTGTTCCACCATTGCTTTTCTTTGCCTTTGGCAATGGCAGCAGCAAACCTCCAATTAACCCCCCCCCCCAGATCTATGTAATGCCACTCTTGCATGGCTGGTCTGGTCCCTCCCTCCTCTGACGCGAGCATATATCAGAGAAGGGAGGGATCAGACCAGCTATGCAAGTGCAGAGTCAGAAAGACCTTTTTTTCTTTTTAAATTGTAGGTCCACTGCCACCTCTGCTGCCAAGGGAACAGAAAAAACGGTGGCAGGCTAGGCAGGGAGCACGGGGGACATGAGGCAGGCTGGACATGAGGAGGTGGTATAAGATGGGGAGATGCTGGAAATGGGATGGGGCAAATGACAAAATCTGATGTCATGGGGGGGGGGGGGTTCCAGGTTTGCAGGTCACACAGGGCACATTTATAGCTTGGTACGGCCCTGATCCAAACTACAGCTACATGATGCAAAGTTGCACATTAGGAGTCACCATGGTGACAGCATGAATACCGGTAATAGGTTGAAATCCTCGGCTCAGTGTGCAGTGGCAGCCAAGACGACAAAAGGAATGTTAGGAATTATAAGGAAAGAAATGCCAAATAAAACAGAGACTATCACAATGCCTCTATATTGCTCCAGAGTGTTACTGCACCTTAAGTAGTTTGTGAAATTCTGGTCACCTCATCTCAAAAATGATATAGCGGAATTAGAAACGGTACCGAGAAGGGCAACCAACATGATAAAGAGGATGAAACAATTCTCCTGTGAGGAAAGGCTAAAAAAGTTAGGGCATTTCAGCTGAGGGGAAACAGGAGTTTATAAAATCCTGAGTGGAGTGGAATAGGTAAATGCGAATAGGGGACACACTCTGAAGTTACAAAGTAGTACATTTGAAAACAAAGAAGAGAAAATATTTTCTCTCTCAATGCTCTCTGTGCTGGGTCCGCTGCTTTTTGACATATTCATAAATGACCTGGAAAAGGGAATAACGAGTGAGTTTATCAGATTCGCAGATGACACAAAACTATTTAAAGTTGTTAAAACCCAAGAGGATTGACTTCCGGTGACATCATCGGGACCGATAGTGGGGTAGAAGGAGAGTTCCGCCATCCACGCCTGTGAAAAGGGGGCTTAAATACCCCTAATTGTGCTAAATGAGAGGGGCAAAGGTGGAGAATTGGTGCCGCTAGACCCGAGAGTCGGGGAGAGGCGAAAGGCGGCAGAGCGGCCCTGCACAGCCGACTTATATACCGGGGGTGCCTCACGAGTGGCCTGAAGTGCCGACCGTGTGGCAGGCCGGCACCCGCGGGAAGAGCTGCAGACGAGTGGAGAGGGCGTAGTAGAGTGGAGTGTTGGGTGCACGGCCCAGCAAACAGCGATCCAGGTGACCGGGTAGCTTGCCAGAGCAGCGGTCCTGTGTGGGAGCAACTAAAACAACACGGCAGCGGAGCTGGAGTGCACAGCATTCCCCTGCCTGCCGGAAGTGGGGAGCTGCAGAGCTAAGTGTGCGGCAGTGGCTTGAGATGCATGGCCCGCCCCGATAGCGGCGATCGCGGGAGAGGGCCGAGTGGAGCCTGGTGAGCGAAGAGAGCTGCGGTGCCAGAGTGCTGTGGGGGAAGTTAACAAAGTGGTGGAGAGGGTGCAGAGCGGCCCCGACGGAGCAGCCAGCTGTGGAGATGGCAGACAACCAAACAGCAGGGTGCGAGGTGAGAGTGTCGTCAGTCCAGGAGAGCTACAGAGAGGAGGCCATAGACGGGCCAGAGCCCAGGAGGGGCGGAAGAGAGCGGCTGCTCCTGAGTGGCCTCTAGGCTCAGACGCAGTAGGGGGGACAGGGAGGGAGCGGCCCCAGTGACTTATAAGAGGCCACGGGAGCAACGACCTGCAGCATCTTTAACCAAAGAAATATATACAGCTGTACAATAAAGCGATTATAACCCTGAGCCAAGATGGATAAAACTAAAGCAGGGATGTCCGCGCGGAAAAAGTTGGCGGAATTCCGATCTCCCTACGGAGCTGCTAAGAATGGCAGGGAGGGGGTCAAAGAGAACAGCAAGCAGCCACCAGAGTTTCAAGAGTTGGTGGAAGAGTTGGAGTGGAGCTGTAGCCCTGGAGGGATTGCGAAATTGAAAGATTGGCTCACGGAGCTGAAGGATGAGATTAAATCAGACATCAGCGGGGTGTCGCATGAGCTCAGAGAGTCCATACGCTCTCTGAGACAAGACATCGGGGAGATTGGCAAGCGAATGGAAGAAATGGAGACCCAAATGCAGCAGCAGGGAGAGGAAATGGACGAGCTACAAAAAGACTGGGCAGATCTCAAGTGGGCACAGGAGGAGCAGCAGATGAAGGTGGAGGTTCTGGAGGACAGATCCCGGCGATGCAACCTGCACGTCTGGGGTCTCCCAGAAGAAGCGAGGTATCGAAACTGTGAGGAAGTGATTGTTAAGCTCTTTAGTTCCCTGCTTGAGACAGCGGACCCAGAGGGGGGCATCGAGATCGCACTGTCACAAAGAGAGAGAGCACACAGGAGCCTTGGCCCCATAAGAGACAATAAACCAAGAGACATTGTAGTATGCCTGGGCTCCTTCAGGATTAAAGAAAGGTTGTTGATGGCAGCCAGGAAGGTGCGGCAGTTCCAGTGGGAAGAACACTCATTGGAGTTCTTTCAAGATCTCTCCAGGGGAACATTGCAGCGCAGGCGGGACTTCCAAGAAGTTACGAAATATTTGAGAAAAGAGGACATAAGATATAAATGGCTGTTCCCGTTTGGCCTGTTGATCACGGCCAGGGGTAGGTCGAAGCGAGTGCAAACTAAAGAGGAAGCCTGGAGAGCACTGAAAGATTTGTAGATGCCAAACATCCCTGAAGGGAGTGTGACTCCAGCCCGACAGACCGCTAACACGTCGACGTCCTCTTATCCATCCCAGAGAGCTCAGCGGTGGCATCGAGTCCCAGCGGAGGGCCGACGATTGGCGCGACTGCATGGAGAGAGCCCCAGGACACGAGCAGCTGAGAATGGAGCGGGCTGAAGCAGAAAACTTAGAGCTATGAGCTTTGCAGTAATGTTATCTATATATTTTGTTTTTGGTTGCTGCAGCAGGGATGCATTAAGAGGGGGGGGGGTGAAGGGGCAGGTAGCAAGAGGAGTAGGAGGTCGGGAGCAGGGAGGGTGAAGAGGCAGCGGGAAGGCACAGGGGGAGTGGAGAGAGGGGTTGGGGGTAGGCAGGGGGGGTCAGGTAGAGGTTGAGTCGGGGGGATAAGGGTGAGAGTGGGGGTGATGGGGAATGGAGGGCCCGAAGGTAGTCACTATAATGGAAGATGAATCTCTCCTTGGAGAGAGCTGGGGGGGGGGGGGAAGAGATGGGGGGCGGGGGGAGAAGGGGGGTGGGGGGTGGGATTATCGCTGGGCTGGTAGTGGGGAGCGAGGTATATCAGAATGGGTGAATTAAAAATTGTATCATTAAATGTTAAGGGCCTGAACTCGCCTTTTAAGCGGCAGAAGCTGTATGATGAGCTGGGTTGCCAACAGGCGGGGATAGGGCTGATACAGGAAACACACCTTACCAGAACAACGGAGTTCCTGGTCAAGCCCAGGGGATTTGGGGTTTGTATACATGCCTCTAACACAGTTGAAAAAAAGAAAGGGGGGTGGTCATTTTGTTAGCTTCAAGGTTAAAGACCCAAGTGCACTCAGTTGTTAGGGACAGGGGGGGAGATATGTCCTGGCGAGGGTGCGGGTGGGGAACGAGTGGTACTGCAGCGTGAATCTATATGCTCCTACGGGGTCACAGGGTGAATTTTGGAAGCAAATAACGGAGGAAGTGGGGAATATGGGGGAGGGTACCCTTATATGTGGTGGAGATTTCAATCTTACATGGAACCCCGCAAAGGATGCAACTGGGGTTCGAGAAGGTAAGCGGGCGGACAGGAAGAGATATCGAGAGTTTGTGGTGCAGAATGGATTGGTTGATGCCCGGCGGTTACAATACCCCGGGAGGAGACAATTCTCATATTATTCACCCATGCATGGGTCCTACTCCCGAATAGATGCAATCTGGGTTTCCAAAGAAGTAGGGAGTCAGATTAGTGAAGCAGCAATGGAGGCCATTACATGGTCGGATCATGCCCCTGTGATGGTTTGTCTGCGAATGGCGGATGAAGGGAAAGGGCTCCAATATTGGAGGTTAAACGAGTCGTTGTTGAATGATGAGAGGGTCCGGGAGGAGGTAGGGAGGGAAACTAGGGAGTATTTCACAACTAATGATAACGGGGAGGTCGCATGGGGTGGGGTCTGGGACGGCTACAAAGCAGTAATTCGAGGGGTGTTTATCAAGTGGGGGGCCCGGATAAAGAGGGAAAGAGAGAGTAGGGAAGGGGCCTTGAGGATTCGCCTATTAGAACTGGAAGAGATGGGTGCACAGGGGAGGTCGGGATCTCATCGGGGACAGGTAATGGCGGTGCAGGCACAGTTAAATGAGCTGTAGGCAGAACGGATACAGTATCAGATGCAACTTTTACGGCAAGAGGTTTTCGAGGGAGGGGATAAAGCGGGGAAATACCTGGCGCAGAGGCTAAGGCAGAGAAAGCTGCGCTCCCATATCATTCGAGTTCGTTCTAAAGGAGGGGCCCTGGTAACTAAGGAGGGAGAGATCAGGGATGCCTTTAAAGAGTTTTACCAGGAGCTATATAGAGCTCGCGATTTGGCAACAGAGGACAGAGTGAGCAGATACCTCGCATCAGTGAGATTGCCTAAACTGGGGAGGGAGGAGAAAGGGGAAATGAACAAGCCGATAAATGGGGAGGAGGTGCAGAGGGCTATTCGCCAATTAAAAATCGGGAAAGCCTCAGGATTAGATGGGTTAACAGCGCCATTTTATAGGCGGTTTGGGAATCTCTTGATTGAGCCATTGGTAAAGTTATTTAACTTGCCAAGGGAGGGAGGGAGACTCGCGGGCACGATGGGTTGGGCGGGGATTACGGTTATCCATAAAGAGGGGAAAGACCCGCAGGACTGTGCATCTTACCGGCCCATTTCTCTGCTTAACCTTAATGTCAAGTTACTAGCAAAGGTATTAACAGCTCGACTAAACAAGGTAATTGGCAAGTTAATACATCAGGATCAGGCGGGCTTTATACCTGGTAGACAGGTTGCAGACAATATTAGGAAAATATTGAATACAGTCTGGTCAATTGAGCAGAGCGGGGAAGAGGCCCTGCTCCTGTCGTTGGACACCGAAAAGGCCTTCGACCAGGTAGCGTGGCCTTTCTTGTTCCAGGTGTTAGAGAAGGTTGGGCTGGGAAATGAATTTCTGGCTTGGATAAAGGCACTTTATGATCAGCTGCAAGCCTGTGTGAGGGTGAACGGGGCATACTCGTGGTTTTTCGCGCAGGGGAGGGGTACCCGACAGGGGTGCCCTCTTTCGCCGTTGCTCTTCGCCATAGCGCTAGAGCCGTTTGCACAGAGGGTGCGAGAAAGGGCGGATATCCTGGGGATACAGGTGGGGATGAGGGGCTATAAGATTTCACTGTTTGCAGACGATATTATCTTAAGCTTGGGTAGTCCCAGAGTGAGCATTCCAATAGTGATGTGGGAACTGGAGGAATATGGTAAGCTGTCGGGTTTTACAATCAATTGGGCTAAATCTGAGATTTTAAATTTAGCGGTCTCTGGAGCAGGGCAAGTACGGCTAGCCAAGCAATACCCTTTTAAGTGGGCGAGGGACAGTATAAGGTATTTAGAAGTATGCCTCAGTAATAAAACGGCGGACCTATATAAATTGAACTATGGGAAGGTACTAGGGCAGACAGAGTTGGCTGGGGGGTTGGGAGAAGGGGTTTTTATCATGGTTTGGGCGTATAGCGACAGTTAAAATGATGCTTGTGCCGCGCCTGCTGTTCTTATTCCAGACGCTCCCCATATAGGTTCCGCGGAAACAATTGAAACGGGTACAAGGGATGGTGAATAGATTTATATGGAAGCAGAGAAGTCCGAGTGTGGCCATGAGCACACTGCAGAGAGTGAAAGAGGGGGGGCTGGGAGTTCCCAACTTGGGGAAATACTATGAGGCCGCGCCACTGAAAACAGTCTACGAGTGGCAGCGAGATGAGGGGAAACAATTGGTGCAGATGGAGCAGGAACAGATGGGGGGGGGGGCGGACCTGGAGAGGGTGATATGGAGGGGAGGAGCAGGCGCAGCTTCTAATACTCTTAACCCCATGATAGTGCATAGTTTGAAAGTGTGGAAACGGTACAAACAACAGCTGGTGTTGGGGAAAGGATACACACAAGGCATGAGATTAGGGGCATGTTTTGAGCAGGGGCAGGGGCCGGATGGGCGGATCTTTCGAAGGTGGGCCAAGGGGGGGCTGACGCAAGTCTCCCAACTCTTACATAACCAGGGGATATATGGGTTTGAGGGTATTAAGGATCTCTATGGGTTGACAGGGAACGACTATTATGCTTATCTGCAAATTTGTCATTGTCTTCGGCAGCCAAAGGTGTGGAAGGACCTGTGGGGACGTCTTAGTTGGTTCGAGGTTTTATGCTCAGGGCATTTGGGACAAAAGGGGGTAGTATCACGAATGTACCGGGGTTTGATGGAGAGAGGGGAGGGTAAATTACCGTATATGTTGAAATGGAAGGAGGATCTGGGGGTAGTGTGGAGTGATGAGGTGTGGACCAAGGTGCTCCGGACCATAGCGCATGTTTCTATCTCTGCATCCCTAAAGGAAAATGCCTATAAGGTGCTGTCCAGATGGTACTGGACGCCAGTTCGCCGCATGAAAGCTAAACTAGGACAGGATGACCAATGCTGGCGGGGCTGTCCTGAGCAGGGGGATTGGATGCATATGTGGTGGCAGTGTGCCCTGGTGCGGGCATACTGGACAAGGGTTCTGGAAGTGATACAGGCGATGACAGGATATAAAGTGCCACAAAAGCCTGAAACAGGCTTGCTACATTTTCTAGAAGAAGAGATACCCCGGGGGGAGGCGGGGGTCCTACATCATTGTCTAGTAGTGGCCCGCTGTGAAATAGCTCGGCACTGGGGGGGACAGAGTGTCCCACGGGTGGCCGGTTTTGTTCGAAGAGTGAGTGAAGTGGGGCTGATGCACCGGTTGACAGAGCAGAGGGTGTGGAAATGGGTGGAGGAATGGAAGAATGAGGAGGGAAGCAGGGGGAGGGGGCCACGAGCGGAGGCAGGTGTGAGGTGGGACTGAGGGGGGGGGGTGTCGTTGGGATAGGTAGGGTTCGGAATTGACCTAGGTGTCTGTATGCCGGGGGGAAGGGGTGTGTGGAGGGAAGGGGGGAGTCAGCAGGAGGGAGCTGTTTGTGTTTGTCGAAATTTTTTGTGGGGTGACTAAAGTTGGGGGATTTAACTCTTGCTGCCTAATGCTATTTAATTAATGTGGGGAAATCTGCTTACCAGTTTTGATCATGTTAGTGTTTTTGCCTAGGAGTAGTTTACTTCGGATCACTTGTTTTAGAGTAGCGATGACGGGGGGGGGGGGGGCTTGGGATAATTTGCTGTATAAAACATGTTGTATATTGGTGTGTTAGTCACTAATAAAAATTTAAAATGAAAAAAAAAAAACCCCAAGAGGATTGTGGAAAATTGCAAGAGGATCCTCATAAATTGGAAGACTGGTCATCAAAATGGCAGATAAAATATAATGTGGACAAGTGCAAAGTTATGCACCTAGAGAAGAACCACCCAAACTATGGTTACACGATGCAAGGTTCCACATTAGGAACCACTACCCAGGAAAAAGATTTAGGCGTCATTGTGGATAACATGTTAAAACCCTCTGCCAAGTGTGCAGTGGCAGCCAAGAGAACAAATAGAATGCTAGGTATCATAAGGAAAGGAATGGAAAATAAAACAAGGGATATTATAATGCCTTTGCATATCGTTCCATGGTGAGACCGCACCTTGAATATTGTGTGCAATTCTGGTCGCCGTATCTTAAAAAGTATATAGCATTATTAGAAAAGGTTCAGAGAAGAGCCACCAAAATGGTTTATTGATAAGCCTCCTATGAGGAACAGTATCAAAGGCTTTGCTGAAATCCAGGTAGATGACATCCATCGCATGCCCCTGATCTAGCTCCCTGGTCACCCAGTCAAAGAACTCAATCAGATTTGTTTGGCAAGATCATCCTTTGGTAAAACCATGTTGCCTCGGGTCTTGCAACCTGTTGGTTTTGAGAAAGTTCACTATTCGCTCTTTCAGGAGCGCCTCCATTACTTTTCCTGCCACTGAGGTAAGGCTCACAGGCCTATAGTTTGACACTTCTTCCCCGTCACCACTTTTGTGTAGAGAGGTATGACATCAGCCGTTCTCCAGTCCTGAGGAACCTCTCCTGTTTCCAAGGATCTGTTGAAAACATCCTTTAATGGCCCTGCAAGAACCTCTCTGAGCTCTTTCAGTATCCTGGGATGTATCCTATCCGGTCCCATGGCCTTGTCCACTTTCAGTTTTGCAAGTTGTTCTAACACTTCATCTTCTGTGAATGGTGTGGTATCTACTTCATTCCCATTTTTATATTTGGGAGTCACAGGTGGTCCTTCTCCAGGACTTTCTTTAGTAAAAACAGAGCAGAAGTATTCGTTTAGCAATTTCGCTTTTTCAATGTCACTTTCCACGAGTCCGTTTGCAGCACTTCTGAGTCCTGCAATTCCACCTCTGATCTTCTCCCTTTCCTGGATATATCTGAAAAAGGTTTTGTCGCCACCCTTAACATCTTTAGCTATCTTTTCCTCTGTCTTTGATTTTGCTATCCTTATTTCTCTCTTTGTCTCTGAGTTTGATCCTGTATTCATTTCTGTGTTCCTCTGTTTGCGAGCTTTTGAATTTTGCAAAAGCTGTGTTTTTTGCCTTTATTTGAGCAGCCACTTCTTTGGAAAACCAAATAGGTTTTCTTCTCCTCTTGTTTTTATTTACTTTTATTACATATTTATCTGTTGCCCCTTTTATTGCCACCTTTAGTTTAGCCCATTGCAATTCCACTTCCCTTATCTCCTTCCACCCTGTCAACTCCTCCTTTAGGTACTCGGCCATTTTATTGAAGTCTGTGTTTTTGAAGTTTAGGACTTTGAGCTTGCTATTATTGGCCTGTACCATGGCTTTTATCTCAAACCACACCGTGTGATGATCGCTGCTGCTCACAGGGGCATTCATGCAGACATTCGACATGCTATCACCGTTGGTGAGCACTAAATCCAGCGTTAAGCTTTCCCTGGTTGGTTCCATCACCATTTGTCTAAGTAACGCATCATGGAGAGCATCCACAATTTTATTGCTTCTTTCCAGATTTGCAGAAGGAGTAATCCAATCCACATCAGGTAGATTAAAGACACCCAATATGATCACTTCCCCCTTTGTGGCTATCTTGCCAATATCTATAACACAGGTACACTAAAAAAAAAATTTTTTAAACTGCCTTTAATGTTTCGATTGATTTTTACGTTTTTTGGTGCGCTGAATCCAAATCTGGTAACCAATTTGCTCCATCACGTACAGATTTTTTGCTACATTGGGTTAGCAGTTTGAGGTGAACGTTTCAGATTGAGTGCGATCGAGATAAAGGTTTCTTGGATGAATTCTTTATACTAATTGTTTAGTAGTTATTCAAATAAGAATAAAGAAAATTGTAACAAGGCAGCACATAAGAATAGAGTAATGTCAACAAAACACACTGTGATGGTAGCAAAATTGTCTGCACTTAAAACAGCCACATACATGTGCACAAACATTGAGCATATAAGAGCGAGGTTAGACACAAAGCAAAGCAAAGAAATGTGCAAAAAATGTTGTACAGGTATGTATGTAAGAATAGAAAACGCAAACCGCACCATTGCAATACATGAAGACAAACACCCGATGGTGTGAAAATAAAATTCTAATAAATGAGATCCGACACTGTGGTAATAACTAGCAAATTTTTATTTCAAAGTTTAGTAAAAACACGATATTTGTCAACACAGTTTAGATTTTAAAGTCATTCTTGGGTCAATCAATCTCCTGGTGGGCCCGTTTCTTCTTCCCCCGAATGCTTCTCTTGGTGCGCTGCTTGGCGTATTTTTCATCTGGGGTTTCCCGCAGCAGCAACCAGCAGAAATCAGCCATCATAGTGGTGTTCCATCTTCCTTGGTACCTTCCCTCTGCGTCCTTGATGTCCTGGTGAAACCTTTCACCTTGTTCTTCACTGTACGCCCCCAAGTTTTCAGGAAAGTAGTTCACATGGGAGTGCAAGAAATGGACTTTCAGGCTCATGTTACAGCCTTGTTCTTTGAAGGCATTGAGCATCCTGGCAACAATATTCTTATAGTTCTCATCCCGCCTGTTCCCCAAGAATTTGAGAACAACATCCTTGAAGGAATCCCAGGCTTCTTTTTCCTTCTCAGACATCGTTTCAGCGAATGCTCCATCTGAAATGAGTTTCCTTATATCAGGGCCAACAAACACTCCTTCCTTTAGCTGTGCTTCAGAAAGTCGGGGGAACTTTGAGCAAAGGTACCGAAAGCACTCACCATCTTTTGGAAGGGACTTGATGAATTGCTTAATGAGACCCAACTTAATGTGGAGAGGTGGTAATAGAATTTTATCACGAGGTACCAAGCTCTCATGAAGAACATTTTTCTCACCGGGTCTCAAATACTCCTGAATTGGCCAGTCTTTTTTCCCCCAGTGTAGGTCGCGGGCCCGGCTATCCCACAAGCAAAGGAAGCAGGGATATTTGGTGAAACCGGATTGCTGCCCTAATAGCATGGATAGAATTTTAAAGTCTCCACAAATCATCCACTTATGCTCATCATAACGAATCTTCTGAAGAATCAGGGCCAAATTCTCGTATTTTTCTTGGAGAATAACAGAGTGAGCAATAGGAACTGAAGCGAATGTGTTGCCATTATGAAGAAGAACACCTTTTATGCTGTCTTTTGACGAATCAATGAACAGCCGCCATTCAGAAGGATCATACTTGAGTTTAAACTTTTCCATCACTCCGTATATATCGTTGCAAAATACCAAATCTTCCTCTTTGCTGAAATACTTCAAAAATTGTGTCTCGCGGTTGCAGTACCAATAAAAAGTTGTTCCTGGTGACAATAGATTTTTCTGTTTAAGCCGAGAACCTAGCAGTTGGGCAGCATCTTTTGGGAGTCCTAAATCCCGGACTAAATCATTCAATTCAGCTTGAGAGAAAAGTTCAGGTTTCGGATCTGGTTCAGTTTCAAACTCGGAAGTACTGGACTCATCGGGAAAAGCCATCTGATGAGTCTCATCATGATCAGAACCGTCCACACAAATATGATCCAAAGATTTTGGTGGTTCAGGCACAGGTACTTCGTTGCTATGAGGCATAGGCCTAATTGCTGAGGGAAGGTTGGGGTAACTTATTACGTTCTTATTTTTTAAGTTGTATCCCTTCACAATGCAAGAGCAAAAATAGCAGTCACTGCTGTGGTCTCTTTGTTCACGCCACATCATAGGTATTCCGAAACGAAATGCTTGTTTTTTACCTTTCATCCATAAGCGTAGATCTTCCTCACATGTCTTGCACACTTTGTGAGGAGCCCACGGTTTGTCTTGATCGCCTAAC
The DNA here is from genome assembly GCA_033557465.1 of Ichthyophis bannanicus. Classification (NCBI taxonomy): domain Eukaryota; kingdom Metazoa; phylum Chordata; class Amphibia; order Gymnophiona; family Ichthyophiidae; genus Ichthyophis; species Ichthyophis bannanicus. The sequence continues at coordinate 66,259,603 of CM066045.1, read as the reverse complement.
TTCAAACCGAAATAGGCGAAATATACTTTTTTAATAAATGCAGAAATGTTCCTCTGCCGCTTTTTCACGGTATATTCCCCACAAATAAAACAAAAACTGTCCGGAGAGTTGACGCAACCTCTGACTCTGTGAGCCATCACAAATACACAGCACTGCAAACTACAACTGTAGTGAACCACTTCGGAATAAAGCTGGATTACGACTGAGCAAACAAAAGGTAATAATGAACTTGCAAGAAACTGAAATTTGACAGGAACGTTCATGTCACAACCACCGTGTTTGAGCGAGAGCGAACGAGGCGAGGCGAACAGGAAAGAACATGCGCCAGCGCGAGTACTGGATTTAGCCCCCCGCCTCCCAATTGTCCTGTTAATGTATAAAATGAATACAAAACACTCTAAAATATCACGAGGGAGTGTTTCTAGTTAGTTAACCATTACAACCTCTATTTTGGGCCAAGAAAATAAACTGCAGTCGGCTAAAAAGAAATTATGTGAACATTCCTTATATGGGTAAGAAATCTAATTTTGCAAGAAAACGTGACGTGATGGAACATTTTGGCTATTTTTCCTGGATTCAGCACCCCAAAATCTATAGGAATCAGTTGCAAAACTGGAGGCAGTTTTTTGGTAGTGTACCTGTGTAATCAATTCATTATCTCTTCAAATTGTGTCGGAGGTCTGTAGACTACAGCAGTACAGATGACAGTGCCATCTCCTCTTTCCAACACAATCCAGAGTGCTTCTTTTCCCCATGCCCCCTGCATTTCAGTAGCTTTAATATTGCTTTTGACATACAAGGCTACTCCTCTTCCTCTTCCATTTTCTCTCTCTTCTGAATAAATTATAGCCAGGCATGGCTATATCCCAATCATGCGATTCATTTAGCCATGTTTCTGTAATGGCCACAATGTCCAAATCCATTTCCACCATTAGTGCTTTCAGGTCCGGAACTTTGTTGGCTAAGCTTCGAGCATTTGTGCTCATTGCTTTCCAACATTTAACTGGCTTATTTTATTTTTATTTATTTATTTATTTAACAGCTCTTATATACCGCGCTATTTGACATCAGTGCGGTTTACATTAAACAAAATACACTCAGATTTAGAGAACTTGTCCAAGTTACAAGTAACAGGGGAATAAAACAAGAATTAACTGGGAATAGCATATGAATAATGTGTGTATTTAGCACTGATTTTGTTCTGCCTACATCTTCCCACTTGTTTTTGATGTATGGTTTGTGATAAGGAAGCTTATCATAGTTCAGGAGGGAGCTATAAAAGAGGTGAATTGGCTTTGAACAAGCAACCTGTCTTTGCTGGTAGAAATACTAAAAACAGAATGTTTTCATAAAAGACTACCAGTCCCAGAATGCACCAGGTTTCAAACAGCCTCTAAAAGGGCTGAAGTGGGGAAACGTGTGTTCAATCAGGAGAGCTATGAGGTAATCCCCAATCACTCATCTCCAAGGGCAGGGCTTGATTCAGCACACCTGGGCTGTGCTAGGGTGGAGTGTCCCTATAAGCACGTTAAAAGTAATAGATTTTCTACACACAGACAGAGCAGAGAGAGCAGAGGGAGCAGACAGAGCCAGCAGCAGCAACTTGGAAGGAAGAAGAGAGACATCTTGGAGGTCTAAAGAAGGAGCTCACAGCAGTGCATGTGTTGGGAGTCATTCCAGAGGCAAGCATACTCCATTGGACTGGAGGAAGCCAGAGGAGTGGGGTTATAGAGCCAGGAATTCCCAGACGGCACCTTTGAAGGAGACAGCTGCATGTGGAAGGGGCCCTAAGACCGGTGCAAGAAAGTATGTGAAGAGAGACCCAGTGTCCAGGGATCTTGATTGGAAGGCTGGACATAAAAGCTGGACTACTTACTGGCCAGGATACCTGGAGAGGAAACCTAACAGCAAAGGAAGCTCAGGTATGAACTTTGATCTATGCCCTAGCTCTTCTCCAGGAAGACAGCAGGGAAATAAATATTATCCTGAGAATGATCAAGTAAGGAATTCCTCTGAGCCAGACCCTGATATTGATTCCATGATATTTGAGGAAGGAGATATATTAAATGATCAGAATGAATACATGGATTGCTCTCTGTCTAGGCTGCTGTGGTAAAATACTTTCTCACTAATACAAAAACCACCAAAAGGAACTATAATTTGTTCTTTTATCTACCCAGAAAAGTCTGCAAGAAAGCTTTTGGGTAGGATTGAGTCATGTAGAGAAAGTGAACCAGCAAAGGGGTTTGCAGCTGGCTAATTGGTGATAATTGAGCCAGGCACAAGCGCACGTGAGCTCTGAAAGGAAACTTTTCTTTTTGTGTGTGTAAATAGAAGAAAGTTATCCTTGATAAAGAACAGTTTTTGTTACTTTTGGGTTTTGTTTTTGCTTTTGGAGCAATGCTAAGAAAGTTATTAGCATGAGCCATCAAAAAGACCTTTTCTGTTTCCCATCAAGGTCTTATTTGATTTTTGCTTAAGAAGTTCAGTTACCTTATTTCATGTTTTGTTTTCCTGAATGCAATACTGAAAGCAAGTGTCCTTTTTGTGTTACCAAGTAAATCTGTGTGGGAGAATTAACCCCATGAATAAAATCCATTTTTCTTTGCTTACATTCGTGCATCACAACTCATTATTTTATGAACGGTTGATTCTGGTATAAGTAAACTACATTCCCCACAATCCTTTGCAAGTCATAATAATATTTTTGCCTTTGCTAAGACTGTGGCCATTCACAACCAGCGCCCCCGTTTACAGGTTTAAAAGTGTGACTGTTTCTAATTTTAATCTGCTTTTGCAGGGGGTGACGTCGAGAGCTTGACCTTCCACATCAGTCACCCCCTTTTTCTAGTTTAAATGCATATCCACATATTGCTTGAATTTTTCACTTAGGATTCTTTTCTCTGTGACAGAGAGATGTAGTCCATCAGCACAGTATAGTCTCTTGTTGTTCCATCTGTTACCGCAGTCGCCAATAAATCTGAATCCTTCTTGTTTGCACCAGGTCTGGAGCCATGTATTAAAGCTGTTAATGCGATGCAGCCTTTTTGCCCCCTTTCCAAGCACAGGTAGAACCTCTGAGAATGCAACAGTGTTAACAATGGGCTTGAGTTTCTCTCCCAGAGACTGGAAGTCCTTTTGGACTGTAGAGGCACTGTTTCTAGCCAGGTCATTTGTGCCCAAGTGGATAACATCAAGTTTGGAGTGTTCGCTTTCTGCGCTAAGTACTTCAAGACCGAGGTTTGTATTCTTGCTGGCTGAAGAGCCTGGGAGGCACTTGACCATCTTTTCTCCTTTGAACTGTGTTCCCAAGTTGGTGCCACTGATGATGGAATCACTGAGTAGTAATAGTTTGCTGTTTGGTGAGGTTTTCTTCATATTTGGTCCTTTAGCAGGAGATTGGGCATTGTCTGTCTCATTTAAGGGCCCTTCAGTTTCTTTGGATTGGGCATCCTCATTCGCTAAGGCAGAGAAGGCATCATGCAGGGATATCTCCTGATGCATAAGATGCCTCTGTGTCACAGGTCGCAATCTACCAGAACCCATTGTAATCCATTTGTTCCTGGAGTGTTTCATTCTTTGTGGGAGCGGTGGTGGACTTTGTTCAGCTTGTATCTTAGAAGAGGTGCGCTTCATTGCAGCCAGTTCCTCCCTCAGTTCCTCATCCTCTTTAGCCAAGGCAGAGAAGGCATTATGCAGGGATATCTTTTGATGCATAGGATGTCTGTGTGTTACAGGTCGCAATCTACCAGAACCCACTGTGATACCCTTGTCCCTGGGGTGTTTCATTCTTTGTGGGAACAGTGGTGGACATTGTTCAGTTTGTATCCTAGAAGAGGTGCGCTTCATTGCAGCCAGTTCCCCCCTCAGTAGGGTCACCTCTTTATGCATGGCAGCTGACCTGAGGCATATAGGACAAGCTCTGAGGTTCCAAATGATTCGTCTTGGAATGAAAGTACTGCAGTTATTGCATTGAATACACGACATGCTGAATAAGCAGTCCTAGAAGGAGAAGAGGAAGAAAGGAGAAAGAAGATGTGGGCTCTAACCCAAGTTAAAAGGATAGATGGCAACGTATTTGAGCACTATATAGGCAATGCAGCCCCTGGGGTGGGTGGGGCGAAGGGTAGGGTGGGCGGGAACCTAAGTGTCTCTGGCCAGTAGGCTGTTCCTGAACTGGGGGCACCCACAGATATCTGCTCCAAGGCTACTCAGAAAAGCAGTCAGTCAGATTATCCCCAAACTTAATTTATAACCACAGTTAAACTTAACATCAGCAATTCCCACAAAACAGACAGTTAAACTCTATATTGGTAGCTAGAATCCAGCAGAGATACGAAAGAAAATGAAGAGTCTTAGCTTTGTGAAAGATCCACAGCTCATGCAGACGGCCTCAGACCCGTAGGTGTGGCCACTAGCCAGGTGTATGATTGACCCTGAGCTTGCCCTTGCTGGGTATAGGACAAATAAAATTTCCTCTTTTTGCTGGAAAAGGGGTTTTTTATAGGGTTTCTTTTTGTCTGGAGTAGCTGTAGATTTTGACAATCTATCTAAAGTGATATTGTCAGCACTTATCTCATTAGCCTTATCCTGCCAATTCTTGCCAAAGAGGTTTTCTCCTGTGCAAGGGATGTTTCCCAATTTATCCTGTACCCAAATCTCCAAGTCTGATGCCTGAAGCCAGGCAATCCGACGTGCACCAATGGCAATAGCAGAGGTTCTGCTGATGCATTCAAAGCAGTCAAAGGCTGCACGGTTTACAAACTTGGAGACATCTTGAGCATGCTTGACAAGAGTAAGAAAGTCCTGTCATTTGTCCTCAGGGAGAAGGGGGCCATAAGCTCCAAATCTCCTGTGACCTCTTTGAGGAACATTCCCATATATAAAATATATCAGCTGATCCTAGCTGAAAGCATGGAAGCCTGAAAAGTTTGACGCCCAAAAGTGTCAAGAGTCCTGCATTCACGACCTGGAGAATTGGATGCATGTCTTTTTGCACTTTTCATCCTACGCATGGCTGACTCCACTACCATTGAATGGTGTGGCATCTGAGTCTTTTGAAAACCAGGACATGGTGGAACTTGATATATGGTATCGAGTCTCCTAGAATGAGGAGATGTGGTCAAAGGTGTCTCCCACATTCTGAGCATCAAATCATAAAGAATTTCATGAATGGGCAGAGTGGCTGCCTCCTTGGGAGCCTTAGGGTATTGGAGAATTTCCAATTCCTTTGCTCTAGGTTCTTTTTCAGGAGCTACCATGATTGAAAGGCCTCGGGCCACATCACGAATAAAATCCTGAAAAGACATGTCCTCTGGAGGAGACATTCTGCGTTGGGGAGAAGAGGAGTCTTCCGGGAGAAACACTCTGGTACCGGCAGAATTATCAGAGTCATCGGAAATCAGAGGATTCGAAGTATCCCTGATCCCGATGTTCATGCAAAGCACGGTCTCGGTATCGACTGAAGTCGGTACCGAATTAGTCCGGTACCGATCTGTTGATGCCAGAAAAAGTTTGGCATGGGAAGGATTCCCACCGGGGCCGGTACCGGTGTTGGTACCGGTACCCATTGAACCGCTGGTGTCAACGGTACCGCAGCTGTAAGGAGAGCTGCAAGACTGCGTTCGATAGCGAGGAATCTCTGGTCTATCGATGCCTGGGTATCTGTACCGGTAAAAGCAGCCGGAACCCTTGAGCATGGCACCAGTAGTTCTGCCGAGGTCGAAGCCTCGAGAACATCCTGGAACCCCGTTGATGCTTTGGAGGCCGAAGCCTCTCGCCGTGGCCGTTTTGCCGGTGTAGTTTCCTCAAGGGCAATGCCAATGGCCTCTTGATGCTTTGAAGGAGAGCTACCCTTTGAGGACTGGCTCTTATGTTTAGTTACCTGAGATCCATGGGAGGAAGACGAGGCTCTTGAAGATGTCGATGCAATGGACCTGGTATCCGAAGAAAAGAGGGTACCAAGTTTTGCAGCTCGCTTTTGTCTTCCTGTTTTAGTCATCCCCATACAGGAGGAACACTCAGATGGAGAATGGTCAGGGCCTAAACATTTTAGACACCAGTCATGGGTGTCGGTGACGGAGATGGTACCGCCACACTTAGTACATTTTTTTTTTTTTTTTTTTTAAACCACTAGCTGGTTTTTCCTTCTTTTAGGAAAAATGGGGCCTAATGCCCAAAAGAGAAGAGAAACAGTTCAAAAGTATATATTTATTGTTTTTTAGAAAAGAAGAAAAGAAAGAACCGGCGGTACCGGTAGGTGTCATGCGGAGGCAGGCGCGACCACATGAAAACAAGTTTAAAGAAGAAATTTTCTGCGGTGACAGGGTATGTGTCCTGTTGGCTCTGCGGAAAACGAAGAACTGAACAGGGACAGTTGGAAAGGCGGGAAGGCAGTGAGCATGTGCTGAGGGATGCTCCCAAAAGTGTTCCTATTGGATGCTGGGGAGCGTTCCCACGCTGGCTCCGTCAGTACCACCGATACCGATATGTGAAGACTACATTCCTGCTTGTTCCTGGAGATAGGATCCGATTGAGGAGCAGTTGAAGAAAAACACTGGAGGTACGAAGGGAGAGGAGGCGAAAGTGAACCCGCACTGGAAGAAGAAGATCACATCCGCGGGCATAAGACAAGCAAGGAGGCGAGACGAACAGTAAATGCTAGGGGTGGCAACTGATGAGATGACATACCAAGGCTGCATGCAGTAGCAGCAGGGACATATACAGAGGTTTAAACACAACAAAATTCAAACAAAACAAGTATAAAATACAAGAGCAGTTATACTTAAGGAAAAGGAACGCCTCACCAAGTGAGAGCAGCAAGCAGTCCAGGCAAGACAGGCCTATTTGGACCCGATTCTTGTCCGCTGGAACAAAACATTCCCACAGCAGCCAGAACCGGGCCCGTGGACGGCCTGGCATGCCCCTGCCTGCGGGGACATCTTCCCTGCAGGTTCTCTTGGCTGTTGCGACTCAACCCCCCTCTCTTCCCTACTGACTGACCACACCAAACAGCATGAGGCTGCAATCGCCAGCCTTCCCCTCCTATCTGCTTGCAGGGATCTGATCTGCTGCAGACAGACAGGGAGGGATCTGTGCCACAATCATAGCACTCTTCTGCCCGCAGTGGATGGGATCTCCATGGGCAGCCTGCTGCATCATGGCCTTCCCCTACTTCTACCCACAGGAGATTGGATCTACATGGGCAGAAGTAGAGGAAGGCTGTGATCGCAGCAGCAAAGTTTTGGTGTGGCCAGGGCCCGTGTTGCCCCTCCTTTCTGATGCCTATGAAGTGATTTCGTACTCTTTAGTTTATCAAATTGCTGTATTATATATTCCCAGTGTATCAAGATTTGTTTCAATTATTCCGAGACCTTTCCTATATCTTCTTCAGTAAAGACCAAAGCAAGGAATTCATTCAAATCTTTCTACTATGGCCTTATCCTGCATTAGTGCCTCTTTAATCTCTAATGGTCCAACTGACTATCTCACAGGTTTGCGACTGATCCAGGAGAAAATAACTTCCGATTAGAACAGCAGCAAGGATAAGGTCTATACTTGTACAGAGAGACAAGGTATCTGTAAATTTGCTGTAGAAGTTAACTATAAATAAGAGGGGGGAGGGGAAGATTTTTAAAGCATTTTAGCTGGTTAAAAGACCTGCTAACAGGTTAGTGCTACTGAATATCCCCACAGACTACCGAAAAACTGCCTGGTTAAAACAGAGGTAGTCTGTGAATGGAGCAGGGGCAGAGACAGCCATATTCAGCCACTAACCAGATAGCTCTAAGCTGTCTAAAGTAAGTGTGGCGGTTAGATACTTTATTTTGCCTAGCCACCACTACTAACTTATGCCCCCAATGCCATTTAATCTTTTCCACTTGGCTGTCCCACCCTGTGGGACATATGAATAACATGCTAGCTTATAGCTCGTAATACATGATTGGTTATTGTACAGTAGAATATGTATGTCAAAACCGGAACCTACTCAACATTCCAACAATCAAGACAACTAGCACCCAAGCAACCTACCTAACATCCTTCATCTTTCCAAAGCCTCCTCCCTCATTGTCTCTTCCCCCTCCTCCCTACCCCTCCCCTGGACCGATCACCTCTGCCTCTCCTCCTCCCCTCCTGGATCCCCAACCAGTTCTGCACCCCCTCGGCTTTTTCGCCGCATCACAGATAACACTCTCCTCCAGTTCCCTTCCTCTGATACCCTTCTTCCCCCTGACTTTCATCACCTCCCTGTAAATATCCAGGTTGACACATGGAACTCAGCCCTCTCAACCGCTCTCAATAATCTAGCCCCTCTCCAGCCACGCCCATCTCCCCATCACCCTCGTCGCCACCCCTGGTTTCATCCCAGTCTCTCCCTTCTTCGTAGGCATCTCCGCCATGCTGAAAGACTCTGGCGCAAACATCCCTCTCCCCTGCTTCTTAGACCGCTTCCATATCTGTCACTGTCACTACCGTCTCTCGCTTCACACTGCTAAAAAGGATTACTTTTCCTCCCTTATTTACACTTCCGCCAACTCTTCCTGTCAATTGTATTCTGCCCTCCGCTCCCTATCTGTTACTCCCTCCCTCCCCCCGCAGTCACACCTGAGCCTGCCTCTCTGGCATCCTACTTCTCCTCTAAAGTCCTCTCCCTTCGCCTCTCATTTCTTTGCTGCTCTCCCCCACTTTCTCCTCCCCCATCAGCTCTAGATCACATACCTCCTTCCTCTCCCCCCTCCCTCTCTCATCAATGGTCCTCCTTTGAGCCCATATCTGCCTCCGCCCTCTCCAAGACCTTTAACTCCGTTTGAAAGACCTTCTCCTCCTCTGATCCCATTCCCTCCCACTGGCTCTTAGATCCCTCTCTAGCTCTCTCTCCCCACATTCTATCTTCAACTCCAGTCTCTCCACCGGTATCTTCCCCTCTTCCTGGAAACACGCTACCATTCGCCCCATTCGGAAAAAGGGTTCACTATATCACTCTTCCACCTCTAGCTGGCGCCCCATTTCTAATTTTCCTTTCCTCTCCAAGCTCTTAGAAAAACTTGTTTTCACCCAATTGGCATCACACCTTGAAGCTTCTCTCACTCTTCACCTCCGACAATCAGGTTTCCGCCCCGGCCACAGCATGGAGTCTGTTCTTCTTTCCGTTCTAAATGAACTACATACCGCTCACGATCATGGCCTTGTCACTCTCATTGTCTTTTTAGATCTCTCTGCCGCATTCGATGTCGATCATCACACTCTCCTCTCACGTCTCCAAGATGCCAGCATCTGGCACAGTTCTTCACTTCTTTCACTCTTTTCTCTCTGGCCGCTCTTTTTCAATCTCCGTCGGTTCTCTCTTCACCCTCCACTCCCCTTCCCTGTGGAGTCCCCCAGGGCTCTGTCCTTGCTCCCCTACTCTTTAACGTCTTTCTGGCTCCTCTTGCACTTTTAGTCCAACACGGTGTCTCCGCATATGATTATGCTGATATCTTGCTTCTCTATCACACTGACTCCGTCTCCCCCGATATCACATCCTTCAATGACTGTCTTTCCTCAGTAGCTTCCTGGTTCTCCTCCAACTTCTTACATATCAGTCTCTCTAAAACCTCAGCCATTTGGTTCACCGCCGGTAGCCCTGCCCCTTCCCTCACTCCTCTGCTCTCTTCCGCTCCAATCCCCATTGTCACCTCTCTACGTTACCTTGGTGTGACCCTTGACTCCTCCCTATCGTTCAAAGCACATATCTCATCCGTTGTCCAGCGCTGCTTTCTCACACTAAGACAACTCCGATCTGTACGCCCTTTCCTCTCTTTCTCCGCTATGACCACCCTCCTCATCTCCCTCGTTGTTTCCCGCCTTGATTACTGTAATGTCTCTTTAGCTGGCCTCCCCCAATCCCAACATCAACGTCTGCAATGAGTCCACAACACTGCTGCCCGTATCCTCACTTGCTCTTCCCGTTTCGACCATATCACCCCTCTTTTCATTCGCTTGCACTGGCTTCCAATTCCCTTCCATATTCAATATAAATTTCTTCTTTGTCCACAGGTCTATTCACACTGGCACTCCTTTACCTTGCCGACCTGATCCACCTGCACACTCCTTACTGTTCCCTCCGTTCCATTCACATGAACCGCTTAACCCTTCCCTCCCCATTCCAGGCCCACCTAGAAACCACCCGTTCCTCTGCCTTTTACTTCCTCGGTCCCCGCCTATGGAACTCACTCCCCACAGACCTTCGCTTGGAACCTTCATTTAAAACATTCAAGGCAAATCTGAAAACACACCTCTTCTGTCTAGCTTTTGGCCTCTCTCCTCCCCCGCACCCCTTTTCACCACCCCCATGATGTTGTTTCCCCTGTTACTGTTACTTGTATTCTAACCTCAACCTTTTACTCTTCTCTCCTCTTTCCTATCACACTATGGCGTTCCTTTCCTAACTTTCTAAGCAGCCTTTGCACATTGTAAACCGCCCAGACGCTATTGTGATAGGCAGTCTATTAAATTCTCAATAAACAATATATATGCCCCCACACTCCGGAACTCATTCCCAACCACATTAAGAGACACCAATGACTGCACTGATTTCCGTAAAAAACTAAATGCCTTCCTTTTCCATGAAAACTTCAGCCCCAACACTTAATGTAAGATGCTTCTACTCACTCTACTAATATGCCTTCAGGTTCTGGATAACTTCCTGGATTTAGCCCTTTGTAAATACTGTCCTCCTGTACATAGTTCTACCGTATTATCCATGCTATGTTCCCCCATCCCCTAGTTCTGGTACTGTGTTCTATACTCTCTGTTCCATATATAACAAGTTACAGTTTTATGTAAACCGCCTTGATAATCTGAAAGGCAGTATAAAAGAAATGTTAAATAAATAAATAAAATAAAAAATAAGTAGGTCATCTTGGTTGTAATTTGGCCAGTTTCTTGTTAAAATTTATTCCGATTTGATATAGAAACTTTATCCTAGTGGAAAAGGCTAAAGTCCAAAGGTTGTAATTTGGATTAAGTTGTGCAAGGAGGCAGTATGTTAGATGTGCAAATAGCTAATTAGAAGCCCATTGTGAAGCAAAGTGAAAAGGTTGTACATGGCACAAATATATAGTGCACCAATAATCTGCTTCATCTATGAAAAGTAATTAGTGCCGAGTTGCTAACCACAAGAGCTGAGCCAGGGGTGTTCCCCATGACCACTGAGCCAAGTCAACAATAAGGCCCCAAGCTGGAGGGGAAGTTTGAAGTGGGGATCTGTTGTTCAGTCCCCTCATGAATAGGGAAACTAGGTGTGTAGAGATGGCTTTACCTCCAATATGCTCATGGTGGGTCTATAACACTGAGGTGGTCAGACAGAATTGGTTTTGGAGGCCAGCAATGGAAAAATGTAACAGGTACATAAGGAGATTATTAAGAACATAATAACATAAGAATATAAGATACACCATACTGGGTCAGACCAAGGTCCATCAAGCCCAGTATCCTGTTTCCAACAGTGGCCAATCTAGGTCACAAGTACCTAGCAGTCTCCCCAAAAGACACAGGTTCCACAATGCTTGTATTGGGGAAAGCAGTGGATATTCTGGGTCCACTTTAATAATGGTTTATGGACCTTTCCTCCAGGAACTTGTCCAAACCTTTTTTAAACCCACTACACTAACAGCTTTTACTACATCTTCCAGTAGCAAATTCCACAGTTCAATTACATGTTGAGAGAAAAAATATTTTCTTTTATTAGTCTTAAATAGGTTACCTTGTAGCTTCATTGCATGCGCCCTAGTCTTTCTATACTTTGATGGCGTAAACAATCGATCTACGTTTACCCGTTCCACTCCATTCATTAATTTATAGACCTCTCTCATATCTCCCCTCAGCCGTCTCGTTTCAAAATTGAAGAGCCCTAACCTTTCTTCATAGGGGTATCCTTCCATCCCCTTTAACAATTTTGATTGCTCTTTTCTGTACCTTTTCTAATAATGCTATATCCGTTTTACGATACAGTGACCAGAATTGCACACAATATTCAAGGTGCGGTCGCACCATGGAACAATACAGAGGCATTATAATATCCTTTGTTTTATTCTCCATTCCTTTCCTTATGATACCTAGCATTCTTTGCTCTTTTGGTCACCGCTGCACACTGGGCAGAGGGTTTTAATATGTTATCCATAACGATGCCTAAATCTTTTTCCTGGGTGGTGGTTTCTTCTGTGGAATCTTGCATCGTGTAACCATAGTTTGGGTTGTTCTTCCCTAGGTGCATAACTTTGCACTTGTCCACATTAAATTTCATCTGCCATTTGGATGACCAGTCTTCCAATTTATCAAGATCCTCTTGTGATTTTCTACAATCCTCATGGCTTTTAACAACTTTGAAAAGTTTTATGTCATCTGCAAATTTGATAACCTCAGTCGTTATTCCCATTTCCAGGTCATTTATGAATATGTTAAAAAGGAGTGGACTTAGCACAGATCCCTGGGATACTCCACTATTCACCTTTCTCCATTAGGAAAATTGGCAATTTAGCCCTACACTCTGCTTTCTATCTTTTAACCAGTTCCTGATCCACAATTGTACACTACCTCCTATCCCATGACTTTTTAATTTTGCCAAACATCTCTCATGAGGGACCTTGTCAAAGGCTTTCTGAAAGTCCAGATACACTATATCAAGTGACTCACCTTTGTTTACCTGTTTATTCACACCTTCAAAAAAAACACAACAGATTAATGGAATAGATGAGCAGATCATAGCTGTGGGCAACACTTCTTTTGGATGCTCCATGAGAGGCTATCAAAATATGCAGAACTTCTCGTGACAGTGGCAGAGAGGTGATCAATTGCCTTTCACTTTTCATGCCACCATTGCTAGAGATTTCAAGTCGGGAGAAGCAAGATGCTCTTCTTGCTGCAATAAAAGGGAGAGGTGAGCTCCTAAGTGTATAGGCTGGACCTGAAATAGAGACAGCAGACATGAGAACTAGAGTGTCATGATATCTGAGGAATGCCGAGTATAAATGGTGATGGAATGCTACCTGCTTTTTGTTTTCTTAAAAAACTTGGAAATCAGGGGAATTTGTGGGGAGCTATATATACAACGCCATAGTGTGGTGATAACAAGTGCTAAACCTTTTGCTGATGGCTACCAAGAGCAAACGAATGAGCATAAGAACTTGTGTTTGGTGGTAAAGAGGTATCTATCTAGAAGGCCCTAGTGATGGAATATATGCCGACTCAACTCATCATTGCTCCCCACAAGTGGCTCAGCATCTCTCCTATTCCCTCCCCTCCAGAGGCCAGCTTCAAATCTATTTCTTCCTTCATTGCCCCAGTGTCAAGCTTCTTCCCACCCTTTCCTCCATACTCAGTGGCCAGCATCTCCCCTATCCCCACCTTCCCTCCACAGTAACCAGCTTCTCCCCTATCACCTCTTCCCCTGCAGTGGTTAGCTCTCCAATTTCTGCTCCCCCATTCCCCCTCAGTGGCCAGCATCTCCCTTAATCCCTTATCTCTAACACCAGTGGCTAGCATCTCCAATTCTCCTCCATACCCTTTTCCCCCCCAATGGCCAGGATCTCCCTCCCGGTAGCCAGAATTTCCCCTTTCTCCTACTCCACCTCCCAGATGACCAGGATCCCCCTATACCCTCTTATAGCCCCCTTGTAGTCAGGATCTCTCAATTCTCTCCTCCTCCATCCCTATGGCTTGTAACTCAATTTCCCCTCCTCTACCAGTGGTGCATATCTCCCTTCCTCTCCCTATCCCTTCCTCTCCTTCACAGTAGCCAGTATCTCCCCTATCCTCTCCACCCACCATGCCCAACACCTCCCCTTCCTTCCTCCTCCCAGTGGCAAGCATCCCTCCTATCACAATCTCCCCCCAACAAAGTGGTCAGAATCTCTGAATCCCTTCCCTAGCCCTTTCTTCCCCCCACAATGGCTAGCATCCTCTCCTCTCCCCACCAAGTGGGCAGCATCTATCCTATTCCATCTTCTTGCCTCCCAGTGTTCATCTTCTAACCATCAGCTCTTTCCCCCAATAGACATCACTCCCTTATACCCTCACCCCCCTCCAGTAGCCAACATCCTCCTATCCTAAACTCCCCACTCCCAGTGGAGAGTATCTCCACTACCCTCTCCTTCCCACAAATGGCCTACATCTCCCAATACCCTCCCCCAATGGCCAGTTTCTCCCCATACCCTTCTCCCTCCCAGAGGCCAGAATTTCCCCATCCCCTCATGCCCCTTCCTAGTAGCCCACATCTTTGTTTCCACCCTATCTTCTCTTCCCTCCAGTGGCCATCATCTCCTTAACCCCTCCTCCCTCCCAGTAACTAGCATCTCCTCTTACCCTTGCTATCCTCTCTTCTCACTCTTAGTAGCTATCATATGCAGTACATTGTCATCAAATCTAATTCCCAGTTGCCAACATCTCTGCTATCATCTCCCTCCCCAATGGCTGATGTCTCTCCTATCCCCTTCTCCCCTCTCCCAGTAGCCAGAATCTCCCCCATCATCTCCTCCTGCTTCCAGAGGCCAACATTGCCCTTAACCCTTGCCCCCCCCCATACCCTCCTCCCTTCTTCTCAATGGCTAGTTTCTCTTACCATTCACCCCCTCCCAGTAGCTAGCCTCTCCTCATCCCATCTTTCCCCTCCCAGTGGCCAGTATATTCCCTGTCCTCTCTCTCCATGGTCTGTGTTTATTTACCTTTTCCCAAAAAAGCCAATAGCACAATATAAATGATCAATAATAGTAGTAGTAGAAGAAACTCCTTATCTCATCCTTCTCCTCCAGGTGGCCAGCTTCTTCCTTCTCCCCTCTTTCACCTTCCAGTGGCCAGCATCTCCTTTTCCTCTCACTATCCCATCCTCATACTCAATGGCTTGCATTTTCCTATTTTCTCTTCCCTCTCCCAGTGGCCAGCATCTTCCCTCCCTCCTCAGCCAATGGTCACCATCTCTTAATCCCTTTCTCCCTCCCAATGGCCAGTACTATTACTACTACCACTACTAATCATTTGTATAGCACAAGGCATACACAGTGCTGTACATATATAAATGCAAGACACAGCCCCCGCTCAGAGCTTACAATTTAATCAAGGCAAAGAACATCACAAAACTGAGGACTAGAGTGTGGTAAGATACTCTCTCTTATTCACCACTTATATGTAAGGGGCATCAGGATCCAAAAGCAGCCTGAAAGAGGTGGGTTTTTAGCCTGGATTTCAATAGGGCTAGAAAAGGAGTCTGATGTAGTTACTCAGGTAGTTTGTTACAGGCATATGGAACAGCAAGGTGGAATGAACAAAGTTTAGAGCTAGCAGTGACAGATCTGCCTGATGAAAGGAATCTGCCAGAAGAGCGGAGTTCCCAAGGAGGGATGTAAAGTGAGATAACAGAAGAAAGGTAGTGAGGAGCTGCAGAATGAATGCACTTGTAGGTCAGTAGAAGTCTGAACTGAACATGAAAACACATAGGGAGCCAGTGAAGTGATGTTACATGAGCATAGTGACACTGGTGGACGATAAGTCGTGCAGCTGAGTTTTGAACAGACTGAAGGGAAGAGAGATGATTCCGAGGGAGACCAGCAAGGAGCAGGTTAAAATAGACAAGATGGGAGGTGACTAGAGAGTGGACAAGAGTTTTAATAGTGTGTTCAGAAAGGAAAGAACACATGTTGCTGATGTTATAGACAAAGACGCAGCAGGTTTTAGCTATCTGTTTGATGTGTGCAGAGAAAGAGTAAAAGATGACCCCAAAGCTGTTCCCTGTAAGTATTAGCGTATGTGTGTCATATCCCCTCGTGTTAAATGTATCTCCCAATTGACCGCTTTGACCCGGTGAAAAGCGGGATATAAATACAGCTAAATAAAAAAATAAAATAAAATCATGTTATCCACGGAACTAGAGAAGGGAGAAAATGGGGAGGTGGGTTTAGGGGAAGATAAGGAGCTCAGTTTCAGTCATGTTCAACTTCAGATGACAGCGAGACGAGACATATAAATTAATGAATGGAGTGGAACGGGTAAACGTAGATCGATTGTTTACATCATCAGAATATAGAAAGGGGGGACATGCAATAAAGCTACAAGGTAAACTATTTAAGACTAATAAGAGAAAATATTTTTTCACTCAAAGTGTAATCAAACTCTGGAATTTGCTACCAGAGGATGTAGTAAAAGCTGTTAGTGTAGCTGGGTTTAAAAACGTTTTGGACAAGTTCCTGGAAGAAAGGTCCATAAACCATTATTAAAAGGGACCCAGGATATTACTGCTTGATCCAATACAAGCATTGAAGAATCTGTGTCTTTTGGGGAAACTGCTAGCTACTTATGACCTACATTGCCACTGTTGGAAACAGGATTCTGGGCTTGATGGACCTCGATCTGACCCAGTATGGCATCTCTTATGTTCTTATCCAGGCAGCAATGCTGGATAAGCAGACAGATCTGGGCCTGGATTCCCAGAGATTTCAGGTACAGAGAGGTAGATCTGAGAGTCATCAGCATAAAGATAATACTGAAAACCATGGGAGGAAATAAATGCACTGAGGGGCAGAGAGTAGAGAGAGAAAAAGAGAGATCCCAAGAAAGAGCTCTGAGATACACTAACTGAAAACAGGATGGCAGTAGAGGAGGATCCACCAGAACACACACTAAAAGTGCAATGGGAAAGGTAAGAAGAATACTGGGACAGGACCAAGCTCCTAAATCCAAGCAAGGACAGTGTATTGAGGAGAAGGTAGTAATGTCAAGGCAGCAGAAAGGCCAAGAATGATAAGAATAGAGTAAAAGCCTTTGGATTTGGCAGGGAACAACTCGCTGGAGACTTTGGCAAGAGCAGTTTCTGTAGAATGTAGAGGAAGAAAGCCAGATTGCAGTGGATCCAGAAGGGCAGGAGACTAAGTGGATAAAGATTCAAAAGCAGCCTCAAAGAGATGCATTTTTAGCCTGGATTTGAAAGGGACAGAGATGGAGCCTGGCCCTTTTCAAATCTAGGCTAAAAACGCATCTCTGCTAAGCTGCGTTTAGATCCTGATCTGCTTAGTCTTCTGCTCTCCAACATTGTTTTGTTTCCTTACCATTTCCCTAGTCATATCCTAGTCCCCAGCTGTTGCGTTGTCTTTCTTGACTAGATTGTAAGCTCTGATGAGCAGGGATCATCTCCTACATGTCTCTACAGCACTGCATATGCCTTGTAGCATTATACAAATGATTAGTAGTAGCAGGAAAAAAGTCAAGACAGCAGTGGTGAGCCGCTCATTCAAATAGTTTTGAAGCAAAGGGTAGGCCAATAATTGGAAGGACAGGTAGAGTCTAGTGAAGGTTTTTTGAGGAGAAGTATAACCACAGTATATTTGAAGGCCACAGGAACAGTTGCAGTGGAAAGTAATAGGTTAAGGATATGACAGATGGAAGAGATAGAGCTTGGTAGATGGGTGGGAATGGGATCAGAGATACAGATAGTGAGTTTGGAGGAGGAAAGAATATTTACAGTTTCCTTCTCTGTGATTTTAGAAATGGAAGAAAGGGTGATAGAAGTGGAGAGAAGGATTTGGGATGGAATAGGGGGAAAGTGGAGTGGAGGTGACCCTTGGAGAATTCAAGGCTATTCTTCTGGACTTTGTCATTGAAATAGTCAAAATCTGGGGCAGAAGGTGAAGGAGGGATTAGGGGAGGAGCACTTTAAGGAGAGAGTTGACTGTAGAGAAGAGATGGTGAGGGTCAGAGGCAAAAGAGTTAGTCAGATGGACAGAGAACTCTTGCTTGGCGAATGCTATGACTGAAAGGAAAGAGTTTAGCATGAATTTGAAATGTAGGAAGTCAGCAAGGGTACGTGATTTAAGCCATAGGTGCTCAGCTGAGCAGGCACAGGAAAGTAGGTAGCGGGTTGTTGAGGACAGCTGGGGTTGAGATACAGAATGCCTTACAGCCCATGGACTGGGAGGAGGCAGTGCATCCAGAGTAGAGGATAGTGTTATAGAAGATACTGCCTCATCAATGGACTTAGATAACATAGTGGAGGAAAGAGGTGAGAAGACAGACAACAGTGGACAGAGCTGAAGGATCGATAGTGTGAATATTCCTAAATATTTTGTTGGAGATCGGGTGAGACTGAGTTGGGGGGGAGGGTTAAGGGTGAAGGTTAGCAGGTGATGGTTGGATAAGAAAAGAACAGAGGTGGAGAAGTTTGTGAGCGAGGAGTTGGAAGAGAAGGCTATTGTTAGGGAAATCAGAATCCTATATATGTGCCCTTTGTAATAATAATGCTTAGTTTAAGTGCATATACAGGAGGCCTGCACAAGAGAAATCAGAATCCTATACATGTGCTCTTTGTACATTCTGGTGGGTATGGAAAAAGGAATGTGCTGTGTCAAGCTAAACTGATTGTTCTACTCAAGGATGACTTGTATTTGCACAGTTACTGATAAGCTATAGTGGGCCCCTAGAAGATGGGTGGATGACGTATGACTATGTTTCTGATAATGTATAAAATACGGACAATCCCTCCACCCTTTTGGAATAAACTTGCATACTTTCCTTCTGTGTGGTCTGTGAGCTTTATTCCCCTGGATTCCAGCCAGCCGGAGCAGCACACCGCAGATGAGGGTTCGGGATTCCTTGGCCTGGAGTGACCAGCAAGAAGCAGACCCTTTACATTTGGTGTCAGAAGTGGCGATACTCCTGTGGGCCAGGGATCCCTGTGCTTTGGTAGCACGGTTTAAATTAGAACTGGTATTCTCCCTTTGGTTGGGAGTGTCCCTATTGCTTTGGTAGCATGGTTAAATGGTAATTAAGACTTTCCTGTTCCCTGGGTGGGAATCGGTGGGAAAGCTAAATTTCTTTTCTTTCTCATCTGCGGCTGCTGTGAAGGCTGTGTGCTTGTGTGCCTGTGTGAGTTTGGCAAAACGCCCCTGCCGTACTCCGAAGTGATATAGCGCTAGTGACGGGTACTGTGCAGACAGCAAGTGGCCAGACGTGCGTTTGTTGTGAATTAATTAGAGGATGGGGGGGTCCCGAGGTGAGGGGGCCGCTCCAGAATCCGCGGGAGTGCATGTTCTGCTATATGTTGTGATAAGTTTTAAAACTGCAGCTAAAAAACAGCCATTCTACATAAATTGTCAGTGTAAGTTACAGGAGTCTGTTAGCATGTTTATCTCTGTGCCTATACGACCCCCCCCCCCCCCTCTCTAGAACTGATGACTCTGGAATGCAAGTGACGTTTGTTTATTCTTCCACTGCTTTGCTCTTCCCTCCCCCTCCCTTCCCGTTCTTTGTGTTCAAAGGTTACGGACAGGCAGACAGAACAGAAACTTAAAGTTAAACAGCATACTAAAATGTAAATTATTATTTGTTTGCAGAGTGTCTATTTATTGCCATATTGTAAGAAGACAAGCTAAATAGAAAGAAAATTACTTTTGTACTTAACAACGGTATAACTGTCACTGAAATATGTAAAAGGGTGTGTCTGTATTTAGACACCCATTGCTATAGCAATGTACTGCATAATGAAATACTAAAAGAGCTCTTAATCTGCTTCACAATATCCCTCTCCGAGTCTCATTGGCCCAGTTGGCTAAAGGTGAATTGGCCACAGGTAAAGGTGTAAATAACAGCTGGGGCTCGCTGGGATTTTCCCACAGTGGAGTGACTCCTGCTGAGTGGAGGTGCGAAGACGCGTCCTGTTGATTTCAACAGTCTCACCTCCTTCTCTGCGGAGAGGTCTCTTTACTAGCTGGTAATGATCCTAGGTGACTAGAGGTATTGTGAATCGGAATGTGACAGACAGTGAATTAAGAAAGCAGGCACTGCAGCAACCAAGTGGGTTCTGTGCACAGACCGAGGTAAGGAAAAGTGGGACTTTGGTATCTACCTTGGTGGTTTGTACATTCTATTGGGAACTGCGACTGATTGTGTGTGAGTGAGATGTATAATGTAAATAGTGGAGGTATCCAGGGAGTGGGGTGGGCTCCAAATACCCCGAGGGTCTAGTTCATTATGCAGGGCAAAATTTCTTAAGAAAGCACTTGTAAGCTTTGATTTGTCTCTTGTTTAAATAAGAACTGAAACAGAAGTTTCCCAAATAAGTAACTCCTTTGTGTCCTTCCCAACAAGCTGAAAAAAAAAATGTTTTGTTTACAGTTAATATTGTTTTTCTTTTATTTGCTGGTTGGTGCAGGATTTAAGGAATCTGAATAAGATTGTCCAGACCTAGCAACGGATACTTTCCTTTGAAAACCTTATTTCAAAAGAAACCCCTTGATTTGTATATTTATGCTTTTGGTTAAAAATATTGAGCTAAATTTTGCATGAACACAAATGGTTCAGTATTGTAGATTTGAGGTATATGTTTGAGCCTGCTCCCTAGGCACTATGTAGATGATCTTTAAAGTTTAGGGCAGGAGAAACCAGTTGTGATAGAAGCCATTAACAATCTGCTGCATTTCTTGGGAAAGAAGAGATTCAGGGTGTCTTGGAGAAAACAAAAAATTTAGGTTGGGGCTATCCCTTCCCCCTACAACATCATAAACAAAATCAGAAACTTAACAAAGAGAAGAAAGAAGAGAGAGGGAAAGGGGGCAGCCCCTCCCGTGGGCTACAGAAGGCACAAATGGTTTTGGATTGTTTTTCTTTAACCTTCAAAGTAGGGGTTGGGAACCCTGTCAGGACAATGGGGCATCCTGAGCCAGTAATTAAAAGACTGCAACTTGAAAAAATGATTTGAATCCTGAGTGAATAAGAAGGTTATGTTATGTGTCTGGTCTTTGTTTGTGTATGCTATTGAGTAAACTTAAAGAGTTTAAAAAACAATGATTTTTATATTTTGTGGCAAGCACCTCAGAGGTCATAATTATTGTTCATATATTATAGAAACAGAGTTGTAACTATAGGAATTTAATAGCAATCACAATTAGTGGCAATTCTCAAGCAACTTTTTCTTTTTAAACTCTTAGTATTTAGGACTTTTTCTCTCTTGTTCAGCTATCTGCATTTGCCTGAAGGAATTTGGACTCAAGACAGACCTGCTGTTTACTTTGCTATTTGTGTTTGAGATAACATCAAGGTTGAACTGTTACTCTAAGTAGATTGCTTTAACATAATTTCATTGTTTCAGATCAGTTTGATACCAGTCTCAAGTATTATGTATAAGGTTTTAATTTAAATGTGACAAAGCATGATTCTGAATTCACCTCTTTGCAGTTTCATGTTGTTTGAATGTCTGTTTCTTGAACTGTAAGAGTTTAAGTTAACTACTTGGTATTGTTTAGCTCGGTGCTGATGACTGATGAACAGGACAGTAACATCTCAGTTTTATTTGTTACAATATTGGATTTTAGGATAAATTCATCTGTTTTCCTGTATTTGAATTTTATGTGTTGGGGTCCAGAGAGAAAAAGTTTTTAACATTTCAGTTTTAGGAATACAGTATATTGTAGTACTATGACATACAAGTTTTCTTTAGTTTACACACTTGCATTTTATGTTACCAAAATACTTGTTGTAGCAGTACATTATGTAGAGGTTCAGTACACATAGAAATTATAGAATTTTGGAAAGAGGCTGATCTGCAATTGCTTTGTTCCCAAGCACATAGATCACATTTAGTGGAAAGATGAAGCTTAGTTCCCAGGAAATATGAGAATATTTGTAAACAATAACATTAACGTGAGTTCATTGAAAAAAAAAAAGCAGAGAGTGAGAGAGAGACAGAAGGTGAGGCTACAGCCTTGGGAAAGGCAATAAATGTGCTGCTCCGAATGTGGTGATCTGGGCCACCGGAATTCTAACTGCTCTAAGGCTCCTCGAGGACTCACAAGGCCTGAAGAACATGAACCTTGCATATTTATGCCTCTGAAGAGACATGACTAGGCAGGGGGAATAGGCCAAGAAGAACCCGAGGAAACATCGCCATGAGGCCCAACCACCAATGCCTTGTATCCTCTTAGATCTCTCACCTCAAAAGGATCTCTTTTTGACACCATAATTAATGAGTAGCTTACTCAAATCCTTGTGAACACTGCAATTTTAAAATCAGTCCAACAGCACTCTCACTGAGAACAGTGTATACGATAGATTCTAGTTATACGTGAGAGATATGAGCCATATTTCTTTCTATTGGGATTGATGTTATAAAATGCTGCAAAATAATAATTTTATATTGTAAGGATTTTACCCAAATTGTTCCTACTTAGAATGAACAGATGTCCACTTAGCATTGGACCAATTAGGTTGATGGGAAAGGGACACTGTTTACTCATACTGTCATCTTATTGAGAAGAATCTAAATTTATATTCTCTGCCTACCATTTGTTTACAAAACAATACTAAGTTTTTAAATTGTTTGATGTTCTTAGCAGTCTTGCCAAATAAGGATACACTAGTATGGTATAAAAAAGACAGAAGGACCTATGCATGTAGTTTGATGGAATGATGTAAGTGGAAAAAAAAGTGGTGTTGAAAGGAGTGTGATGGAATATTCATGTTGGAAAAGAGAACTCAGATTAACATTATAAAATGGTGGGGGTAAATTGAAATGTGAAATGATGTATCCGATGTATCCACCTAGAAAGAAAACTGACAATGAATACTCTACAATATTTGATTATGCCATCCCCATTAACTCCAATTTTGAAAGTTATCTAGCCCAGAGATATACCCAATAATTGGAAATAGACACTTGGAGATAGGCTGAGTGCACTTTTCATCCTAATGAGCTTTGGGGAGACTCACACTGGCCATGTGGTGCTTTTCAGATGCTTTTATCCCTTTTTGCCTCTGTGTCCTGGCCCGACACATGAAGCTAAAGGAGGAAAGTTACTTACACAAATTTTTACAAATTGGTATAATTCTAAAAATTGTGGAACAATTGAGGAAGTGTGGGCATCTTGTCAAAATGTATTAGCTAAATTGAGTTGCTTAGGATTGGCTGTTGTATGCAAGCAGCAATCCACGAAGGGGGGAACCTCAGAAACCTTAAAAAACTTTGTAAAGAAATTAAACTGTCTTGCTTTTGACTCTGTTCAAAAAAAAAAAAATTGCCCTAAGGGAGTAGACTGAACTTTTTCTCCCTCTGAACTGTTATATGGAAGACTGCTTATTTTTTATACTCCTGAGCCTCACATTTGACCTCTTGTATTTCCTAGCAGCAGAGGCAACTCTTTCCTCCACAGGTATGCTCAGCAGGTCCAGTCCTTTCTACTGGATGACTCAGCTCTTTTCTTTCAATCCGGAGACTGGATTTTGGTAAAGACATACCACCAGCACATGGTACAAGCCCCTTTTCCAGTATGGGACCGCTCCAAGTTCTTCTGATAACACCGATTGCAGTGAAGGTGGCGGCTAAAAGATCCTGAAGCTATTGCCCTCGCTGCAAACATTCTCCATATACAGATCAGGCTTTAGGACCAGGATGAGAAGTAGCTGACGCCGGGGCAGCCAAGGCCCTAGCAACTGGAGAAGAGAGGAGAAGACTCCTGAAGAAAAGCAGCTTTCGGCCTAGAGGTACCGAACCAATATATCCCTTCAAGGTTGGTGACAGGTCAGAGCACCTCACAAGCACGGTACCTTAGACCCGCTCTACGGACCTCCAAACTACAGTGATCGCCATCACATGGACAGCCATCCTGTGTGACTCCTCCCCTTCGTGGATCCATGCGTCAAGAATCAAACATGTATCATCTCCACTGACATCTTCGGTTCCAGCCTCCTGACCATCACGCACAAGACTGTGTTGACTCTTCCTACCACTCATATGGTGCCTCCTTCAGCCCATTTCGGGAACTGTTAATACGGCAATACTACTTGCCCAGACTGCCTTACTTTTTGTGTGCGCAGATCGCTACAAACTGAAGCTTTTCTCTCAACATGTCTCATTACTGTACCTTCTAATCTGTGTGAAATGCAGATGTTTACTGTACTTGATCATTTAAACTGCACCCAGCCCCATGTTTCTTTTTCTACTTTCTTGTATAACATTGGTGTTACTCGCCCCTCTTTGGGATATGACTAGGTCCCTTGCCCATTGTAAACTGTCTCTAGTTTTAATGCTACGGATTGTTTTATTGTTTCTACTTTTTGCCTGTTTAATACTGTTCTATACTGTTCTTCAACTACAGGGAAGTTTCTCATGATTACTCTCTGATGTATTTTTCTTTGGGGTGGTCTCAAAGGACTGCTTATTGCCCTATTGAGCGGTTTTATAATTCTTGTTCTTTTTTGTTGTATATTCATTTGTTCTTGACTGTTGTTGAAAGGCCTTACAAAGCTCTACCACTTTTATGTATTCCTATACTCCTGCTTTTATGGTGGCTGATGTACCTGAGCTGCCGCATATAAATGTTCCATTAATAATGTCTGTTTAGTTATTTTGTAGAAGATTGTTAGGCTGTTCTTATAGTGGGCCTATGCAGGCCCAAAGGGGGGATTGTTAGGGAAATCAGAATCCTATATATGTGCCCTTTGTAATAATAATGCTTAGTTTAAGTGCATATACAGGAGGCCTGCACAAGAGAAATCAGAATCCTATACATGTGCCCTTTGTACATTCTGGTGGGTATGGAAAAAGGAATGTGCTGTGTCAAGCTAAACTGATTGTTCTACTCAAGGATGACTTGTATTTGCACAGTTACTGATAAGCTATAGTGGGCCCCTAGAAGATGGGTGGATGACATATGACTATGTTTCTGATAATGTATAAAATACGGACAATCCCTCCACCCTTTTGGAATAAACTTGCATACTTTCCTTCTGTGTGGTCTGTGAGCTTTATTCCCCTGGATTCCAGCCAGCCAGAGCAGCACACCACAGATGAGGGTTCGGGATTCCCTGGCCTGGAGTGACCAGCAAGAAGCAGACCCTTTACAGCTATGACAAGGCAGTGGCCATGCCTATGAGTACGAGCGGCACTGTACAACTGGAGGTTGAATGAGAAAGTTAGGGAAGGGAGCTTTAAGGCATAAGGGTCAGAAGGATCATGATATGAATGTTAAAATCCCCAAGAATAAGGGAAGGAGAAGATGCATCCAAAAAGGAGGAGAGACAGGAAAAAGTCAGTGGGAAAGTTTATTTAATATTTTTCTATACCGCTTTTTGCATTATCAAAGTGGTTTACATTGAACAATTGAACATAGAACTTTAACTTATGTACATTAAAACATAACAATGAAGATGTGTTTATATAGCACAATGTCTAGGATGGATCGTAACTTCTTTGGGATAGCATGCACGTAAACTATTTACATGTGTCTGCAACAGTATATAGTAGTTTAATCATAGTTAAGTTCTGATGGGCTTTGTAAAGTTTAGGTGTCTGATCTGGATACTTCTTGAAAGATGTGAGAGTTTTCAGGTTTTTTCTGAAGGCCATTATGTCATTGATGGCTCTTAAGGAACTTGGGAGGGAGTTCCATAAGGCAGGACCATAGATTGCAAATGTTCTTTGACAGGTTGCCTTTGAACTTTTGTTTTTTGTGTGGGGATGTGTAGGAGTTTTTGGTTGTGTTGTCTTCAAAATCTGTTGTCTGGTATCCACTGTATCAGAGGATGTAAGTATTCCGCAGTTTGTGTGTCATCTTATATGTGTTCATGATAGATTTATATTTAATCAGAGCTTGGATGGGGAGCCAGTGTAAATTTTTTAGTACTGGGGCGATGTGTTTGGTCCTTGTTCTTCCTGTAATAAGTCCAGCTGCAAGTGTTTTGGGCAAGCTTTAATGGGAGGAGAGATTGCTTTGGGAGTCCTTAGAGCATTGAGTTGCAGTAGTCATAATGTGGGGTGACAATTGCCTAGGATACTGTTCGGAAATGATTGGGGTCTAACAATGGGCATAGGTTGTGTAGGATTTTTATCTTATAATATGATGAAGCTGATGTTTTCGTGATATGAGATTTAGTTTCTAGTCCAGTGTGATATCAAGGTAGATGAACTCTGTTTTGACTGGGAGGTTGGTGCCATTTAACTTGATTGTTTCTGGATTTTTGTAGGAAGGGTCCCATGTAACGATAAGGACTTCGGTTTTATTGTAATTGATTGAAAGATGTTTTTTGTTTAAACATTGAGTAACCTCCTTGAAGCAGGACTGTATGTTGACAAAGTCCGGGTTCTTTGTGACAAATGAGGCATATATATGGTACTGTATGTTGTGTTTACGTATGGCGTCATAAATAGATTGGAGGTACAGATTGAAGAGATTTGCTGAGAGGGACGATCCTTGAGATATGCCTTGTTTTTGTAGAAATGGCTTGGATGTTTTTTCCTTTATTCTGATTTGTTGGTAGCAGTCTGTCAGGTAGGAACAGAACTATTTTAGTGACATGCTGTTTATTCCTATATCTTTTAGACGTTCAATGAGCTTATTATAATTTATAGAGTCAAAGACGGCAGATATATCAACGAATGTGAAGATGACTCCTTGTCTTTTCAATTCCTGTTAGTAGAGTGTTTAGCAGGGAGGTGAGAAGTATTTCTACGCTATGGGTAAATCTGAACCTATGTTGTTGGGGATCTAAGGGTGAGAATTTTTTAATGAAGTCTTGTAGCTGGAGCTGGACTGCTTTTTCAATTAATTTGGCTAGGAATGAGACACTGGATATCAGTCTGTAAGATGGTGAGCTGATGTCTAGTGAGGGTTTTTTTTTTTAAAGATGGGTCTGATCAAGGAGGTTTTCAGGGTGACTGGTAATATCCCTTTAGTGAGAGACAAGTTTATAATCTTGAGAAGGGCAGGAGTTAGCTTGTTCTTGGCCATTTTTATCCATGATACAGGGCATGGATCAAGAGGAGAGGTGGTAGGTTTATCATGGACAGAATTTGCTCTAGATCTTCAGCTAAAATTGTATCGAATGTAATCCAAGTCTGGGTTTCTTCCTCTGTGCTTGTGTTGGTTGAATTGATATTGAGTATTCCTTAGAGGTTGATAGTTTGCTTTCCAGGAATGAGGCAAAGACTAGTTGGGGGCAGGGAGGATGATGATAAATGACAGCTATCCAGAGAGGTAGTGGAGTAAATAGGTGGATGGCATGGACTTCAAAAGGAGATAGTAGAAACCCAGCACCACCATCACGGTCAATAGACTGAGGTATATGGGAGACTAGGTAGCCTCCGCGACATTGCTCTTGCAGTGAATGAAGCAGTCAGAGAGAAGCCAAGTTTCAGTAAGAGCCAGAAAATGCAGAGTATTAGATGTAAAGAAGTCAATGAAGGCAAGTTTATTGGAGACAGAATGTGGATTCCACAAGGCATATGAAAAAGGGAGAAAAGAGGGATATGAATAAGGTTTTGAGAGGTTACTCATTGATCTGCCTTGGGAGTGTGAAAAAGTCTAGCAGGGCCAGGGATGAGATTGATATCTCCAGATGAGAGTATGGAGGAGAGAAGAAGTCGCACAATGGAGGCAAGAGTGAAGTTCTATCAGCGAGAGTGGAGATGGCTGAATGAGAGGAAGAAAATAGTGAAGCACAAGGGAAGATAAGGTAGAAGACAAAATGATAGGGGAGGTGGGGACAAGTAAGATGTGTGTAATGAGGAGTAAGGGGTCATGGAATCGCTGGAATGACAGGAAAAATTTAGGGAGAATTAACATCAAGAACATAAAGTAATGTGGGGCCATAGGAGTGGGAGAGGAGGGGAGAATGCATATCAGAGGAGATACAGGTAGAGAGGCAGGAGAGAAATCCTAGTGGATTTAGGTGCACCTGAATAATTGTGTCAATGTGCAGAAGACGACTATGAAGGAATGTTAAGCTAGGGGTGGGTGGGTAATAAAGTTAAGTGTTGAGAAGGGAGACACAGCACTGTAGTTGTAGAGAGCAGGAGCTGGGTAAAGGACAGACAGAAGCTAAGACACATACTGCCAATATATAAACAAACAAACCATACCCTAAACAGGCACAGAAAAATACCTGAACAAAGCATAAACATCAGCAGAGGCTTGCAGTGAGGGTGCTGTCACCAAGGTGGAAACTTCCAAATGTAAGATCAGCAGCCTATATGCTAAGCATCTCTGCTATCCCCTCCTACCCCCTTCCCAATGGCTAGCATCTCCCCTTTCCCTTCCTATCGCTTCCTCCCCACCCAATGAACACCATCTCTTGATCTCTTTCTTCCCCCAATAGCCAGCATCTCCCTTTCCCCTCCTTCTTTCAGTGGTCAGCATCTCCCCTTCTGCTCCATATCACCATCTCCCTGCCATGGGCCAGCATCTCCCTTATCCCTACTCCAATTGCCTGCAGCTCATTATCCTCTCCTCCCCCTGAAGGTGCCCGCATCTTCCTATCCTCCCTCTCTCCCTCCAGTGGCATGCATCTCCCTATCCCCTTATCCCTCTGAAGTGGCCCCATCACTTTACCTCCTTCCGGTATCCAGCATCTCCCCCAGTAGCCATCTCCCTTTCCCCTCTTCCCCCCTCTAATTGCCAGCAACTCCCTTATCCCACCCTCCTGCCCTCTCACAGTGTCCAGCATCTCCCCTATCCCCTCCTCCCCCTTCCAGTGGCCAGCATTTCCCCTATCCCCTCCCCACTCCTACAAGTTTCCAGGATTTTACCAATCCCCTCCTCCCCTCTCAGTAGCCAGCTTCTCCCCTATCCCCTCCTCCTCCCAATGGCTAACATCTCCATATCCCATCTACCCTCTTTCAGTGGCCAGGCTCTCCCCATCCCATGCTCCCCCATTCTAGTTGGCCTGGGGTAAAAAGAGAGGATCCCCTCCTTCCCAAAATTCTAGAATTTCTCCATCTCCCCCTTCCACCTTCTCAATGACCAGCTTCTTCTCTATATCTTCTCCACCTTCCAGTGGCCAGCATCTTTTCCTCTCGCTATTCCATCCTTGAACCCAATGGTCAGCATCCCCCCCATCTCCTCCTCCCCCCTTCCCAGTGGCCAGCATATTTCCTTCCCTATCCCTACTCTAACTAATGACCACCATTTCTTCATCCCCTTCACTCTCCCAGTGGCCAACATCTCTATCCCCTCCTCTCCCTCCCATTGATCAGCATTTCCCTTATCCCATCCGTGCTCTCCCCAGTGCCCTGCATCATCCTTATTCCCTCATCCCCCTCCCAGTGGCCAGCATCTTCCTTCCCCCCCTTCAAATCAAAACATTGTAAGTATCTGCACATCAGATTTATTTTGCTATGACCAGATTATTGATGAAGAGGGAAGATATAAAATGAGAAAAACTAATCCTGATAGCCATGAATTCAAAGACTGGATTGAATTGTGCTAAAGCTGGAAAAGTCTTATCAGGCTACTGAACAAAATTAAACTGAGATGTTCCCTTAAAATTTGAAATTTCCTTGAATCTGAACTGTCAAAATATTTTAAATTTCTGTCTGGCAGCATAAAGAAATAGTAATTACACTTACCTGGTAATTGTAGTTCCTTGAGAGACGACAGCTTAGTCCTCTACGTATGGGTAGTGCACCTCCTCCTGCAGCATGAAGACTGGACCAATCAGAATTCAACTTCCCTGGATCCATCACCCCAGCAACTCTGGAACTCCAGTGAACTACTGTCAAAGCAAACTCAAACACGTAGCTAACCTTTGAGAAGATCCGAATACAGAATATGCATTTTTTTTTTTTTTTTAAAGGTTTTTTTTTTTTATTTTTTTTATATATGGCAGCCAAAAGCCACCTGTCCTAGGGACGGAAAGTCCCGCCCCTGCCACTGCCGAAACAGAGAATGAGCACGAAAGAAAATAAGAAACAGCGGAGAAAAATAAGGAAAAGGGAACGCACTCACCTGGGAATATGCACCTCTGAACCCAAGGCGTGCCGCGCTAAAAGAAATGAAGTAGGGAGAGGCAGGAGGACTAAGCTGTCGTCTCTCAAGGAACTACAATTACCAGGTAAGTGTAATTACTATTTCCTTATCGTTCCTCCAGCTTAGTCCTCTACGTATGGGATGTATCAAAGCAGCCTAACGGGCGGGATTTTGCCAGCCGGCACGCAGAACCGCAGAACCGAAACCGGCATCGCTCGCCGCCAAGACATCAAGCCGATAATGTTTACTGAAAGTATGCAAAGAAGACCACGTGGCCGCCTTACAGATATCCACTGGTGAAACTAATCCGAACTCCGCCCAAGACGCCGCTTGCGCTCGCGTAGAATGAGCACGCAACCCAACAGGCGCAACTCGACCGTGTAAGAGATAAGCCGAGCCAATGGCTTCTTTAATCCACCGAGCAATAGAGGCCTTTGCCGCCGCTTCACCTTTGCGGGAACCTCCAAACAGCACAAATAAGCGGTCCGATTTACGAAAATCACTGGTAACCTTCAAATAACGGCGTAAGACCCTCTTGAGGTCCAACCGACTGAGACCGCGATCCGAAGCCCGCCCCTCCGACTCCGAAAACACCGGAAGGGAAACGACCTGATTCAAGTGGAAAGGAGAAGTCACCTTAGGCAAAAAGGAAGGCACAGGTCGCAGAACCACTTTGTGAGCTGAGAAGGACAGAAAAGGCTCTCTGCATGAAAGAGCCTGGAGCTCAGAAATACGGCGTGCCGAACAAATCGCCACAAGAAAAACCGTTTTGAGAGTCAAATCCTTTACCGAACTGCGAGAAAGAGGCTCAAAAGGCGCTGCCGAGAGGGCCCTCAACACCAAATTAAGATCCCATGAGGGCACTGAGACTCTGCGAGCCGGACGCAACCGAGATACAGCTCGCAAGAAACGAACTACATCTGCATGAGCTCCTAACGACACACCTTGAACCTTTCCACGATAACAGGACAGTGCCGCCAATTGGACACGCAAAGAACTGGCGGCCAGACCTTTAGCAAAACCGTCTTGTAAGAAATCCAGGATCACCGGAAGAGAGGCTGTAGCCGCTCGTAGCTGATGTCGAGAGCACCAGTCCTCAAAAATACGCCAAACACGAACATAGGCCAGCGAGGTGGAACGCTTGCGCGCTTGTAACAGGGTCGCCACGACAGACCGGGAATAACCCCGTTTTCTTAGCCGAGACCTTTCAATAGCCAGGCCGTAAGAGAGAATCTCCCCACTTGAGGCATGCGAAGCGGACCCTGACACAAGAGATCCTGAACCAAGGGAAGCCTCCACGGGGAATCGTCCACCAACCGCATCAGATCGGCATACCAAGGACGACGAGGCCAATCTGGCGCTATCAACAGCACTCGACCCCGGTGAGCCTCGATACGCTGAATCACTCTTCCCAGCAGGGGCCACGGAGGAAACACGTAGAGAAGATCCGCGGAGGGCCAAACCTGCAAGAGAGCATCCAACCCCTCGGACATCGGCTCTCGCCGTCGACTGAAGAATCGAGCCGCCTTTGCGGAGCGGAACGTGGCCATCAAGTCCATGACCGGTTGTCCCCAACGCCGAACCAGCTGTGCGAACACTCTGGGATGGAGTTCCCACTCGCCGGGATCCACCTGAACCCTGCTGAGAAAGTCCGCCGTTACATTGTCCTTTCCGGCGATGTGCGCTGCGGAGAGGGCCGTCAGTCGGGGCTCCACCCACTCGAACAACGTTTGAGTCTCCGCCTCCAGACCGACGCTTCCAGTACCACCCTGCCGGTTGATGTAGGCCACCGTCGCCGCATTGTCGGAGAGGACCCGAACCGCCCGAGACAATATCCGGGTCTCGAAGTGTTGCAATGCCAAGCGAACTGCCCGAAGTTCCAAGTGATTGATTGACCAAGTGCTCTCCTCCGGAGACCAGAGCCCCTGAGCGAACTGACCCTCGCAGTGAGCGCCCCAGCCCGTCAGGCAGGCATCCGTCAAGAGCGGAATCCACTGAGGCTGCTCCAAGGGCATCCCCACGCAAAGCGTTACCGGACTCAACCACCAACGGAGGTCCCTGCGAACCGTCATCGGGCAAGGAAGGCGTTTGCTCAGCGAGTCGGACTGGTTGGACCAGCGGCGGAGCAAGGCCCGCTGTAGCGAACGCATGTGAAAGCGTGCCCAAGGCACCACCTCCAGAGAAGCCGCCATTGTCCCCAGCAACTGTAGATAATGCCACGCCGACGGAGCTGGAGACTTTCGGAACTTCCGCACTAGGGACTGAAGAGCCAAGATCCGACGGTCGGGAAGAGAAACCAATCCCCCACATGTCTCGAACTGCACCCCCAAATATTCCAGAAGCTGCGTTGGAACCAAACGGCTTTTGTGGGGGTTGACCACCCAGCCGAGCGACTGTAAGAGCGCCACTACCTTTGCCGTCGCCGCCAAGCTTTCCGCGCGAGACTTTCCACGAATCAACCAGTCGTCCAGATAGGGATGCACTAGAACGCCGTCCTTGCGCAAGGCCGCTGCCACCACCACCATGATTTTGGTGAAGACTCGTGGAGCGGTCGCCAGCCCGAAGGGCAGAGCCTGAAACTGGAAGTGACCCCAGGGCAGTGCGAAGCGAAGATACCTCTGCTGATCCTCTCGAATTGGGATATGGAGATAAGCTTCCGTGGGGTCGAGAGATGTGAGAAACTCGCCCTGGCGAACAGCTACTATGACGGACCTCAGGGTTTCCATTCGAAAGTGGGGAATCCGCAGACAACGATTCACTCCTTTGAGATCTAAAATGGGCCGAAGATCTCCACCCTTCTTTGGCACCACGAAATAGATGGAGTACCGTCCCAGACCATATTCCGCTGGTGGCACAGGAATAACCGCCCCCAGCTGAAGAAGACGATCTAGCGTTTGTCGGACCTGAAGAGTCTTTCGGACCCCCCGGCAGGGGGACGCTACAAAGGAATCGAGCACGGGACGAGCCAAATCGAGAACATACCCGTCCCAAATGATGTCCAAAACCCACTGATCGGAAGTAATTTGGGTCCAAGCGGAAAGGAACGACCGAAGACGTCCGCCGATCAATGGCAGCTCCACTTGGACCCGCCGCCCTTCATTGGGGCTTACGATTGGTCGGGGAAGCAGTCGCCGAGAATCCACGGCTGGCTCCTCGAAAGCCGCGAAACCCCGACACTCTAGAGCTAAATCTGCCTCGTTGGAAGCCGGCATAATGGGGCGAACGGAACCTACGAAAATCCCGAAACTGTCCCCGAGCCACCGGAATCGACCTGCCCCGTTTGGGCCTATCTTCCGGTAGTCGACCGCCTTTGGACTCTCCTAGGTCTTTGACCAATTTATCCAAATCCTCACCGAAGAGGAGCTTACCCTTGAAAGGTAATTTTCCCAACCGTGACTTGGAAGAGCCATCGGCCGCCCAATTTTTTAACCATAGGGCTCTGCGGGACGCCACCACGGATGCCATGCTATTAGAAAGAGCGCGGATGAGATCATACTGGACATCCGCTAAATACGCCGCACCAGATTCCAAGCGGTGAATTTCCGTTAACATTTCGGCCTCCAAGGAAGGAGTCTGCTGAAACCGCTGTACCCAGCGCAAACAGGCACGGGCAACCCAAGCTCCACAAACGGAGGCCTGTAAGGCAATCGCGTCCGCCTCAAAAGCTTGATTCAACAGTCCGTCCATTTTCCGATCCTGCGGCTCCCGTAAGGCCGCACTCCCTTCCACCGGAATGGTGGTTTTCTTAGTCACCGCCGACACGGCCGCGTCGACTTTAGGAGACCGAAAACGTTCTAGATCTGCGTCCGATAAAGGATAGAGACGACGCATAATTTTAACCCCCTTGAGACCCGATTCAGGCGAGTCCCACTCGGTCTGAATCATCTGGTCAATAACTTTGTGAATGGGGAACACCACATTAGTCTGGCGAACAGCTTGAATGATGGGATCAGCTCCGTCGGCCTCCGCCACCGGAGCCGCAGGGGCCAACCCCAAAGTCTGAAGCGCTTCCGAAACCAGAGCGGGCAGCTCCTCACGGCGGAAAACGCGAATAATCTTTGCCTGATCCTCCGGCTCAGGAAGCTCGCCCTCTTCCAAAGCATTGGCATCCACTTCCTGGTCGAACTCAGTGTCATCACCTTCAGGCCAATCAGCCTCTGACTGAAAAGAGTCATGCACCCGCTGCCGCTTAGTGGCTCTGCTGTCGGGCAACGGGGACTCACCTGCAGAGGACTGAGCCGACAGTCCCTGTGCTGGAGATGGTACAGCTCCCATAACCTGGCACCTACGGCAGAACGCCTGGTGCAGAAGTAAAACAAAATCGGGGGAAAAATCCTCCAAGGGCAAAGCCCCCCCGAGGCTCGATTGCCCCATAGATGGTAAGCAAGAGGCAGAAGGAATCCCCGAGGGTCCTTCCAAAGGCGACTCCAAGTCTCCTGCTGTGGCAGCAGTTTGAGCCGTCGCAGTACTCTCAAGACGCTGCTCCATACTGCGGGACAGCGAGGCACAGCGAGGGCACACTCCTGTCTCCGCGTCAGCACCCCGCCGAGACCCACAGATGAGACAAAGGGATCCTCCTGGCATGGGAATCTTTGCGCTGGGAAATCTTGCAGCGCACTACTGAAAGATGAAGAACCGGCTGAGGAACCAGAGGAGCTCAGCGGAAATGGAACAGCAGCCAGCAAAAGAAAAATCTGTACAGATGGAAGCAGGGAAACTTTCCCCCTTGCTCAGCTAGCAGCAGAGGTGAGTCTCAAAAGGAGTTGGGCCGTTTCTGCCCCCCCCCCCCCCCCCGCAAAGCCTTTCCTTTTTTTTTTTTTTTTTTTTTATTTTAGACCACCCAAGGACCCCCCAGGGCAGACCAAACGCGGACCCCACAACTGCCTTGCCAAGAGGAGGAAAGCCCACACCGAAGCACTTCCCCCCCCCCTAGGCGCCGCGAAAACGTTGTAACCGAAGGACAAAGAGCCGCTCCACACTTTAATCAACTAAAAGAAATAAAGAAAAAAACAAGACAACTGAATGAAGCCAGGTAAAATCTGGATAAAATGGAAAGAAATCAAAAATATCTCCCGCGGGCAGCCCGCAGGAAAAAACCGCGATGCAGAAAAAAATGGCCGCGGCCGTCAGGAAAATTGGCGCGCTTTTTCCTTCCCCGCCGAGAGAAACAACGGCGCGAGAAAAACCAACCCGGGTGAAAAGTCCTTGTCCCGAATACCGCGACCCCGAGAGTCCCCCGTTCAAACAGGCTTTGCTTAAAGGATACGAAGAACAGCTGAGGGGATAACAGAACGGAGCTCTGAAGCAGTTCTGATCTCCCCCAGCTGACAGCACTCACCGGCACCAAAGAAGTAAGTTTAGCAAACCTCGGGAGAGGAATTGCAGTGCAGCCTCCGCCGGAGCTCTGCCCCGAAGATCCCTGGGGCAGAGATCCGTGTATTCAAAGGGGTACTGACTTGCAGATCAACGCGGTAAAGGCTGAGCAGGAGAGGGACTTTCCTGAGGCCCCCCCCCCCCACGGAGTGCCGAGATATGTAGAAAAAATTTAAAGAAACAGTAACCTAACAACTATAAAAGAAAATAAGTCCAGATAGGGACCAAACTAAAGACTCTAAAAGGTTAGCTAGGTAAAAATGACAAAGAACTACACAACAAGTGAGCCCAGCTAGGCTCACTAACGTCTTCCTGCTGCATGAAGACTGGACACACTGGGGTTCCAGAGTTGCTGGGGTGATGGATCCAGGGAAGTTGAATTCTGATTGGTCCAGTCTTCATGCTGCAGGAGGAGGTGCACTACCCATACGTAGAGGACTAAGCTGGAGGAACGATAAGGAACGCATGACTACAAATCTCAAAGACAATCCATATTCCAGTATCCCCTCAACCAACACTCTAAAGTTGACTACACCAAGAACCCTGAGTACAGGACCCATAGAGCAAATCTACTGTTCCATGACAGCACTAACTTCTGAAACTCACACAACATGGAGCATACCCAGAAAAGAAGACCCAGTCCAAATGTGGTAAAACAGGGAACCAATTTATTGAGTTACTTGAACAGGAGTACAATGCGAAACCTCCACCAGGGGTATAACAGCCAAGCTGACCCATCTAGTCTAATATGAAAGGTCTTATCACTTAACTGTCTATTCACTTCTTACACATAATATTCTCTATCCATAACAACTATCGCTCCACCTTTGTCTGCCGGTTTTATTATAAGGTCATTCTTTTGCAGTGATTTGATTGCCTCTTGCTCACCATATGTCAGATTGTGAAAAACAGGTATAGGACTATTCATTAATTCATTTACTTTATTCACCACCACCAGCTCAAAAGCTTCAATAAGAGGATGTGTGAGTGGAGAAGGAACGCAAACCAACTTTTTGCTCAGAATGGAGGAATCATTGGCTTTTTCTTTGTCACTTGCCTTGAAATGCAGTAACTGCAGGGGGATGTAACTGCCTCCTGCATCTAGCCTACGGCCCCATGTAATCAAACTCTGGAATTCATTACAGGAGGTAGTAGTAAAAGCTGTTAGTGTAGCTGGATTTAAAAAAAGGTTTAGATAAGTTTTTGGAGGAAAGGTTCATAAACTATTATTAAAGAGGTCCTGGGAAATCATCAGTATTGTGGAATCTGTGTGCCTTTTTGGGAACCTGCCAGGTGCTTGTGGCTTGGATTAGCCACTGTTAGAAACGGGATACCAGACTTGTTCGACCTTGGTCTGACCCAATATGGCATTTCTTATGTTCATATGTTACCAGCACAGAGCTTAGGAAACGTGCTGCTAAATATGCCAAACAAGAGGGGCTCAACACCCATGCAGCACCTCCCACTTCCACAAAAACAAGAGCGACTTGGCACCCCAACACAGCATTTCTTACCCTCTGAAAAACAAGAGGGACTTTGTGATCCTAACACACCTCCCACTCCAACATAACTCCTGAAGTGCACACTGGACCAGCATGGTGTTAATGTAAATATATATTCCGCAAAAAAAAATAGGAAATGCAAGAAACTAAAAGAAAAAGTGAGAACCACAGCACAGTTTATAAAACCAAACTACAAAATTATAACTCCTTTTAATTTTGTTATAAACTGCATTATGGTTCTTGCTTTTTCTTTTTGAATATATATTCTGCATCCACAGAATCCTCTCCCTCAACAGTGGGTGTAGAGCAGAGGTAGGACATTCACCCACAGAACTCAATATATTAAAATAAATCTGATTCGGATCATCTCACTAACAAACATTCTCCAGTACCAGGCATATTGTGAACTAATATAAAACCCTACAAAGGTCACCAAAAATCTATAAGGCCAAATCTACCATGCCATACCCACAAACTTCCAAAATTCATACAAGGGCCTACTCAGAAAAAAGCAGCACTATAAATATTGCAGCAGGCCCTAGAACATTCATACACTTATTTGAAAGGCTGAACAAGTCAAAATTACTACAGTACAGATCCCTATGTACAAGCTCCATGTTAACAGAACACCTGGCCTTGGTCACACACTTAGAACACAGACCCTCACCAAGTACAGAATAAGTGACCACAACCTTAAAGTAAAAATAAAAATATGTACACAAAAAAATTAAACTAAAACCCCAAGAAGCCAGACTCCATATGTGGAGCAACACCAGAGAATAAAAGATGCAGTTCCCCATACTGTGTAAAATAGAAAAAGATAGCGCTAAGTCCAATCACTGAATTGAAAATAAAATTCTTTTTTTCTACCTTTGTTGTCTGACCGTTTAATCATGCTGGTCCCGATCTGAGGTTTCTGCTTTCCTCTGTTTTCTCTTAGTTCTCTGTCAATGGTCTGTAGTTCATCTGCCAATTCTTGTATGTCCTTTTGTTTTCTCCACTTCCTTCCATCTTGGATATTGATTTTTTTCCTTCCACCTTTCTTCCATTTATTTCTCTTTCTCTGTTCACCCAGATTTCACTACTCCTTACTATCCAGTTCTCAATCTCCCTCTTTTTTATGCCATCTACCCACAGCTTTTCAACCTTCACCCCAGTCCTTCCATTCCCCAGCCTTTTTTCCCTGGTTCATTATGCCACAGTCTTTTGCTCACTCTCTCTCATCCCCATCCAATCTCTCTCTTTCCCTCCAATCCTCCTGCAACCAACATCTACTCCATCTCCATAGCATACCATCCCCTCCCTATTACTCATGTCCAGCATCTCTCTGTCTCTCTCAACCTATTTACCCCATTACCATCTTCTACCCTCTCTCTTTCCCTATAACGGCCATGTCCTGCATTTCCTTCTCTCCTTATTACCTTGTGTACAGCATCTGCCATTTGTCTCCCTCTGACACCCCCCCCCCCAGTCCAGCATTTTCCCATAGTCTCCTAATAACCCCCTGGTCAACATCACCACACCATTTCCCCTCCTTGCTTCTCCCTATACCCCTTTCCATGTCCACTATCTCCCTAGTCCCCCCCCCCACCTCAATCATATCCCTGCTGACCCCTGCACCCACCATCTGCCTTCTGACTCCCTGTACCCATTTATGTCCACCTCCTCATGTCCTCTTCCCCCTTCCTAATGCCCCCCCCCATGCATGTACAAGGGGCACAGCCTGCCCACAGAGCGGCATGTGCAAGCCATAATCCCAGCCCAGAGAGACAGGGCACAATTGGCCTTGCACAGCCCCTGCCTGCAGGACATGCTGCTCCATGGGCAGGCTCTGCTTCTCGTTGACATGATCGTTGCCTCCCATACCTTTCTTCCTGTGGGAGCAGCATGTCCTGCAGGAAGGGGCTGTGCAAGCCGTGACTGTAACCCAGAGAAATAGAGCCTGCTTGCAGGAGCAGTTGTCAGGAGGGTGCCGTTACTGTTTGCTGGTGCTCCACAGGCCATCCTGATGTCTGTGCCCCATCATGTTTATCCAGCTTACCAGGTAGCACTGGCCCTGGTACAGCATTTGTGTTCTTGCTTCCCCATCCTCTGTTGTCCAGCATTTGTCTTCCTGCTTTCCCCCACTCTGTCCAGCATTTATCTTCCTGCCTCCCCTCTCCTGTTGTCTAGCATCTGCCGTCCATCTCCACCTCTCTTCCTGCCGCCGCTGCTGATGCCTCTCTCAATAATCAGCAGCAGGAAAACAAAAGCTCTGGCTCTTGCAACTCAGGCATGCTTGTAAGTCCCTGCTGGTTCTGCTCCCCTCTGCTGCAAAAATCATCATCAGAGGGGGCAGGACCCATCAGGGCCTTACAAGAATCTGGACTCGCAAGAGCCTGCACTTTGTCTTTCCTCCCCCCCTCAAGTTGATAGCTTTCTGCCGCTGCCCCATTGTCCTCTGATCTGGGGCAGTGGGGGGGGGGGGGGGGGAGGTTTGATTCTGTCACTGCCAGGAGGATGGAGACAGCAGCAGCTGGTCCACTCAAAAAAAACCAAAAAACAATTAACAGTAGAAGGAAGAGTGAGGCAATGGCCACTCAGCTAGTTTGGGGGCAATTTTTGCTGCTCCCAAAAGACTTTGCCACCTGAGGCGGTTGCCTCACTCTGCCTCATTATAGAGCTGCCCCTACGCCAGGTCCCATTGACAGATACACTTCACCCCATATGCTGTACTACTCCCATCACACTCCTGTGTTCTCTGAAGGCTTCTCATGTCCTGTCCCTCTGATGCTACTTCCTGTTGATATGAGGACGGGATGTAAGAAGGCTTCAGAGCATGTCAGAGTACGACAGCACTGGAGTGCTTCTTTTGTTTTTTTATTGTTACCTCTACAGCTGTTCCTGGCTCAGCTAATTAATGGCCCTGTGTAGGTGAGAGGGACAGAGAGAATGTAAATATGTATTGGGTCTGCCGGCCTTGCCCCTTCAGGCCAGTACCCAAGGGCCATAGTCCCCCCTACCCTCCTTGGCATGCCACTGCAGATTTATCCTGAGGGGTGAGCTCTAGGGGTGAATTTCCAAATTAAGGGTTAAGGTCAATAGTGCTTATCTGGACAGGAGGGTCCAAGACAACCAGTGCAGCACAAGAGGGAAGCTTTTCCCCAGGATCTGATTCCTGCTACCAAGTACAGTATGGAGTCTAGAAGTATGAGACTGGCACCAAACTGGAAGGAAGAAACCCTGATGGAGCTAACACAGCTGTGGGTAGGAATGAAGAATCCTCCAAGGAAGTGGAAGAAGAGTATCAAATGTGAGAAATAAGTGAGCCTGGAGCGAATGGAGAATCTGGTAGGAAAATTGAAGAGGGAGTTATGTAGGTAAACCAGAACGGCAAATACTGTTGGAGTGTTTTCAAAAAATGGTACTGCATCATGTTTAAATTTTGCTCCAAAGCTTCTTAACCATCCCTTCATCGAGTAGTAGATGACTATAGAAACGTTGACATTAAGGACCTGGGAGAAGGAGTCTCCCCTCCCCCCACACCATGTCCTCTGGATCCAAAAGTGTAAAAATTGTTCTGTAGTCCCATAAATCTGAAAACAGGGGGTTCACCAAGGTCTGGCTATATAATATATTAACAGTAAAAGTAAAGGATTAACTCGATATCTTGTACAGTTTTAAAATCTCTTGAGATTTATTTTCTGTACCCTTTAATGACAGACATTGTATATTTTCAACTACATTAATTTCTAATATAAGAACATAAGATATGCCATACTGAATCAGTATCCTGTTTCCAACAGTGGCCAATCCAGGTCACAAGTACCTGTCAGATTCCCAAAAGGTAGAAAGATTCTATGCTACTTATCCCAGAGGTAAGTAGTGGATTTCCCCAGACCACTTTAATAATTGTTTATAGACTTTTCCTACAGGAACTTGTCCAAACTTCTTTCAAACCCAGCTATACTAACAGCTTTTACTACAATCCAGAGTCCGATTATGTGAATGAAAAAAATATTTTCTCTGATAAGTCTTAAGCCTGCCTTATTTCCTTTCTGTACCAACATATGCAGGGTAATATTTGCATTGGGGTTTTCCTAGCAGCTGACTAATAAAGGTTGTCTTTCTATTACAATATACAGCCTGGAGCGTGGTGATGCTTGGGAACTTTCAAGGGCCCAGGTGGGGATGATTATTTTATTGGAGGGGCACTAGAGCCATAAAAATCCTATTGCCAAATAGCCCTCCCAATTTTGACTGGTCCCAGTTCCAGAATCCTGACCTGGTGTGCTGAACCTTAAGAGACCAAGATCCTGAAGATGCAAGTGTCTTACCTCC
The DNA here is from genome assembly GCA_033557465.1 of Ichthyophis bannanicus. Classification (NCBI taxonomy): domain Eukaryota; kingdom Metazoa; phylum Chordata; class Amphibia; order Gymnophiona; family Ichthyophiidae; genus Ichthyophis; species Ichthyophis bannanicus. The sequence goes on along the minus strand of CM066045.1, from coordinate 66,218,655 downwards.
GACAGTGGGAGTTTGCTGCTGGCAAGTGGATAGGGCCCAGGTTACACTTATGGTGCATTACAAGTGTATTGGCAAAGTGAAGTTGTGCACAGTTTCACACCCATGCTGCCTGGAGAGAACGTTGGCAAGTAGGCTCCCCTCTCATGCAAAATGCTCTGATGAACTTGGCCTTGTTAATAGCTTCACTACTTCTGCCACACAATACTCCCATCACAGGCACACACACACTACTAAGGACTCATTCTTCATGCACATCATTGGCCTCAGATACTTTTGGAAATGTGTATTTGTAAGTGCACATTTGGTTTATGTGGATGCCATAAAAAAAAGCTTAGTGCATGCAAATTTGATTGCATGTGCATATTCCTATGTATAAGTCGCTTTTTGTACATTCAAAAGTTTTAAAATGCACACAAAAGAACTATCAAAATAAATGTGTGAAACAAACAAAAAAATCACCTAAAAAGTGGGAAGAAGTTTCAAAAATCCATAAACAAACCAATATTTTCTCAGTCATGCACATCCCTAAATATTGCTAGGATTGCCACCTCACCAATGGGAACCCTTCCCTAGCCCCATTGCATGCACAGAGATTTAGTTCTACAGAGTTGCCAAGTTACCTAGTTCCAGGAGTGAGATTTTAAGCCAGTCCTGGATTTCTAACCAGCTCATTCTGATGTATAATGGGACCTACAGCAGCGACTTCAGTGGGTAAAATCAGGGACTACAAATACCTTACTGCATTGCAATGCAACTTTAAAACCAGAACCGGCAGAAAAATAAATCTCATTCCTCAAACTGGGCAACTTGGCAACTCTGGGTCTACTTTTTCTTAGAGAGATCAGAGCTATAACTCTCTGTATGCCATGGGGTAAAACAAGGACTGCAAAAAATCTTCAGGCTGACCCACGTAAGGTTGCAGCTCTAAACAGTACAATGGTGTTTTACTCATCCCTCACATTGACAGAGTTGCCAAGCTACCCAGCAACTTGATTTTAAAGTTGCATTGCAGGGCACTAATGCATTTGTAGTTCCTGATTTTACCCACTGAAATTGGTGCTGCAGGCCCCATAATCAGGGCCGGCCTATCCATTGAGCGAGAATGTTGTTTGCACAGGGCCCCGCGCTTCAGGGGGCCCCGCCCGAACCACATTCTTGCTCAATGGACGGCTGCAGAGGGAGCCGGGGAAGCCCGCGCGAGGCCCCGGCTCCCTCTGCACAGCCCGCCAGTGTGAAGAGCCTTTACCTTCACACTGGCGGCTGTTTCAATGAAGCTGTGAGTGCCGAGAAAGGTTAAAGGCAATGCCCTTTAACCTCTCCCGGCATTCGCGGCTTCATTGAAACAGCCGCCAGCGGGAAGATAAAGGCTCTTCACACTAGCGGGCTGTGCAGAGGGAGCCGGGGCTTCGCTGGCTCCCTCTGCAGCCCCTTAGACGGCGAGGGGCTCTTCGGAGGGGGGGGGGCTAGGACTGGATGGGCTGTGATGGGGGGGAACAGACTGGAAATGGGCTGTGATGGGGGGGAACAGACTGGATATGGGCTGTGATGGGGGGGGGGAACAGACTGGAAATGGGCTGTGATGTGGGGGAGGGGAAATGGACTGCAATTGGGCTGTGATGGGGGGGAGGACTGCAAATGGGCTGTGATGGTGGGAGGGAATGGACGAAATGGGCTGTGATGGTGGGAGGGGGGGAACTTTGACTGGAAATGGGCTGATGAAGAGCTGGATTAGGACTGGAAATGGGCTGATGGGGGCTGGAATAGGGCGAAGTGGGCTGACGAGGGGGCTAGGATTGGAAATTAGCTGATGGGGGAGCGTGGCGTGGAAATGGGCTGATGGGGGACTGGAATGGAACTGGAAAAGAGCATATGGGGGGTTAGGACTGGAAATGGGCTGATGAGCTAGGATAGGACTAGAAATGGGCTGATGGGGGGAACATGGACTGCAAATGGGTGATGAGGTTGGAATAGGACTGGAAGTGGGCTGATGGGGGCTGGAATAGGGCTGATGGGGGCTGGAATAGGGCTGGAAATGGGCTGATGGGGAGCTTGCAGTGGAAATGGGCTGATGGGGGGCTGGAATGGAACTGGAAAACAGCATATGGGAGGCTAAGACTGGAAATGGGCTGATGTGGAAGCTTGGGAGACTGGGACTAAAAGGGGGCAGATGCTGGGTGGGTCTAGAACTATAAAGGAGCTGATTTTGGGGGAGGACTAGAAAGGGATGGGGAATGAGAATGGAGAGGGGAAAAGATATTTTGTGTGGGAGGGAAGAAAAGTCTACGATGGGCCGGGTATTGGAAGAGTAAGTGGAGATTGAGAATGGAAGGGTGAAATTTGAGTGGATGATAAAGGAATAAGGAAAGAAATGGAGGAAAGAGCAAAAGGGGAAAGATCAGTATGTTAAAGCAGATATAGAGAAAAAATTTGGAAAAAAATCTAAAAGAGAAGAAAGGAAAACGGATAGCTCGCAGAAGACACAAAGAAACCAGAAGAAAGTGACTGGAGCAATTGCAACTGAAAAGAAAATGCACAAGCAACAAAAGGTAGAAAAATACTTTATTTTGAATTTATTAACTGAAATATATCAGCTCTGGGAAATGTGCATCATTAACATCTTTTGTTTAGTACAAGAGGAAATTAATTTATAGTTTTATTTCTCCAGTGTTGTTGTACATCCCAAGTTTGTTTTTTGGGGCTCCCAGTTTAATTATTGTCTTCCTATTTCTAAATTGTGATCCATTGTTCTTTGGTGACGGTCTATGTTCTGCATTTTAACCAAGCGGAGGTATTCTGTTCATGTAGTTTCTATTTGACCGTGTCACTTGTTCTCTTTCCCCAGTAGGAGATGTATTGGTATTCTCTGAGATGTATTGGTTTAATATTTGCAGTGTTGCCTTTTGATAGGTAGGGTTTGGTGCTTTGTGAGTCCTGGCAGAGCTGTTATGATAGGGTGGATTTGCTATGAGATCTAAATGGTCAGTGTTTATAGTACTTCCTAATGGGCCTGGCGGTTCACTGGAATATAGTAACTAGAAATCTGTTAGTCTTTCTTTATCCAGACACTCATTAAGAAGCATGTTTACTAAAAATGCATGTTAACATTATGCAAGTATTTATGCAAATGAGGCTCCCTATGCAAATGAGGCCCCGCAATTAATCTCCGCACATGGCCCCGCACCCTCCTTGGGCCGCTCCTGCCCATAATGCATCAGAATGAGCTGGTTAGAAATCCAGGACTAGCTTAAAATCTCTCTCCTGGAAATGGTTAATTAACTTGACAACTTTGCATTGCTGATGTTATATACTGCACTACAGTCTAACCCATCCCTTACAAAACTGACTTCTCAACCAGCAACAGGCTCTTATTGAGGATAGACTAGTATTAGTGCATTATTTGATTTAAATCTTATCATCTTTATCCCTATTACATCTCCTTCATTTGTAATCCTCTGTCCTCTTCCCTCACAAGCAATTCAAGTCATTAGATACTGGTGGCTCTGGAAGGGAGAGCATAAACATTCAAGAGGAAGACATTCTACCCAGAGCAAATGTCCTTGTGTTCCTCAAGAATTTAAGTTTTAATGAAACAAGTAAATACTTTTATGGACTCTTCCATAGCAAACCGGTTCATTTGCAGCCAGGCTAATTGCTTTATCTCTATTACCTGTTACATATTAATGGATACGAAAGGTGCTGTGATATATACTTGATACTGTTCCAGCAAGCAGCTGGGTCTCTAAACAAATCATTAACAGCTCAGAAGGGACAATCAGCTGCTGTTTATTTGCATATTAATGAAACTTCATGAATAATATGTTAGAGTGCCTGATACCTCTTTTAGCAGCTCTGTAGAAGGGAACTGCTTTTGGTAGCATGTTTCCCCCTGGCTGTTATGAAAGGATGCTACCAGCAGATGGCGGCAACATGATTTGCATTAAAAATTAACATGCGGTTTCTCTACAAAAAAAAGCACTGCAGTTCTTTCCTGTGCTGCTGCTGAACAAGGTTGCTTTAAAAACAAACTGTTGTGAATGGGCCCCCTATTCATTTCTGTTACCATTACTCTCCATTCCCTCTCTTCAGCACCGCCACCTTTGCTTTTCTGACCTTGTCCTGTGACCATTAATCTAGGGTTGCCAACTTTTCAACAAACCTTAAATGGACACTCATTAGCAAGGGGGCAAAGGGGGGGGGGGGGATATTCTATAAAAAATGACTGTCATGAATGGAACATAGTATTTTAATGCTTAACCCTGGGAGTACCGATGGGGTCAAAAGTGACCCCATTGCAAGTTTCACAATGGTATCACGGAAACTAGTTGTTCAAGAATGCAATCTTTTTATGACTTTTCACATGTCAATATTCTCTTTATATTGCGCCATGAGAGGAATAATTTTCATCCGCTAGGTGACGCTAGTGATGAATTGCAGCACAGAGTACCAGTGGGGTCATTTTTAACCCCAATTCCTTATGTCCGGTTTGGATCGTGATACAATTTGCAGTTTTGTGAAATTTTTGATCTGACAAAGGTATTTATCATTAATTATGTATCATTTATTTTTTGTACTCTTATTTTATGAAAATTACACATTTTCTGTAATTGATATCATACGTTCTCTCATTATTTCCGATGAAATATAAAGGCTTTCAGCTCGTTCATCACGATTACTGTAGACCTATAGTAAAACTGATTTGCGTTTTATTCAACTATCTTTGTTTATTTATTTTAGGTTATTGTTTATGATGTTAAAACGAAAGTATTCAGCTTCCCAAGTAAGAGAAATATTGCAACGAGATGCTGACAGTGACGGTTCTGAGTCGTCTGATGATGCAGCATATTCAGCAAGCGAAGAAGCGGCGATAAATCTGATGACAGTCATGATTCAGATGGCGACAGCAGTTGGTCGCCAAGTGAATGTGAGACTGATGTTGAGCCGGTAACATCACCTGCAGCAAAGAGTCAAGTTACAGGTCGAGGCAAAAGGTCAAGGCTGTGCTGGACGGGGAAGAACCCAATCAATGGTCCCTTATCAGAGCAAAAAGTAGATCACTCTTCATGTAGCAAATGCTCCACTTTAACTATTACGTCGTGATTTTATAATTAATGGTGTGGGATACTGTATCCAAAAACTCAGAAATCACGTATACACAAAAATACCTAACTCCGGAAAGGTCTCAGACTCCATAGCGCTATATAAACTTCAGTACATGAAATACTGTTGAACGCGCTGGCAGCATCAATGACCAATCCGGAGATTATATAAAACACTAATAAGTTTATGAAAATGAGTACCAACTTTCATCTGAAAAACCACACCATTGTATCAACAAAAAATGCTTATCGTAAAGAATATCGCGGTGTGAATTGCCCCTACGCCTCCTCTGGCGCCACTCCGAACGTTTCACTCTTACAATAGAGTTTCCTCGGGGGGTATGCGGATAAAATCAACAAATATACAAGTGAGCATCCCTAAAATCACAACGCATGCAACCCACTAATAAAACTAGACACTATAACCACATACCATTGAACACATCCACCGTTAATGCTGATGCTGCCCACGTTTCACTTGCAAAAATCTGTTAAAAGCAATCCTCCCAAATAACGCCGCGCATGCGGTCTGGGTGACAAAAACCACAATTTAAACTGCAGGGCTCAATGACGTCAACCAGCACCGATTGGTGCAACATCAAAACTACTAGCTAAAGCTATCACAAAAGTGTCTCAGACACTTTTGTGATAGCTTATGTATATAGTTTACCCTGTTCTCCAAGTTACTTGTTCCTGTTCAATGTAATGACCTGACTTTTGTTTATTGTCGGATACCATTTTGTTTTATGTAAACCACGCTGATCGCAAATAGTGCGGTATATAAGAAATGCAAATAAAATAAAATAATAAATAATACCCCCCAGTCAATACTGGTGTTCAAACCCGTCGGTGTTAATGTCTGCAATCTAAAAATCCACCGTTGTTCACATAATAGCAAAGACTGTTCCAAGGTCTTCCCCTGTCTAGCGAAACACACCTGTTCAACAATGAAACTTCGTAAATCCTCAAAAACATGGGAAAAGACCTTACAATGCTGTACAATAGGCGCTGTGACAACGTTACATTTAAGACAGCTTTGATGTTCCCTAAGCCGCACTCTAACAGGACGAGATGTTTTACCTATGTAAAGAAGACCGCAAGGACAGCGAATCGCATAAACCACCGAACTTGAAGCACATGACGTGTTACACTTCAAAGAATACGTTTTAGCATGGTATGTGAAAACAGAAATTTCCTCCATTATTATACAAACATCAGTCGCCGCATTTATGATGGCCACTCACAACTGGGCCACTTACTTCTTCACTAGGGGCTCTAAGAACCGCCGGACTCAACTGTTCCTTAAAATTCTTATCTCTTTTCCATACGCACCGAAGGCGTTTATTCTCCAAACCTACTACGTTACCCAAAACATTCATATGTCTCTTCAAAATTCTCTGAATCCTGTAGCTCAATGGCAAGAATTTGGTGATAAAATTAACCTGTTCCACAGGAGCCTTAACCTCCTGTGCCCTAGCAGACCCAATCAACCACGAGTGATCATTGTACAACGCTCTCTTATAAGCCCTCTGAATGATAGCTTTTGGATAACCCCTATCTGCAAAATCCCGACATAAGATGACCGCTTGTTTTTTAAATTCTATTGTCTCCGAACAATTCCTCCGGAACCTCAGGAATTGGGAAAAAGGAAGCCCATTTTTCAATCGCACCGGATGCGCACTGTTAGCGTAGTTACTCACCTGTAACAGGTGTTCTCCAGGAGCAGCAGGAATCAGTCCTCACATATGGGTGACGATGGCGCCGACGGAGCCCTCGCGGAGCAATTTTCCCCAGCTTTCAAAGAAAGCCTTTGGGAATTGCAGCGCGCATGCGCGGTCCTCTTCCCGCCCAAGGGTGCCATCTTGCTCAGTCAGATGACATAGCTAAAAGACAGCAAAAATTAGCAAAAACGAAAGCATATAACTGCAACTCCAAGGGGAGGAGGGAGGGTTGTGAGGACTGATTCCTGCTGCTCCTGGAGAACACCTGTTACAGGTGAGTAACTACGCTTTCTCCAGGACCAAGCAGGAAGTCAGTCCTCACATATGGGACTCCCAAGCTTAAGGCTACCGGAGACCCTAAGCACAAAAATGAGCTCCCTCGAGGTCAGTAGCACAGAAGGAAGGAATCTTCTCTGAATATGTCTCCAACCGGTAGCCCAACATCCGGGACGGAGGGTAGGAGTTGCCTATACCTCGAAGAGGTTACGGAGGACTGCCTGTCCGAAAGCACTGTCCCTGCGGGACTCCCTCTCCAGGCAGTAATGGGCTGCAAAAGTCTGGCTTGAAGACCAAGTAGCGGCCCGGCAGATGTCTGCCAATGGAACAGAGCGGAGGTAAGCTACCGACGTAGCCTTTGCCCGAACACGATGAGCTGTGACTCTACCTTCTAGCACGAGGCCGGCAGCCTCGTAAGCCCAAGCGATACAGTCCGCAATCCATATGGACAGAGTACGCTTGGAGACAGGGAGCCCCAACTTGTTGGGGTCATAAGACACGAAGAGCTGAACAGCCTTTCGGTGCTCACGCGTACGGTCAAGGTAGAAGGTCAACGCCCTTCTACAGTCCAGGGTATGCAGGACCATTTCAGCTCGGCTGGAGTGTGGCCTGGGAAAGTAGGTCGGAAGTACCACCTCCTGGTTGATGTGAAAAGGGGAAACCACTTTGGGAAGAAATTTAGGGTGAGTCCGTAGGACTACCCGGTTCTTGTAGAACCTAGTGTAAGGAGGATCAGAAACCAGGGCCTGCAGCTCACTAACGCGTCTAGCCGAAGTGAGGGCCACCAAGAACAAGGTTTTCCAGGAGGTTTTCCAGGAAAGAAAACGTAGCGGACAGGTAGCCATAGGCTCAAAAGGCGGACAGGTAATCCGCTGCAAAACCACATTAAGATCCCAGTCCGGGGCTGGCAGGCGCAAAGGTGGCTTAAGGAGAAGGAGGCCTCTGAGAAACCGAGCCACCAGAGGGTGGCTGGAAAAAGGTCTACCATCCACCGGCATGTGATGCGCAGAAAGAGCACTGAGGTGGACCTTTACCGAGTTGGACTTTAGTCCAAGGTTGGAGAGAGAGAGCAAGTACTGCAAGACCACTGATGCTGAACAGGAGAAAGGATCTTGAGACTGCTGAGTACACCAGACGGAGAACCTACGCCATTTGAGAGCGTAGGCCTTTCGGGTGGAGGGCCTCCTGGAGGCCAAGACGACCTCCTCCACATCTAGAGGTAGCTGCAGAGGAGCAAGGACTACCCTTTCAGCAGCCAGGCCATCAGATGAAGGGACCGGAGATTGGGGTGTAGGAGAGTCCCCTGATCCTGCGACAGGAGGTCGGGCTGAAATCCCAGTGGAAGAGGAGTGTCTACCGCTAGCTGCATCAGAAGCGGGAACCAAGGTTGTCTCGGCCACCGGGGAGCCACTAGGATCATCGATGCTTTGTCTCTGAGAACCTTGAAGAGCGTCCGAGACACCAGTGGCATGGGAGGAAAGGCATACAAGAGGCCGGTGGACCATGGAATTAGAAAAGCATCCGCCGATACCCGGAGAGGATGTGGCTGTCGAGAGCAGAATCTGGGCAGCTGTCGGTTCAGAGGACTGGCAAACAGATCCATGGTGGGGAGGCCCCACTTGAGAAAGATCCGCTGAACCAACAGCCAAATTACCTGGCTGAGCTTGTCGGCCAGGTAATTTTCTTGACCTGGGAGATAGACAGCCTTGAGGATGATGCCGTGGTGGACTGCCCAAGAGCATAGTTGTTGTGCCTCCTGACAGAGAAGGAAGGAGCCTGTTCCACCTTGTTTGTTCACATAGAACATTGCAACCTGATTGTCTGTCTGTATCAGCACCGACTGGTGAGAAACCAGGTGAGAGAATGCTTTGAGCGCTAGGCGGATGGCTCTGAGCTCCAGGAAGTTTATCTGCTGAGCAGACTCCCAAGGAGTCCAGAGGCCTTGAGTACATGTCCCTTGGCAATGTGCTCCCCAACCCAGGAGAGAAGCATCGGTCGTCAGGACCTGAGAATGCGTAGGGGGCCGAAAAGTCACTCCTAGTACCAGGTTTGGCAGATGAAGCCACCACTGTAGAGAAGAGACCAGCTGGTCGGAGATCTGTACGGAGTCCGCTAGGCTCCCCGTGGCCTGATGCCATTGATTGCAAAGGCACCACTGAGCAGGACGCATGTTCAGTCGGGCATTGGGGGTCACATGGACCGTGGAAGCCATATGGCCGAGCAGTCGCAGAAAGTGCCTGGCTGAGACCAGCGCATTGCTGTGAAAGTGGCCGGCGAGATCCATGAGCCGCTTGGCCCTGTCCAGAGGGAGGAAGGCCCGCGCCTGAAGTGTGTCCAACCGGGCGCCGATGAACTCGAAATTTTGAGAGGGGAGCAAAGTGGACTTTGCGAAGTTTATGACAAAACCCAAGTGCTGGAGCAGAGCCACCGTGCGATGAGTGGCTTGAGTGGCTTCGTGGGAAGACTGGGCTCTGATGAGCCAGTCGTCCAGGTATGGGAACACAAACAGACCTGGAAGTCTGAGATAAGCCGCCACCACTGCGAGGCATTTGGTGAACACTCTGGGTGCGGAGGATAGGCCAAAGGGCAGCACTCTGTACTGGTAATGATTTCCTCCCACAACAAATCTGAGATATTGTCTGTGGTCCGGATGAATGAGGATATGAGTATATGCATCTTTCAGATCCAAGGAGCATAGCCAGTCTCCCTGCTGGAGGTAGGGCAGCAGGATTCCAAGGGTAAGCATCTTGAACTTTTCCTTCGCAAGGAACTTGTTGAGGTTTCGCAAGTCCAGGATGGGTCTGAGGCCTCCTGTTCTTTTTGGAATCAGGAAGTACCTGGAGTAAAACCCCTGGCCCTTCAGGTGGTGGGGTACCGGTTCCACGGCTTGTTCCTGAAGGAGACTTGCTAACTCCTGAAGTAGTAAGTCCCTGTGCAAAGGTAGTCGGGGAGGCTCCCCTGGAAAGTAGGAGGGAGGTACCTGGTGAAAGTGAAGAAGATAACCCATTCGAACTAGGTGAAGTACCCAGGTATCTGTGGTGATGTTGTACCACCTGTGGGCAAAGTGGACCAACCGGCCTCCTGTGCTGAGAGAAACCAGCTGAGGGGGAGAGGCTATGCTGAGGAAGTCAAAAACCCCCTCCCTGCTGAGCAGGGGCCAGTGGTGCAGGCTTGGGGGCTTGCTGCCTACGGGACCCATTACCCCATCCCTTGGCCTGCTTTCCCTGTGGGGGAGCCGCTGAGGCCTGATAGTGAGGGTAGTATTTATAGGCAGCACCTTTCCTCGGGTAAAAGGGCTTTTTCCCCGAGGCCTTCTTCTTTTGAGAAGGGGCAGAGGTCTTCCTCGAGAGACGAGTCCTGGTGAGAGTCTCCGTCTCGATTTGTGCAGCCTTCTCATCCATGGGCTTGCCAAAGAGGTTATCACCTCGGCAGGGGACATCGACCAACTTGTCCTGTACCCAGGGCTCGAGGTCAGACGTCTGAAGCCAAGCCTGGCCGCGTCCACCGATGCCGGCCGCAGCTACTCGAGCCGACGCCTCAAAACCATCGTAGGCTGCTTGAGAGATAAACTTGGAGCACTCTCGAATACCAGTAGACAAGGACTGAAACCTCTGCAAAGGTTCGGAGAGACCAGCAGAGAACCCGGCTATTTCCTTAGCCAGGTCTCGGAGATACATGCCCATGTAGAGCTGGTATGTCTGGACTCGACAAGCAAGCATTGAGCCCTGGAAGCACTTCCTACCGAGGGCATCCAGGCTTCGGGCTTCCCTACCAGGGGGCACCGAGGAGTGCATTTTTTGACTCTTTAGTCTATGCATGGCCGATTCCACCACCATGGAATGGTGCGGTAGTTGTGCCTTTTGGAAGCCGGGGCTCTTGCGGACTCGATAAATGGAATCGACCCGCTTGCTTAACACCGGCGATGACGCCGGGCTCTCCCACATGCGGAAGAGAAGTCGTTCCAGCATCGGAGGAACCGGTACAATAAAGGCCTCCTTCGGGGGAGAGTCATATTGGAGGGCATCGAGTTCTTCGACTCGAGGCTCCTCCTCGGGATCCGCAGGGAAGGCCAAGGCCTTGGCCATATCCCTCACGAAGTCCGAGAACCGGGTATCCTCCGGGGGGGACCGTCTCCGAGGTTCGGACTCGGGGGAGTCCGAAGGGACACACCGAGTCCGAAAGGAACCAGGTGACTCTTCGTCCTCAGATTCCCAGGCCGACTCCTCGGAGGAGGAGTCGAGCGGCTCCGGTCGGGCGGGCACTGATGCTATCCACTCCGACGCCGAAGGAGTCGGCGTCGACGACCTCGGTCCCGAACGGGAGGCCGAAGGAGACCTCGACCGAGGATCGGCTCGGTCTCCGGGGTCGATTTGGAGGTCGACGTCCCGGCAGTCAGGGCAGAAGCACCGGCGAGGCCAGCGATCAATACCCGCTGCTGGTCCAAGAAGGCAGTCAGACTGCTCTCCAAGGCCGTCAACCGGAGTCCGAGCTCAGGAGACCCAGCAGCCCCTGATGGCGTCGGGCCCGACGTCGGGTCCTTCGGAGGCGAGTCAACGAGGACAACAGTACTCACGTGAGCGGGCAAGTCCACCTCGAGTCGAGGATGTTTTGACGGCCTCTCCGTCTCTGAGGACCCGGGACGGGAATCGGGGCTATGCGACCTGGCCCTCGAGGAACCAGGAGCGTCCACCGATCCCGCCCTCGCGGGTTTCTTCTTCCGATGATGTTCCCGGGTAGGAGACCCCCTTTCAGAGGAACTGCGACGATGCTCAGGACCAGAGTCCCGAGACGTCGAAGCCTCTGACGAGGTCCGAGCCCGGCCGGAGTCAGAGAAGATACGCTCCCCGCTGGTGCTGCCGACTCAACGCTTTTGAGGACATTTTGCCGCATGGCCCACAGATCATGGAGTCATGATCTGGGCCGAGGCAGCGGAGGCAGAAGTCATGAGTGTCTGTAAGAGACATGAGTTTCTTACAGAGGTCACACTTTAAAGCCGCTGGCAGCCATCGGGGGAAAAAGGGCCCCTGCGAGGTCGAATGACCGGGCTGCCAGGGAAAAAGGAAAAAGGCGCGAAATCTGTCACGAAGGACAAAAAAACGAAAAATAAGGGACGGACTCGCAACCGGCGTCGCGAGTCTGGGCAGGAAAAGAACCGGCGTCGAACCGAAGAAAAAAGAGAAAAATAGAGAAAAAATGAACTTTTCTGCGGGGATTCACAGGCAACGTCTGTAGGGCTCCGCGGAAAAAAGAAGACTTTACAAGATGGCACCCTTGGGCGGGAAGAGGACCGCGCATGCGCGCTGCAATTCCCAAAGGCTTTCTTTGAAAGCTGGGGAAAATTGCTCCGCGAGGGCTCCGTCGGCGCAGACGTCACCCATATGTGAGGACTGACTTCCTGCTTGGTCCTGGAGAAATATTGTAACAAAGTGTTACGATCTATCTCTTTTCTGTACACAGAGGTATGCCATAACCCATCCCCTCTCCATATCCGCACATCCAAAAAGGTAATGCTGTTGCTATCTACAGTGGAAGTGAACTGGATGGCCCTATCTAAGTTATTCAACCACTGCACAAATGATTCTACCGATTCCACAGACCCCTTCCACATCAAAAAAATATCGTCGATAAACCTATACCACATAACAATGTGCTGCACATGATCTGAAGGGGCTATCCATCGTTGCTCAAAATGACCCATAAAGAGGTTAGCGATGGAGGGGGCACAACTAGCCCCCATCGCTACCCCTGAGATCTGGTGATAAAAAGTCTTCTCAAACAGAAAATAATTCTGAAAAATTACTAAGTGAGCCAGTTGTAATAAAAAAGTAATAGAGGCTTCAGACAGATCTCCTCGTCTTCGTAACTACCGCCACCGTGTCATAAGCTGCTGCTTGAGGGATGCTGGTGTAGAGAGCTTTAATGTCCAAAGGCAGGAGTCCTCGGTGTCAGTATCATCTGTGAGGAATCTTAGTTGTGGTCGTAGAGGAGTTAAGAGGTCATCAACTATAAGCACAAATGTTGCCATTGAAGCCTATGTATCTAAGGATGCCACATCATGGAACAGGAAACCTATAAAGCAAGCTGCTGGAAGATACGCCAGAGCTAATGTCATGCCCGTACAACAAGGTCCTACAAGGTATGCTGTATGAAATGTTGATGGCCCTCTCGCAGCATTCCACTTGTTCATGAGGAAGAACTTATTGAATGAAATCATGATGTGGACGAGCAAACAAGGAAGACACATTTATGACGACACCTGGAAAGATTTGACAGATGAGAATTTCAATGTTTTCTTGGACTTCTGATCTTCTCAGGCATGTACAAGTCACGAAATGAATCCATAGTTCAGTTGTGGAACCTTGAAGATGGTCGTTCTGTTTTCGTCAAAAATATGGCCTGTAACCGTTTTCAGCAAATTTCTTGTGCTCTCAGATTTGATGATGCAACCAACAGACGTGAACGACGAGGCGTGGATAAGCTTGCTCCAATCAGACATGTTTTTGATACCTGGGAAGCAACTCTAAGTGACGCCTTTGTTTCTGGTGAAAATGTTACCGTGGATGAGCAACTGCTTACATTTCGTGGCCGTGTTCCGTTCAGACAATATATTCCCAGCAAACCTGGGAAATATGGCATAAAGCTATGGATGTTGTGTGACAGTGCAACGTCATATGTTCTGCGTCTTCAAGTATATACAGGAAGGGAACTCGGACAAAACAGGGAATAGAATCAGGGTGAAAGGGTTGTGCTGCAACACACTGAAGGATTGACACAATCTGGCAGAAATGTTACTGTTGACAATTTCTTCTGCAGTTTATCCCTGTCACAGAAATTGCTAGAAAAACAAATGACACTTTTGGGGACAATTCAAAAGAACAGAAAAGAATTACCTCCAGAATTTGTAACAGCAAAGGGCCAAGAGGTATTCACTTCACTGCCTTTTGCGATGACGCCACTCTGGTTTCCGAGGAAAGGAAAAGTGGTTGTTCTTCTGAGCAGTTTGCATGATCAAGAAGTAGATAACACACGTCTAGACAAAAAAAAACATGCATGATCTTGGACTATAAATTCTAGTAAAGGTGAAGTAGATATGGCAGATCAAATGTTGTACACGTATACCACAAAACGAATGACAAGACGCTGGCCAGTGACAATCTTCTACAACATGTTGGACATCAGTGCTTTGAACGCCTTCATTGTTTGGATGTCACTAAATCCAGAATGGCAGTCCAAGTCAAAGCACAGACATCGTCTATTCCTCTTGGAATTAGGAAAGCAGCTGCTTCACAGTAATTGCAGCGAGACTTCTTCCAGCATTGAAGAAGCCACTGATGATGTTTGCAGTGTTGGGATCCCAAAGAAAAGGGCAAGGTGTCACTGCTGTTCCAGAGAAAAAGACAAGAAAAGCAACATAGTTTGCACCTCCTGAAAGCGCAATGTTTGCAAAGAACGTTCAAAAATTGTCTGTCTCTCATGCAAATGACTGTAGTACTTTACTGTGTTCATCATGTGCATGCAAAAACTGCTTTCATGGCAACTCTTCTTCATGTAATTTTATGATAAAGCATTAAATTTCAAAACATTTTAACCTTCATATAATACATAACTAATTCAGAATAATATTTTGTCTGTTTAGTTTAAATTTTTCATGGTTAATTAAAATTTGTCGTGGGGTCATTTATGACCCTAATGGTATTCAGTGTGTGCAAAAAATCTCAGTAATTCCAGGGTTAATCCTGGACATCAACTACATTTCTGAAACATATCCCATCACTCTCCCTCATTTGCCAGTCTTCACACTCACTTCCACTCTCTTCAGCCAGTTCTCCAGCACCCTTTCTCCCTCCCAGCCAATATCAGCACTCACTCCCTCTTAGTTGCAGTACTCTCTCTCTCTCCTGGACCCCAGCCAATCTCTAACCCTCTCCTAGACTACAGGTAGCCCTCAGCATTCACTCTCCAGCCAAAATCGGTGCCCTCTCCTTCCCAATCCCAGCACTCCCTCACTCTATCCAGTCCCAGAACTCTCACCCTCCCAGTTTACAGCTAGTCCCAGCACTCTCTCCCCTCCTAGACCCCAGCCAGTCTCCAGTGCTAGCACTCTGACTTAGACCACTCTAATACATTTCTCCCAACAGATCTGCACCTCTGGCTACTCCTACCACATAGGTCACCTGCCCCCTCCAACATTTATTCTCCACCCTCCATGAATCTCTCTTAGTCTCTGGGGTGTCAAGTGTCAGTGGTAAGGCACCTTTAACGAATTCGCTTCACATTTGTGGCAATAGAAATTTTATGAATATTAAGGATACTTTTTTGCCACTCTCGTATCCAATGCCTGGTCTAAATCCCCCTCCCATGATCTCAAATGTCGTGGAAGTTCCAAATCATCCTTCTTCAATGCCTGATAGAACGTGGAGAATATCCCCCCCCCCCCCATAAAACATACATAAAGGTCTTCCCAACTATCAAATCTTTTCCTACCTTCTCTGTCTTCATATAATGCCTCATCTGAAAGAAAGCAAACCTAGCTTTCCAGCTCACCCAAACTGTTCCCTCAGTGTCTCAAAGGGCTTCCTGCCCAATTTAACAACTCCAGATCTTCACATATACATGATCCATTTCCCCCTTTCTCCCACCCTTCATGCATATGATTCTCAAAATGCACACATTCTGAAATGTGCAATGTGCGTACAGAAGCATCAAGCATAGTGTGTCTGACTGATCCAATTCTGATTTTGTCATATTGAATTCATGGATTAGTACCACTGATTGTCCAAGAGAAACCATTTAGATAAACAGAACCATTACTCCATACATGCAATAGGGCAAACCTAGTAGTGGATCAGCCTGTCTGGTTAACCTAAGGTGGGCTGAAAACTTTATGCTAAAGGCTACCAGATGTCCCTGATTTTCTGGGATTGTCCCTAATTTTAGAGCTGTGTCCCTGACTCACTCCTTTGGCAGTTTCCTGTCCCTGATTCCAGCAATGGGGAAAGAGGGAGGTAGAAAAAATATATTTTTAATTTAGGGATTTGAAAATATCAGTTTTTAAGAATTTGCATCCATTATCTTTATATTTTGCACAGTACAGGGGAAATGCATCACTATTCTTATTTCTGTTGATTTGTCTGCTTGGAAGTGATATTATTGCTGTGATGGGATGGATGGGGGGGAGGGGGGGGTAACAGGTATTGACGCTTCTTCCCTCATCCACATTTTGTTGCTCAAATTTGGACTTAAGGTGTTCCTTCATCCCCCCCCCCCCCCCCCCCACGCTTCAGTTAAATGTTCCAGATTTGCCTGCAAAAAAATCTGATAAACATACCTATGCTCCCACCTCCACCAAGCAGTACAATTCCTCCAGTGGTCTTTGAGCCCATCATTGTCTCCAACAGTCACCAATTCCAATTTCAGCCACCCTGTAAAACTACTATTATAATTATTTGATAGCACCATTCAACACATTTTTCCACCTGGGAGTGAAGTCTGGGGTCTCTACAAGATTAAACCCAGCACCTCCACTTCCATATCAGTGGAGATGGGGTGTTTCTCCTTCCAATTCACCATACAAAAATATTCAAATTATGGTATCATCGCAGCATCAACATTCACATTTTACTGTCAGACACTTTGGACTAGATTTACTAAGGTGTGGTTGGTGCATTTTACTGAAATGCGAGATGTTAGCATCTGTTCAACCCCAAAAGGATAGCACAGAGGCTGGCATTAACCTTTGGGGGCATGAACACATATCCCTCTGCCATTAGCTTTGAGGTGGTGGTAAGCGCACCCATACTAAAAGAGCCCCATGGCCTTCACAGCAAATGTTTCAATTGTGTGGATCAGCAACTGCAGGTGCTAGGAGGCAATGGACTGGACGTAACAGAACTGCAAAAAGTTAAAAAGCAGCAAAACGAAAAAGATGGACTGAATTGAGGCAAGTCATAGCAAAGGATGCCCATAACATTTAGGGATCCCAGCCAGTCTGGAAGCTGGTGGTTGGGAGAAAACCAGCACTTACATTGGTTGGCTTTTTGCCCTACTGGACACCAGCCTCTCTTTATGAAAATTGGCCAGGCCGGCCAAATTCCAGCCAATTAGAAACTTTATTCCTTTTCCATCCTGCACACCTTGCCTTGTGCAAATCTGCATACACACAAAGTCCTGCAGGATTTTAGCTTGACATCATGCACTTGTACAGAAATCCTCTCTCTGCTCTGATTTTGCCGCTTCTTGCTTAATTAGACTACTACCATTAACTATCTACTACAGTGTTATAATATAACTGAATTACTAATGTATTTTTCTATTTTTTTGTCAGAAGTTTTTGCCTTGAGGGGCTACCCCCTCTCGAAGCGTAATTTCCCTTTTAATCACAAACCACGGTTTAACCCCGTGTATCTCCTAATCATGAACTGATGCACACTATTTTAGTGCCTCAACACACCTCTAACTTCTAAAAATTCTCTACATATCGATATAGCATTACTTTTCTTATTAATACTCATCTGATCAATGTATAGTTCCACTCTCTCAGGGAAATTTTCAACTTGCTCTCCCCAAAACATCCGCAGTCAAAAACAGACACAGTACTGCATTTGTGCAAGAGGGGGTCCCAACCACCCCTGGGACGGAGGGAGGGGGTCCCAACCACCCCTGGGCCGGAGGGAGGGGGTCCCAACCACCCCGGTGACAGAGGGGGTCCCATTCCACCCCCGTGCCGGAGGGGGGGGCGCCCTGACCACCCCCGTGCCGGGGGGGAGAGACACCCTTGTGCACAAGGGGGCCCAACCACCCATGTGTCAGATGGGGGGATGAGACACTCCTGTGCCAGAGGGGGGATGAGACACTCCTGTGCCAGAGGGGGGGCCCAACCACCCATGTGCCAGAGGGGGAGCCCAACCACCCATGTGCCAGAGGGGGGAGACAACCACCCATGTGCCAGAGGGGGGAGACAACCACCCATGTGCCAGAGGGGGGATGAGACACCCCTGTGCCAGTGGGCTACCCAACCAACCAAGTACCAGAGTGGGAGAGAGACAACCCTGTGCCAGAGGGGGGCCCAACCACCCATGTGCCAGAGGGGGGATGAGACACCCCTGTGCCTGATGGGGGCCCAACCACCCATGTGCCATATAGAGTAGTTACTCACCTGTAAAAGGTGTTCTCCAGAAGCAGCAGGAATCAGTCTTCACATATGGGTGATGTCGGCGTCGACGGAGCCCCCATGCGGAGCATTTCCCCAGCTTTCAAAGAAAGCTTTTGGGAATGCAGGCATGCATGCGCAGTCCCCTTCCCTCCCAAAGGTGCCATCTTGCTCAGTCAGATGACATAGCTAAAAGACAGCACGAAAAAATAAAATGAACTATATACAACTGCAACTCCAAGGGGAGGAGGGAGGGTCGTGAGGACTGATTCCTGCTGCTCCTAGAGAACACCTGTTACAGGTGAGTAACTACTCTTTCTCCAGGACCAAGCAGGAAGTCAGTCTTCACATATGGGTGACTCCCTAGCTCTGGGCTACCAGGAACCCAGGCTGAAAAATAGAGCTCCCTCTAGAGCCTCAGCAACAGTGAGAGAATCTTCTCCGAGACCACACCTGAATGGTAGCCCAACACCAGGGCCGGAAGGTAGGAGTTGCCTAAACCTCAAAGAGATTACGGAGTACCGCTTGCCCGAAAGCACTGTCCCTACGGGACTCCCTCTCGAGGCAGTAGTGGTCCGCGAAAGTCTCATTGGGCCGTGACCTGACCCTCCAGGGAGAGGCTGGATGCCCTGTACGCCCAGGCGATACAGTCGGCCACCCAGATGGACAACGTACGCTTAGTGACAGGCAACCCCAATTTATTAGGGTCAAAGGAAACGAAGAGCTGAGAAGCCCTTCTATGCCCCTGCCTATGTTCCAGGTAAAAGGACAGCGCCCTTCTACAATCCAGGGTATGCAAGACAGTTTTGGCCCTACTGGCGTGTGGCCTGGGAAAGAACGTCGGAAGTACCACCTCCTGGTTGAGGTGGAAGGAGGACACTACCTTTGGAAGGAACTTAGGATGAGTCCTCAGGACTACCCTGTTCTTATAGAACCTGGTATACGGTCTATCCAAGACCAGGGCCTGAAGTTCACTCACACGCCTAGCCGAGGTGAGTGCCACGAGAAACAATGCCTTCCAGGATAGGAAACGTAAGTGGCAGGTAGCCATCGGCTCAAAAGGTGGGCGAGTCAGTTGCTGCAAGACCACATTGAGATCCCACTCAGTGGCCGGTGGACGAGCAGAAGCAGGCCTCTGAGGAAGCGAGACACCAGAGGGTGGCCTGAGAGGGATTGTCTATCCACCGGCGAGTGGTGAGCTGAGAGGGCACTGAGGTAGACCCGGACAGAATTGGACTGAAGTCCCAGGTTGGACAGGTGGAGCAGGTACTGCAGCACCACCGGGACTGAGCAGGAGTAGGGATCCTCCTGCTGTTGAGAACACCAAATGGAGAACCTACGCCACTTCAGAGCATAGGTCTTCTGAGTGGAATGCTTTCTGGAGGCCAACACCACCTCTTCAACCTCTTTTGGTAGGAGCAAGAGAGCAAGGACTACCCTTTCAACAGCCAGGCCATCAAATGGAGGGATTTGAGGTTGGGATACAAGAGGGACCCCTGATCCTGAGTCAGAAGGTCGGGTTGCAGCCCCAGAGGAAGTGGAGCATCCACTGCCAACTTCAGAAGAGGGAACCACGGTTGCCTGGGCCATCAGGATCACCGTGGCTCGGTCCTGCTGGGTTTTGAATAGAGTCCGGGCCACCAGAGGGGTGGGAGGCAACACATACAACAGGCCCTCGGACCAAGTGATCAGGAATGCATCTGACGCTGCCCTGAGAGGATGCGCCTGTCTGGAACAGAACCTGGAGAGTTGCCTGTTCAGCGGACTGGCGAAAAGATCCATGGTTGGAAGTCCCCACTTCAGAAAGATCTGTTGGACTACCCGAGGATCCAACTGCCACTCGTGAGGCTGCAGAAGTCTGCTTAGCCTGTCTGCCAGGTAGTTTTCCTGGCCTGGGAGGTAGACCGCTCTGAGGGTCATGCCCTGATTGATAGCCCAGGAGCAGAGAGCTTGTGCTTCCAGGCACAGGAGTCGGGATCCTGTGCCTCCTTGCTTGTTCACGTAAAACATAGCCACCTGGGTGTCCGTCTGAATTAGAACAGACTGGTGAGAGAGGACCAGAGAAAGTCTGCAAGGCTAGTCGAATGGCTCTCAATTCCAACAGGTTGATCTGTTGGGCAGCCTCCCACAGAGACCACAGGCCTTGGGTGCAGGTCCTTTGGCAATGTGCCCCCCAGCCTTGCAGGGAAGCATTGGTTGTCAGTACCTGAGTGTGTGTGGGGGGGGGGGGGGCTCGGAAAGGAACTCCCCCGACTAGGTTTGGGAGATGCCTCCACCAATGTAAGGAGTCCACCAAGAGTTTGGACACCTTTATCCTGTCTGACAACTTCCCTGTGGCCTGTACCCACTGTGCCCTGAGGCACCACTGAGCTGGCCTCATGTGCAGATGGGCGTTTGGGGTGACATGCACTGTGGAAGCCATGTGACCTAAGAGCCAGAGGAAGTGTCTGGCAGAGACCAGAGAGTTCGTCAAACTGGCCGGCCAACCTCATCAGCCTGTGAGCTCTGTCCACAGGCAAATAGGCCTTTGCATGGATGATATCCAGCCTTGCCCCTATGAACTCCACGTCCTGTGAGGGGACTAAAGTGGACTTTGGGAAGTTTATAACGAACCCCAGGTGCTGAAGCAGGGATATGGTTCGGAAGGTGGCCTGCCTGGCCTCTTGTGGAGACCGGCCCCTGATAAGCCAGTCGTCCAGGTAAGGGAACACAAAGATCCCCTGGTTCCTGAGGTAGGCCGCAACCACTGCCAGGCATTTTGTAAAAACCCTGGGGGCGGAGGTTAGGCCAAAGGGAAGCACTCTGTATTGGAAGTGGTACCCCCCCCCCCCCCCACCACAAATCTGAGGTATTGCCTGTGACTGGGATGGATGAGGATGTGAGTATAAGCATTCTTTAGGTCTAAGGAGCATAGCCAATCTCCCTGCTGGAGGTAGGGCAGTAAGATTCCAAGGGTAAGCATCTTGAACTTTTCCCTCTCCAGAAACTTGTTGAGATTCCTCAGGTCTAGGATGGGTCTGAGGCCTCCTGTTCTCTTTGGTACCAGGAAGTACCTTGAGTAGAAGCCTTGCCCTTCCAGGTGGTGGGGCACCGGTTCCACAGCCTGGTCCTGTAGCAGACCTTTCAACTCCTGAAGGAGTAAGTTTCTGTGCAGAGGGGGTCTTGGAGGCTCCCCTGGAAAGTAGGAGGGGGGTAGCTGGGTGAAGTAGAGCAGATAGCCCTTTTTGATGATGCTTAACACCCAAGCATCCCCTGTAATGGCTGGACACTTGTCTGCGTACAAGGTCAGCCGACCTCCTGTGCCCTGAAGAGGAGGAGAGGCTATGCTGGCATAGTCAAAAACTCCCTCCCTGCTGAGCAGAAGCCGGAGTAGGAGGCTTGGGAGCCTTCTGCCTATGGGGCCCATGACCCTGCCCCTTGGCCTGCTGGCCCTGTTGGGGAGCTGCAGAGGCCTGGTAGTGAGGGTAAGTTTTGTAGGCAGTGGTCTTTCTCGGGTAAAATGCCTTTTCCCCCGAGCCCTTCGTCTTCTGAGAAGGGGCAGAGGTTTTCCTGGACAGCCTTGTCCGGGTAAGAGTCTCGGTCTCGGGTTCTGCAGCCTTGTCAGCCATGGGCTTGCCAAAGAGGTTTTCACCTCGACAAGGGACATCGACCAACTTGTCCTGTACCCATGGCTCGAGGTCTGAGGATTGTAGCCAGGCCTGGCGGCGTGCACCGAT
Organism: Ichthyophis bannanicus; assembly: GCA_033557465.1. Lineage (NCBI taxonomy): Eukaryota > Metazoa > Chordata > Amphibia > Gymnophiona > Ichthyophiidae > Ichthyophis > Ichthyophis bannanicus. The sequence goes on along the minus strand of CM066045.1, from coordinate 66,196,697 downwards.
GCCGGCCCCTGCTACTCGGGCCGAAGCCTCAAATCCATCATAAGCTGCTCGAGAGATAAACTTCGAGCACTCTCGAATACCAGAAGACAAGGCCTTGAACCTCTGCAAAGGTTCCTCGGACAGACCAGCAGAGAACCCGGCAATCTTCTTTGCCAGGTCTCGAAGGTACATGCCCATGTACAGCTGGTAGGTCTGGACACGGCAAGCAAGCATAGAGCCCTGGAAGCACTTTCTACCGAGGGCATCCAGGTTCCGGGCTTCCCTGCTGGGAGGCACTGAGGAGTGCAACTTCTGACTCTTCAGGCAATGCATGGCCGATTCCACAACCATGGAGTGGTGCGGTAGCTGTGCCTTTTAAAACCCGGGGCTCTTAAGACATAAGATATGCCATACTGGGTCAGACCAAGGTCCATCAAGCCCAGTATTCTGTTTACAACAGTGGCAAATTCAGGTCACAAGTACCTGTCAGGTTCCCATAAAGGTACATCGATTCCACGTTGCTTATCACGAGGTAAGAAATGAATTTCCCTGGTCCTCTTTAATAATAGATTATGGACTTTTCCTCCAGGACCTTGTCAAAACATTTTTAAATCATCAGCTTTTAGTACATCCTCTGGTAATGAATTCCAGAGTTTGATTATGCATTGAGTGAAAAAATATTTTCTCTTATTAGTCTTAAATGGGCTACATTGTAGCTTCATTGCTTGTTCCCTAGTCTTTCTACATTTTAAAGAAGTAAAAAAAAAATGACCTACGTTTATTCGTTCCACTCCATTCATTATTTTATAGACCTCTATCATATCTCCCTTCAGTTGTCTTTTTTTTTTTTCCAAGCTGAAGATCCCTAACCTTTTAAGCCTTTCCTTGTAGGGGTATCCTTTCATTCTCTTTACAATTTTGGTTGCTGTTCTCCATACCTTTTCTAATTCCGCTTTAATCTTTTTAAGATATGGCAACCAGAATTGCACACAATTCTTGCGGACTCGATAGATGGAATCGACCCACTTGCTTAGAACCGTTATCGAGGCTGGCGCCTCCCACATGCGGAAGAGCAACCGCTCCAGCATCGGAGGAACCAGGACAGTAAAGCACAGTTACTTACCTGTAATAGGTGATCTCTGGGAACAGCAGGAATTAGTCTTCACATATGGGTATGTCGGTACCGACGGAGCCTGCACGGGAATGCTCCCCAGCATCCAATCAGAAAGCTTTTGGGAGCATCCCTCGCGCCGGCGCGCTGACTTCCCGCCTTTCCCACTGCCTCTCCTCAGTTGAGTTTCATAGCTGAGACAGAAGGAGAGAAAGAGGAAAGGAAATAGATAGATACAACTCCTAGGGGAGGTGGGTGGGTTGTGAAGACTAATTCCTGCTGTTCCCAGAGATCACCTGTTACAGGTAAGTAACTGTGCTATCTCCAGGAACAAGCAGGAATGAGTCTTCACATATGGGGACTCCCTAGCTGTGGGTGCCAGGGGAGATCCCATAAAATGCGTGTCCCTGGAACAGGACGGCATTTCCCAAACCTGGATCCCCGGCATCCCCCTGAGGGATGGGGGGTAGGAGTTGAATAGAGGAAAGCTGTAGAGCAGTGGTTCTCAACCTTTTTTGTACCGTGACCCCTTTTACCGTTGGTCAACTTGTGATGACCCCCAATGATAAAATCAAATGCGTCTCTCTTCCTTTACTGTTAACGCATTGTCGCTGTAATCATTTGTTGAATTATTAATATATTATAGGCCTTTGCAATATGTTTTTATTTATAAAACACTTATTTAAACCACAATAATTAATCACAAGTAACAATATTTGATTTCAAAATTATGATGATTTTGTAGTCAAATCACTAATATGAAATAAAATTATTTTTTCTACCTTTGTTGTCTGACCAATTTATTCTCTGATCATGCTGGTCCCGATCTGAGGCTTCTGCTTTCCTGTCTTCTCTTAGCTCTCTTTCTGTGGTCTATGGTCCATCTGCCATTTCTTATCTCTTCTTTCGTTTTCTTCACTTCTTTCCATCAGCCTATTTCCAGTCCCAGTAACCCTCCCCAGTATCAGCCCCTTTCCAGTCCTCACTCCCAGTACCTTCCAATGTCAACTTGCATTCCCATGACTGCCACTGGTGTCCATTCCCTTCCAGTCCCCCTCCTTCCCCACTGACCAGTCCCTTCTAGTACAAATACCATGGCAGCCCCTCTCAGATCCACTCCCTTCCAGTTCCATTCTCCCATCCCCTTGTATCAGCCCACTTGTAGCCTTAGCCCCCAGTTTTCTTCCAGGGCCAGCAGCTCTATCCTCCCCTCCCCACAATCAGCCCATTCCCAGTCAAAGCCCCCCAATCAGCTCACTTCTAGTGCTAATCCCCCCTCAACCCCATTACCAGTGCTAGCCTCCCCTAATCAGCCCAATACCAATCCTACCCCCCCATCAGCTCATTACCAGTCCTAGCCTCCCCTAATCAGCTCATTTCCAGTGCTGGTCCCCCCTCAACCCCATTACCAGTGCCAGGCTCCCATAATCAGCCCATTTCCAGTCCTAACCTCACCGATCAGTTCATTTCCAATGCTAGACCCCCATCAGTCCATTACCATTCCTACCCCCCCCCCTTGATAATTCCATTCCCAGTCCTAGCCTTCCCTAATCAACCCATTACCAGACCTCGCCCCCCCCCCCATCTGCCCATTACCAGTGCTAGCTCCCTCATCAGCCCATTATAATCCTAACCTGCACTGTCTCTCGCCTCTGTCCAGCATTTATCCCGTCTGTCCAGTATGTCCCCCTGTCTCTCCCCTTTGTCCATTCCAGCCCCCTCCCTCCATGTCAGCCCCATCCTTCCATCTGTCCATGTCAGCCCCCCTCCCTCCATCCATGTCAGCCCCCATCCTTCCATCTGTCCATGTCAGCCCTCCTCCCTCCATCCATCCATCCATATCAGCCCCCTTCCTCCCTCCCTCCCTCCATCCATATCAGCCCCCTTCCTCCCTCCCTCCCTCCATCCATGTCAGCCCCCATCCTTCCATCTGTCCATGTCAGCCCTCCTCCCTCCATCCATATCAGCCCCCTTCCTCCCCTCCCCTCCCTCCATCCATATCAGCCCCCTTCCTCCCTCCCTCCCTCCCTCCCTCCATCCATGTCAGCCCCCATCCTTCCATCTGTCCATGTCAGCCATCCTCCCTCCATCCATCCATCCATATCAGCCTCCTTCCACCCTCTCTCCATCCATGTCAGCCCCCATCCTTCCATCTGTCCGTGTCAGCCCACCTCCCTCCATCCATGTCAGCCCCCAGCCTTCCATCTGTCCATGTCAGCCCTCCTCCCTCCCTCCATCCATCCATCACAGCCCCCTTCCTCCCGCCCTCCCTCCATCCATATCAGCCCCCTTCCTGCCTCCCTCTCTCCATCCATGTCAGCCCCCATCCTTCCATCTGTCCGTGTCAGCCCTCCTCCCTCCATCCATCCATCCATATCAGCCCCCTTCCTCCCTCCCCTCCCTCCATCCATATCAGCCCCCTTTCTCCCTCCCTCCCTCCATCCATGTCAGCCCCCATCCTTCCATCTGTCCATGTCAGCCCGCCTCCCTCCAGCCATCCATCCATATCAGCCCCCTTCCTCCCTCCACTCCCTCCATCCATATCAGCCCCCTTCCTCCCTCCCTCCCTCCCTCCATCCATCCATCCATGTCAGCCCCCATCCTTCCATCTGTCCATGTCAGCCCTCCTCCCTCCATCCATCCATCCAAAACAGCCTCCTTCCACCCTCCCTCCATACATGTCAGCCCCCATCCTTCCATCTGTCCATGTCAGCCCCCCTCCCTCCCTCCATGTCAGCCCCCATCCTTCCATCTGTCCATGTCAGCCCCCTCCATCCCTCCATGTCAGCCCCCATCCTTCCATCTGTCCATGTCAGCCCCCTCCCTCCATCCATATCAGCCCCCATCCTTCCATCAGTCCATGGCAGCCCCCTCCCTCCATCCATATCAGCCCCCTTCCTCCCTCCCTCCATCCATGTCAGCCCCCATCCTTCCATCTGTCCATGTCAGCCCTCCTCCCTCCATCCCTCCATGTCAGCCCCATCTTTCCATGTCCATGTCAGCCCCCCCCCATCCCTCCATGTCAGCCCCCCCCCATCCCTCCATGTCAGCCCCCCTCTGCCGATGTCAGCCGTTTTGCAGGTTCCCTGCCCCCTCATCCCCTCTCCTCATGTCTGCCTCTCTTTTAATGCAGCCGCGGCTCCCTGCCTCTTAGGGAACCGCGGCTGTACCTGTAAAATCGTTGCGGAGCCCTTCTGTCTCGACGGGCTCCGTGCAGCATTGTCCCGCCTCCAAAGGAAGTTGTTTGCCACTTCCTTTGGAGGCGGGACAATGCTGCACGGAGCCCGTCGAGACAGGAAGGGCTCCGCAACGATTTTACAGGTACAGCCGCGGTTCCCTATGAGGCAGGGAGCCGCGGCTGCAGAAGAAGGCAGTGAGTTTAAAGGAGTTTGCCGCTGCCGAGAAGCGGACTCGGCAGCGGCAGCAACTTGTGCGCGTTTTTTTAAAACTTGGTGGAGGCTAAGCGACCCCCGCCAAATCCTGTGGCGACCCCCGTGGGGGTCGCGACCCACAGGTTGAGAACCGCTGCTGTAGAGGAACAGTGAATCTAAAGACTACAGGGAAAAAGAGTCTTTAGAATGTATGTCAAGTATCATTAAGATATTTAATGAAACTAGTACAATATAGAGCTTACCTACTAGATTGTAGGAAGTAGAACTGTGATGGAGTGTACTGTAGATGCAGTAGCGGAATCCTCAAGGTAACTTCACAGCAGTGAGGATGAAGTCCCAAACCTGGAATGGGCAGGTGACCCAGGTGTCAACTGGGGTAGGAGAAGAACGGCAGGTCTTCAATGGAAAGCTTTATGGGAAAAAGCTGAAAACTCTTTTAGGTACAGAGTTAACAACATTGAGAACTAAAAGACGACGACTGACCGATGTGGAGAATTAGCCCAGTCCTAAAGGGAAGAGGGGGTATGGAAAAAAGCCCCTATTCCCAAGGAGAAGAGAAGTGTACTCAGAAATACTGAAGATGTACACTGTCTTTCCTAGCTGGTAAGAGATAGGAAGACATTGAAGTTTGATACTTCATAGACAGGGAGATCTATAACAAAAATAGAAGCTGTTGACATCACAGCAATAATATTGTGTATAACCGTTCCCACTTACGGAGCCGTATGAGAATAGGCAAGTGGGCTGTCTGGACCCCTGAAGAAGGGAAAAGCTTTATAGCACAGACAGTTAGGGAGATAGCAGGTAATACTTAGCATCCTATGGACATCTCCCAATGGGCACATATATATATATATATAGATATATAGATATAGATGGAGAGACATACATATCTATATACATGTGCATATATGTCTAGATATGTGTGAGATTATTTATATATATATATATATATATATATATATAGGCATGACTTATGCCCACACAGACTACAGAAATATGTATGTATAGGACATATACATACATGAATATAAGTCTGAGGATACATGCCTGCAACTGAGCCCCACAAAAACATTCACATGGGGAATGTGATGGGAAAAGATTAATCTAATAATGAGGGGGGTAAAAACCACCTGAAGATATATAGAGAATCTATTTGTGCGGTGCAGGAATGTAGTTCAGTGAAATAACCAGTATGGTTGCGTGAAAAAAACAGAGGGTAATAGCAGTCTGGCAAGAGCACGTCAGGAGTACTTTAGGACTCTGACATGTCCAAAGGACAAAAAAACGCATAGACTAAGACACCAGGATGACCCAGCCAAGGGACACAGGGGTATCATGTACAGTAAAAGAGTATGCATTGTCCAAGTGGAGCAGAAAAGCATAATGCCAAGCTGTAAGGAAAAAAGGGGTAGATTCCTGCAAGATTGGGAACTCCTTGGACATTCACGCCATGGAATGATTATATAAACTTTTTCTACTATATGGGAAAAAAACCTCAGAGACAAAGTTCAATGCTCTGTAGCAAGGGCCCATAGTAGAAAGCTTCTCTGAAGATTGCAGAGAGCATTGTGCAGGAGAATTATAAGATAAAACTGACAGAAGTCAGGTGTGTTGCGACATCCTAGGAAAGGATATGGCTAGAAAAAGATAACCTGCAGTGAATAGTATTATGCAAGATAGTTGAAAGTAATCACTGGAACTCCTGCATATACAGCAACTGAACAAACAGCAGAGGGGAGTCTCCTGTATGAAAACAGAGAGAAAACAGACAAAGGGAGCGGAGATATTCCCGTCCCTGTCTGATGAGTTGTTCAGAGCATGCATTGAAGGATAACAAAAAGTCTACACTGGAAAGAAAGAGAAGTGTTTCAGTATGGTACCAACTCAAGCAGGGGAAACCCGGAAGAGAGGGGGTTGGAAAGTGACTTACCATATGGTAAGTCAGCTGAAGGAAAAGATGTCCATGTGGGGACAGAAACTATCATAGGATAGTTGTAACCTCCCTTCATAGTGGTAAGAAAGGGAGAATTCTGTAACCCATGGACAAGAGTATCCTAACAGCTTAGCATACTGAAAAAGAAAAACCAGTGTAGAGGGTGAAGAATAAACTTCTGTTAAGAAGAAGTTAACTGTAGATTGCAATACACAGGAACCTATGGTTGCTGGTTATGATTAGACTGGCTAGAGCCTGGAGACTTCAGACTAGGATGAGATGTCCCTTGCTTGGGTACATCTGGAGGATGGGCAGGAGAAGGATGAAACCTTCTTTTCTTAGGGAAAGAAGGTTTGGTAGGACATTTCCTACGTCCTGGGGAAAAAGAAGGCTTAGGATGGTTTCCAGAACCAGGGAAGTCAGTGGAGCAATGAGCAACCTGACCTAAAGCCTCTTTATTGAAGTGATTTTCTCCAGTACAAGGAGAATTACCCAGTGTATGTTGTGCCCATCTGCTCAAGTCTGAAGCTTGCAGCCAGGCTGTACGACGTGCCCCAATGGCAATAGCAGAGGATCTGCTAACAGACTCAAAGGAGTCTAGAGAAGCACGAGGAAGAAACCAAGAGATATTCCTGCTATGATTAAGGAGCAAGGAATAGTCAGTTGCCTTAGGCTCTGACAAAAAAGGGTACAAAAGAGATAATTTCTCTGTGACCTCCTGAAGTGTCAGGCTCATATAAAAAATATATGAGATAATCCTTGAAGCCAGCATAGAAGTTTGGAAGGTTTGACGTCCAAAGGCATCCAGTGCTTTAGATGCATGACCTGGCGGATAAGAAGAGTGCTTCTTCTTGCTTCCTACCTTCCTCATTGCTGATTCCACCACAATGGAATGATGTGTAAGTTGGTTTCTTTGAAAGCCCGGAGAGGGAGGCACCTGATACAGAACATTAATGGCTGTAGAAGGCAAAGGAACCTTTAAAGGTGATTCCCACATTCTCAGAAGAAGATCCTGCAAAGAATGATGTAAAGGAAGCATTATATTTTCCTTTCCTGCAGGATCTTGGTTAAGAGTAGAGCCAGAAATAGGAATGGCAAGAAAAGTTGCCATGTCAAGGAGAAATTTCTGAAAAGAAGGATCTCCAATAGGAACTATTCCTGGGTAGGCTGAGGTTGAAGGAGCAGCTTGAGCACCAGAAGACATACTGGACTGGTGCAGAACAAGAATCCTGCTAGATGGACAGTGATACTGACAGTTCTGATTCGAGGCAGTGAGTACTGCATCGTCGGTGCCCGGTATCGATTCCAAGCTAGGCATAGAAAGGATCGACGGCACCGATGGAACTGCAGGAATCGACATCGATACCGATACCGGTATCGGGAACGGTAATGCCATCGAAGCAGGTATTGGAGGCTGCTGAAGCGGTACCGAGGTAACCAGAGAGGCTTGGTAAATATCCTCGGTACTGCGTAATCGGGAACGATATGGGTCGGTTCTCAAACGCGTCGGTACCAAGTCATCTAGACTGGATATCGATTCTAGACTCGGCATCGAGGGGAGCGAGTCTATCTATGCATGCCTAGAAGGTACCGACGTCGGTGGTGGTATCGGCGATGCCGATACAGGAAAGTCAATCAGAGTGGTATCGATAGGTACCGAAGGTACCAAGGATGTCTGATGACAATTCCTGGTGAAGAGAGGAACACTCGACACTGGTGCCGATGCCGGGGTATCGGTACCGCTCGAAGCCAATACCAACCCCGAACATGGCGAGAATAGAGGAAAGTCAATCTGGGTGGTATCGATCGGTCCCGAAGGTACCGAGGATAGCAGATGACGATCCCTGGTGAAGAGTGGAACACTCGACACCGATGCCGATGCTGGGGTATCGGTACCGCTCGAAGCCGGTACCAACCCCAAGCATGGCAGAGATACAGGAAAGCCAATCTGGATCGTATCGATCGGCCCCGAAGGTACCGAGGACACCAGATGACGATCCCTGGTGAAGAGTGGACTCTCGACACCGGTGCCGGTGCCGGGTTATCGGTACCGCTCGAAGCGGATACCACCCCCGAGCACGGCTCAGGTATGTTCTGTGAGGGGTGAGCCCCAGGAACAACCTGAAACCCCGTGAATGCTTTGGAGCCCGAGGACTCCCACCGGGGTTTTATTGCCAAAGAGGTCTTGAGGGCAAGGCCGGAGCCGTCATCATGCTGAGCATGAGACCTACCCTTCAAGAATTGGCTAGTCTTAACAGACAGTTTGTGGGTTACCTGATCCTGGAGAGAAGAATAAACTGGTGTCCTCACCTCAGGAGGAAAAACGGCATCGAGGGAAACTCGAAAAAGGGAAGGTCTTCTCTCAATAGTACAGCCTAATGGTTCAGGGGAAAAAGGGTCAGGACCCAAACAGGTTAGACACCAAGCATTGGAGTCTAAAAAGAAAACTATGTTTCCACAATGAAGGCACTTCTTAGGGGAAGAAGGCTCCATGTTGGAGAGGCCTGGTAGGCCCAAAAAGTTAAGACAAAAACTGAGGAGAAAAAATTTCTCTAATTTTAGAAAAGAAAAGAATAAAGCACTGGCGGTACCGGTATCGGCGGGAAGAACAGCCGTGACCACAAGAAAACAAGAAAATAAGAATTTTAAAGAAAAACGTTTCTGCGGTGACAGGAGGACGTCCTGTCGGCTCCGCGGAAAAACGAAAACTGAGGAGAGGCAGTGGGAAAGGCGGGAAGTCAGCGTGCAGGCGCGAGGGATGCTCCCAAAAGCTTTCTGATTGGATGCTGGGGAGCATTCCCGTGCAGGCTCCGTCAGTACCGACGTACCCATATGTGAAGACTCATTCCTGCTTGTTCCTGGAGATAGCACAGTTACCTACCTGTAACAGGTGATCTCTGGGAACAGCAGGAATAGAAACATAGAAACATGATGACAGAAAAAGACCACAAGGCCCATCTAGTCTGTCCTTCCATAACTACAACAGTCCACTTTTTACCTTTAGAGATCCTCTATGTTGGTCCCATGCTTTTTTGAATTCAGTTACTGTCCTCATCTCTACCACCTCCACTGGGAGACTATTCCACGGATACACTACTCTTTCCGTAAAGAAATATTTCCGCATATCACTCCTGAATCTATCTCCCTTCACCCTCATCCCATGTCCCCTCGTAGCAGAACCTGCTTTCAATTGAAAGAGGCTCTCTCCCTGAACATTTATGCCACGGAGGTATTTAAACATCTCAATCATATCACCTCTATCCCGCCTTTACTCTAAGGTGTACATATTAAGATCCTTAAGTCTGTCCTCATATGCTTTATAATGAAGCCCATTAATCATTTTAGTAGCAACCCTCTGCACCGACTCCATCCTGTTCACATCCTTTTGAAGGTGCGGTCTCCAGAATTGTACACCATACTCCAAATGAGGTCGCACCAAAGACTTATACAGAGGCATTATCACCTCCTTTTTTTTGCTAGCCATTCCTCTCCGTATGCACCCAAGCATCCTTCTAGCTTTTGCCGTCGCCTTTTCTACCTGTTTAGCTACTTTAAGATCATCAGACACAACCACGCCTAGGTCCCGCTCTTCTTTAGTGGACAAAAGTACTTCACCTCCTATACTGTATTGCTCCCTTGGATTGCTGCAGCCCAAATGCATGACCTTACATTTTTTAACATTAAATCCCAGCTGCCAAATTCTAGACCATTCTTCAAGCTTAGCTAGATCCCTCCTCATGTTATCTACACCTTCCTGGGTGTCTACTCTATTGCAGATTTTGGTATCATCCGCAAAGAGGCAAACCTTACCCGACAGCCCTTCCGCTATATCACTAACAAAGATGTTAAAAAGAATCGGACCAAGGACAGATCCCTGGGGCACACCACTGGTAACATCCTTCTCCTCAGAGTGAGCTCCATTTACTTGTACTCTTTGTCGCCTCCCACCCAACCAATTTCTAACCCAAGCAGTAACTTTAGGGTCCATCCCTAGGGTGCTCAGTTTGTTTATAAGTCGCCTGTGAGGAACAGTGTCAAAGGCTTTACTGAAATCTAAATACACCACATCTAGAGCTCTCCCTCGGTCCAACTCCCTGGTCACCCAGTCAAAGAAATCAATCAGATTTGTCTGACAAGACCTGCCTCTGGTGAATCCATGCTGCCTCGGATCCTGTAATCCGCCGGACTCCAGAAACCTCACCATTTTCTCTTTCAGCAGCGTTTCCAATAATTTACTCACCATCGAAGTTAAACTAACCGGCCTGTAGTTTTCAACCACATCCTTACTTCCGCTTTTGTGTAAAGGCACCACATGAGCCTCTCTCCAGTCCTTTGGCACCACTCCCGACTCCAACGAGGCATTGAAAAGGTCAGTCAGTGGAGTTGCTAGAACGTCCCCAAGTTCCCTCAGTATTCTAGGGTGTATCCCATCCGGTCCCATCGCTTTGTCTACTTTAAGTTGAGCTAGTTTCTCACGAACACAGTCTTCTGAAAATTGTTCAAGATGTCCCTCGCTTCTGTTCTTATTTGTGGGTGTTTTCTGAGGTCCTGCTCCTGGTTCTTCATCTGTGAACACAGAACAAAAATATTTGTTAAGCAATTCCGCTTTATCCTTATCAGCTTCTACATATTCCCCCCCTGCACCCTTGAGTCTGACAATACCACTTTTGCCCTTCCTCTTCTCACTAATATATCTGAAAAATGTCTTATCCCCCCATTTTATTGCATTGGCTATTTCCTCCTCCTTTTGTCTTATCCCCCCACATATGGGTACGTCGGTACCGACAGAGCCTGCGCGGGAACGCTCCCCAGTGTCCAATCAGAAAGCTTTTGGGAGCATCCCACAGCGCCTGCGTGCTGCCTTCCCGCCTCTCCAACTGTCTCTCCTCAGTTGAGTTTTATAGCTGAGACAGAGAGGGAAAGGAATAGAGAGAGAGAGAAAGACAACTCCTAGGGTGGGTTGTGAAGACTTATTCCTGCTGTTCCCAGAGATCACCTGTTACAGGTAAGTAACTGTGCTATCTCCAGGAACAAGCAGGAATGAGTCTTCACATATGGGGACTCCCTAGCTTTTGATGCCAGGGAGAGTGCCCAGAAGTTGTGTGACCCTGGGACAGGGCTGCACTTCCTCACCTGGATCTCTGGCATCCCCTGAGGGATGGTGGGTAGGAGTTGATTAGGTATGGAACAGGTGTTTGAGAACAGCCTGACCAAACAAGGCATCCCGGCGGGAGTCCTTGTCTAAGCAGTAATGGGCTGTGAAGGTATGAACCGAGGCCAAAGTGGCTGCTTGACAGATGTCGTCGATAGACAGAGTTCAGATGAGCCATTGAGGTTGCCATGGCTCTCACATTGTGAGCTGTGATATGGCCCTCCAGAGAAATGTTCTTGCTCTGATAGGCGAAAGAAATACATTGGGCAATCCAGTTGGAAAGAGTTCTCTTGGAGACTGGTTGTCCCAAATGAGAAGGATCAAAAGCAACAAAGAGTTGGGAAGACTTTCTATGTTGCTGTGCCCTCTGTAAGTAAAAAGCCAGAGCTCTTTTACAGTCCAGGGTATGAAGATTCCTCTGTGCAGGTGATGCATGAGGCCCTGGAAAAAAGACAGGTAGGTAGACCTCTTAGTTGAGGTGAAAAGGCGAGACCACCTTAGGCAAAAAAATGTGGATTAGTCCTAAGGACCACCTTGTCATGATGGAATCTTGTATAACGTGGATTAGCTACTAGTGCTTGCAATTCACTGATGCGGCGTGCTGATGTGATTGCAATGAGAAAGATAACCTTCCAAGAAAGGTATTTCAAGGAGGTAGTAGCTAAAGGTTCAAAAGGCGGCTTCATAAGCTGACCAAGAACCAAATTTAAGTCCCATGCCACCGGAGGTGGTCTAATGGGAGGCTTTGTTAAAAGGAGGCCTCTCATGAACCTTGCTACAAGGGGATGAGAGGAAACAGGTTGTCCATTTAGAGGCTTGAGGGAAGCTGCAATAGCACTCAGATGGACTCTTACTGAATTTGTCTTAAGGCCTGCATTAGACAGATGCAGGAGATACTCCAGCAACAATTCCAGAGGTATGGCACGGGGGTTAAGACCCTTTTCAGAACACCAGATGGTAAACCTTTTCCACTTGAAGGCGTAAGAACGTCTAGTGGAAGGTTTTCTGGAAGCTTGAAGAACATCTTTCACTTGCTGAGAAAGAGGAAGATCTTGGAGATCTAGGCCTTCAGCAACCAAGCCCTGAGATGCAGAGACTGGGGATTGGGATGCCACAACTTTCCGTCCTCCTGAGAGAGGAGGTCTGGAGCAGACCCTAACTCTAGGGAGGGAGCTTGAGAGAGATGTAGAAGCAGAGGGTACCACACTTGCCGTGGCCAATGTGGAGCTAGGATTATCATGTGGCCTCTGTCTCTCTGAAGCTTGAACAGGGTTTTGGGAATTAGGGGAATGGGTGGAAAGGCATACAGGAAGTCTTGACCCCAGTGAAGGAGGAAAGCATCCCTTGCCTGAGCCCCCTGAGCCGGAGTTCTGGAACAGAACCGGAGAGGTTTGGCATTCCACGAACTTGCAAAGAGGTCTATGTCCGGGGTTCCCCAAATTTGAAACATTTTGGACACCTGGTCCATATGTAGGGACCACTCGTGTGGAAGCAGAACTCGACTGAGTCTGTCTGCCCAAGAGTTTTGAACCCCTGGAAGATAGACTGCCAGAAGATGAATGTAATGCTCTCTGGCGAGGGCCCAGAGTCGCAGAGCTTCGTTGCAAAGCAACAGAGAGCCAGTTCCTCCCTGCTTGTTTATGCAGAACATGGCCACCTGATTGTCCGTGTGGACAAGGACTGTCTTGTGGCTGAGCAGGGTGTGGAAAACTCGTAGAGCAAGGAAGATTGCTCTGAGTTCCAAGAGATTGATGTGGAGACAAGTCTCCTGTAGGGACCAGATGCCCTGGGTGGAGAGGTCCTGAAGATGAGCTCCCCAGCCCATTGGAGAAGCATCTGTTGTAAGAGTTGCCTGGGGTAGAGGCTGTTGAAAAGGACACCCCCAGCAAGAGGTTCTGAGGGGACTTCCACCACTGGAGGGACAAAATGAGGAGACTTGTGTTTGCTATTTTGTCTGACAGGCAGCCTAATGCCTGGGTCCATTGGGTGGATAAAGTCCACTGAGCTGCTCTCATGTGAAGGCGAGCATATGGTACCACATGAACGGTGGAAGCCATGTGGCCTAGCAACTGTAACATCTCTCGAGCAGTGAGTAGGGGTTTTAACTCTGCTTGAGAAGCTAACTGCATCAAGCGAAGGCAACGGGTTTGGGGAAGAAAGGCCCTTGCCTTTGTGGTATCCAGCAGTGCCCCTATGAATTCCAGTGACTGAGTAGGGATCAAATTGGATTTTGGGATGTTTATTACCAGCCCTAAGTATTGAAGGGTACGCATTGTGCAGGTTAGAGCAGTCCTGGCCTCTGATTGAGTGGGAGCTCGAATGAGCCAGTCGTCCAGGTAGGGGTAGACAAATATTCCCAGGGTGCGCAGAAAAGCAGCAACCACTGCCATGCATTTCATGAACACCCTTGGTGCAGAGGCCAGGCCAAAGGGGAGCACTCTGTATTGATAGTGCTTCTCCTGGAAAAGGAACCGAAGGAACCTTGAGTTGGATGGATGAGAACATGAGTGTACGCATCCTTGAGATTTAGAGAACAAAGCCAATCCTGACTCTGAAGGTATGGCAGCAGAGTTCCCAGAGAAACCATCTTGAATTTTTCTTTGACTAGGAATCTGTTCAATTCTCTGAGATCTAAAATGGGTCTGAAGCCCCCTGTTTTCTTTGGGATAAGAAAATAGGGGGAGTAGAACCCTGTACCCTGTTGTTGAGAAGGCACTTCCTCTACTGCCCCTTGGGCTAGAAGAGTGGCAACCTCCTGCTCTAATAGGCTGAAGAGGGAGGTTGGAGAATTGAACTGGTGCACTCTTGTGAGAGGGGGCAAGCTGGAAAAATGAAGTTTGTACCCCTCTCTTATGATGGAGAGTGTCCATTGTTCCCTCTAATTTTCTGTAGGCTGTGTGCGCATAAAATATCAGCTGTGTGCAGCTTTTGAAGGAAGATTAAATTTTTGTGCGCCACATAATGACACTCGGAGTTATATACTTTAAAATTTGACTACACGTTAGAATACAGTATGTACACCACATTGATTTTAATCAAATTAAATGAAAATAGATGATTACTAAATGAAGCAGGAAATTTCTAGTAATTACAATCATAACTTTTAAATTTTAAGACGTCTGTGTTGTTTTCTATCAGAATCAGAGCCGTAATTTTTGTGCGCTCTATTGTAAAGTATGTGTGCTGGCTCGGCGAGGTGTGTGCGCGCACGCACACGCGCACAGCTTAGAGGGAACAGTGAGAGTGTCCACTGCTCTGCTGTGATTTGCTCCCATCTGGGAGCAAAGTGACATAGCCTTCCTGGAATGGTGGAGGGCTCTGGTCCTTCTAGAGCCAGAAAGGCTAAGTTCTCTAGCAGAAAGTCAAAGGCCCTGAGGTGGCCGAGACTGCTGGGCTAGAGCAGACCTCGCAGCCTTTGCCTTGGTCTGTTTGAAGGATTGCTGACGTTTGGAAGGGAACTGAGCTGCAGAAGATGCTCTCTGACTATAAGCAGGATAGGATCTTCCCTTCTTTGAAAAAGGTGTTTTCTTGAACAACCTTTTCTTAGCAGGAGCAGCTGTAGATTTGGATAGTCTATCCAAAGCAGAATTTTCAGCATCCATCTGATTGGTAAAGATTGGCAAGCAAAAGCCAAACAGATTGTCACCTGTACAAGGGATATTTCCCAATTCATCTTGGACTCAGGTCTCCAAATCAGATGCTTGAAACCAAGCAACCCTACGTGCTGCTATAGCTTTAGCTGAGGCTCTGCTTACGCATTCAAAGGAATTGAAAGCTGCACGGTTGGAGAATTTGGAGACATCCTGGGCATGTTTGAGCGCAGAGAGAAATTCTTGCCTTTTATTGTCAGACATAAAAGGACTTAAAGTCTGCAAATGGTCAGTGACCTCTTAAGAACATGCCCATGTAGAGACTAAGAGAATTAATTCTTGCAGCAAGCATGGAAGCTTGGAAGATTCTTCTACCGAAAGCATCCAGGGTTCTACATTCACGTCCTGGAGGATTAGAGGCATGTCTCTTGGCACTTCTAATCTTTTTCATTGCAGACTCAACCACAATAGAGTGGTGAGGAAGCTGAGTCTTATAGAAACCAGGACAAGGAGGGACACGATACATGGTGTCCAACTTGCGAGAATGAGGAGAGGTGGTTAGAGGTGCTTCCCACATCCTTAACATGAGATCATACAGAATCTCATGAATAGGCAAGGTAGCTGCCTCTTTAGGAGTTTTGGGATATTGTAAAATATTTAACTCCTTAGCTCTAGACTCTGACTCTGGGGCTACTGTAATAGAGAGACCCCAAGCCACCTCTCTGATAAAGTCTTGAAAAGACAAGTCCTCTGGAGGAGACATCCTTCGTTTAGGAGAGGACTCCTCCTGTGGAAGAAGCATCGCTGCATCGACAGACTGTTCAGAATCCTCAGAGTCAGAGGAATCGAAGTATCGTCTGTCGGGATGCTCCTGCAAAGCCCGATACCCGTACCGACCGGGGTCGGTATCGGGAATCATCGGTACCGGGGTATCGGTACCAGAGGGCTGCAGAGGGCAGGGTACCGGCATGGCTGACACCGATGCCGATGTCAATGCCACCGGTACCGGGATCGGTGCCGATGTCAATGCCACCGGTACCGGGATCGGTACCGATGGCGATACCGGAGCCGGTACCTGTGGAGTAGTCTGATGCGGTACCACGGGCGTCGATGCCACAAGGAAAGCCGCCAGACTGCGTTCCATGGACAGAATCCTCTGATCCATGGATGCTGCCAATGCCTGGAAATCGGTACTGGTGGAGGCCACCGGTATCTCAGTGCATGGCACCAGGAGATCGGTTGAGGCCACGCCATCTAGATCATCCTGGAACCCCGATGATGCTTTAGAAGCCGAAGCCTCCCGCCGGGGTAATTTTGCCGGTGCAGAATCCTCGAGGGCAAGGCCAGAGGCATCTCGATGCTTAGGAGATTTGCCCTTCGAGGACCGGCTGGATTTATGTTTAGTTACCTGAGATCCATGTGAGGAAGAAGCAGCCCTGGAAGACGTCGATGCCACCAAAGCTGCATCAGAGGGAAACAGGGTACTGAGCTTGGCAGCTCACTTCTGTCGACCTCTCTTAGACATCATAGAACAAGACATACAATCTTTGATGGAATGGTCAGGGCCTAAACATTTGAGACACCAGTCATGGGTGTCGGTGACGGATATAGTACCGCCACATTTTGTGCACTTCTTAAAACCTGAGGCAGGTTTTTCCATATTTGAGGAAAAAGGTTTTGGGCCTAAGGCCCAAAACTGAAGTACACCTGAAGAAAAAATAGAAGGTCTTTTTTTTCTTTTTAAGAAAAGAATAAGAACCGGCGGTACCGGTATAGCATCGAGGAAGGCAGACGCGACAGAAAAGAAATAAAGAAAAAATAAGGAAATTCTTCTGCGGTGACAGGAACACGACCTGCTGGCTCCGCGGAAAAAGAGCAACTGAGGAGAGACAATTGGAGAGGCGGGAAGGCAGCAAGCAGGTGCTGTGGGATGCTCCCAAAAGCTTTCTGATTGGACGCTGGGGAGCGTTCCCACGCAGGCTCCGTCGGTACCGACGTACCCATATGTGAAGACTCATTCCTGCTTGTTCCTGGAGATAGGCCTCCTTAGGAGGAGAGTCATACTGCATAGCCTCGAGCTCCTGGGCTCGAGGCTCCTCCTCGGGATCTGCAGGGAATGCCAATGCTTTGGCCATGTCCCTTACGAAATCCGAGAACCTGGTATCCTCTGGGGGGGGACCTTGTCCGAGGCTCGGAACCCGGTGAGTCCGAAGGGATGCACCTAGTCCGGAAGGTGTCAGGGGACTCTTCCTCCATTTCCCATGCCGATTCCTCCGATGAGGAATCGAGCGGCTCCGAGTGGGCAGGCACCGACGCCATCTGCCCCAACACCAAGGGAACCGGCGTCGACGACCTCAGTCCCCAACGGGAGGCCGAGGATCGACTCGAGTTCGCATGGTCTTGAGGATCGGCTTGGCCTCCGGGGTCGACTTGGACGTCGATGTCCCGGTGGTCGGGGCAGATGCACCGGTGAGACTGGCGATCAGCACCCGCTGCTGCTCCATGAAGGCAGACAACCTGCTCTCCAAGGCCGTCAACCTGAGTCTGAGCTCAGGAGACCCAGCAGCCTCTGACTCGGGCCCGACGTCGGCTCCCCCGGAGGAGAGTCCACGAGGACTACAGTACTCACGTGACTCGGGGCCTCCGACTCTACACGAGGATACTTTGCAGCCCTCTCAGACTCCGAAGACCCGGGACGGCGATCGGGGCTATGCGACCTGGCCCTCGAGGAGCCAAGAGCATCCACCGAAGCCGCCTTCACGGGTTTCTTCTTCCTTCGATGCTTCCTCGAGGGGGGACTCCCTTTCAGATGAGCCCTGACGTTGCTCAGGGTCAGACTCCCGAGACGTCGAGGCCTCTGACGAAGTCCAGACCCGTCGAGAAGCAGATTCGGAGAAGATCCTCTCACGCTGGTGCTGATGGCTCCGTAATGCCTTGGAAGACATTTTGCCACAGGGGCTACAGACCGTTGAATCATGGTCTGGCCCTAGGCACTGGAGGCAGCAGTCATGTGTGTCGGTGAGAGACATGAGTTTCTTGCACCGATCACACTTCTTAAAGCCACTTGCAGCCATCGGGGGAAAAAGGGCCCCTGCAAGATCAAAAAATTGGGCTGCCAGGGAAAAGAAAAAATGTGCGAACGCAGTCTCTAAGGACAAAAACCGAAGAGAGAGATCCGGGCTCGGCACCGGTGTACCGAGTCCAGGAGGGAAAGGAACCGACGTCTAACCGAAGAAAAAAACTCGACCCAATGCAGGAAAATCAACTTTTTTCACTGGTGACAAGGACAGACGTCCGTAGGGCTCCGCGGAAAAAAGAAGACTGAGCAAGATGGCACCTTTGGGCGGGAAGGGGACCACGCATGCGTGCCTGCATTCCCAAAGGCTTTCTTTGAAAGCTGGGGAAATGCTACGCATGGGGGCTCCGTCGACGCCACCCATATGTGAGGACTGACGTCCTGCTTGGTCCTGGAGAAGGGGGGGGGGCGATGAGACACCCCTGTGCCAGAGGGGGGGGGGGGCCGATGAGACACCCCTGTGCCAGAGGGGGGGGCCGATGAGACTCCCCTGTGCCAGAGGGGGGGGGGCTGATGAGACTCCCCTGTGCCAGGAGGGGGGATTAGACACCCCTGTGCCAGGAGGGGGGGATTATAGACACCCCTGTGCCAGGAGGGGGGGATTATAGACACCCCTGTGCCAGGAGGGGGGGGATTATAGACACCCCTGTGCCAGGAGGGGGGGGATTATAGACACCCCTGTGCCAGGAGGGGGGGGGCTGATGAGACTCCCCTGTGCCAGGAGGGGGGATTAGACACCCCTGAGAAGAGGGGGGCGAGACCAACCACCCCTGTGCCAGGAGGGGGGCGAGACCAACCACCCCTGTGCCAGGAGGGGGGCGAGACCTCCCTTGTGCCAGAGGGGGGCCCAACCACCCATGTGCCAGAGGGGGGCCCAACCACCCATGTGCCAGAGGGGGGATGAGACACCCCTGTGCCTGGTGGGGGCCCAACCACCCATGTGCCAGAGGAGGGATGAGACACCCATGTGCCAGAGAGGGGGTCCCAACCACCCAAGTGCCAGAGGGGGTCCCAACCATCCAAGTGCCAGAGGGGGTATGAGACACCCCTGTGCCAGTGGGGTACCCAACCAACCACGTACCAGAGTGGGAGAGAGACACCCCTGTGCCAGAGGAGGACCCAACCACCCATGTGCCAGAGGGGGGATGAGACACCCCTGTGCCTGGTGGGGGCCCAACCACCCATGTGCCAGAGGAGGGATGAGACACCCCTGTGCCAGAGGGGGGGGGGAAGAGACACCCCTGTGCCAGAGGGGGGCCCAACCACCCATGGGCCAGAGGGGGGATGAGACACCCATGTGCCAGAGAGGGGGTCCCAACCACCCAAGTGCCAGAGGGGGTCCCAACCATCCAAGTGCCAGAGGGGGTATGAGACACCCCTGTGCCAGTGGGGTACCCAACCAACCACATACCAGAGTGGGAGAGAGACACCCCTGTGCCAGAGGAGGACCCAACCACCCATGTGCCAGAGGGGGGATGAGACACCCCTGTGCCTGGTGGGGGCCCAACCACCCATGTGCCAGAGGAGGGATGAGACACCCCTGTGCCAGAGGGGGGGGGGGGAAGAGACACCCCGGTGCCAGAGGGGGGGGGGGGAAGAGACACCCCTGTGCCAGAGGGGGGCCCAACCACCCATGGGCCAGAGGGGGGATGAGACACCCCTGTGCCAGAGGGGGGCGCCAACCACCCCTGTGCCAGAGGGGGGGGGGAAGAGACACCCTTGTGCCAGAGGGGGGGGGGGAAGAGACACCCCTGTGCCAGAGGGGGGCCCAACCACCCATGTGCCAGAGGGGGAAAGAGACACCCCTGTGCCAGAGAGGGGATGAGACACCCCTGTGCCAAAGGGGGGATGAGACACCCCTGTGCCAGAGGGGGGATGAGACACCCCTGTGCCAGAGGGGGGATGAGACACCCCTGTTGCCAAGGTGGGCCCAACCACCCATGTGCCAGAGGGGGGATAAGACACCCCTGTGCCAGATGGGGACCCAACCACCCATGTGCAGAGGGGGGATGAAACATCAGGATACTTAGCCATCTGGCATCAGCCCCAGCCTCCCAGTAACCTATTGACAAAGCAGACTCACAGGAACAACATAGAAGAAGGTAATATCTTAAGAAAATAGCAATCCTAACAACTATAAGGAATCTCCCAGAAAACTCCTCTTTCTCCAGGCAGCCCCCTTTCTGGCCCATCCCTAAGATGGGAGCCGACCACCCAAGAGAGACTACCCGGCACTACAACATCTTCCCCACCCCTCCCCGGCAGTAGGGAAGGTAACCTACCTAGAAAAGAAACAACTCCAAAATGCTGAGCGCTCTGTAGGTAATAAGCCAGGGGCCCTTTGTCCCTGGCCAACTCACTGCAGTTTAACTTCTTACGGCCCAGGATCGCCTAAGCATGCAGAACTACAGAAGGGAGGGTTCCGGGACTGGACTGGAGTTCCTCAAGGAAAGCTAATTAGCAGGTAACATCTAATTTCACCTTCCTTATCGTTCCTCCAGTCCAGTCCTGCACCTCAGGGATGTAACAGAGCCCCTAAACATGGGAGGGACCCACAAGCCCGGCCTAAATAACGGCTGAACCGAACTTCACATCGTCCCTCGCTTGCACATCCAAATGTTAGTGCTTCACAAAGGTTTGCAACTACGACCAGGTGGCTGTCCGATAGATGTCTTCTAGCAAAACCAAACTCCACTCTGCCCAGGAGGCAGCCTGCGCTCTGGTAGAGTGAGATCGCAAGCCCTGCGGGTCCTGCTTGCCCCACAACAGATATGCCGATGCAATAGCTTCCTTTACCCATCAGGTGATGGAGGACTTAGCTGCAGCTTCCCCCTTATGCGGACCTCCGAACAGAATGAACAACTGATCCAATTTCCGAAACAAAGCCGTTCTCCTCAAATACCTTCTTAGAGTCTGCATGAGGTCGAGTAGACGAAGCTGTGTATCCTGTAAATCATCCGTCAGACCAGTTAACACCGGCAAAGCCACCGGCTGATAAGTACAAAAAGGTTCTCTACATGACAACACCTGAAGTTCAGAAATTCTCCTATCCGAACAAATTGCCACCAAAAATAGTCTTCAATGTCAAATCCTTTAGGTTACAAGACGCTAACTGCTCAAAAGGCTCTTGCGACAGTGCCAAAAGCACCAAGTTAAGGTCCCAAGCTGGAACCAAGGCCCTCCTTTGCGGACGGATCTGCTTAACGGCCCTCAGGAAACGAATGACCTCCGGCTGCATTCCCAAGGAGGCCCCTTGGATCTTTCCTTGATAACATGCCAAAGCAGCCACTTGCACTCTTAGTGAGCCCCAAGCCAAATCTTTATCAAGACCCGCCTGTAAGAAGTCCAGCATCTCCAGAACCGAAGCAGACAATGGTCTGCAACCGCTCTAAGCACACCAGCCTTCAAAAATTCTCCACACTCGAATATATGCCAGGGCGGTAGATCTCTTCTGGGCCCTAAGGAGGGTGGAAATTATCTGATTGGAATAACCTCACTTTTTTAACCTCGCCCTCTCAAGAGCCATGCCGCAAACAAAAACTGATCCACCTGCGGTATCAGGATTGAACCCTGTACCAACAGGTCTGGTCTGTTGGGAAGTCTCTACGGCTCGGCTGCCCTCAGCCACACTAGAGCGATGTACCACAGCCACCGTGGCCAATCCGGGGCAATGAACATGACCATCCCCTGGTGCACTTCCATCCGCTGTACTACGTGACCTACGAGTGCCCATGGAGGGAAGACAGAGGAGCCCCTGGCTTGGCCATCTCTGCACCAGTCCATCTAGTCCCTCGGACATTCTCTCTTTGATGACTGTAAGAATGACTGGCCTTGGCTGACGTGAATGTCGCCATCAGATCCATGACTGGCTCTCCCCACTGGTGCATGATCTGCTCAAAAACCTCCTGGTTCAGTTGCCATTCCCCTGGATCCAAGGGCACCCGACTGAGGTAATCGGCCACAATGTTCTCTGTGCTGGCCATATGTGCTGCTAAAATCGCTTGCAGGAAGACCTCCGCCCAAGACATCAAGAGCTCCGCCTCGTTCTCCAGTCTGGCACTGCCCATGCTGCCTTGCCGATTGATATACGCTATCGTGATAGCATTGTCAGAAAAGACCCAAATCGCCCGAGTGCGAACCCTTGGGAGAAACTCCTGTAGGGCGAAGCGAACGGCTCTCATCTCCAGCCGATTGATGGTCCAAGTCTGCTCCTACAAGATCCACTCACCCCTCGCAATGGGCTCCCCATCCTGTAAGACTTGCATCCGTTGTCAGGGGAAGCCAGCATGGTGACTCTAATGGGACTCCCGCCATCAGGTTCTTTTCGCTCAGCCACCACCTGAGGGCTTTCTGAACCTCTCGTGGACAGACCAACCTGCGTGTTAGTGGCTGATGCTGATGAGACCACCACCGTAACAGAACTCTCTGCAACAGAGCTCTCTGCAACAGCCTCATGTGAGCACGTGCCCAGGGAAGCAGATCGATCGCCGCCGCCGCCATGGTACCCAAGATTTCAAGATAATGCTATGCAGTAGGCTCTGCCATGCCTAGAAACTGCTGCACCAGCACACACAGAGCCACCAGCCTCCACTGAGGGAGGAACACCCGAGCCATGAGAGTGTTGAACCGTGCCCTGAGGTACTCGAGATCCTGTAAAGGGGTCAAGTGACTTGTTGACATTGATGATCCAGTCTAGCTCGCTCAAGAAAACGGAACAACCGCCCAGTTACCTGAGCACTTTCCATTTCGGACTTTGCTCGAATGAGCCAGTCATCCAAATAGGGATGTACCAGTATGCCTTCGCGATGCAAGGTGGCTGCTACCACAACTATCAACTTGGTGAACGTCCGCGGGGCCGTTGTGAGACCGAACGGTAACACCTGAAACTGAAAGTGACCCATGGGCACCATAAAGCAAAGAAATTGGCGATGAGCTGGATGAATGGGAAAACGCAGGTACGCTTCCATAAGGACTAGAGAGGTCAACAACTCCCCTTCTCGCACAGCAGCATCACTGACCGAAGAGTTTCCATATGAAAATGTGGAACTCGGCGACATCGGTTTATCTGCAGGAACCGGTACCACCACCTGAAAGTGTAGCAGGCGCTCCAGCGTCTGCTGCACGCCGCAAGCCTTTGTGCACGCACGACAGGGGGAACGAATGAAGGCTGATGCTAGAGGTTTGGCAAATTCCAGCATGTAGCCCTCTCGAATTACCCATAGAATCCACTGGTCTGACGTAACCTGGACCCAGGCATGGTAAAAATCCCTCAACGGACCTCCCATGGGATGTACCACTGCCTGGGCCCCTCTCGCTTCATTGCTGCTTCCTCTGGGTTGACGTAGAGGAAGCAGCTCTGTAATAACCTCTGCCTGCCCCGCAAAACGACCTCTCTGGAAAGGAGAGAAACTTACCGACCAAAAACACCTAAACTCATGAGCCTGATCCCGGTTTGGCCCCGAAGTCAGACCCTATTTCGGCTTATCCTCGGGAAGACGACCACCTTTGGACACCTCCAAATCCTTTAACAACTTTTCCAGCTCATCTCCGAACAACTGCTTCCCCTTGAAAGGCAGCTTACTCAAATGGGCCTTTGAGGCCACATCCGCTGACCAGTTGCGGAGCCAGAGGTAACGGTGAGCCGCTACCATAGAGTCCATGCTGTTCGAAAGCGCCCTTAGAAGATCATAGAAGGCGTCCGCAAGGTAGGCTGCCCCTGATTCCAGCCTCGCTGCGGTCTCCGGATCCTGTGCTGTAGCCTACAGTGCCTCCCGAGTCGAAGCTGGGAGGCCTTGCACCCAACGCAAACATGCATATAGTGGCTGTATCTGGGGATATTCAGAGGCACTAACCTTAGAGGCAACTACCCATTTTATAGGTCTGTAAACCATGTAACTGCCTTGTAATATCGGGCCCTTAGTATTTAAGTCCTCTGGAGACAGGGAAATACATGTCATAGCTGAAAGTAATTTACCTTGAACTACTACTGGAAAGGTCTGAGCTAAATCTAAATAACTCCAAAAGGCAACATCTGCTCCTATCTGCCTTTAGAAAAGGTTTTCACAATGACCTCAAGTGGTGTTCAAATTCTCACCCACAAATCTACACCTATTCAGAAGACTCCTCACATATATGCATGTACATATTTGTTTTCTAAAATATGCATATGCATTGCTACTTCACCCCTTCTTCACACAAACTATGCTCCCACGAATGCCCAACTGCAGTGCTACTCCTCCTTATGCAGATTTCTAAAAGCCTTTTTCTACATGTAAGATGCGCTTCTCACATGGACTAAGCTTTCTAAAATTACCCTCATGCTGGCTGTCCTCTGGGAGAGGATACGCCAGTGATACTCACCTTGGTGCCTCTCTTCTAATTGCACTTGAAATAGTTTCTACCAGCTCGCTAAGAGTGATCTGGCTTCAATTCCTGACTGTAATCCACTTCATCTCTATCAAGCCACATAGGCTGATTCAGTCTCAGTTTTGCTGCAGTTTCTGCTCTTGGAGACCACAGTTGGAAAGCACAGAACAAGAGGTCAGCAGGGTTGAATTTGCATGTCATGTACCTGAAGGGTTAGGATCTTCAGCTCTTCCTGCTCCCCACCCCATCAGCATGAAGGAAGGAGAGCAGTCCTGGTGGGGACTGGGGGTGCTCATCATGCTGACATGATGTCAAAAGGCAGATGCTTTAAATATGCTACAAATGCCCATTTGAGATTATTGTTCATTGGTTAATAATCTGTAAAATAATCTGACCTACCTACATGTGTGGCGCAGGTGCCACGAGGTGTCTGTCCTATCTGCCTAATGAGAAGTCTGGCACCGGAGATCATCGCCATGGGTCAAAGTTACTAAATAACCTACCAATTAACTAAGAAGAATAAATGGTTTCTTGACTTTACAGCCTAAGAGAGATAAGGAAAGTTAGGTTTTGATTTGGTGAAGGACCTGCTCAGAGCTGCTCCCATGACACAAACAACTGCCTAAACAGCAGAGTTACCAAGTTACTCAGTTCCAGGAAGGAGATTTTTCAGCCAGTCCTGGATTTTTGACCATCTCATACTGATGCATTATGAAACCTGCAGCACTGATTCCAAAGGCTAAAATCAGGGACTACAAATACCATATTGCATTGCAATGCAAATTTAAAACCAGAACAAACAAAAATCTCACTCCTGGAACTAAGCAACTTTGCAACTCTGAAAATGAAACCTTTGGAGTTCTCCAGCTGACAGCTGCTCTTCCACTACCCCAGAGATCTCTGCCCTGTTCCCTAGATTCTGCTGCTATCTGCTGGCTGTCCCCAGAAACACCAATGAATCTTTGAAAAGCCAGAGAACATAAAACTCAGCACTGGATCTTAGGGGCATGCTTAATAAGTTGTGCTAGCTTTTAATGCATGCTGAGTATACTGTAACCAGCATGCGTGGAGCCATCCTAACAGTGAGTGTGCTAAATAGACAGCGTGTGCTTCATTACGTGCTATCCGCTTAGTACGTGATGGGGAGGGAACTGAACAGGATAGGGGCGGAGAGTAGATGGAACTGCATATCGTGATTAGTGTTGGGGTTGGCAAAGCGCAACTGTCGTCAATGTTGCAGTTAGCATGGAGTTAGGGTTTGAATTTATTAGACACATCATATACCTGCCCTGAACAGGTAGTGCACAAATGTTTCACATACCGGGCATTGATTTCTACACACAATACCTGCAAAACCTTACAGTGTTTAGTAAACTTGCTTCTTAGTTTCTTCAGAAATAAATTCAGAAGCAATCTCAGAGGAAATTCCCAGGGGCTACACTTATATCATTTTGGGGTGCTCTCTCCTGACCAGCACAAATTACAGAATATAGATTGTATTTATTGATTTTTTTTTATTTTGATGGTGCTTGATATAAATGCCATTCAGCTAAATGTAAGACATTAGAATGGTTTTGAAATATGGTTTAAAAGCAGAAAGTAAGCCAAGCAGCTCAAACTGACAGAACAGAAAAGGTGGGGAAATGAATAGCACAACAAACAAGAACAGGGAAATAGGGGTAAAGAAAGAGGGAGTTGCAGAAGAGAGTCTGAGCCCACAAAAGGGAGGCCAAGAGATCACTCATCACCGAAAGCCTTCAGCTCTTGATCCCAAGTTTAAGCTTCTTGGCGGAACTCTCCAGGCATGGCTCAAGAGGGCGAGCATTCCACAATGTTGGAGCTAAGAAGCTAAAAGCTGCAGTATGTAGAAACATAGAAAAATGATGACAGAAAAAGACCACATGGCCTATCTAGTCTGTCCTTCCATATCAACAACTACAACAGTCCCTTTTTTTCCTTTAGAGATCCTCTGTGTTTGTCCCATGCTTTTTTGAATTTAGATACTGTCCTCATCTCTACCACCTACACTGGGAGACTATTCCATGGATCCACCACTCTTTCTGTAAAGAAATATTTCCGCATATCACTCCTGAATCTATCCCCCTTCACCCTCATCCCATGTCCCCTCGTAGCAGAACTTGCTTTCAATTGAAAGAGGCTCTCTCCATGTGCATTTATGCCATGGAGGTATTTAAACGTCTCAATCATATTACATCTATCCAGTCTTTCCTCTAAGGTGTACATATTAAGATCCTTAAGTCTGTCCTCATATGCTTTATAATGAAGACCACTAACCATTTTAGTAGCCACCCTCTGTACTGACTCCATCCTGTTCAAGCCTAAATTGGGACGGAGGAGGGATTTTTAAAAGGTTCAATTGAAAGGACCTCAAAGTGGGATAATTTATTTATTTATTAGACATACAGTCAAACCTCGGTTTTCATGATTAATCCTTTCAAAAAAGTCTGACTAAAACCGAAACGGACTAAAACCGAAGCAAGATTTCCCATAAGAAATAATGTAAATTCAATTAATCCGTTCCAGACACCCAAAAATATTGACAAAAAATACATTTTATAGAGAATAACTCAGCCAGCAGTAGAACAGCTCCTGTCACTTCTCTCAGCTGCCCGATCGTCCACAGCACAGCAAACACACAGATACTGTAGGACACTAATCTGATCGCTGACTCCGTCTCAACAGCGTACCCCGCAAGAGAAAGAACTGCCTGCCACATTCATTCAACATCTCCTGCTTACCCATTCAACATCTGCTGCTACCCTGCTACCTCCGAGCCTGAGGGGGCGCTCCAGAGAACAGGCAGGCGGTGGAGAGATCGGGGCCTTCCTCTCTGCAATCCTTGCATCTCTGACTCTGGCTCGAGGATGTTGCTCACCTGACTTTCGCATTTCAACACGCGATCGGTGAGTCCGGGGGGGGTAGTGCTGCCGGGACTGGGCAGGCAGTGTATGCAGACCAGCGGAAGGTGTATGTACACTATTGCAGTACTGTTGCTTTTCAGATCTGGCACACGCGATCGGTGAGTCCGGGGGGGGTAGTGCTGCCGGGACTGGGCAGGCAAGCGTGTATTGCAGGACGAAAACCGAGGCGATAGACGAAAACCGAGACAAGATCTCAGTCTGAAAAGACGTCGAAAACCGAAACCGACGAAAACCGGGGCAACCGAAAACCGAGGTTTGACTGTACTTGTATACCACCTTATCCTACAATCAAAGTGGTTACATTACATCACAATTGGGTTACATTCAACATGTGGATACTTTACAATATTTATCATGAGGGTATTTAACAACATTAAGACAACACAGGTTGAGGGTTACATTTATCATGATGGTGTCGTGAGTGTAACTGGGTTAGATAAGTATTGAGTTTGCAGTGGAGTTTATGTTGCAATCCGGCTCGGGCGGGGGGGGGGGGGGTGTTGTGTATCTGGTGAGGGCTGTTGTCTATCTGCTTGTAATTTTCTGTGAAGAGTGGGGTTTTAAGGGCCTTGCGGAAGTCTGTGATGTCCTCTAATTCCCTTATGCTTGTTGGGAGGGAGTTCCATATTGTTGATGCCATTAGTGATAATGAAGGAGGAAAGGTATAAAGGACTTCCAGTGTAGACGATTCTGTGAGTGAAAGTCAAGATTTTGACTTTAAGCCTGCATGAAGCTGAAAGCCAGAACAGTTCCTTCAAAAAGAGGTGAGATGTGATCAAAGGAGCCCTTGTACCACATTATGAAAATAGCATTAAAAAAAACAGTTACTCACCTGTAACAGGTGTTCTCCGAGAACAGCAAGAATAAGTTCTCAGATATGTGTGATGTCACCAACAGAGCCCATGTGGGAATTTTCTCGAGCTTCCATTGGAAGCTTTTGGGAAGACCACCATGCATGCATGCCCATCTTGCCACCCGAAGGAGCCATCTTACCTCAGTACAATGACATAGCTTAATGAAGCCAAAAAGTAAAAACAACTCCATGGGGAGGAGTGAGGGTAATGAAGACTTATTCCTGCTGTTCCTGGAGAACACCTACTACAGGTGAGCAACTACACTTTCTCCGGGAACAAACAGGAAGTAAGTCCTCACATATGGGAATCCCCAGCTACAGGCTACCAAAAAAACCCTGCAAAAAGCCCAATGGGGAAACCAGAAAAACAAAAACAGAGAGAAACGGTGCAAGAAATCTCTGTAAGGTTCTGAGAGAACATCAACATCAGAACAAATCTATAGTAGCTTGGCCGGACAGAATGGCTGGTGGGAGGAGTTGAAACTAATTCCCAAACAGGTGCCAGAGTACGGCTTGGCCGAAGTTGCTGTCATGTTGGGAATCTCCATCTAGACAATAATGGGCTGTGAAGGTGTGGACCAAAGACCATATAGCAGCCCTACGGATCTCCAGCATGGAGACAGAGTGCAAGTTCACCACAGAAGCAGTCAAAGTTCAGACAATATGAGCCAATACATGATGTTCCAGGTTCAGCGCATATGCAAAGGACATGCAGTTCGTAACCCAGGTGTCCTTGGAAATTGCCACACCCAGCCTATTAGGGTTGCAAATGCAATGTGTGCCTTTTGAGTCAGTCCTGACTCCTGGCGACCCAGAAGCTCCTGAGTTTTCTTGGCAGTGTCACCGGAAGTAGATTGCCAGGCCTTTCTTCTGAGGCAGTGGAGGGTTAAGTGACTTGCCCAAGGCCATAAGGAGTGCTAGTGGGAATTGAACCCTGGTTGCTTGGTTACCAAGCCAGTGTTCTAACCACTAGGGTACTATTAGGGTTAAAAGGGACAAAAAACTGGGAGGAGCAGAGGTGGGCTTTCGTTCTTTCCAGACAGAAAGATAATGCTCTCTTACAATCCAATGTGTGTAGAGCAGCCTCAGCCCTGTTGATGTGAGGTCTCAGAAAGAAGGGGGGCAGTACAACTGACTGGTTGAGATGAAAGGAGGAGACTACCTTAGGAAGGAACTTAGGGTGTGTCTGGTGGACCACCCTATTCTGATGATATCTCATGTATGGAAGATGTGCCACCAGTGCCTGCAGTTCACTAACTCTGCAGAGAGGTGACGGCCACTAAGAGGATCACCTTTTATTTAACATTTCTTATATACTGCCTTTCATGATATCAAGGCGGTTTACATTGAACAAACTGAAATTACATTGAACAGGGTATTATAACTTGGAGATAATTATTTTACAGGGAACATGGGCTATGGAGGGTTAAGTGGCTTGCCCAAGACCACAAGGAGCACCTGAGGGACTAGAAACCCCAGTCCTTTGGCCCAAGGTTGCTGTCCTCTAGTGGAATTTGAACCCCCAACCTTCCGGCCTGAGGTAGCTTGCCCCAACCATTAGGCCACACCTCCCTCTTTCAGGTGAGAAATGGAAGCAAGCAGAAGCTAAGTGGCTCAACGGGGCAGAGTGGGACTGCCCGAGCAACACATTAATGTCCCACAGCACAGGCAGGGGCTTGACTGAGTGACGTGAGAGCAAGAGACCTCTCATGAAATGGCCCACAAGAGGATGTGCAGAGATGTGTATACCATGAAAAACCGATGGTAGACTGCTACCGTGCTCAAATACACTCTGATGGAGTTTGATTTGAGGCCAAGTTGGAAAGGTGGAAGAGATAGTCAACAATGCCTCCACAATGCTCATCCATTGGAAAATCTAAGCACTACAACATAACTGTGCCCAAAAAGCCTAAATATCATGACCCTAAAAGAATTAGAGAGAATAAAGAGGTTATGATCACCTGGGATACTCCCATTCTGACTGATAAAAAGCAGGATGCGAGGAAACTGGATATTGAAGTAAAGGGAAAAAAGCACCAGACTGGCATTGATTATAGAGATGTCTGTTCCAAGTGACTACTCTGTGAATCGCATTGAGAGGGAGAAAATCTTCGAGTACCAAGAAATGCAGTCAGAGGGCAAGAAAATGTGGCAGAAAAATAGAGTTATTTCCCATCATTTTGGATGCCACAGCGTAAGAGGAATTTCCAAGAACACCTTGATAAATTACCCATCCATGCAACATCTTACAAACTCCAGAGGGAGGCTTTCTTTGGGATGATCCAAGTACTATGCCAAGCATTAGCAGTAAATTTGAGATCATACTCCACATACCCTGGCTTAGATGTGAGTTTGACTGTCATGGTATCTGCACAACTCACCCATTTGGAGAAATTCCCCCAGGAGAAAGGGTCCAGTGCCTTACCTGCACACCTGACAGAGATTCTATGCCATCTGAAAGCAAAGGAACAGCATATGGAGTCCTTGCACGAAGCAAGGAGTACATTTTTCACATTAGCTGGCAGGTGGAGCTCCACAAGAACTACCTGTTCAACATTCATGCCGTGAATGCTAGGGAGCGGTGTTGGGATGTAGAAGAGACCCCCTGTCTTGAGAGACCAGATCTGGGTCACAGTCAAGACGGAGGGGCTGCCTCCGAAATAGACAGAGCAGAAGAGGAAACCATGGCTGTCTGGGTCAGAGGAGTACGATAAGAATCATGGTAGCCTGTCTGCCTGAATCCTGAACAGAGTCTTGGCCACCAGTGGAATTGGTGGATAGGCATAATGTAGACCTTCACTCCAATTCAGTAGGAAGGCATCGGAGGCTAATCTGATTGTTGCATGGAACCCTGGAGCAGAACTATGACACCTGGGCATTGTCTGGCAATGAAAAGAGGTCTACGGTTGGTGTGCCCCACATTCGAAAGATGTGGTTGGCTACATGTCTGTAGAGGGTCCACTTTTGTGGCTGAAGGATCCTGCTCAGGTGATCTGCCAGGACACTGAGCTTCCCAGGCAGATATATGGCTCTGAGGATCATGTTCTGTGAGAAGGCAAACTTCTAGAGATGCACCGCTTCTGAACAGAGAAGGTACGAGCCCATAATACCCTGTTTGTTGATGTAGAACATTGCGACCTAGCTGTCTTTTCGGATGAGGACAACCTGGTTGGCCAACTGTTTCTGAAATGCTGGGAGCACATTTGAAATGGCATGGAGCTCCAGGAAACTGATCTGGTGCAGGCTCTCCCGAGCAGTCCATAGATCCTGCATGCGCAAGCTTCGAGATGGGCTTCCCCAGTTCATCTTGGCGGCATCTGTAGTCAAAACACACTGATGCAGGAGAGTCTGGAAGGGAAGTCCCATGAGCAGGTTTTGTGGCTGCAGCCCCCAGGACAGGGACACCTTGAGCGATAGAGTGACCATGACCTTGTCCCTGAGATAACCTGTGACCTGATGCCATTGTGTGCATAGTCCCCACTGTGCGTGTCTCATCTGTAGTTGAGCAAGAGGAATGACATGGATTGTAGAGGCCATGTGCCGAGGACACAAAGCACCTGCTGAGCTGTAATGGCTGGGCTTTGCTGTATTTCATGGGTCAGTGCGACAAGGCGCTGGTCCCTATCTGCAGGCAGATAGGCTCCAGCTGGGGTAGTATCTAGGAGGGCCCCAATTAACTAGGTACTGAGGGAGCTGCAGGTGAGACTTTGAATAGTTGATCATGAAGCCCAGATGTTCCAGTAAGTGAACAGTGAGCTTCATAGACTGCTGGACCTCATCCGGCATCATATCCATGATTAGCCAGTCATTCAAGTAGGGGGAAAGCAGCAACAACCACCAGACACCTTGTGAAGAGACACATATCTTCATCCACCTTCTACTCTGCTACCACGACTAACATCTTCTCCAGCTGCAGAAAATCCATTATTCTATTCTATCTTGCCAGACCATAAATATTGGCCACTACGAAACCTAAGGTCTGCACTGGTTTATTTCCACAACTGGAAAAATCTCCCATCTGTAATAAGTTTCCTCTCTGGGGAAGGACAGAGTTGCCAAGCTACCCACATCCAGGAGTGATATTTGTTGCCAGTTCTGGTTTAAACTTTGCCTTGCAATGCAGTATGGCATTTGTAGTCTCTGATTTTACCCACTGAAATCAATGCTGCAGGTCCCATAATGCATTAGAATGAGATGGTCAGAAATCCAGGAATGGCTTAAAATCTCATTACTGCAACTTGGCAACTCTTGAATGACCATTCCTGTGCACTTGGCAATTATTTCTTCAATGGCCCACCAGTACATCTTTACAACTTTACACCAACATACCCTTCTCTGTTCTGTACCACGGGCACATATCAAGACCCACAGACCTATCCTATATCACTGGGCTATCTCCACTGGGATCCCACTGTGCGTCTTCTAACATCCTTTTCATATTCCCTTCTGTGTTACAATATAAAATGTGACAATATAAAAATAAAAACAATGAGTAACAAACCAACCAATAAAAGTAAAATAAAAAAACAAAATCAGGCTAGCCATAAACTCCTGCTATTAGTTGTGTTTTGCACCTGTTCCCCTGCCCACTATGGATGCAGTTACAGAGGAAATATTCCCCTTTCTAAGTTCACTGCAAGTTAATGGTGTTTTAAAAATGTCCACATACCTTGTTGTGGATGGCACATTAGCAAGAGGTGGAGGGGATAGCATATTTATTTATTTAACAGTTTTTCTATATCGCTTTTGTCCAAAGCGGTTTACATCGAACAAAATAACAATCTTGGTGGATTTGTTTTACATTGAACAGGGAGAAGCAACTTGGAGAGCAAAGTGGTTAACAGCAAAAACAGGGGGTAGGGGGAATAGATTCTTGCTGGACTGTGGATTGGTTAAGGCAAGAATAATTTGGGAAGGAGGTTAAATGAGGGGGGAGACTAAGGTTGTCTGTTCATCATAGTGTGTAGTGACAATAGTTAGGTGTTTTCATTTGGTCCATAGTGTTCCTTGTTTTCAGTAGCTTTTTTGGTCTTTGATTGATTGTACATTTCTGATTGTTTCAGGCATGGAGTTCCAAATTGTGTGGCCATACAAGGAGAATGCCCTGTTGCTTCTCTGTTGTATGGTCTTAATCTTGAGAGGTGGGATGGTCAGGAGATTTTAGCTGGCAGCTCTTCTTGGTCTCATTGAGGATGCTATTGTGAGCTGATCAGAGAGACAGGGAGCTGCAAGGTTGTGGAGGATTTTGAATGTTGTGGTGATGGCTTTGTGTTTTGCCCTTTGGGAAATTGGAAATCAGTGTAGACTTTTTAGGATTGGTGTTGTGTTGTTTGGTAGCACTGACTGTTAGTATTCTGGCAGCAGTATTTTGCACTAGTTGAAGTGGATATATTGCATGTTTGGGTATACCTTGATAATGTTTCCATAGTCCAGGTGCAATGTGATAATGGCTTGCAATACGGATCTGAAATCATTGTACTGTAACAGGTGTTGAAGGGACTTGAGGAGCTTCAACTTCCAGAAGGCTACTCTTGCTGTGTTTTTAATGTGTGAGCACATGTTGAGGTTGATATCAATTTTTATGCCTAGGTACTTGATTTCTTTCTTTATACCTATTTCCGATGCTTGTGTTGCAATTTCTTTGGTGGCTTAAAATCTTGATTTCTGAATATGAGTAAGGCTTCTGTTTTGTTTTTGCTGACTGAGATTTATGTCTGCAAGGAAATTTGTTACTGCAGTGAAGATGTCAGATATGATCGTAAAGTCCGGTTTATTGGTATTGAATGGCATGTAAAACATGATATCATCTGCGTAGAGATAAAAATACATGTTCCAACTTCTTAGTAGGTTACAGATTGGCTGTATGTAAAGACTGAATAATAATCCAGAGAGGGCTGAACTGTAGCAGCAAAGCGCAGACAAACCAATGATACCAGGAGTCTGTTCAGAAGGTCCAAATCATTTATTTGTGCACAAGTCTCAAGCAAGACAATTTCAAAATGGCTGAGCAAAGTTTTCAAGCATTACAACAACTTTTATAGACTTCTGTTCCATTCTAGGTATAGAAAAACATTTCATTGGTCCCGGTACGCTCCCGTACCTCCCGTAGCCCTTCTATTGGTCCCGGTACTGATAAGTTTCTCCAATTATGTTCCTTCTGTGGGCTTCTGTAGGCATGACACCTGCCTGCCCCCCTTCTAGTCCCAATTACAATGGTCAGTTCATCAACTTGTTACTTTCACACTTTCAAGGCTATGGGACCATTTGTGCGTGCAGAAGAGCAAGGTTCTGTAACTCATCTGTCAGCACTCCTCAATATTTCTCTGCAAATGTACTTTTTCTTATCAGTAACTTTAAAACATATCTTTTCTGTATTTTTCCATTTCTTAATTCTGCAATTCTGCTTATCTAAGCTAATTCAATATTTCTACTGAGTTCTTTCTTACAATAGCAGCATATTGGGGGATGTGCAATCCTATATGCCTCTCCACAGGCCTCATTTACAGGTCAAGCTAGCCATGCTGGCCTGCCTATGTCAGACACCGTGGGTCACAGGCCCGCACCTGCCACATTCCCCCCTTTGATTAATCTCACCCTATTACTTAATAAGGTGTGAGAATTAAATCACTTTCTAGAAGATTCACATCCTGATTAAAGGATTCTTACTAGTTCCACTAGGGCTAGCTTTGTATAAAGCCATTATTCTAGTTGCGGTCTTCCGCTCTACTGTACTATCAATAGCACTATGAAGGGAACGCATACAACATGGGATTAAACATGGTAAGCAGAGGACAACAGCAACAAGGATTAGTACTAAGATAATAAAAGTCTTAAATCCTCCCAGCCAAGAGAAAAGGTTAGCAAACCAATTAGGAAATTTCAAGGCGTGCCAAGTCTGTACTGGCACATAAGCATGTCTCTGCATATCTTTAGCAATTTCTTCAACTACTTGACCTTTATCATCTATTTTCAAACAGCAATTGGTTAAATTCAGCTTACCACATACTCCTCCTTCAGCTGCTAGCAAATAATCAAGGGCTAAGCGATTCTGATATATGGCAGTGCGCATCTGAGTACTTTGTCTAGCTAAGAGCGTGAGAGCATGACTAGTTTCATTGGTTATTATTTCAACTACTGCTTGTAAGCGAATAATACGATTAATCATGTAGACTGGGGTTCGGTAGCCCCACATACCATCATCATTCCAAGTGGCAGGTCCATAATACTCAATAATTCTTTCTGGTGGCCAATCATCACCTTGCCATTTCTCCCACTTGCCTATCTGTAAGGCCTCTCTTTTCTGTCTAGATGCTCCTTTGTGTTTGTGGGTAGTATATACAGGGTATCCTAATTGTTCTCCATGTTCAGTGTTTAACAGGAAGAACGAAGGTCTGATGGTTCCTAAGACACATGCTCCTCCCCATTGTGGTGGGAGTTGCGCATATGCTCGGTTTCCACAGATCCAATATAGGCCAGGTGGGGCTTGCCAGGCTTGGACTTTGGCAAGGTTAGTCCATAGACCTGCAAGTTCAGGAAATCTGGCTAATGGGTTAGGAGGTTCAGGATGTCTGATTCCTGACCACCATGCTACCTTCTTGGTCGTGGCATTATAGTATTTCTGGCTAAGACAGACCAGCTGTCCTACCTTTTGGGTGAACTGGGGTCCAGTTCTGGCATAGCAAAGACGTCCAACGATTGAGTGCGCTAACACCCATTCACTGGTTGTCTTGTGTAATTCAGTCTGATTGTAAATCATGGAATAATTCAATTCTTGGGCTTCCCAGGGCCATTGGTCTCCCATTTGGGTTCCGCCACAGAAATAACAATCTGTGATCTTAAGACTAGATACTACTGCTCCGGCTAATTCTAGAAACAAATTCTGTGAAGGGTGAGGGATCTCAAACTTATTTACATGCATAGCTTCATAAAAGGTACTATGAATATGATATTTAGATGACTTGTGGGCTTGAGTATTCAATCTAACATACACAATGGTCCCTGGATCTGTTCCTCCTCCCGCAATACGTAAACCAAACTTATATCCTTGTTTCCATGCATGGGGGTTATGTACACGCAAATGTAAGGGGTTGCAAGCATCTTTCTGACATTTATCATTCGTGATTGGCTTGGTTAGAGTAGCCATCCGTTTATCTATTTTCTCATCAGTTATACCAGTGTTCCAGGTAGCATAAAAAACACATTCCCAATACGGGCAATAGTAGTCTGCCGCTGTAGCAGTACTATACCCTGGTTCCTTTTTACCTGTACACTTCCTCCATCCTGTGGCTCCTTCTGGACACATATACTTATGGTCATTCCGATACGCTTTCTCCCATGTACCACAGGTGGACTGACTATCTCTATTAATAGCATTACATGCATCAAAATTCAAAACAGCAGGTTTAGTAATGTCCTTAAGTGGTGGTGTAGCAGCTAATATAGGTCCATCTGCATCCTTCCATCTTATTTCCAACGTGTAATAGGATGGATTCTGATGCGGATTATAGCATGCTTTAATTTTGCCATGAGTGCAAACATTTAGTTCAGTGGTGTTATAGATACACCGAGTTATTGTTCCCTTGCAGGTATAGTAAGAATGGTAAAGCAAAGTCTGAGTTACTTTCAGTCCAGTCCTAGTAGAGGTAATACAAGCTGTGCATGGAGGTAGAGCATAAGTCTGTTCAAAACCTCCAAAGAAGGCAACCAAGGCAAAGCAGAAGCAAAGATACATGTTGATGTTGATTGGAGTTCTTCTGAATCCTCAGCTTGCTGATCTTGATCACGACGGTCTACTATTCTTCGTCCCGTTTGCTAATGAAGCAATTTAACGGGTGCTGAGTGTTGATTGAAGATCCTCAAGGTGTCCAGCACACATTAACCAACTTAGCAATCCAGTTGGCTTGTGAAGTCTGGCTTAGTCAATGTAGTCTCGAAGTAGTGTGTCAAATCACACACACAAATTGGGTTCGTTGAAACAAAGCTGTTGCTGCATGGAAAACAGCAATCCTCTTCGAAAGACTTGGCTACTGCAAAGCACTTGTGATGAAGTGTCTATACTGCTGGTTGCCGTCTCAGAGTAACTCGCAAGGGTACACCAGGGTGCTGCTCTGCTGTCCACCGCTCTGGTTCAGGATCGGCGGCGGGCTTGACTCGGCTGTGGTGGATCCAGGCGTCGATCTCGGCTACCTTTACTGCAGTTGGGGTAGACAGGATGACGGTGTACGGTCCCTTCCAATGGGGTTCCAACGGTATCTTCTTCCAATCTTTGATCCACACCGAAGTTCCAGGCTGGTAGGGATGCAAGGGTTCCGTCAAGTTGATAGGCAACTGGTCTTGGATCCACGTATGGAGAGTCTGCAGAACAAAACTAAGAGCTAGGAGTTCTTGTCTGGTTACTTCTGAACCAATCTGGGCTAGATTTCCTTTGACTCCCTGCACTATTGGTGGGGGTTTACCATACAAAACTTCAAAAGGGGAGAATCCTGTTGACTTTACAGGGGCTGAGCGTATTCTGAGTAAAGCTATGGGGAGCACTTGGGGCCATTTCAAGTGTGTCTCCTGACAAAGCTTAGACATTTGGGCTTTCAATGTACGATTCATTCGCTCAACTTTCCCTGAACTCTGGGGTCTGTATGCAGTGTGGAGCTTCCACTGTATCTGCAAAGCTTTTGCTAACTGCTGAGTAACTTGAGAGACAAATGAGGGTCCATTGTCTGACCCTATTACTGCTGGGATTCCAAATCTGGGGACAATCTCTCTCATTAAGGCTTTGGTAACTTCTCGGGCTTTCTCAGTTCTGGTTGGGAATGCTTCTACCCACCCAGAGAAAGTACAAACTAATACTAGTAGGTAATGGTATCCATTAGCTTTTGGCATTTCGGTGAAATCAACTTGGAGGTTGTGCATGGGGGTCACACCTCTTGACTGAACTCGGGGTGCTGTAATAAGGCCTTGCTTGGCATTATTCTTGGCACAGATTTGACATTGTCGGGCTACTGAGGCTGATATGGTTGTCATTAGAGGGATGTAGAAATGTGGTCTGAGTGCTTTCTCCATAGCACTCTTTCCATAGTGGGTGGCTTCATGAAAAGCTTTGACAAAGGATGGTCCTAACAGTTCCGGAATTACTATTCTTCCCGGAGGTTGACTGCCTTCTTCTGGTGGCAGCTCAATCCATCCATCTTTCAATACTCCATCTTCTTTGTCACAATAGTAATCCAATTCTTTGGTGGTATATCGTGGGGTCCATAGATTCAAGGGCACTGGAAACAATGCTGCTTGCATTGGCATAGCTTGTGGGGCAATCTGTCCTGTCATAGCTGCTTGTCGTGCTGAGGCATCTGCAAATCTATTCCCTCGGGCAACTTCTCCTTTTCCTGCTTGATGTCCTCTACAATGCATGACAGCTACACGTGTTGGGGCCCAGACTGCATCAAGTAACATCAATATCTCGGGACCATATTTGACTGATTTTCCTCCGGATGTGATGAGTCCTCTTTCTTTGTAGAGAGCTCCATGGGCATGCAAGGTAGTGAAAGCATATTTGGAATCTGTATATACATTTAGCACAAGTTTTTCTCCTAATAACAATGCTCTGGTGAGTGCTATCAATTCGGCTTTCTGGGCTGATGTGCCTGAGGCTAGGGCTGATGATTCAACTACTTCGTGTTGAGTGACGACTGCATATCCGGCACAGCGTCGTCCATCAAGGATGAGACTGCTCCCATCAACATAATAGATCTGGTCAGGATTGTCTATGGGCACATCTGTTAGATCAGGTCGACTTGAGAACACAGTTTCCATGACTTCGATACAGTCATGTTCTGGGAGTTCTTCACTAATGGGTATCAAGGTGGCTGGATTCAGGGCATGGCTCACTTCGAGTTGTATCTGTGGGTTTTCACATAACATGCTCTGGTACTTTAGCATTCGGGAATTGGTGAGCCAATAATTTGCTTTCTGTTCCATAAGGGCAAGGACTGCATGTGGCACAGTGACTCGTATGTTCTGTCCTAATGTGAGTTTGTCTGCTTCACTCACTAGTAGTGCTGTAGCTGCAACTGCTCTCAAGCAGGGTGGCCATCCTTTGGCCACAGGGTCCAATTGTTTCGATAGGTAGGCTACAGGTCGTTCCCAATTTCCTAATTTCTGAGTCAACATGCCTAAGGCATTTCCCTGTGCTTCATGTACAAACAAGTGGAAAGGTTTGTGGACATCTGGTAGTCCAAGTGCTGGTGATGACATCAGTTCTTCTTTTAACTTCTGGAAGGCTGTATCCTGCTCAAGTCCCCACTCCAGTGGTGACTTCTCTTCTCCTTTTGTGGCTTCATACAGTGGTTTGGCAATTTGGGCAAAGTTGGGTATCCAGATTCGGCAATATCCTGCCGCTCCCAGAAAGGCTCTAACTTGCTTTCTGGTTGTTGGAGTTGGAATTCTACATACTGCTTCTTTTCTTTCTCTGCCTAATCTTCTGCTTCCTTGGGTAATACGAAAACCCAAGTATTTCACTTCTGTTTGGCATAGTTGTGCTTTGGCTCTGGAAACTTTATATCCAGCTTCATTTAGTAACTGCAAGAGATCTTGGGTGGCTCGTATACATTCTTTTTCTGATATGGCAGCTATCAACAGATCATCCACGTACTGGAGAAGTACTCTCCTCCCCGGGGCTACTGGATAGCTTGAAAGATCTTGGTTTAGTGCAGCACTAAAGATGGTAGGTGAATTCTTGAATCCTTGGGGTAATCTTGTCCAGGTGAGTTGGCCCCCTCTTCCAGAGATGGGGTCCTGCCATTCGAATGCAAACAATATTTGGCTTACAGGGGCTAATCTTATGCAAAAGAATGCATCTTTCAAATCCAGTACAGTGAAATGGGTAGCTTCAGCGGGTATCAATCCTAGTAGAGTGTAAGGATTGGGCACAACTGGATGTATAGTTTCAACTGCATCATTTACTCTTCTCAAATCTTGCACTGGGCGATAATCATCCGTCTCAGGTTTCTTCACTGGCAAAAGTGGGGTGTTCCATGGGGATTGACATACTTTCAGTAGGCCATACTCAAGTAATCTCTGTAGGTGGCGATGAATGCCTTCAATTGCGGCTCTTGGGAGAGGGTACTGTTTGACGTGCACTGGGGTAGCACTAGGCTTGAGGGTTACAATCACTGGTGCTATATGCTTGGCTAGGCCTGGGGGACTGCCTTCTGCCCATACTTCAAGTGGTGCATGAATGTTCTTTAAAGTTTGTTCAAAATAGGTATCTTGAATCGAATCATCAATGTAGTATCTCCACTCTTCTTCTCGGGGTACTGTCAGCAGCATTATTCCTGCTGGTTTGGCTTGGGAATTCACTGTCATTTGCATTTCTCCTTGTTCGGAGAAAGATATTTGGGCTTGAAGCTTGGCTAGCATATCTCGTCCCAGTAGGGGTACTGGACATTCGGGCATGTAAAGGAATTGATGAGTTACTTGCTGTCCTCCTAGACTGCATATTCGGTTTTGTAGAAAAGACTTTGTGGCTTTGGCACCAGTTGCTCCTATAATGGTGACTGCTTTCTTGGTGAATGGGGCTATCTTTTTGTCTATTACTGAATGTTCTGCTCCAGTATCAACCATAAAGTTCATAAATTGGTCTCCTATTTGTATTTCGACCATAGGCTCCTGGAGACCTAAAGCAAACTTGGAGCCCGGTCTGTCCTAATCCACGTCATCTTCGTCATGGGCCTGTGTGGCCAATGCTTGGATGGCTCCTCCTCCTCCCCTCTCTCGCTGGAATTGTTCTCGATTGGCTCCTCCTCGGCCTCGGGGACGGCCTCTTCTTTCTTCTCGCCACTGATGATCGTATTCGTCATCTTGCTGGGCGTCTTCGAGTTGCGGGCAAGTATCTCTCCAATGTCCTTCTTCTTTGCAATAGGCGCATTGGTTCACGCCTAGTCTCTGGGTCCGGCCTCCGCCTTGACCCCGCCCTCTTCCTCTGCTCCTTCGATTAGGGACACCTCCCCTTTTCTTTTCAACTATGGCCGCAGCCAAAAAATCAGCTTTCTTCTTCATCTTTCTATCACATTCTCTCTGTCTTTCAGTATCACGATTCACATACACTTTATGAGCGACTTCCAATAACTGTGTTGCATTCATGCCCGCAAACCCTTCTAATTTCTGTAATTTACGTCTAATGTCTGGTTGAGACTGGTTTACAAAAGCAGAATTCACCATGCATAAACTTCCTGGTGCCTCGGGATCATAGGGAGTATACATTCTATAAGCTTCAGTTAATCTTTCATAATAATCTGCTGGGCTCTCATCTATTCCTTGGATAATTCCTGCTACTTTGGAAAGGTTCATAGCTTTTTGGCCTCCTCTTCGCAGGCCTTGTAAAAAGCCTTGGCGAAAACGGGCTAGGGCGGTGGATCCTTCATCTGTATTTGGATCCCATTGGGGGTCTTCATTTGGGAATTCTCTCTGAGCTGCTTCTCTACGATCTATTATATTCTGCCCCTGCGCTGGAGCTGCAGGGTTTTCTGCCATCCATTCAATAGCTGCTTTTCTAATTCTCGCTCGTTCTTCTGTAGTGAATAGGGTGGTCAGGAGCTGACGGCAATCTGGCCAAGTGGGCTGGTGAGTTTCCATAATACTAGTTACTAATTCTGTCAGCTCCTGGGGCTTGCTAGTATAGGAGGCATAGTGCGACCTCCAATTTAATAAATCAGTTGTAGAGAATGGGATATACACATAAGTTAGGGGTCCCGCTACCACTTCATCATTATCATTCTTTACGGGCACCCCCGGGACTTGCCTTAAGGGAAACAGTTTGGCTGTCCTCGGCGTCATTTGAGTCTGGGATCTAAGGGCTATTGTCGTTGTCTTTGCAGGAGTTGCTGTCTTTTTCTCAACTGGTTTTGCTTTGGGTTTTTCTTTCACTGGCTTGCTAGTGCTGGCGCTGACTTCCTCAATTATTTGTACACTTTCCTCTTCTTCTTCTTCTTCTGGGGGATCCTCACTTTCCTCTTCTTCTAGCTCCGCTTCTGGCTCACTTTTTACATCCTCCTCTCTTCTCTCCGCTAATTCTCTCTCTTCCTCTTCTCCAGGAGGAGGGAGGTCAGGGATTGGGTCTCGCCTCGGCTCCGGCGGTCTCTGGGGTGCTGGGGCAGGACGCCGCCGGGCTATTCTTACTGGACCTGGGGTTCGGGGCTGCCTGAGGACTACTTCTGGGGACTCGGGATCTGCCAAGATGGGTTTCTTCTTGGCTTTCTTATCCTGCTCTTTCATTCTAGGCTGTTCCTTTCTCTGTCTAGAATCTGTTTTAGCTAACATTATTCTGCACTGTTCCTCATAACAGCGCTGCGCCCAGGAGGGCGGATCTTCACAAATACTTAACCAGGAATCTATATAGGGGTACTGATCGGGGTGCGCTACCCGCACTCTACGATGTATTGACTGGATAATCTCTACGGTGAACGTTCCCTCTCGGGGCCAGATGGGGTCTAGATCGGGCCACTCCCTAGTACACAAAATCTGCAAACGGGCTGCTGTCATTTTAATACCATAATCTCCTGAATATCCCTCTTTAAAATGTGCGATCATACATTCTAATGGAGTGTTTCTAGTAGACTCCGCCCCTCCCATTTCGATGTGTGCGCGCAACAACAGACAGAAGGGAAAAGGTGGGCGGACCGTGGGTAAGGGGTCCTCACGGCCCTGGAAACGTATAGGGAATACAAATAACAAGACAAGACGACAATCGCTTCCCCCTTTTTCGCGACCTGAACGCGGTCGCCCGGTCAGGAAATGCGCTAATCAGGGGTCAGCTTTCACTTGGTCCGTGCTGCCAGACCTCTCATTCATACTTCGTTCACACACTCATGCTAGCAACGTATTCCCAGAATGCATTCGTTTCTATCTGTTCTGACTAGTCTTTTCCAAGTACAATTACGAAAAGGATGAGGGTTTCACCTAGCGAATTCCCATGCCAGGCTACTCGGCTCTTCCTTGAGAGTTGATCAGGCTCTCTTACCAATTCCCAATATCTCGAGATTACAAATTCCAAGTTCCAAGTTCCAATGGCAGTACTGCTCTTTCTATTTCTGTCTAGACCCAAAATCAAAACTATACTCACCGGATCCGGTCCTCAAACTTCCCAAGCAGGCGCATGAGTTGGACCTCGGACTCCCCTCACTCGGGTTCGAGGCGTTGACTCCAGCCGGGCTCGTCACCCGCCGAGGTCCGACCAGCTCCCTCCGATACAAGGGACCGGTGGCGCCAGGGAGCGGCCCTCGTCGGAAGGGCGCGATCCCGGCAGGACCAAGCCTATAGAGGCGGAAAGTCGTGGTATATTGCCCTATATACACTTTGATTCCACAACTTCCCGGCCAACGCACCAAGGAATATGTAGCAGCAAAGCGCAGACAAACCAATGATACCAGGAGTCTGTTCAGAAGGTCCAAATCATTTATTTGTGCACAAGTCTCAAGCAAGACAATTTCAAAATGGCTGAGCAAAGTTTTCAAGCATTACAACAACTTTTATAGACTTCTGTTCCATTCTAGGTATAGAAAAACATTTCATTGGTCCCGGTACGCTCCCGTACCTCCCGTAGCCCTTCTATTGGTCCCGGTACTGATAAGTTTCTCCAATTATGTTCCTTCTGTGGGCTTCTGTAGGCATGACACCTGCCTGCCCCCCTTCTAGTCCCAATTACAATGGTCAGTTCATCAACTTGTTACTTTCACACTTTCAAGGCTATGGGACCATTTGTGCGTGCAGAAGAGCAAGGTTCTGTAACTCATCTGTCAGCACTCCTCAATATTTCTCTGCAAATGTACTTTTTCTTATCAGTAACTTTAAAACATATCTTTTCTGTATTTTTCCATTTCTTAATTCTGCAATTCTGCTTATCTAAGCTAATTCAATATTTCTACTGAGTTCTTTCTTACAATAGCAGCATATTGGGGGATGTGCAATCCTATATGCCTCTCCACAGGCCTCATTTACAGGTCAAGCTAGCCATGCTGGCCTGCCTATGTCAGACACCGTGGGTCACAGGCCTGCACCTGCCACAGAACCTTGAGGGATGCCTTGTGTTAGATTAAAGAGTTTTGACTCTGTGGTACTGACCT
Source organism: Ichthyophis bannanicus (assembly GCA_033557465.1). Taxonomy (NCBI): domain Eukaryota; kingdom Metazoa; phylum Chordata; class Amphibia; order Gymnophiona; family Ichthyophiidae; genus Ichthyophis; species Ichthyophis bannanicus. Next base: position 66,152,191 of record CM066045.1, on the reverse strand, counting down.
TTACTTTCATTTTTCTGTCCTGGAGATAAGATGTAAACTATTTTAATGTGTCATCTGTTAATGGAGTGCAGTAGCCGCCTAGTGGTTAGAACACTGACTTGGTAACCAAGCAACCAGGGTTCAAGTCCCACTAGCACTCCTTGTGGCCCTGGGCAAGTCACTTAACCCTCCATTGCTTTGAAGAAAGGCCTGCATAAAACGCTATCTTACTCTAAAACATCTAAAGAACTATGATCTCATTGTAGCATCATAACTGTTCCCAGTATTTCAACTTTTTGTTGTATCCTTCATTCACATGATTAATTTATAAAAGCAACAGGTCTCAGACTTTAAAGAGCTATTAGTCTTCCTTTAATGTTAACCCATGCTCTATTTTGCATCAATGACCTATATGTTGCTCTATTATCAGTTGGTAACTTGTAACTTGCAATCTTATGTTTACAAAAAGAGAAAATGAGTGCTTATCTTTAAATTTGCCCGACGCCGATTTCAGCGCTGTTGCGTTTCACAACCATGCTGTTTCTTCAGGGGCTAGGCTCACTCAGACTTCCCCATAGTAGGTATTCTGAATAACAAGTTTGTTTCATATTGTTCTCATAGTCGTCATGTTCGTGGCTCATTTGTCAGTTGCTTCTATCTCTCTGAACCGTGTATTTCTAACAACGCCTAGCCCCTGAAGAAACAGCATGGTTGTGAAACGGAACAGCGCTGAAATCGGCGTCGGGCAAATTTAAAGATAAGCACTCATTCTCTCTTTTTGTAAACATAAGATTGCAAGTTACAAGTTACCAACTGATAATAGAGCAACATATAGTGTCATCACCAGGCTTGGACTCTCAAATCTTGCACTAATGAGGGTCCATTGTCTGACCCTATTACTGCTGGGATTCCAAATCTGGGGACAATCTCTCTCATTAAGGCTTTGGTAACTTCTCGGGCTTTCTCAGTTCTGGTTGGGAATGCTTCTACCCACCCAGAGAAAGTACAAACTAATACTAGTAGGTGATGGTATCCATTGGCTTTTTGGCATTTCGGTAAAAATCAACTTGGAGGTTGTGCATGGGGGTGACACCTCCTGACTGAACTCGTAGAAATGTGGTCTGAGTGCTTTCTCCATAGCACTCTTCCCATAGTGGGTAGCTTCGTGGAAAGCTTTGACAAAGGATGGTCCTAACAATTCAGGAATTACTATTCGTCCCGGAGGTTGACTGCCCTCCTCTGGTGGCAGTTCAATCCATCCGTCTTTCAATACTCCATTTTCTTTGTCACAATAGTAATCCAATTCTTTGGTGGTATATCGTGGGGTCCATAGATTCAAAGGTACTGGAAACAATGCTGCTTGCATTGGCATAGCTTGTGGGGCAATCTGTCCTGTCATAGCTGCTTGTCGTGCTGAGGCATCTGCAAATCTATTTCCTCGGGCAATTTCTCCTTTTCCTGCTTGATGTCCTCTACAATGCATGACAGCTACACGTGTTGGGGCCCAGACTGCATCAAGTAACATCAATATCTCGGGACCATATACCACCAAAGAATTAGATTACTATTGTGACAAAGAAAATGGAGTATTGAAAGACGGATGGATTGAACTGCCACCAGAGGAGGGCAGTCAACCTCCGGGACGAATAGTAATTCCTGAATTGTTAGGACCATCCTTTGTCAAAGCTTTCCACGAAGCTACCCACTATGGGAAGAGTGCTATGGAGAAAGCACTCAGACCACAATTCTACATTCCTCTGATGACAACCATATCAGCCTCAGTAGCACGTCAATGTGTAACGTGTGCCAAAAATAATGCCAAGCAAGGCCTTATTACAGCACCCCGAGTTCAGTCAGGAGGTGTCACCCCCATGCACAACCTCCAAGTTGATTTTACCGAAATGCCAAAAGCCAATGGATACCATTACCTACTAGTATTAGTTTGTACTTTCTCTGGGTGGGTAGAAGCATTCCCAACCAGAACTGAGAAAGCCCGAGAAGTTACCAAAGCCTTAATGAGAGAGATTGTCCCCAGATTTGGAATCCCAGCAGTAATAGGGTCAGACAATGGACCCTCATTTGTCTCCCAAGTTACTCAGCAGTTAGCAAAAGCTTTGCAGATACAGTGGAAGCTCCACACTGCATACAGACCCCAGAGTTCAGGGAAAGTTGAGCGAATGAATCGTACCTTGAAAGCCCAAATGTCTAAGCTTTGTCAGGAGACACACTTGAAATGGCCCCAAGTGCTCCCCATAGCTTTACTCAGAATACGCTCAGCCCCTGTAAAGTCAACAGGATTTTCCCCTTTTGAAGTTTTGTATGGTAAACCCCCACCAATAGTGCAGGGAGTCAAAGGAAATTTAGCCCAGATTGGTTCAGAAGTAACCAGACAAGAACTCCTAGCTCTTAGTTTTGTTCTGCAGACTCTCCATACGTGGATCCAAGACCAGTTGCCTATCAACTTGACGGAACCCTTGCATCCCTATCAGCCTGGAACTTCGGTGTGGATCAAAGATTGGAAGAAGATACCGTTGGAACCCCATTGGAAGGGACCGTACACCGTCATCCTGTCTACCCCAACTGCAGTAAAGGTAGCCGAGATCGACGCCTGGATCCACCACAGCAGAGTCAAGCCCGCCGCCGATCCTGAACCAGAGCGGTGGACAGCAGAGCAGCACCCTGATGTACCCTTGCGAGTTACTCTAAGACGGCAACCAGCAGCCTAGACACTTCATCACAAGTGCTTTGCAGTAGCCAAGTCTTTCGAAGAGGATTGCTGTTTTCCATGCAGCAACAGTTTTGTTTCAACGAACCCAATTTGTGTGTGATTTGACACACTACTTTGAGACTACATTGACTAAGCCAGACTTCACAAGCCAACTGAATTGCTAAGTTGGTTAGTGTATGCTGGACATCTTGAGGATCTTCAATCAACACTCAGCACCCGTTAAATTGCTTCATTAGCAAACGGGACGAAGAATAATAGACCGTCGTGATCAAGATCAGCAAGCTGAGGATTCAGAAGAACTCCAATCAACATCAACATGTATCTTTGCTTCTGCGTTGCCTTGGTTGCCTTCTTTGGAGGTTTTGAACTGACTTATGCTTTGCCTCCATGTACCGCTTGCATTACTTCTACTAGAACTGGACTGAAAGTAACTCAGACTTTGCTTTATCATTCTTACTATACCTGCAAGGGAACAATAACTCGGTGTATCTATAACACCACTGAACTAAATGTTTGCACTCATGGCAAAATCAAAGCATGCTATAATCCGCATCAGAATCCATCCTATTACACGTTGGAAATAAGATGGAAGGATGCAGATGGACCTATATTAGCTGCTACACCACCACTTAAGGACATTACTAAACCTGCTGTTTTGAATTTTGATGCATGTAATGCTATTAATAGAGATAGTCAGTCCACCTGTGGTACATGGGAGAAAGCGTATCGAAATGACCATAAGTATATGTGTCCAGAAGGTGCCACAAATTGGTGGAAGTGTACAGGTAAAACAGGATCAGGGTATAATACTGCTACAGCAGCAGATTACTATTGCCCATATTGGGAATGTGTTTTCTATGCTACCTGGAACACTGGTATAACTGATGAGAAAATAGATAAACGAATGGCTACTCTAACCAAGCCAACCACAAATGATAAATGTCAGAAAGATGCTTGCAATCCCTTACACTTGCGTGTACATAATCCCCATGCATGGAAACAAGGATATAAGTTTGGTTTACGAATTGCTGGAGGAGGAACAGATCCAGGGACCATTGTGTATATCAGATTGAATACTCAAGCCCACAAGTCATCTAAATATCATATTCATAATACCTTTTATGAAGCAATGCATGTAAATAAGTTTGAGATCCCTCACCCTTCACAGAATTTGTTTCTAGAATTAGCCGGAGCAGTAGTATCTAGTCTTAAGATCACAGATTGTTATTTCTGTGGCGGAACCCAAATGGGAGACCAATGGCCCTGGGAAGCCCAAGAATTGAATTATTCCATGATTTACAACCAGACTGAATTACACAAGACAACCAGTGAATGGGTGTTAGCGCACTCAATCGTTGGACGTCTTTGTTTTGCCAGAACTGGACCCCAGTTCACCCAAAAGGTAGGACAGCTGGTCTGTCTTAGCCAGAAATACTATAATGCCACGACTAAAAAGACAGCATGGTGGTCAGGAATCCGACATCCTGAACCTCCTAACCCATTAGTTAGATTTCCTGAACTTGCAGGTCTATGGACTAACCTTGCCAAAGTCCAAGCCTGGCAAGCCCCACCTGGCCTATATTGGATCTGTGGAAACCGAGCATATGCACAACTCCCGCCACAATGGGGAGGAGCATGTGTCTTAGGAACCATCAGACCTTCTTTCTTCCTGTTAAACACTGAACATGGAGAACAATTAGGATACCCTGTATACACAACCCACAAACACAAAGGAGCATCAAGACAGAAAAGAGAGGCCTTACAGATAGGCAAGTGGGAGAAGTGGCGAGGTGATGATTGGCCACCAGAAAGAATTATTGAGTATTATGGACCTGCCACTTGGAATGATGATGGTATGTATGGTTATCGTACCCCAATTTATATGATCAATCGTATTATTCGCTTACAAGCAGTAGTTGAAATAATAACCAATGAAACTAGTCATGCACTCACGCTCTTAGCTAGACAAAGTACTCAGATGCGCACTGCCATATACCAGAATCGCTTAGCACTTGATTATTTGCTAGCAGCTGAAGGAGGAGTATGTGGTAAACTGAACTTAACTAATTGCTGTTTGAACATAGATGATACAGGTCAAGTGGTTGAAGAAATTGCTAAAGATATGCAAAGACATGCTTATGTGCCGGTACAGACTTGGCACGCATTGAAATTTCCTAACTGGTTTGCTAACCTTTTCTCTTGGCTGGGAGGATTTAAGACTTTCGTTATCTTAGTACTAATCCTTGTTGCTGTTGTCCTCTGCTTACCATGTTTAATCCCATGTTGTATGCGTTCCATTCATAGTGCTATTGATAGTACCGTAGAGCGGAAGACCGCAACTAGAATAATGGCTTTATACAAAGCTAGCCCTAGTGGAAATAGTAAGAATCCTTTAATCAGGATGTGATTCTTCTAAGAGTGATTTAATTCTCACACCTTATTAAATAATAGGGTGAGATTAATCAAAGGGGGGAATGTGGCAGGTGCAGGCCTGTGACCCACGGTGTCTGACATAGGCAGGCCAGCATGGCTAGCTTGACCTGTAAATGAGGCCTGTGGAGAGGCATATAGGATTGCACATCCCCCAATATGCTGCTATTGCAAGAAAGAACTCAGTAGAAATATTGAATTAGCTTAGGTAAGCAGAACTGCAGAATTAAGAAATGGAAAAATACAGAAAAGACATGTTTAAAAGTTACTGATAAGAAAAAGTACATTTGCAGAGAAATAATGAGGAGTGCTGACAGATGAGTTACAGAACCTTGCTCTTCTGCACGCACAAATGGTCCCATAACCTTGAGAGTGTGAAAGTAACAAGTTGATGAACTGACCATTGTAATTGGGACTAGAAGGGGGGCAGGCAGGTGTCATGCTTACAGAAGCCCACAGAAGGAACATAATTGGAGAAACTTATCAGTACCGGGACCAATAGAGGAGATACGAGAGGTACGGGAGGTTACCGGGACCAATGAAATGTTTTTCTATACCTAGAATGGAACAGAAGTCTATAAAAGTTGTTGTAATGCTTGAAAACTTTGCTCAGCCATTTTGAAATTGCCTTGCTTGAGACTTGTGCACAAATAAATGATTTGGACCTTCTGAACAGACTCCTGGTATCATTGGTTTGTCTGCGCTTTGCTGCTACAATAGGTCATTGATGCAAAATAGAGCATGGGTTAACATTAAAGGAAGACCAATAGCTCTTTAAAGTCTGAGACCTGTTGCTTTTATAAATTAATCATGTGAATGAAGGATACAACAAAATGTTGAAATACTGGGAACAGTTATGAGATCATGGTTCTTTAGATGTTTTAGAGTAAGATAGCGTTTTATGCAGCTTAACCGTCACTTTACTCTATAAGATAAGACCACATACTAGTGTTGAAGAAAGGCCTGGCAATCTACTTCCGGTGACACTGCCAAGAAAACCCAGGAGCTTCTGGGTCACCAGCAGTCAGGACTGACTTGAAGGCACACATTGCATTGCATTGCTGTTAATCCAATGCTGGTGAGTCTATTTAACATGATGTGATGTGCTACTGAATCAAATGCATCACTCATATCAAGGAAGATGATCATGAATCCCTGTCGTGGTTTGTCTAAGCCAAGGATGAGTCTATTGAAGTGGTCAGTTAAAAGTGTTTCAATGCCATGATGAAGATGTGCTGTTGTGGATCTAGCGGGGCATGATGTCAATATGATCTTGAAATTGCCGCTGTATGACTTTTTCTATTATTTTGGCAAGAAATGGGATGCTGGCAATCGGTTGATATGAGCTGGGGCTTGTTAAGTCTGATGAGGCCTTTTTTAGAATGGAAACCAAGGGGAGCAGATACAAGGACTGGCAGTGATTCAGGTAAACCCCTTTTATTGATGACCCCTACGCGTTTCGGCCAAAGGCCTTCCTCAGGGGGTAACGTAAGAGGGCAATATAAATGAAGACATACACCACACTATTCATTTATATGAAAGATTTGTCTGAAGGTTTGCCCTCTTACGTTACCCCCTGAGGAAGGCCTTTGGCCGAAATGCGTAGGGGTCATCAATAAAAGGGGTTTACCTGAATCAATGCCAGTCCTTGTATCTGTTCCCCTTGGTTTCGTGTCCTCTACAGATACTTTGTTGGTTGGTTGGTTTGTTTACCTTTTTTAGAATGGGGCGTATTGAGGCTTCCTTGAGTGCAGGAGGTAGGTGTCCTTGCATGAGGGAGGTGTGTACAATCCTTAGGATGGTCTGAGAAAACTGATTGCACAGGAATTTTAGCCAGGCTACTGGGTCCAGGGGTGATGTGGTGGTATTTAAGTTGTTGATGATATCAAGTATATCTCTCTTGGTTATTGGGTTGAATTTGTTCCGGGGGTGATATTTTTGGTTGCTGTTCGGTTGCTGCTTTTGAACATACTGTTATTTGTGCTCTGTTTGTTGTAGAGAAAGTCAGCCATGGCTTGGGGATCAACTTGTATTGTATGGTTTGCTGAGTCGGATGAGTTGGGATCACCAGTCATCTGGGACACAATCGCGAAATTCTCTAGGATGGTTAAGTGATTTTGTGAGTATACTTGTGATGTATTCCTTTTGAGCTTTATTGCATTGGCTGTCAAATTCTTTATGATTGTTCAGAAGCAGGGTCTTGATAGCATTGTCTTGTGACCTTTTCCAATTTCTTTCTAATCGTCTGAAGTTCTGTCTGTCCTGTTCCAGGTTTTTGGTGAACCATGGTGGGTGCGTGGATTTTTAGTGGTTTGTTGAATGGGGTGCTTTGAATGTAGCTACATTATTTATTGTCTGGTTCCATGAGCTGATAAATGTGTCTAAGTCATGTATGTCAGAATTTATTAGTGTAGAGGTCTTATCTAGGAAGTATTCTTGGTTGAAGGCTTTGAAACACCGTTTATGATGTTGTCTCAGGATATCTGTTGAGTATAGTTGGTTGGAATGATAAGGGATATCATGGCATGGTCAGACCACGATACTGGGTCAATTTGTAGGTTTAGATCCTTTTTGTTTAATGTGCTGGGTATGAATATAAGGTCTAGAGAAGATCCTTTGTCATGGGTTGGGACATCAATAATCTGCGTCATGAGTATAGATTCCATACCATTTAGGAATGCGTTGGAGTGTTTTATTGTAGTATAGGGTAGGTTCAGGTCTCCCATAAATATGCAGCAGTTTTTCTTGCTCAAGTGTGTACACACTTCATCTAGAATAGCAGATAGACCTTCGGCGTTATTAGTGGGTTTTCTGTAGGTCAAACATATTGTATGGTCGGCATTGGAGATGGTTAGGTAGTCTAGCATTTGTAGTGACAGAGTTGGTCAGAGTGAATTTCAGATGTTTTTTTGGCAAGAATTAGGACTCCTCCACCTCTGTTTTGTAATCTGGGACAATTAAATAGGGTGCATTGTGAGGTAGTTAGCTGGTTGAGTAGGTACTTGCACAACTTAAAAGACAGGAGGTGCTCTCAGGTGAAGCTCATTACCCAAATCAGTCATACACCAAGGACCTGAGATTAATTAAGCTTCAGGTGAACAAGGTATATTAAACTTCTTAGGTACAGTTTTAGTGGTATAAATATCCATTGCACCCTTTAGTACATATAGAACTTAAAGATCTAAACACAAACTTAAAACTAAGATGCAGACAGCAGTCCAGCAGCGGGATGTGGGCTTTCCAGTCTTTTGCATTGAGTGTCACATGTATGATTTTCTCCCAGCTGGTGAGAGGTCTTACGTGTGCACTAGGTGCAAGGAGCTCTCTGCTCTCAGGGAACGAGTCCGTTCTCTAGAGGCTAGAGTAGCAGACTTGGAAAACATAAGACAGACAGAGAGGTACATAGACGAGACCTACAGGGATATAGTCCTGAAGTCCCACCTCCAGTCTGGCAGCATCCCTGTTGCCATGGAGGAGAGAGGTCACGTGACAGGAGAGCATCACCCTGGTGTGGCAGGAAGTGATCCTGTAACTAGGACCTGTCCTCCAGGTGATGTAAACCCCTCTCGCACCGAGGAGGTTTCTCCAGGGCCAAGTGCCCATGCGGGAAGGGTTAGGACAGCAGTTATAGTTGGTGATTTGATCATTAGGCATGTAGATAGCTGGGTGGCTGGTGGACGTGAGGATCGCCTGGTAACATGCCTGCCTGGTGCGAAGGTAGCGGACCTCACACGCCACCTAGATAAGGTCTTAGATAGTGCTGGGGAGGAGTCTGCTGTCTTGGTACATGTTGGTACCAATGACATAGGAAAATGTGGTAGGGAGGTTCTGGAAGCTAAATTTAGGCTTTTAGGTAGGAAGTTGAAATCCAGAACTTCCAGGGTAGCGTTCTCCGAAATGCTTCCCGTTCCACGCGCAGGACCCAATAGGCAGGCAGAGCTCCGGAGTCTCAATGCGTGGATGAGACAATGGTGCAGAGATGAGGGGTTCGGATTTGTTAGGAACTGGGGAACATTCTGGGGAAAGGAGGGGCTCTTCCGAAGGGATGGGCTTCACCTTAACCGGGATGGAACCAGGCTGCTGGCATTAACCTTTAAAAAGGAGATAGAGCAGCTTTTAAACTAGATAATAGGGGAAAGCCGACAGTCGCCCAAGAGCGCATGGTTCGGAAGAATGTATCCTTGAAGGATACTACAAAAAGCAGAGAGGTTCCAAAAAAGAGTAAAGTAGCCCAAATGCCCTCGAGTATGGAGCAGACAGAACTTAAAGATCCCAAATTACCCATGTCTACCAATAGCCAAATTAATATGAATAAAATACAGTCTCTAAAATGCTTGTATGCAAATGCTAGAAGTCTACAAAACAAGATGGGAGAGTTAGAATATATAGCACTAAACGAGAGGTTAGATATGATTGGAATATCAGAGACATGGTGGAAGGAGGACAACCAGTGGGACACTGTGATACCTGGGTACAAACTATATCGAAATGATAGAGCTGATCAAATTGGTGGAGGGGTTGCGCTCTATGTTAGAGAGGGCATTGAGTCAGAAAGGATTAAAGTTTTGCAAGAAACAAAATTTGCTGTAGAATCTCTATGGATTGAAATTCCATGTAAAAAGGGGAAGGCGATGGCAGTGGGGGTGTACTATCGTCCGCCTGGCCAGAATGAACAAATGGATGATGAAATGCTCAAAGAAATCAAGGAAGCTAGCAAAAGTTACAGTGCAGTAATAATAATGGGTGATTTCAATTACCCCGGCATCGACTGGGTCAGTGTCACAACAGGACATGCTAGGGAGATAAAGTTCCTAGATGAAATAAATGACTGCTTCTTGGAGCAGCTGGTTCATGAACCGACCAGAGGGGAAGCAATATTAGACCTAGTCCTTAGTGGAACACCAGATATAGTGCAAGAGATAAGGGTGTTGGGGCCACTTGGCAATAGTGATCATAGCATGATCGCCTTTGATTTAATTAGTGGAGGAGGGATAGTAAGGAAATCCACAGTACTACCCTTTAACTTTCGAAAGGGAGACTATGATAGAATGAGGAAAACAGTTAAGAAAAAACTAAAAGGAGCAGTTGCAAAGGTTAAAGACGTACATCAAGCTTGGGTGTTGTTGAAAAATACTATCTTGGAAGCCCAGACCAGCTGTATTCCACGCTTTAAGAAAAGTGGAAGGAAGTCCAAAAATTGCCAGCATGGTTTAAAGCTGAGGTCAGAGAGGCTGTTGTTGCCAAAAAAGCATCTTTCAAGAAATGGAAAAAAGAGACAAATGATGAAACCTGGAAACAGCACAAGCACTGGCAAGTCAAATGCAAGGCATTGATAAGGCAGGCAAAGAGAGAATTTGAGAAGAAGCTTGCTGCGGAAGCAAAAACGCGAAATAAAGACCTTTTCAAGTACATTCATAGCAAAAAACCCGTGAGAGAGTCAGTTGGTCCATTAGATGATAAAGGGGTTAAAGGAGCACTAAGAGGCGACAAGGCGATAGCGGAGAGACTGAATGAATTCTTTGCTTCGGTCTTTACTGAGGAAGATGTAGGGATGTTACCCACGACTGAAGTGGTATTTAAAGGTGTGGAAGAATTGAAGGAAATATCGATACATCGGGAAGATGTCTTACAACTATTAGATAAACTGAAGAGTAGCAAATCACCTGGGCCGGATGGTATACATCCAAGGGTGTTGAAAGAACTGAAATTTGAGATTGCAGACCTGCTATCAGTAATCTGTGAACTATCATTAAAATCATCTCTAATACCTGAGGATTGGAGGATCGCCAATGTAACACCAATTTTTAAAAAGGGTTCGAGGGGTGATCCGGGAAACTACAGACCGGTGAGCCTGACATCAGTACCGGGAAAAATGGTAGAAACCATCATAAAGAATAAAATTACTCAGCATATAGATAGTCATGACCTAATGGGAGACAGCCAACATGGCTTTAGACAAGGAAGATCTTGTCTTACTAATCTGTTATGTTTTTTTGAAGGAGTGAATAAACAGGTGGACAAAGGTGAGTCGGTTGATATTGTGTATCTGGACTTTCAGAAAGCCTTTGACAAGGTCCCTCATGAGAGACTTTTGGCAAAACTAAAGAGTCATGGGATAGGAGGCAGTGTACTACTGTGGATCAGGAACTGGTTAAAAGATAGAAAGCAGAGGGTAGGGCTAAATGGCCAATTTTCCCAATGGAGAAAGGTGAATAGTGGTGTACCCCAGGGATCTGTGCTGGGTCCGCTGCTTTTTGACATATTCATAAATGACCTGGAAAGTGGAATAACGAGTGAGGTTATCAAATTTGCTGATGACACAAAACTATTTAAAGTTGTTAAAACCCAGGAGGATTGTGGAAAATTGCAAGAGGATCTTGATAAATTGGAAGACTGGGCATCAAAATGGCAGATGAAATTTAATGTGGAGAAGTGCAAGGTTATGCACCTAGGGAAGAACAACCCAAACTATGGTTACACGATGCAAGGTTCCACATTAGGAACCATCACCCAAGAAAAAGATTTAGGCGTCCTTGTGGATACCATGTTAAAACCCTCGGCCCAGTGTGCAGCGGCGGCCAAGAGAGCAAATAGAATGCTAGGTATGATAAGGAAAGGAATGGAAAATAAAACAAAAGATATTATAATGCCTCTATATCGTTCCATGGTGAGACCGCACCTTGAATATTGTGTGCAATTCTGGTCGCCATATCTTAAAAAGGATATAGCAATTTTAGAAAAGGTTCAGAGAAGAGCCACCAAAATGGTAAAGGGGATGGAAGGCTACTCCTATGAAGAAAGGCTAAAAAGGTTGGGGCTCTTTAACCTGGAAAAGAGACGGCTGAGGGGAGATATGATAGAAGTCTATAAATTAATGAATGGAGTGGAACGGGTAAACGTAGATCGATTGTTTACCTTATCAGAATATAGAAAGACTAGGGGACATGCAATGAAGCTACAGGGTAAACTATTTAAGACTAATAAAAGAAAATATTTTTTCACTCAACGTGTAATCAAACTCTGGAATTTGTTACCGGAGGATGTAGTAAAGGCTGTTAGTGTAGCTGGGTTTAAAAAAGGTTTGGACAAGTTCCTGGAGGAAAGGTCCATAAACCATTATTAAGAAGGGACCCAGGATATCAATGCTTGAACCAATACAAGCATTGTGGAACCTGTGTCCCTTGGGGAAACTGCTAGGTACGTATGACCTAGATTGGCCACTGTTGGAAACAGAATACTGGGCTTGATGGACCTTGGTCTGACCCAGTATGGCATATCTTATGTTCTTATGTTCTTAACGTTGTTAGAGTCTCTGATCCAGCTTTCTGTGATGCACATCAGGTCGGAGTCTGTAAATTGTATATGTATTATTTGGGAGTCACATTGTTCCTTCTTATGAGAGAACTATAAGATGCTCAACTGAATTAATTCTCTGGCATGAGAAAACTGTAGGGTAGCCAGGTATGTACCTTGTAATAGGCAGATTCCCAGGTGCTGGCATAGATACCATCTGATCACATCTAGTCTGCAAGCCACTTAACGGGAGAGAGGGGAGATGTTTCTCTGTATGAGCCATGGGGAGAGTGGGATTAAACAGCACCAACAGCCTTCCACCCTTGACCTTGTTTTAAAACAGCTGTCAACCCATGTCACCACTAGTTTACCATATCAGATTATCACATCCAGTCCTGGCTTTATCCCCTTTAAGTGCAGGGGGGTTGTTGGTCTGATTTTCCTAAGAAAACTCAATGCATGGTGGTGTTTGTACACCCTGTTTTTGACAGTGGAATGCTAGAGGGGCCAAGTTACTCATTACTAGGAGTGAGATTTTTTTTTGCCAGTTCTGATTTTAAATTTGCATTGTAATGCAGTATGGTATTTGTAGTCTCTGAATTTACTCATTGGAATCAATGCTCGAGTACCCATAATGCATTAGGATAAGATTGTCAGAAATCCGGACTGGCTTAAAATCTCACTCCTGGAACTGGGAAACTTGGCAACTCTGGGAATGCAACAGAATGAACCAGGAAAAAGGGATGTTGAGAGCCAGGACAGACCTACTGTCTCAACCTCCAAAACTGCCTGGATCACCTTGATCTGGAAGGCCTAGCATCACTGATCACTCATATTATCAGATTTATTTGCATTTCTGATCACTGTAGCAGAAAGCTAAAGCTCTCAGCATAGCCCATATGGGAATGTGGAGGCACCGATTGTTCTTCAGCCAGTTCCCAGTGGTGGTTGACTAGCAGAGCTTTGCTGGTGCCCACTTAAATAGCAAGAAGCAAGTTTAGCCTTGCCTGTAGTCTCCTCAGGATTACCTCTTCCCAAGGATTCTCAGTATAACTTAGCATTCTCCATTATTTGACATCCCAGTAAAGGCATATATTGTTAGGGAGTCCAGGTGACTCAGGTGTGTGGTTGGTTCAGATGGATGACAGCCAGGGGCTAAACAAAATCATCTCATTTGTATGTATCTTGGAAATATATTCTAAACAAAGTAAGAAGGAAGCCAGACAGGGATGCTGCAATGGGGCAGGAAAGGAGCGATAGGGTACTGGGCGATTGGGTGAGAGATCTGCTGTTGCTCAGGATACCAGGCCACTTGGGAGTTGGAAAAATAACACAGCTTTAATTGCATGCACAGTATGTTATAAGCAGCATAACCCATTACATATAAAATAGCCAAAACATGATTGTGGCTGAGCACTAGATGAAAAAGCAGGAATAGTGTCCCTTTTTCCTACCATCAGAGTCCCATCTTCTGGAACCTGTTGCTGGTCAGGCAACTAATACAGCAGGATTCAAAAGAGGTCTGGACAAGCTTCTGGATGAAAGGTCCATAGAAATAATTAGCCAGATTGACCTGGAAAAGCCATCACTTATCCCATGAAATGAACTGTAAGAAACTGGATGTACTTTTTTTTTTGTTAAATCATCATTACTTAATGTTTATTGAAACAATTTTTTGAACCACCACTAAACAGCTCTGATCCAAGTACATACATAATTCTCCCCCCCCCCCCCACCTACCCTTTATAGCTATGAGTGATTAAAATCAAAGCAGATTAATATATTTGGGCACGGCTTCCAGTCTGGCCGGTGAGGTAAGCAGATGTGCATGAGCGTTGATCTCCCACATACCTGCATAATCATAGAAACATAGGAACATGACAGCAGAAAAAGACCACATGGCCCATCTAGTTTGCCCTTCCATATCAACTACAATAGTCCCCTGTTTACCCTTAGAGATCCTCTGTTTCTCCCATGCTTTTTTGAATTCAGATACTGTCCTCATGTCCACCACCTCCACTGGGAGACTATTCCACACATCTACCACTCTTTCTGTAATATTACTCCTGAGTCTATCCCATTTCACTCTCATCTTACATACTTCGTAACATAGCTTGCCTTCAATTTAAAGAGATCCTCCTCTGCATTTATGCCACAGAGATATTTAAATATCTCTATTATCCCTATTCCGCTTTTCTTCTAAAGCATACATATTAAGATCTTTAAGTCTGTCCTCATATGCTTCATAACGAAGACCACTAACCATTTTAGTAGCCAGCCTCTGCACAGACTCCATCCTGCTTATATCCTTTTGAAGGTGTGTTCTCCAGAATTGCACACAATACTTGAACTTGCTGATTTACTACCCAATTCTGCCCATTCGGAGAGAGGGAAGGCAAGGGCTATGCCGAAAAAGTCAAACTGAAGGCCACCAAGACGCTTTGGGAAGGTGGCAGCTTCGGCTGTGGAAATGCAGTCACAGGTATCATCGCCATGCTCTTCTGTAGCGAGTGAGCAAGAGGGAAGCGGCCTGGAACAGGAGTCTGAGCTTTTAACTGTATTCCAGGGAATCAGGGCATCTGAAAAGAGAGATTTATTTACTTAGCTATGCTGATACACTGCTTTTCACTGGGTCAAAGTGGTTTCCATTAAACAAGTGATATATTGAACCATATAACTACATGCAGCGTGAACTGGGGCCAGGGAGGGAGAGGGATTAAGCAAACAACTTAATTTAACTTATTTACTATTCAGAATGGCTATATATCTTGGGTTAACTTATTTACATTTCTGATTCTTATCTTGGTTGTAATCTATGCTGCCTATAACCTAATCTAGTATTTATGGAGTGTCCTAGTTTTCGCCAAAGTGGTTCCTGAACAAGTGTCTCTTCAATTGTTTTCGGAAGGAAGCAAGATCCATGAGGCTTCCAAGTTTGGTGGTACAAATAGTGGACAAAGTGTTAAGCAAGATCAAGGAGATATTTGTGGCGGTGGTGGCCCGCCTGGATGAGGTGGAGAGCCGGATAAGTTTGAGACCCAGATAAGTCTGACCGAGGACGTACAGAAAGGCATGTGAAAGAATGTGACCTACCTACAGAAACAGGTAGCCTGGATGAATGGAAGATCACGAAAATCAAGTCATCTCTTGAATTTGAGAATTTGTGGTATCTTGGACAGGGAAGAGGGTCAGCATCCATTGGCCTTTGTGAACGCAATGTTAAACAAGTTCTTCCCTGGCTGCTCAGTTCCAGGAGATTGTGAGTTGGAGCAGGCCCATTGGGAACTGTGGACTAAACCTGAGAGCCATGCTCGGCCCTGGACTTTTATAGTGAAAATGCTTCACTTTCAGGACAGAGAATTTATTATGAGGATGGCCTGTAAGACGTGCATGTGGTCTATAAAAATTGTAGAGTCATGGTGTTCCCTGATCTAGGGTCGAGACGGTGCTCTGCCATAGAGGATTTGTTGAGATGCAGGAATAACTGGCACAGGAGGATATCAAGGCGGTCCTCGGGAACCCGGCAAGACTGACAGTTGTGAATGGGGTGCGCAAGTTTTTCTATGCTCCAGAGGCAGTGGCAGCTTGGCTAAAGACATTGAAGTGGGGGGGGGGGGGGGTTGGTGGACAACGGGATTCTCTGTGCAGATCAGCACCTGGATCGCAGGGCAGAAGCAGTAAACAGGGACTGCCTTCGCCCCTGGTGGTGGAATCAATGACAGAGATAGCAGCAGTGCAAGCAGAGGAAGTGGCTGCACAGGACGTCCTGGGAGAATCTGTGGACCTGGCAGATTCTACCCGAGGATGAACAGGAGAAGTGGTGCTGTGGGACAATGTACTGTTGATTGTCATGTTTGAAACCTGAAGCACTGAGTTGGTTTGGCGTATGGGCTGGGCACAGGAAACATGCCGGGGGGGGGGGGGGGTTCTGGCATTTTGGGTCTAGAAAAGCAGCAGGTGCTTGGGGGAAGATGACTGGGGATACAAGTGATTGTTGAGCATGCAGGGGGACCCTTGGGGGTAAGGTAATCGTGAGTATGAGAGTCTGATGGGCAGGATGGGGGGGGGAGGTGGGTTATGGGGAATTGTGGAATGAAAGCAGGGAGGGGGGCCTGATGGGTCAGGAATGCTCAATAGAAGAAATGGTGGTTGGGAGGGGAAATGTGTCGGTTTTTTGTAGTTGCCAGGAACAAGTTTCCAGTGACTTGTTTCTGGCATACTCCAAGGGCCTTTACTCTGTCCTCATCATTCTCGACCTCTCTGCTGCCTTTGACACTATTGACCACAACCTTCTCCTCAATACCCTGTCCTCACTTGGTTTTAAGGGCTCTGTACTATTCTGGTTCTCCTCCTATCTCTCCCATCGCTTTTTAAGTGTTAGTTCTGGTGGCTCCTCCTCTGCTGCTATCCAGCTCTCAGTTGATGTACCCCAAGGATCTATCTTGGGCCGCTCCTTTTCTCTCTCTACACCCAATCCCTTGGTGCCCTCATCTATTCCCATGGCTTTCAGTACCATCTTTATGCCGATGACTCCCAGATCTATGTCTCTATGCCTGAAATCTCTCTGGCAATCCAGACCTGGATCTCTGCCTGCCTTTCTGATGCTGCTTGGATGTCTTTTTGCCACTTGAAATTGAACATGGCCAAGACTGAGCGGCTTATTTTTCCCCCAAAACCTCCTCTCCTTTTCCTCCCTTCTCAGTCTCTGTGGATAACTCTCTACTTCTTGTTTCCTTGGCTTGCAACCTTGGGGTTGTCTTTGACTCCTCTCTTTCCTTCTCCAAACACATCCACCTGATAGCTAAGACCTGCCGTTTCTTTCTCTATAACATCAATAAAATCTACCTATTCCTTTCTGAACACACTACTAAGACGCTTATCCACTCCTTAGTCACCTCCCATCTTGACTACTGTAACCTACTCCTTGCTGGTCTCCCCTTGAATCATCACTCTCCCCTTCAATCTATTCAACACTCTGCTGGGCAGCTAATCTTCCACCAGCCTCGTCACGCCCATATTGCCCCTCTTCTCAAGTCACTTCATTGACTCCCTATCCATTTCAACATCCAATTCAAACTTCTCCTGCTGACCTGTAAGTGCATTCACTCTGCAGCTCCTCACTACCTTTATTCCCTTATCTCTCCTTACACCCCCTCTTGGGAACTCCGCTCTTCTGGCAAAATAGCAATAGAAGAGAAGGGCACAGATAGAAGCAAACTCCAGACTTCGCTCCTTTCACCTTGTTGCTCCTTACGCCTGGAACAAACTACTTGTATCTGTACGCCAGGAACCTTCTCTGACACTTTTCAAATCCAGGCTGAAAACTCACCTCTTCGCTGCTGCTTTTGGATTTTGACTCACCTGATCTCCTTGTTTCTTTACCTTTCCCCCTGTCTACACCTTCTGTGTTGTCTGTCTTGACTAGACTGAAAGCTTTGATGAGTAGGGACTGTCTTACATGTCTGTGTACAGGGCTGTTTACGACTTGTAGTGCTATACAAATGCTCAGTAGTAGCAGTAGTTGCGGGGGGGGGGGGAGGTTGTTGGGGTTATATGCTGTGCTTTCTATATTGTGGATGGAAACCAGGGGTGGAGGGAGAGGGGGATAGTCCCTGTTTGAACCGTGGGAAAGGAATATGATGGAGGGGGCGAATGAGAGATTGGGGGGGGGGGGGAGAGTACATGGTTGCCTCTCTTAATGTGCAAGGGATCAATGGACCAATAAAAGCAGAAGAGTTCCTTCTCTTGTCAGTAGAGCATGCTAAATTACGAGCCCAGGGATATGAGCAACTCTTTTGCTCAGCCTTTAATTCAAAGAATCAGGGGCTGGCAATCCTAATCCACAAAAAAAAGGAATTCCTTTTGTTGTCTTTGCTTCGGGGTAAGGGGGGATATTCAGGGGAGGGCGGCATGGGTCACTGGGCAGGTGAAAACCACAGAACTGTTGATTGTCAACTTGTATGCCCACAATGGGAGTAAAGGGTCCTTCTTTGCTGACTGGGTGGGGGCTTTCAAGAAGGCGGCGAAATGAGACTGTATTGTGGCTGGGGATATGAATTGTGTCCTGGGAGAGTTGGATAGGATTAACTACTCCAATAAGGCCCATTATAGGAAAGTGAAGGAACTGAGGGAAGCTAAGCAATTCTGGGACCTGGCTGATTTATGACAGACACGAAATGGGAACAGAAGGGAGTACCACTTGCTGTACGCCTAGGATGGATATATATTCCAGAACGAACTACATCTTAGTCTGACGGGAACAGCTGGGCCAGTTTGGGGAGGCTAAGATTTCACTCTAGTAATAGCAGATCATGGGATGGTGGAAGCCTGCTGGCTACCTATGGGACTGGGGGGAAAGCGTAGTTACTCACCTGTAACAGGTGTTCTCCAGGGACAGAAGGAATCAGTCCTCACTTATGGGTGACGTCAGCACCGAAGGAGCCCGCGCGGAGCAATTCCCCAGCTTTCAAAGAAAGTCTTTTGGATTGCTACCATGCATGCCTGGTCCTCTTCCCGCCCAAGGGTGCCATCTTGCTCAGTCAGGTCCCTTAGTTTGAGACCTACCAAGCAGATGGCAAGGGAAGGACAAAACTTCAGCAACTCATCAGGGGAGACGGGAGGGTAGTGAGGACTGATTCCTGCTGCTCCTGGAGAACACCTTTTACAGGTGAGTAACTACGCTTTCTCCAGGAACAAACAGGAAGTCAGTCATCAGTTATGGGACTCCCTAGCTACAGGCTACCGAACCTGTAACCAAAAATACGCCTCCATGAGGCTGTAAGCAGAAGCCGAAGTCCGAAGGAGCCTGAGTCCTTGGGTCCTCGTGGTGAACCCTTGGTAGCCGTGAAGAAGGGTCAGAGGGCAGGAGTTGCTTATACCTCAAACAGATTACGGAGTACAGCCTGGCCGAAGGCGCTGTTCCAGCAGCACTCCCTCTCTAGGCAGTAGTGGACGGTGATGGTATTCGTAGAAGACCAGGTTGCCGCCCGGCAGATATCCATCATGGGCAGGGATTACACCAAAGTCACCGAAGCTGCTTTGGCTCGGACCCCATGTGCAGTGACTCGATGATCCAGAGGGATGCCCTCCTTTGCATGGGCAAACGCGATGCAGTCTGCCACCCAAACAGAGAGGGTGCGCTTGGTGACTTCTTTTCCCTGCCTATTGGGATCGTAGGTCATGAAGAGCCGTTCAGACTTGCGATGAGTCCAGGTGCGCTGCAAGTAGAAGGCAAGGGCCCGCTTGCAGTCGAAAGTGTGGAGAGTAACTGACGCCTGGTCGGGAGCACCATCTCTTGTTTGAAATGAAAGGCCAACACGACCTTCGGTAAGAATTTAGGATGGGTCTGGAGGACCACCCTGTTCCGATAAAACCTGGTGTAAAGGGCGTCAGCCATGAGCGCCTGAAGCTCACTGACTAGGCGAGCCGAGGTCAGTGCCACCAGGAAGGCCACCTTCCAGGACAAATGCCGGAGCGAACACGTCACCATCGGCTCAAAAGGCAGAAGAGTGAGTTGCGTGAGCACCACGTTCAAATCCCATTCCGCCGAAGATGGATGGATGGGTGGCTTGGACAACAGAGGCCCCGCATGACGTGGGAGGCTAGTGGTTGCCCCGAAAGAGGCTTTCCCTCGACAGGGAAGTGATTAGCCAATATGGCGCTCAGATGAACTCTAACAGAGTTAGACTTCAGCCCATTCTCGAGAGGTGGAGCAGATACTGTAGAACCCACAGAATCGGGCATGAGAAGGGGTCGATCTGACGTTCTGAGCACCAGATGGAGAAGCGTTTCCACTTAAAGGCATAAGCTCGCCTACTGGAGTCCTTCCTTGAGGCGAGGAGGATTCCCTTGACCTCCTCCGGAAGGGCCAGAGAGACTAGAGGGACCCATTCAGCCGCCAGGCCATGAGGGATAGGGAGGGTATATTCGGGTGTAGTACCTGACCCTCCTCCTGCATCAGCAGGTCCCTGGCAGAGCCCAGGGGGATCGGAGGCTCCGACAACAGCCGGAGCAGGAGTGGAAACTAAGGCTGCCGAGGCAATGAGAATCAGCGATGCCCAGTCGAGCCTTGAACGGATTCCTCGCAATGAGGGGGAAAGGAGGAAATGCATAGAGAAGACTGGAGGACCAATCCAGGAGAAATGCATCGGGGCCCTCCCTGCTTGGGTGCGGCACCGGGCCGCAGAAGCGAGGGAGTTGTGTGTTCTGAGGGCTGGCGAAGAGGTCCATCACTGGAGTGTAGAAACAGCCAGCCTGCCACTCTGGGATCGAGACACTACTCATGGGGGCGAAGGATTCTGCTGAGCCTGTCCGCCAGGCCATTCTCCTGACCCGGGAGGTACGTCGCCTTGAGGGACATCCTCCACCGGGTGGCAAAAGAGCAGATGACTGCTTCCCTGCAGAGGGACCGTGACCCCCTGACCCCCTCTTGGTTGATATAGAACATCGCTAACCAGTTGTCAGTCTACACCAGAACCGACCTCCTGCTGAGGACATTCTCGAACGCCTTCAGGGCTCACTGGATGGCCCGGAGCTCGAGCAGATTTATCTGCTGTTGAGCCTCCACGGGTGACCACTGCCCCTGTGTGCAGAGAGACCTGCAATGGGTTCCCCACTCTAACAGAGAAGAATCTGTGGTCAGTACCACATCGTGCTGTGGGCCTGGAAGGGTGATCCCCGCAGGAGGTTGCAGAGGTTTTGCCACCAATTCAGGGACAAGCGAAGGTCGGGAAGAACCCTGACGGGGTCCCTGAGGTGCCCGAGGGATTGACTATTGGGAGCTGAGGCACCACTGGGTCATCCGCATGTGCAGGCGGGAGTTAGGAACCACATGCACCATCAAGGCCATGTGGCCCAAGAGACGAAGCATGGACCGAGCGGTGACCTGGTGGGCGCTCTGGATGCCTGCCGCCAGAGCCCAGAGGCGGGTGAAGCGATCCGCCAGCAAGAAGGCCATGGCCTGCCGAGTATCGAGGTGCGCCCCGATGAATTCAAGAGCTTGTGCCGGATCAAGGTGAGATTTTGGGTAGCTGACCAAGAACCCCAAACTCTCCAGGAGGACAGTGTGCGGCATCACTTGCCGGGCCTCCTCAATGAGCCAGTCGTTGAGGTAGGGAAACATAGAAACATGATGACAGAAAAAGACCACAAGGCCCATCTAGTCTGTCCTTCCATAACAACAACATAGAAACATAGAAACATGATGACAGAAAAAGACCACAACACACCGACATGCCCCGGCGCCAAATGTGAGCGGCAGTTATTACAAGGCACTTCGTGAAGACCTATGGGGTGGATGCAAGGCCGAAGGGGAGCACCCTGTATTGGAAGTGCTATCCCTGCACCCTGAAACGCAGGTACTGTCTCTGTTTGGGGTGGATCAGGATATAAGCGTAAGCGTCCTTTAGATCCAAGGAGCATAGTTAGTAACCCTGCTGGAGGAAGGGCAGCAGCACACCAAGAGATAACATCTTGAATTTCTCCCACACCAAAAACATGTCCAGCTTGCGGAGGACGATGATGGGCCGGTGGTCCTCACCGGGACGGCCCTCAGGAGACTGGGTGCCTTCGCCGGAGGCCTCCGTATCTCTGCAAGGTACCTTGTGGGGTCGCTCCTTGTCCGACTCTCGGAAACGCCGAATGGAGCTAATCGACTGGGCGTGGGAACACTCGGACTTGTCGGGGGCTCCGGACAGCGACTTTGAGGCCTCCTTTTTGTGGCGTTCCACCTAGGGGGACCCCTGGTCTGAATACCGTCTGGAACGCTGTGCCACAGGGGGAGAACCCACCGGGGGGGAGACTACCAAGGGTGCCACCGGGGACTCCAAGGCAGCCTTTCGAAAAATGTCTTCGAACTTCTGCTTACGGCTGAGCAGGGCCTTAGAGGACATTTTCTTGCAGAGCGAACAGAGCTCTGGGTAATGGTCGGCTCCCAGACACCTTAGACAGCAGTCATGAGTGTCCGTAAGAGACATGTTCCCAGATCATCCATCGTATTTTTTAAACACGGTGGCCATGGGGGCAAAAACGACCCCTGCAAGGTCAAAGACCCATATGGCCAGCGACTGGAGAAAAAAGGGCGCAAAGCCCAGAAAGAAAAATTTTAGAAAAGGTATCCCCGCAAGCTCCAAAAGAGAGCAAGGGGAGGATGGGAAGAGGACCGGTGCAACCGGAAAAAAGAGATTTAGTCTGTTAAGGTAAGGAAAATGAAAACTTTTTCCGAGGGACGAGGACGTGCGTCCGAAGGACTCCACAGAAAAAGGGAGACTGAGCAAGATGGCACCCTTGGGCGGGAAGAGGACGATGCGTGGTAGCAATCCCAAAGGCTTTCTTTGAAAGCTGGGGAATTGCTCTGCGCGGACTCCGTTTGTGCTGACATCACCTATAAGTGAGGACTGACTTCCTGCTTGTTCCTGGAGAATCAAAAGCGCAGCTGGTGGAGGGCGAATATTTCCCTGTTGCAGCAAGATTCAATGGTGGGGAGGTTAAAAAACGAACAATATAGGGGAGGTAATGAGAGGAACTTTAAGGGATGCTGGGAAGGCCTTCCTGCGAGGGATTTTGAAAAAGTGGGAAAGGGAGCAGGAAGGTAGGCAGTTGATTTATTTATTTTTATTTTATTTATTTAACTTTCTTATATACCGCACTATTTAGCATCAGCGCGGTTTACAGAGAACATAAAAGACCAGAACAGGCTGTTCGGTATTACATATAACAGGAGCATCAACTTGGAAAACATGGGATAACTATATACATAGAATATATAACCTGTTAAAAAGATAACATGATAGAACTATTTACATAAATTAGCAGGAGTGCTAATTTATGATAAGCAGGATAAGCAGGTTACAAGGAGAACATATGGCTACAGGAGTGCAGGGGGTGACGAGACAGTTGAGGGTAGCAAGAGACCAACTCCAGCAGCTTGAAACTGAGAGGATTGTCTATATGCTCAGATTAAAAAAGTATAATTATCAGGAACAGAGGAAGAAGGCAGGAAAAATACTGGCTTGGCAGTTGAAAAAGAAGAGGGCAGTGCGCTTAATTGGAGAACAGCAGGGGAGAGGGGGGGCAAAGGGTATGCACAATGCAATGGCCTTGTGAGGAGTTTAAGGCTTTTTATAAGATCTTGTACTCATCGGAAGGGATATGGGGGGAGGTCTCATTGGAGAAGTTCGAGACATTGCAACTGCTCCAGCTGGGGGAGAGAGAGGTGGTACAGTTAGGATGTCCCATAAGCAGGAAAGAGGGGAAAGCGATGGAAGAGAACAGGTATTCGGAGTTTTACCATTTTCTTAAAGATGAGGTAGCATCCCTACTAGCTCAGGTTTTTATGGGAGCCTTTGGGGGAGGGGGGATCCTTTGCCAGCCACCATGATGCAGGCCAATTTGATAGAATTGCCAAAGGAAGGGAAACCTCCTGACCACTGCGATACCTACTGTCCTACTGCGTTGATAAATTATGATGCAAAGCTATTTGAAAAAGTGTTAGCCTGATGGTTGGAGAGGGTTTTACTCCTCCTTATTCCTGACAAGACTGGCTTCATATGTGGGAGGACCTTTACGGATAATGTTCACAGAGTAGTGGACCTGATATACCTGATTAAGAAGGGGAAGAAACCAGCGTTCTGTGTAGCGCTAGATGTAGAGAAGGCCTTTAATAGGGAAGAGTGGGGCTTCTTGTTTACATTTATGGACAAGTTTAATTTGGGGGCGGAGTTCACACAAGGGGTCAGAGCTTTGTAAACAGCCCCGAGGGCAAAAAGCCTTTTTAATGGGGACTATACAGAGGAGTTTCATCTGTTTAGAGGTACTCGACAGGGCTGCCCACTTTCCTCGATGTTGTTTGCTATAGTTAGTTATTGAGGCCTTCGCGGCCCAAGTTAGGCAGAACTTGACTATTTGTCCCTTAAAGTGGGAGCAGCTGCGCAAAAGATTCTGTTGTATACAGGTGACACCTTGGTGCTTTTGACAAATTAAAAGGACTTGCTGGTGAGGCTGTTGGAGGAGATAGATATCTTCTCAGGTTTAACGGTCTTTCGGTTAATTGAGGAAAAACGGAGGCTCTGAGCAATGGGGGAGTGTCAAGGGCACACAGTCTAGACTTTCCTTTTAGTTGGACAGACGGAAAGATTAAGTATCTGGGGGCGTACCTCTTGGGAGACATCAATGATCTATACTGCCTTAATTATGCATCGCTGATGAGGGGCATTGATAGGGATTTACAGGATTGAGGGCCGCTGCATTTGAGTTGTCTGGGATGAAAGCAATGTTCAAGATGAATATTATCCCAAACTTTCTTTTTTTTGTTTGGGCAGCTTCCAATCCATATCCCAGTATGAGTTGTCTGGGGGGGGGGGGGGGGAAGGCCAAAATTGGACTGCCACGATTGCCAGCCTTCCCCTCCTGTCCGCCTGCATGGACCCGTTCTCCCATGGGCAGACATGAATGAGGGTCTTTCCCATGATTGCAGGGCTCTTCCGTCAGCAGGGGATGGGATCCTCACAAGCAGCTTGCGGGGTGGCGATTGAGGCAAAGACTCCTCCTGTTTCCCTGCGGGAGATTGGGTCTCCACAGACAGAGGAGGGGAAGGCCAGTGATCACAGTCTCACTGAGTTCAGCTGGCCAAGGGGCAGAGCTTCGTCTCCCCCACTGGGAATGGCAATCCAGTGCCTCTGGAGAAACATGTAGGACTGGAGAAAATAAAGCAAGACTAGGCTGTCACCTAGGTTAGCAGCTTCTGCGGAGCAGCAAAGAGCAGTAGCAGTCAAAACAAAACTACTACTACTACTTATCATTTGTATAATGCTGCAAGGCGTATGCAGTGCTGCACAGAGACATGTGAGAGACAGTCCCTGTTCTTAAGAGCTTACAGACTAATCCAGACAGACAACAAAAGTGGGGACTAGGATATATGTAGGAGAATGGTAAGGAAACACATAGGAGGTGAATAGGAGACTAGAGGGATCAGGATCCAAAGGCAGTCTCAAAGAAGTGAGTTTTTAGCCTGGATTTGAACAGGGCCACACATGGAGCATGTTGTACTAACTCAGGTAGCTTGTTCCAGGCATAAGGAACAGCAAGGTAGAAAGATCAAAGTCTGGAATTGGCAGTGGCAGAGAAGGGCACAGATAAAAGGGATGTTTATTGTATTTGATAAAAACCGCCTTTCCATAATAACCAAGACGGTGTACAATAAAATTCAATAAAAGAGGCTGGAAGCCAATAAAAAGGAAAGGAAAGTACAATCTCATGATAGGATAGGAAAGAAAAGAAGGGGGACAGGACAAGACAAGACAAGAGAAGGAGAGCATGATAGGGATTGAGAGGAGGGGGAGAGTGTGATCACACAAAAGGGGAAGGAACATCGAACGCCAGGGAAAACAGATGAGTCTAAGTTTTGCTTGAAAGTGGTGTATTGGGGGTCCAGACGGAGGAAGGGGGGAAGAGCGTTCCAGAGGGCGGGGCTGGCAAAAAAGAAGGCAGAGGTACGGGTGGACTGAAGATGAGCGCGTGAGGGAGAGGGGAGGGTGAGGCGGTTGAGGTGAAAAGAACGTGGTGTGTATCTGGGGGAATGAAAAAAAATGAGATCCGTTAAGTATTGTGGAGTGCTGGTATGAAAAGCTTTGTGTACAAGGGTCAACAATTTAAAAGTGGCACAGAAGGGAACAGGCAACCGGTGGAGATGAAATAGTACAGGGGTGATATGATCTCTAGGGGAGGAGTGTGTAATGAGGCGTGCTGCAGTATTTTGGATCCGTTGGAGACGGGATAACTGATATTTAGGGAGACCAATGAAGAGTGAATTGGAGAAATCTACCCTGGACATAACTAGTGAGACTACCAGGGTGGTAAGGGCCGAAGGAGAAAGGAAAGGCCGGATGGAACGGATTTGACGGAGAAAAAAGAAGGATGTTTTGGTGATATGAGATAAGTGGGTGTCGAAAGATAAATCGGAGTCAAAGTGCACACCAAGGTAACGGAAAGTTGAAACCAAGGAAATGGGAGCGCCAGAAAAAGAGGGAGCTATAGAAGGGGGTGAGCTGCCGTGAGAGAACCAGATGGCGATAGTCTTAGTGAGATTTAAGTGAAGACAGTTAAGTGTTAACCAGTTTGTGACAGCTGTGAGGCAGGAGTCTAGAGCGGAAAGATCAGGACAAGAGGGGGAAGTGTGGTGGAGTAGGAGAATATCATCAGCATAGAAGAAAGCAGATATACCAAATTGTTGGATTAGAGACGCTAGGGGGGCCAAGAAGAGATTGAAAAGAAGAGGGGCAAGGACAGAGCCCTGGGGAACCCCGCACCCGCTATGATACCAGGGGTGCGTGGGGCGACGTTGGGGTGGGCAGGGACGTAGAGGGGCTATAAGATCAAGGGTAGTGGACAATGAGGAAGACCAAAGGGTTGCCTGCGAATCAGGGGAAAGGAGGGGGAAGTTCGAAGGCAGAAGATCATCAGCTGTGGGGAACTGCTGGAGTATAAGAGGAGTGAGGGCGCGTGAAAGCCGTTTTGGCGGGGACGGAAGGGGGGAGGTGGGGGGAGAAGAGGAAGAGTCGCTAGGAAATGAACAGGAGATAGCAAGACAGACATGGTCCGTCCAGGGAAGAGGGGTAGAGCTGAGATTAGAAAGAATAAGCGAGGAGGATGAGATCTGCCAGAGGAATGGAGTTGCAGAGGAGGGGTGTAGGGAGAGATAAGAGATGAAAGATAGCTAGGAGCAGCCGAATGAAGGCACTTATTGGTTAGAAGTAGAAATTTGAACTGAATGTGGAAACGGTGACACTGGTGGAAGATTAGCCCTGCAGCTGAGTTTTGACAGATTGGAGTGGGGAGATATGATTCCGAGAAAAACCAGTGAAGAAGAGATTGTAATAGTCTAGACGGGAGGAGACAAGAGAATGGATAAGGATCTTAGTATGTTTAGCAAGGAAGGGATGAATTTTGCCAATGCACTTGCATCAGATCAGCTGAGTGACCCAGTTCCAGGAGGGAGATTTTCTGGCCCTTCCTGGCTTTTCAACTTGCATCGGTAAGCACTAGGTACCTACTACACCTGAATGTAATTTATCTTGAGCTACCACTGGAAAAGGCATGAGCTAAATCACAAAATCCAAATCTGTAGCTCCCACTACTACCATTCCATAATATATCAAGATAGGGGAGGGAAGGGTGTCAGAAATTCAGGACTGGCCTGAAATCTCCCTTCAGGAACTGCTTTATAATCCTGTGCTTCTAGGGCCAGATGAAAATAAGGTTCATCATATCAATAGTTTAATGTAAATATTCCCCATATAGTACTCCTTATCCCAGTTGTATGTAAGCCCACTGTTTAATGTATACTGTTGAGCTCATTGGAAGGGGCAGTATATAAAAACTTTGAAAATCTGGTTTTCCTGGAAAACAAATAAAACGGAATGTAGAGTCAAGTGAAAGATTCTGAAAGCTTGAATACAAAATTCTGATGAACCAAGACTTAGGAATGAGAGATTTCTGGATGACTGAGGGTTAAAGTGCAATACTATTTTAGCAGAGGTGTATGTAGATACCCCTTGAACCAGTGTCTATGCAAACAGCTAAAATAGCACACCAGATTTGCCTAGGAGCAGATCTGCTACCTGGGACCTCTGAAAAGGCTGCTTATCCCACTCATGCCACATCTGGAGTGTGTCACAGGACTGTCAAGAGGTCAAGCTGAGGGAGGGGAAGAAAACTTCAAGGGAAGGATCACTGGTACCCAGAAACTAACGGCACCAGGTGTAGGGAGCATCTTTAGCTCTCTGCAGGTCAAGGTATTTAGGGCAGTTCTTAATCCCCGGGAGAAATGTTCCCTTTGAGGTTCTACCCGGAGTCTTCATTTGGTCCTGCTTGCAAATTGCCCCTCCCCCTTAAGATCATGGTATAATCTCGTCTAATTCTGGTTTTCCATGTGCATACTGTGTAGCAAACGTGCCCCGGGGTCCCTCGCCTGCAGCTGAGAGCTCAGGTCTGGGAGGAAAAGCCCTGAATCCCTCGCACGTGGCTTTTTGCTGTCCACTTTTGCGTGCATCTCTCGGTGTTCTGGATGTTTGGAACAGAGTGTGCTGGGGGACGGATGAAGGGAAGGTTGATAAAAAAAATAAAATTGATTAGCAAGTGAAGAGTGTAGCTGGGAAAGAAGAAAACAAAACAAGAGTGGGAGGAGCTTCTTCCCTCCCCCATCCCTCTCAATTCCTCGAGATATAAACCCCATGTGGGCAGGGAGCGGATAGAGCCGATACACCTGTGTGGGCAGCCAGTTCAACAAGCACGGAGACCTGCCGAAAGAGTCTTGATCCTGCCCTCCTGCAGTAAGTAGGGACTCAGCTCTTGGGGGTAGGCGCCCAGCCATCAGCCGGGGAAGGGGGAGATGTTGCTTCTTTTCAGCGTTCACAGGGGCTTGGATGCTGAAGACGACAATTTAGCCTGGAATGGGGACTGATTTGCTTTTGTGAACGCTTCTTGTTTCTGTGGGACGAAACTGAAGGAAAAGTTATATGAAATTCACTGCGATTTAAGGTGATAGCCCATCGCCACAACTGTGTTTGTCTGTGGCTGTGTCTAGGTGAAGATACTAGGATTTAATCATTTCTGTAGCACCAACGGACCTATCCCCTTGTCCCTTAGTAAACCTTCTTTACATCCTGATGTACGAGCTGCTCTTTCCCAGTTAAGAGTGTTGCTTATCGCGGTCTAGCTAAGATCATAATTATAGCTTGTAACATGACATAACTTAGAGCCACCAAAGCAAGCTCCTGTGAGCTTTACTATGCTAAGCCCCACCTGCCAAGCATGACTGCAGCCACCTCCATGTGGGACTAGGACATGATAAAGCGGGATAGAATTCTCTGAATGTTTGCAAAGCCCTTGAAAGTGATTAGGTGGCAAATGAGCTGCTGGGTTGTGTTCTGGTTTCTGGGGGGTACAAGCAGGGGCGGCCCAAGGGGGGTGCGGGGCCATATGCGGAGACTCGGTGCGGGGCCTCATTTGCATAAGTGGTCTTATTTGCATAAATATTTGCATAATGTTACCAGACACTAACTTTTAGTAAATATGTCTCTTAATGAGTGTATGGATAAAGAAAGACTAAAAGATTTCTACATTACTATAATCCAACCGCCAGGCACATTAGGAACTACTACAAACGCTGCCCATTTAGAACCCATAGCAAACCCGCCGTACCCTGACAGCATTACCGGGACTCACAAAGCACCATACCCTACCTATCAAAAGGCAACACTGCAAATATTAAACCAATACATTTCAGAGAATACTGGGGAAAGAGAACAAGTGGCAATGTCAAATAGGAATTACATAAATAGAATACCTCAGCTCAGTTACACATGCAGAACATAGACCATCACCAAACAAGGAATCACAATTTAGAACAGGAAGGCAATAATTAAACTGGGAACCCCAAAAGCCAAACTTGGAATGTACAACACCACTGTAGAAATAAAACTATAAATTAATTTCCTCTTGTACCAAACAAAGCGCAGACGTTAATGATGCACATTTCCCAGAGCTTTCATATTCCAGTTAATAAATTCAAAATAAAGAGATATCTTTCTACCTTTTGTGCATTTTCTTCAGTTGCAATTGCTCCAGCCACTTTCTTCTGGTTTCTTCATGTTTTCTGCTAACTGTCCATCGTCTGCTGTCCATTTGTTCTTTCTTCTCTTCTAGTTTTTTTTTCCATTCTCTCTCTCTACATCTGCTTTAACATACTAATCTTTCTCCTTTTGCTCTTTCCTCATTCCTATTTCATCCACACAAATTTTACCTCTCCATCCTCAATCACCACTTACTCTCCCAATACCCGGCCAATTGTAGATTTTCATCCCTCCCACACAAAATATATTTTTCCCCTCTCCATTTTACTCTCCCAACCCCATCCCATTCTAATCCTCCCCCAACATCAGCTCCCTTCTAGTTCCAGTCTCACCCAGCATCCATTCCCTTCTAGTCCCTGCATCAGCCCATTTCCAGTCCTAGCCCCCCATCAACCCATTTCCAGTCCTAGCCCCCCATCAACCCATTTCCAGTCCTAGCTCCCCCATCCATTTTCAGTCTGAGTCCCTCCATCAGCTCATTTACAATCCTAGCCCCCATCAGCCCATTTCTAGTCATTTCCTAGCCCCACCATCAGCCCATGTCAAATCCTAGCTCCCCTCCACTCAGCCCAATTCCAGTCCAAGCCCCCCATGAGCCTACTTCCAGTTCTAGCCCCTCCATGAGTCCATTTCAATTCAAACCCCCACCACAGCCCATTTCCAATCTTAGCTCCCCCAACAGCCCATTTCCAGTCCTATCCTAGCTGCTCCGTCCGCCCATTTTCAGTCCTAGCTCCCTTCCCTCACAGCCCATTTCCATTCCAAGCTCCCTCCCCATCAGCTATTTGCAGTTCAAGCCTCCCCTTCCACTCAGCCCATTTCCAGTCATAGCAACCCCCCAACCCATTACCAGTCCTAGCCCCCATCAACCCACTTCCAGTCCTAACCCCCATCACCCCATTTTCAGTTTAAGCCCCCAATAACCCTTTAACAGTCCTAACCCCCCATCAGCCCACTTCCAGTCTTAACCCCATCAGCCCATTTCCAGTCAGCCCCCCATAGCTCATTGCCAGTCCTAACCCCCCATCAGCCCACAGCCCATTACCAGTCCTAACCACATCAGCCCACCTCAAGTCCTAACCCCTCCCCATCAGCCCATTTCCTGTCCTAGCCCCCCGTAGCCCATTATCAATCCTAACCCCCCATAGCCCATTAGCAGTCCTAACCCCCATCACCTCATTTCCAGACAGCCCCCATCAGCCCACAGCCCATTACCAGTCTTAACCCCCCCCCATAGCCCATTAGCAGTCCTAACCCCCATCACCTCATTTCCAGACAGCCCCCATCAGCCCACAGCCCATTACCATTCTTAACCCCCCCCATAGCACTTTACTAGTCCTAACCCCCCGATCTGCCCTGAGCCCATTACCCGTCCTTGCCCCCCCATAGCCCATTATCAGTCCTAACCCCCCCATAGCCCATTACCAGTCCTAACCCCCCCATCGCCCCATTTCCAGACAGCCCCCAGCCCCTTGCCAGTCTTAACCCCCCCCTTGCCAGTCCTTGCCGCTTAACCCCCCCTTGCCAGTCTTAACCCCCCTTTGCCAGTCTTAACCCCCCCTTGCCAATCTTAACACCCCCCCTTTGCCAGTCTTAACCCCCCCTTGCCAGTCTTAACACCCCCCCTTTGCCAATCTTAACACCCCCCCTTTGCCAGTCTTAACCCCCCCTTGCCAATCTTAACCCCCCCCCCCCCGGGCTTATGGCACAATTAAAAAAACAAACTGGCTCTGGCTGCTGCCGCTACCACCGCGGCAGCGGCAGAATGGAGTGTCCCGCGGGGCCTCCTCTTCTCCTTCAGCCCCTCTGCAAAGGCTTTGAGATTCGCGAAGGGAGAGCGTCTCCCTCGCGTCTCTGTGAAGCCCGCAGGGGCTAATGGGAAATTTCCCATCAGCCGCTCGTGTCTGAAGGGGCAGATGGGAAATTTCCCATTAGCCCCTGCGGGCTTCACAGAGACGCGAGGGAGACGCTCTCCCTTCGCGAATCTCAAAGCCTTTGCAGAGGGGCTGAAGGCTTCACAGAGACGCGAGGGAGACGCTCTCCCTTCGCGAATCTCAAAGCCTTTGCAGAGGGGCTGAAGGAGAAGAGGAGGCCCCGCGGGACACTCCATTCTGCCGCTGCCGCGGTGGTAGCGGCAGCGGTAGCAGCCAGAGCCAGGTTTTTTTTTTAAAGTCATTTAAAAAAAAAGCAGAATGTTCTTTGCGCGGGGCCCCCTGAAACGCGGGGCCCTGTGCAAAAAACATTCTTGCTCAATGGACGGGCCGGCCCTGGGTACAAGCAGGGGCGCGCCAAGGGGGGGGGGGGAGGTGCGGGGCCATGTGCGGAGATTAATTGAAGGGCCTCATTTGCATAAATATTTGCATAATGTTAACATGCATTTTTAGTAAACATGCTTCTTAATGAGTGTCTGGATAAAGAAAAACTAACAGATTTCTAGTTACTATATTCCAGTGAACCGCCAGCCCATTAGGAAGTACTATAAACACTGACCATTTAGATCTCATAGCAAATCCACCATATCATAACAGCTCTACCAGGACTCACAAAGCACCAAACCCTACCTATCAAAAGGTAACACTGCAAATATTAAACCAATACATCTCAGAGAATACCGATGTATCTCCTACTGGGGAAAAACGAACAAGTGACATGGTCAAATAGAAACTATATGAACAGAATACCTCTGCTTGGTTAAAATGCAGAACATAGACCATCACCAAAGAACAAGAGATCACAATTTAGAAATAGGAAGACAATAATTAAACTGGGAATCCCAAAAGCCAAACTTGGGATGTACAACAACACTGGAGAAATAAAACTATAAATTAATTTCCTCTTGTACTAAACAAGACATTAACAATTTACATTTCCCAGAGCTGATATATTCCAGTTAATAAATTCAAAATAAAAAAGTATTTTTCTACCTTTTGTTGCTTGTGCATTTTCTTTTTCAGTTGCAATTGCTCCAGTCACTTTCTTCTGGTTTCTTCATGTCTTCTGCAGCTATCCATTTGTCCTTTCTTCTCTTTTAGATTTTTTTCCAAATTTTTTCTCTACATCTGCTTTAACATACTGATCTTTCCCCTTTTGCCCTTTCCCCCATTTCTTTCCTTATTCCTTTATCATCCAAATTTCACCCTTCCATTCTCAATCTCCACTTACTCTTTCAATACCCGGCCCATTGTAGACTTTTCTTCCCTCCCACACAAAATCTCTTTTCCCCTCTCCATTCTCATTCCCCATCCCTTTCTAGTCCTCCCCCAAAATCAGCTCCCTCATAGTTCTACACCCACCCAGTATCTGCCCCCTTCTAGTCCCAGTCTCCCAAGCTTCCACATCAGCCCATTTCCAGTCCTAGCTCCCCATATGTTTTCCAGTTCCATTCCAGCCCCCATCAGCCCATTTCCACTCCAAGCTCCCCCATCAGCCCTATTCCAGCCCCCATCAGCCCACTTCCAGTCCTATTCCAGTCCCCATCAGCCTATTTCATCCTATTCCAGCCCATTTCATCCTATTCCAGCCCATCACCCATTTGCAGTCCACGTTCCCCCATCAGCCCATTTCTAGTCCTATTCCATCTCCTCATCAGCCCATTTCCAGTCCTAGCCCCCCCCATATGCTCTTTTACAGTTCAATTCCAGTCCCCCATCAGCCCATTTCCACTCCAAGCTCCCCCATCAGCCAATTTCCAATCCTAGCCCCCTTGTCAGCCGACTTCGTCCTATTCCAGCTCCCATCAGCCCATTTCCAGTCCTAATCCAGTTCTTCATCAGCCCATTTCCAGTCCAAGTTCCCCCTGCCAATCACAGCCCATTTCGTCTGTTCCCCGCACCATCACAGCCCATTTGCAGTCCTATCCCCCCACCATCACAGCCCACTTGCAATCCTTCCCCCATCACAGCCCTTTTGAAGTCCTATCCCCTCCCACCATCACAGCCCACTTGCAGTCCTATCCCATCAAAGCCCAATTGCAGTCCGTTTCCCCCGCCAACCATCACAGCCCATTTCCAGTCTGTTTCCCCCATCACAGCCCATTTCCAGTCGTTTCCCCCCCATCACAGCCCATCCAGTCCTAGCCGCCCCTCTCCCTCTGAAGAGCCCCGCGCCATCTAAAGGGCTGAAGAGGGAACTGGAGAAGCCCACGCGAGGCCCCGGCTCCCTCTGCACAACCGCCAACGTGAAGAGCCTTTATCTTCACGCTGGCGGCTGTTTCAATGAAGCTGCGAATGCCAGGAAAGGTTAAAGGCAATGCCCTTTAACCTTTCCCAGCATTCGCGGCTTCATTGAAACAGCTGCTAGCATGAAGGAAAAGGCTCTTCACGTTAGCGGTTGTACAGAGGGAGCTGGGGCCTCGCACAGGCTTCCCCGGCTCCCTCTGCAGCCGTCCATTGAGTGAGAATGTGGTTTGCGGAGCCCTGTGTGAACAACATTCTCGCTCAATGGACAGGCCGGCGCTGGGTACAAGCATTCTCCCATTCCTAGGGTGCTTGTAGAGTTTTCAGCTCTGGTGGTACCTTTTTGTGTCTGGGAAAGTTTCTATAAGACTTTAGGAAAGAGAATATTTTGGAGGAGAAAGGATGAAGAGTGAGGAAGTGAAAAAATGACAGAAAGCTGGACAGCAAGAAGAGGAAAAGAGCAAGACTACAGGTGATATGGAGGAAGGAGAACTAAAGAGAGGAGTGAGATAGATGCAGAGAAGCATCAGTAATGGCCCAGAGTTGGTTCAAGATGTTCGCATCCTAGCCAAACCTTAAGCCTTATGCCCCTCTTGCTTTTGAAATCTATTGTTTAGCTTTGAAAACCTAGCTCTTTGCCACCCCCACAGAAGCTGCCATCCTAGATGATTGCCAATTTTGCCTAGTGGTTGGGCCAGCCATGAGAAATGTAAAAGGATAGCAGGACAGCAAAATATAGGGAGAAAGGCAGAGATAAGGATGGATGGAGTTGGGAAGGCAGCTACTGCAAGGGTGAGAATTGAATAATCTAGAACTGAGATCCCTCAACTATGGTCCATGGACTGAATCTGACTCGCAAAGCTCAATTTTCTGCTTCACCATACTTTCTCTTCCGGTGGACAAATTTGCTCCATGGAGCAAGTTTTTCCTTTGTTTTTTCATCCATAGTGGTGCCGAAGCCAGCATGGTTGGTAGGGGCCCCAGCTAAAGAAAATGGCGTGCATGGTTGAGAAACACTGCTAAAGGGCAGGGGAAGTAGAGGCAACAATAGTCCTACAAAGTCCAAAGCTAAAGCCCTGTCCTTGGGCTCTGAGTGTTACGTGCATCTGCTCGCTCTGATGCTCCAGCACTATAGCCAAGCCAAGGGTAGTGGTGGCTACTGCCTTGGATCAGGCGCTCCCCAGCAGAAGTGGGAATGAGGATGTGGAGAAGTGATAGTGTCAGAGCATAGCAGAGAGCAGGAATGCCATTGCTTCAGCTCTGGGTCAGCTGTCAAAAG
This sequence comes from Ichthyophis bannanicus, assembly GCA_033557465.1. Lineage (NCBI taxonomy): Eukaryota > Metazoa > Chordata > Amphibia > Gymnophiona > Ichthyophiidae > Ichthyophis > Ichthyophis bannanicus. Next base: position 66,116,680 of record CM066045.1, on the reverse strand, counting down.
ACTAGGAGACACATCATGAAGTTACAAAGTAATACATAAGAGAAATTGGAGAAAATGTTTTTCACTCAGTGAATAATTAAGCTCTGGAACATGTTGGCGGAGGGTGTGGTAAAGCAGTTTGCATTTCTGGGTTAAAAAAAAAGGCTCAGGCAAGTTCCTGGAAGGAAAGTCTATAAACCGTTACTAAGGTAGACCTGAGTAAGTCGCTGCATATCTCTGCAGGTAAACTATCTACCTTTTATAATTCTGACAGGTACTTGTTACCTGGATTGGCCACTGTTGTAAACGGGAGACTGGGCTTGATCAACTTTTAGCCAATCCAGTATGGCAGTTCTTACATTCTTAGGTATCTGCCTACTTCCACTATGACATGCATTTTCAGGCATGATCTATTTTTAGAAGAGAACTTTCAGAGTTGCCAAGTTACCCAGTTCCATGAGTAAGATATTCGCCAGTTATGGTTTTAAATTTGCATTGCAATGCAGTATGGTATTTGTAGTCCCTGATTCTACCCATTGGAATCAGTGTTGCAGGTCCCATAATGCATCAGGATGAGATTGTCAGAAATCCAGGACTGGCTTAAAATCTCACTCCTGGTAACTTGGCAACTCTGGACTTTTATTTATTTATTTTATTTAACAGTATTTCTAAACCGCCTTATCTTAATAATCAAGGTGGTATCACAGCAAACAATCAGGTCAAGTGAGTGTGTTATACATGCAGTGGGGGGGAAATTGAGTGTGTGTTGTGTTGTGTGCTAGATTGGTATGAGCTATGTACAGAGTGGGCTATATACAGTGGTGCAAAAACATATTCGATACATACATTGGTTAGGCGGAATCATGTGCTGTTATTCATTCTCTGAAGTTATGTGATGTGTCCATAGTGTTCTATGAACAGCATGGTTTTCAGCTGTTTTCTAAAGTCTTTGAGGTCTGTAGCGGCCCTCAATTCGTCCGGGAGTTTGTTCCATATTGTTGGAGCGGCCATTGAGAGTGCCCTGTCTGTTGTGTCCTTGCGTGTGTGTTTGTATTCACTTGGGGCGCTGACTCGGTTGTGGGTTTGTTTTCTTCTGGGACGCGTACTGGTGTCTGATTGTATGAGGGTGTGTAGGCTGTTGGCTGATGTGTGGTGTTTTATCTTGAATAGGTTTATGATAGTTTTGTATTTGATGCGTGCACCGATTGGAAGCCAGTGTAAGTCCTTTAAGGTGGGTGTGATGTGCTCCTGTTTTGCAGTTCCTGATATGATTCGTGCAGCAGTGTTTTGTGCTAGTTGTAGAGGCTTGAGGGCTTGTTTCGGTAGTCCAAGGTATATCGGATTGCAGAAGTCCAGTAGTGGGGTTATCAGTGCTTGACAGACGGTACGGAAGTGTTCCGGGGCGAGGAGCGGCTTCAGTCTCCTGATGATTCGCATCTTGTAGTAGGCTTTTTGGATTGTCTTGTCTATGTGTGGTTTGAGATTGAGTTTATTGTCCAGAGTAACTCCGAGGTATCTCACTTCTGATCTTATTGGTATAGTGGTGCTTTGTATCTTTAAATTTGGTGGGTGTATGAAGCTTTGGTTCCGGGTGATGAATAAGGCTTCGGTCTTGTTGTAGTTTATTGCTAGGTTGTTGTTTTGACACCAACTCTCCATTTGGGTGAGGCAGTCTGTTATCTTAGTGAAGTCTGGGTTGTCGATTGATATCGGGGTGTATATCATTATGTCGTCTGCATATATTGTGTATTGAATGTTGTTCTTTTTCATGATGTTGCATATTGGTTGTATGTAGATGTTAAATAGGAGTGCTGAGAGTGCGGATCCTTGAGGTACTCCTTGTCGGACGATTATGGGTCGGGAGGTGTTGTGTCCCGATTTGACCTGTAGCTGTCTTTCGGTTAGGTACGAGTGGAACCATTTTAATGTGATACCGTGTATACTGGTGTTCTTTAGTCTTTCCAGGAGGGTGTTGTGTCCACTGTGTCGAAGGCTGAGGAGATGTCGATGAAGATCATTATGATTCCATTGTTGGTGTTGTCGATTATTCTTAGGATGCTGTCGAAGAGGTAGATCAGTAGCGTTTCGACTCCATGATTGGGACGAAATCCGTGTTGGTTGTCATCGAGTGTTTCTTGTTTGTCGATGTGTTCCTGAAGTTGTAGTTGAACTGTTTTTTCGATGATTTTTGCAAGGAAGGGTATGCTGGAGATTGGTCGGTATGCTGCTGGATCTTTTTTGTCGAGATTTGTTTTCTTTAGGATTGGTCTTACTGAGGCAAGCTTTAGTTGCTTTGGCATGATTCCTTGAGTGAGTGAGTTGTGTACCATTTTATGTATGGTGGGGATGAAGCAGGATTTGGTGGCTTTGACCCATGACACTGGGCACGGGTCTGTAGGGGCAGTGCTTGTATTGATTGTAGAGATGATGTGGGATATCTGTTCTGTTGAGGGTGAGTAAAATGTGCCCCAGGTTTTGGGGTGTACGTCCGACCTGGTGGTCCCACTAGTTGTTGTTCGCTCTGTGGAGTGAAATTTGTCTTTGATGTGATCGGCGAAATCCTGTGGATCAATTTGTACTTCGCCTTCTGTTTGCTCTTTTGTGAGGATCTTTACTATTTCGAACAGCTCTCTGGGTTTGTTGATGGAAGTATTTATCATGTTTGTGTGGAATTCCCTCTTTGATTGGTTGATGTTCATTGTATTGTTTTTGCTTTGTTAGGTAAAGATGCTGGTCGGCGGTAGCTTTGTTTTTTCTCCATCTCCGTTTTACCTCTTTAGTGCCCAGAGGTGCTGAATAAACATCTTTTTTTAAACACTGTGGCTGGGGTTAAAAAAAATATGCTGATTGCTGCCACTCGGTATTGACTCCACAATGCTTTTAATATCAGCTGCTGGTTAAAGTATAACTCCTTTTGAAAACCAGCCCAATAAATTACTCACCACCTTATTTGCTCCATCCCCTTGAGAGCTCTTCCTCCTGCTTCTCTGTCTCAGTACTTCATCCATTGAACAGCCCTCCCCCCCTTAGTAAACCCCAGGAGGGATTCCTCACTGCTCATGGACCCCTCTAGCTCTTGTAGTCATTTTAAATGACCGATGTAGCCCTTTTCCCAAAATGTTGGAAACCTTTTTGTCTGGATGCTGCTGTCATTCTCTTACAAGTCCCTGCCTCCAGGTTTCTGCCTCGTATGTGCACCTCAGGTCACAGCTAAGATATACAATGACAGAAATAGATGTGTTATAATTCTGTCATTGCTGTAGAGATTATAAGCCTTTTTTTTCCCAGGATTATCTTTTCTCTTTAGGATGGCTGTCTCTTTGAAACCCTGGCCTGCTATGATAGCGATCCTCTTCTGCACCTTGGTGTGCTTGGGAACGTTTGTGGACGCCTACCCCACTCCACCAAAGTACCCTGGAAATGATGCATCTCCTGAAGAGATGGCAAAATACTTGAAGGACTTGCGACATTACATCATCCTGGTGACAAGACCGAGGTAAGTAGTCACTTCATTTGTTTTGGGCAGGAGCACCACTGGCACTCACCATGAGGATGGGCGAGGCTGGGGCAGAAAAGAATTATTGCTCAAAGCTGAATATTGAGAGGGCTTGAGTATAGCATGCATGAATTTAACCTGGTTAAATATACCTGACCAAAGCCATGATTTTTGACAGACATAGTAAAGGTAGGAATCAGGGGACAGTGGAATGATTGTAATTTATTATTATTAATTAGTATTTAGCTCTTGCCTTTTCCAGTAGAGGATCAAGACGAGTTACATTCAGGTACAGCAGTTATTTCCCTGTCCCCAGAGGGCTTACCATCTAAGTTTGTACCTGAGACAAAAGAAGGTTAAGTGACTTGCCCAAGGCCACAAGGAGTGTCAGTGGGACTGGAATTCATACATCTGGATGTGGAGAGAATACAGGGCAGGCACCCTAAGTCCTTGGGTCCTGCTCTGTCTATCCCTGTGAGGCGAGAGACCTTCAGAAGTAAAATGAAAAAAATAGCCCAAATCCCTTCACTTATCTTTGACCCCCAGGGACAAACCGCTGGGATATGTGGCAGTTGGGATCTAACTCCTGGATCTCAGAAACTCATTTGCAGAAATTGAGCAGAAGGCTGCAGTCATAACATGCAACATTAAGTGCAGCCTCCATTAAAAAACTGGTTCTAAAGAACCATTAACAGAAAACAAATTGAAAGCACCTGCACCGTCTTCAGGAATGGGAAGAGCTCTTCCGTTTTCTCTCATGGATGCCATCTCATTACCATAAGCTGCATGGTGACAATACTTTTCCTCAAACAGAAAAGCTATGTATGCTTCATACTAATATCCTGTGCACCCTGCTGAAAGTTATTTTTAAAAATCTAGGCATAATTTAATTATTTTTAATTTATTTGTGATGTTTTTCTATACCGCCCCTTCCCACGATTAAAGGCAGTTTACATCGAACTGAACACGTTACAAAGAACTTAGAACTAAAGCGAACAACAGCTAACTACAAGCAATTGATACAGAAAACTGGGTTAACAAACAATGAGAGATGTACATAGTCTATAAACAATTATTTACAGCATTGGTGTTTATAGGCAAGATATTTACAAGTGCAAGAGACTTCAGCAGTAGTGGGGGGTAGGAGCTTGGTAAAAGAACTGCAAGAGGGTGGGGAGAAAGATTTACTATAGGGGTTCTAAGTCAGATAAATTTCACTAATGTTGTGGACGTGGTTGTCCCCATAATGTTTGGTAAACAAATGTGTTTTAAATTCGTTACAGAACATTTGGAGGTCTTTGATAGACCTTAGTGTGTCTGGTAAGGCATTCCAGAGAATGCGGGCAACATAGCTTTTAATCAAGCATGCAAAGCCTGTATCAGTTGAGGTTCCTAGCTTCCTGCTGTCAAAGTGTGAACGACAGTGGAAGGATCCCATGTCATTCTCCAGAATGTTAAATGATTTTCTTTAACCAAACCCCCATTTAGAAACATGACAACAGAAAAAGACCACATAGCCTATCCAGTCTGCCCTTCCATATCAACTACAATAGTCTCCTTTTTATCTTTAGAGATCTTCAGTGTTTGTCTTGTGCTTTCTTGAATTCAGATACCATCCTCGTCTCTACTACCTCCACGCATGTATCACTCTTTCTGTAAAGAAATATTTCTGCATCTTATTCTTGAGTCTCTCCTCTTGTGCATTTATGCCAAGGAGATATTTAAAAATCTCTATCATATTTCCTCTATCATGCTTTTTCTCTAACAAATACATATTAAGATTTTTGTCTGTCCCCATATGCTTTATACCAAAGACCATTAACCATTTTAATAGCCACCCTCTGCGCCTACTCCATCCTGTTTATATTGTTTTGAAGGTGTGGTTAAGGGTCTGTTCAGTTTTCTGCTTTAACCTTTTTTTTTGGAGCTCCGCAGTTGCACTGTAGATCTGAGTTCAGTATGACACAAAGCATGGATTAATGATCATGGATTAGTATGTTTAATTTAGCTTAGTTTATTATTGTATGTAATATACTACTATTCCCAAATCGATATCAGAGTGGTTTACAATCATAATTTACATCATAAAATAAGATTAGGGAGACATATCAACAAGAGACATAGCAACAAACAAGGGCAAGATAGGACTCACACCAGACATGACTTTCACTTCTCTGCTTAGGACATAAGAAACTGGAAATTGAGGGAAGAAAAAGGGCAAGGCTAACCTTATGGAGTCCATTCCTCTCCATAAGCCTGTATGAGAAAGCACAGTTACTTACCTGTAACAGGTGATCTCTGGGAACAGCAGGAATTAGTCTTCACATATGGGTACGTCGGTACCGACGGAGCCTGCACGGGAATGCTGCCCAGCTTCCAATCAGAAAGCTTTTGGCAGCATCCCTCGCGCCTGCACGCTGACTTCCCGCCTTCTCCAGATCCTCTCTTCAGTTGAGTTTCAAAGCTGAGACAAAGGCGAGAGAGAAGGAAGAAGAAGATAAAGAGATGCAACTCCTAGGGGAGGTGGGAGGGTTGTGAAGACTAATTCCTGCTGTTCCCAGAGATCACCTGTTACAGGTAAGTAACTGTGCTATCTCCAGGAACAAGCAGGAATGAGTCTTCACATATGGGGACTCCCTAGCTGGAGATGCCAGGGGGAGATCCCATAAAAATGCAGGAGCCTGGACCAGGGGTGCATTTTGTTTCCAGGAATCCCCGGCATCCAATGTGGGATGGAGGGTAGGAGTTGACAATAAAGGAGCTGTGAGGAAAGAAACAGCATAGCCAAGGACTAGAGGGTCCTACAGACTACAGTAGTCCTTGGTATATATGATGAGTAGCATTAAAACACATTTAATGTACACTCAAAATATGCAGCTTACCTACTGTATTGTAGGAAGTAGAAAGCATGATGGAGTCTACTGGATAAGCAGTGGCGGAATCTTCAAGGTGACCTCCCAGCAGTGAGGATGAAGGTCCAGACCTGGAGGTAGTAGACGATCCAGGTGTCAACTGGGTAGGATTAGACGTCAGGTCTTCAATGGAAAGCTTTATGGGAAAAAGCTGAAAAGTCCTTTAGGCATAAGGTCATTAACATTGAGGACTAAAGGAAGAAGACTGACGGAGTTTGAGAACTAGCCCAGTCCTGGCGGGAAGAGGGGGACTGGAAAAACCCTATTCCCAAGGAGAACAGCTGTGTACTCAAAGATAAAGATGTACACTGTTTTTCCTAGCTGGCGAGAGATAGGAAAAATATTGAAGCTTGATGCTTCAAGGACTTAAAGAAAAAATGGAAGATGTTAGCACCACAGTGGTTATTGGTGCCTAACAGTTTCTGCATCGTAATATGGTATGTGAAGTAGGGCGATAGACTGTCTAAAACCTCTAGGAGGTAAAACATTTAGCATAGACAGTAAGGGTGATAGTGTGTAAGACATATCAACCCTTAAGAAGCCCCCCAACAGATTATATATATATATACATACATATGTCCAGATGTGTACATTAGGATATGGGTGGAGAAATGTATCTATCTATCTCTATCTCTCTCTCTCTCTCTATATATATATATATATATATATATATATATATATATATATATATATATATATATATATATATATATATATATATATATATATATATATATATAGAGAGAGAGAGAGAGAGAGAGAGAGAGAGAGAATATACCTAAATATAGATACATCTGTGGGGCATGGTTTTGCACCACCAGAGTAATGATATAGGTATGTAGACATATATGGAGATGCTACATACAAGACAACAGGTTGAAGATACATGTCTACCACCCAGCCTCATAATTGTACATGGGGAATAGAAAAGAAAAAGATTCTGCGCTCTACAAGAGGGTGAACCCACTTGGGATATGTATAGAGAATCTATTTCCGTGGATTGAGGGATGCAGGCAGGCAATCCAGCAAGATAACCGTGATGTTCGCGTGAAAACAGATGATCATATGAATCTGTAAGGCACAAGGCGGGAGTTCCACAGAACACTGACATGGGATATGTGCAGAAACGCAGAAGAAGATACCAGAGGGACCTACTGGAGGGACCCAGAGATAGCATGCGTAAACATCAGCCTTGGATTTTCACGCAGAAGAACTGATATCTTGTGTTAACACCCCAGGCTAGAGGGGTGTGGAGAACCCTCACAGGCATGGGAAGGGTTTATAAGCTTTTCCCTACTAATAGAGAAGCTTCAGAGACAAGGTCAATGCTCTATAGCAAGGCCCTCATAATAGAAAGCTTCCCTGAAGACTGCAGAGAGCATTGTGCAGGAGAGATATGAGACAAACTGACTGAAGTCAGGTGTGTTGCCATATCCTAGGAGAGGAGATGGGTAGAATAATGTGAGAAAGCCTAAACGAGTAGGAGGATCCAAGATAGATGACGAATAGCTTGGAATCACTACTGAGGCTAGACAAAATTTTGAACAAGGGACTGGAACTTGGAAAAAGTACCAGTAATACAATTACTGTAACTCCTGCAGGCACAGCTGCTGACGGAAACAGCAGAGAGATTGTCCTGTGCCCAATAAAGAAAAACAGACAAGAAAAGAGAGGAGATATCCCTTCTCCCTGTCTGAGGAACAAGCTTGCTAGAGAAGCTTTTCAGTATGGTACCCCTCAGTCAGGGAAAAAACCCGGTTGAGAGAGTAGAGTAAGTAAGTGAAGGGTGACGTACCCATAGGGTAAGTCAACTGAAGGAAAACATGTTCAGTTGGGACAGAACTATCAGGGGATAGTTGCAACTGCTCTTCTAGAGAGTAAGAAGAGGAGAAGTCTGTAGTCCCTGAACAAAACTTTTCCGACAGGTTAGTATACTGAAAAAGAAGAGCACAGTGAATAAACTTCTAATGGGTAGAAGTGAACTGTAGATTACAATTCCCGGCCCCTATGGTTGCTGGGAATGCTGAGACTGGCCAGAGCTGGAGGACTTCAGGCTAGGCTGAGGCGTCCCTTGTTTAGGTACAGCCGAATGATGGGCAGGAGATGAATGAAACTTTCTTTTCTTAGGGAAAGAAGGTTTGGTAGGACATTTCCTACCCCTTGAAGAAGGAGGTGGCTTAGAATGGTCTTTAGTGGAAGGAGAGTCAGTGGAGCATTGAGCAACCTGACGTAAAGCCTCCTTATTGAAGAGACCTTCTCCTGTACAAGGAGAATGAGCCAGTATAGTTTGTGCCCATCTGCTCAAGTCTGAAGCTTCAAGCCAGGCTCTGTGACGTGCTGCAATGGCAGAGGTACTCAAATCCAGTCCTGGAGGGCCACAAACCAGTCAGGTTTTTGGGATATCCCTAATGAATATGCATGAGATATATTTGCATACACTGCCTCCATTGTATTTGGATCTATCTCATGCATATTCATTAGGGATATCCCGAAAACCTGACTGGTTTGCGGCCCTCCAGGACTGGATTTGAGTACCTCTGTGCAATGGCAATAGCAGAGGATCTGCTAACGGACTCAAAAGAGTCTATAGAAGCACGAGACAGGAACCAGGATAGATTCCGGCTGTGATTGACGAGCAAGGAATAATCAGTAGCCTTGGGCTCTGGTAAAAAAAGGGGTCAAAAGAGACAATTTCTCTGTGACTTCCTGGAGTGTTAGACTCATGTGAAAAATATATGAAAGAATTCTGGAGGCCAGCATAGAGGTTTGGAAGGCTTGACGACCAAAAGCATCGAGTGTTCTTGAAGAACGACCTGGCGGATAAGAAGAATGCTTCTTCTTGCTCTTAACTTTCCTTAGTGCTGATTCCACTACAAGGGAACGATAAGAAAGTTGAGGCTTTTGAAACCCTGGAGAGGGTGGCACCCGGTACCGAACCTTAGTGGCTGTAGAAACTAGAGGAAGTCGTAAGGGCGATTTCCAGACCCTCAGAAGGAGATCTTGCAGAGCAGGATGTAAAGGAAGCATTATATTTTGTATTTGTGCCGGTGAGCCATGAGTAGCATCACAACCAGGGATCGAGATATTAAGAAAGGTTGCCATATCCAGGAGAAAAGCCTGAAAAGACTGATCTCCTATGGGAACCATCCCTGGTAAGGCTAAAGAAAGAGGCTGAGCACCAGAGGACGTACAGTGGTGTGAAGAGAGAAACCTAGTAGATGGACAGGGATACTGGCATGTTAACTTAGAGGCAGTGGGTACTGCATCAATGCCAGGTATCGGTTCCAAGCTAGGCATCGGTGGAATCGGTGCAAGAACAGGCATCGACATCGATACTGATACAGGATCAGCAGTTGAAGTTGCCATCGGGGACTGCTGCAGTGGTACCGAGAGCATGAGAGAGTTATGGCTAGGATCTTCGGAACTGCCTATCTGGAAACGACAGGAGTCGGTTCCGGGACGCGTCGGTACCCAGTCCTCGAGACTAGATATCGGTTCAAGACTCAGCATTGAAGAAAGCGAGGCTATCGATGCATGTCGCGAGGGTTCCGACGCCGGTGGCAGTATCGGCGATGCCGATACCACTAAGGCAGCCTGGGTTACATCGATCGGTATCGACAGTACCGAGGATACCCGATGACCACCCCTTGCAAAGGGTAAGGCGGTCCACCTCGATGCCGATGCCAGGGTATCGGAACCGATCGACGCCGGTACCGTCCTGGAGCATGGCTGAGATATGGAAATGTCCATCGGTATCGTATCGACCGGCCCCAAAGGTGCCGAGGATGGTAGAGGACGATTCCTGGTGAAGAGTGGAACACTCGACACCGAAGCCGATGCCGGGGTATCGGTACCGCTCGAAGCGGATACCCGCACCGTACACAGCTGGGATTGAGGGAAGTCAATCCAGTGCGTATCGTTCAGTCCCGAAGGTACCGAGGATGCCCGATGACAATCCCTGGTGAAGAGTGGAACACTCGATACCGGTGCCAATGCCGGAGGCTCGGTACCGCTCGAAGCGGATACCACCCCCGAGCATGGCTCAGGTATGTTCTGTGAGGGGTGAGCCAAAGGAACAACCTGAAACCCCTTTAACGCTTTGGAGCCCGAAGACTCCCGCAGGGGTACTGCCAATGGATTCTTGAGGGTAAGGCCAGAGCCGTCACCATGCTGGGCATGGGACATACCACTCAAGCATTGACTAGTCTTAACAGACTGTTTGTGGGTTACCTGATCCTGTGAAGTGGAGAAACCGGGTACCCTCACTGCCGAGGAAAAAACGGTATCGAGGGAAACTCTAAAAACTGAAGGTTTCCTCACAAAATTATCCCCTGACAAGTCAGGGGAAAAAGGGTCAGGACCCACACAGTTGAGACACCAACTATTGGTGTCTAAAAAGAAACAGGTGTTTCCACATCGAATGCACTTCTTAGGAAAAGAAGGCTCCATAATGAAGAGGCCTGGTAGGCCCAACAAGTTAAGGCAAAAAACTGAAGAAAAGTTTTTCAGAATTTAGTCAAAAATCCACCGGCGATACCGGTGGTAGCGGGGAATACAGCCGCGACCACAAGAAAACAAAAACTAAAGTAATTAAAGTAAAAAGAAAAGTTTCTGCGGTGACAGGAGGACGTCCTGCCGGCTCCGCGGAAAAACGAAAACTGAAGAGAGGCTCTGGAGAAGGCGGGAAGTCAGCGCGCAGGCGCGAGGGATGCTGCCAAAAGCTTTCTGATTGGAAGCTGGGCAGCGTTCTCGTGCAGGCTCCGTCGGTACCGACGTACCCATATGTGAAGACTCATTCCTGCTTGTTCCTGGAGATAAAGGTTTAAGCTATTTTTAAATTTTCCATAAGAACTCTCTGGCCATAAGGTAGAAGAGAGTTTTGTAAAGAGGGAACTAAATAAGAAAATGCTGCTTTCCCTGTACCCTCGAATCGAACGGAGATGATAAAGATTCTGATAAGCTGTGTGTACCCTTAGGGAGAAGATGCTGAGGGGCAGTGCTAAAGATGTCCTGGTGGGGAAAGAGGGGAAGAAAGGTGGTGGGTAGCACTCTTACCAGCATTCACCCCAGGGATCGGGAGCTAGGGGCTGAAAACCAATCCCAGGGTGGGTATCAGATGTCAGCATCTACCAGGGCCATACCAAGTACAGGGCGCAAGTAAAGGAGCATAGATATCACTGGTTTTCCAGGAAGCCTGACAAAAGCAAGTTCCTACACTCAGCTGGATGGGTGGGTGGTGGTGGGGGGGGGGGGAGGAAAAGAATGGGGGTACCGCCAGGTTCACCTTTTGCACAGGGCGCATTGCTAGCTTGGTACGGCCATGTTATCTACTACTGTTGCCAGGACTGTATTAATGATTTTGGTGTTGGTGTCAATAGAGATTGAGTTCACAGATCCTCCCTTGTAGCTTGGAGAGCCAAGGGGAGTCCTCTAGAGACTGGAAAGCAGGATTGAGGATATTGGGCCAGAGTGCTATGGTGATGCCTCTGAGGAGACTCTGGTGAATGGTGCTGAAATAAGTAGGAGAAGGTTCCTTTCTGGTCTTGGTACTTGGTGCCCCAGGTAGTTGTCAGGGCCTAAGTCCAGAGCTGGTTCATGGTCTGAGCTACTCTTTGCAACCTTGGAAAGATTTGTATAATGTATACTCTCCACTGCTGACTTCCCTTGGTGCAGTCTATGATGAGCCGAGGATCTCTCGTCTCTCATAAGCTCCTCATGCACACACTGCTCTTTGCAGCTTTGACTTACTTTCCCTTTATGGAGACTGTCTGAACTTCAGTGGCTTTAGCTAGTTAAGTAGAGGTCTGCTTCACCAGCACCTCAGACTCTGGATAATTGGAACTAGCCTCCTGACACCAGTGTCCAAGCAGAGGCACAGAAGATGTGTAGATTTCTGTCTGCAGCGGCTCTCCTGCCACTCTGCCCAGTGGACAAAGACCAGCCACCGCTTTGAAGAGTGCAGAGCACTTCAGGGAAGTTGTGCAGATTCCCAGCAGAGATTTCAAGCAATAGTCCAGACATGCAGTCCCTCCTTTCGGCTAAGATTCAAGTGTAGGGTCTGAACCATGTGCAGAGCATGGTTCCCTCTTATTTATATACCATTTTCATAACATATTATGGTGGAAAATGAAAGTTTGTATAATTTTGGGGAGAGGGGTAACACCCTGCCATCTGACCCTATTGGGGGCATGATAAAGTTATGAGCACAGCGAAAGCAGAAGGATTTAACCTACTAAAAACACAATATAAGGCAAGGAACTCATAGGTCGCGCACAGCTGCCTATTTAACTGCCCCATTGCTCTCTCTTCCTCCTCCTTTCACTCTTGTCACTCACTAACTTTGCCTTCTCCCTCACTCTTACACTCACTGGATATCCCCTTTTCTTCCCTGTTGCCCAAGAAGTGGGGGGATCCTGAGAAAAAGGGGAAAACATAGGCATGGTTTAACTTTGTCAAACTACCTGGTAGAAGATTTAAAACAAACTGAAGTAACATTTTCAGTCAGTACACAATTAACTCAAGAATGGCATACTGGGTCAGGCCATAGGTCCATCAAGCCCTGCATCCTGCCTCTAACAGTGGACAATCCAGGTTACAAGTACCTGGCAGAATCCCAAAGATTAGAGCCACTCCTTATTACTTTCACCCTGGAATAACCAGGTGGTGTTCCAAGTCTGTATGGCAAAAAAATCACTTATTTACCTTCCCCCAGGAACCTGTCAGAATCCTTCTTAAACCGAGCTATGCCAGCTGCTTTCACCACATCTTCTGGTAACATATTCCACAACAATTATGTGCTTAGTGAAGAAATACTTGCTCAGATTTGGTTTAAAAGTTATAGCAGCAAGCTCTATGAGCACCTGGGGCAAGTGCTCCTCCGCAGCCCACATGGTTGAGCCAGTGCAGCAGACTGGTGGCTGTTCTCTCGCAGGCTGCACCTACCTCCCCGCCGTTGGTACACCACTGCCTATTAGCTTTATGGTGGGTGGCCTAGTTTTAATAGTATTTGAAATGATAAACAACTGCTATCCATGTAATTATTCCACACCTCTCATAATTTATACACCTCTATCATAGTTTTCTCCTCTCCAAGCTGAAGAGGCCTAATCTGTTTAGTCTTTCATGCAAAAGGGAGGTGTTTCATCCCCTTAATCATTTTCATTGTCCAAAGACGGGGACGCTGTAAAACTAGAGGGCATAACATGAAGCTGCATGGGGGTAAACTGAAAGGCAAGGTCAGGAAATACTTTCTTCACTGAAAGATTGGTGGATGCTTGGAATGCACGTCCGATGGAAGTGGTGGGGGCAAATGCCATGAGACAGACATGGTGGATCCCTTTATAGCAACAGGATAAAATCAAAACATACATAACTATCTCTTGTATCTCAACAAATAGGGGATGAGCTACACAGAGTGGTGGGTACGCCACTCTGTGTAGCTCATCCCTATTTGCTGAGATACAAGAGGCATGGGGATGGGTGGCCTGCATGGAGAGGCAGGTGCACCAATTCTTACCGCCTTGCTGGGCAGACTAGATAGACCTTACTGGTCTTTATCTGCTGTCATATTGTGTATACTGTGCTACTATATGTCCTTTTCTAAATCTTTTTCTAGTTACATTCTGTCTTTTTTGAGATGAGATGACTGTGGGATTTATTGCCAGAGGATATGGTCAAGGCTAATCATATAGCCAGGTATCAGATACAAGGTTTTGACATGTTTCTGGGGGACAGTTCCATTAGCAGCTATTAACGAGATGAATACAAACATTACTACCTCTTGCTCCTGGGACCGAGCGGCAGGAGATTGATGTCCCTATTAGGATCTTTTGGGTACTTCTGTTGATAGGATGCTGGATTTGATGGACCCTTGGTCTGATCGAGTCCGGCACTTTTTCAGCTCTTAATTTTCCCTTCCTGTTTGAAATTTTAATGAGGTATGGAAAGAGAGCCAGTCCTGCTGACACCATTCTATCTGACCTGCTGTATGGAGACACTATAGACCACAACAGCAGACCACGGTGAGTGAAGAACCGAATAGAAGAATCAGCTGATGGGTCAAGGTCCTTGTGGGCATGGAGAGCAGTGTCTGGGGTGGGGAGGCGGCTTGTCAGTCTTATTCTGTGGAAAAGGGTGAGTGGGAAACCTGCTCTGGAGATCATTTTATTGGATGATATGCTTCCTTTTAGACACTGTATTGACTCAAGACTTGTGTATATGGGTTTTAAGAAATGGGTGGGTAAGAGTCATTCTTAAGCAACCCAAGTTTTGTAAAGTCATATTTGACTTTTAAGATCTGTAATATATAGTTATTTATTGCTTATTAAGAGATTGATATTACAGCAGTGCTTTCAGTTGACTCATAACTGGGCAGCCTCAATGAGCCAATTGCTTTTCTGTATCCACTATGTAATTATGCTTCCACCTCAGCTATGCACACCAAAAAAAAGTCGTTCACTATTAACTCAAAAAAGCATGTAGAGGAACTTGTTACTTAAACTTGCTCTTCAATCAATAACACTCAGTTATGAAACAAGGTCTCAGATTTAACAAGTGCTACTTCCCGACTCACGTCCTGGAAGAAAAAGCACGTCAGCACATCAATGACCTTGTAGAAATTCACACCGAGTGAGCCAGTCCTGCATCTCTAAAATCTCACAATTTTTAGCATTCACTTCCACTCTTCACTTGAGAAAAACTGGGCTGGACTCTATCGTTGCACTGTAACGTTACACGTTGGCAGCATCAGCGAATACCGTTATGAAATTCGATAACAAGATCCCCTGAGGAACCTTATAAGTGAAACGCGGGATTGGTACCTGTGGCGAGCGTCGGGATCAGGAAATCAGTTACAGTGCAACGATAGAGTCCAGCCCAGTTTTTCTCAAGTGAAGAGTGGAAATGAATGCTAAAAATTGTGAGATTTTAGAGATGCAGGACTGGCTCACTCGGTGTGAATTTCTACAAGGTCATTGATGTGCTGACGTGCTTTTTCTTCCAGGACGTGAGTCGGGAAGTAGCACTTGTTAAATCTGAGACCTTGTTTCATAACTGAGTGTTATTGATTGAAGAGCAAGTTTAAGTAACAAGTTCCTCTACATGCTTTTTTGAGTTAATAGTGAACGACTTTTTTTTGGTGTGCATTTATATTGTTCCTAAGAAGACCGAGTTTTCATGTGATTATCCACCTCAGCTATGACATCACAAAGCAGCTTCTTCTGCCAATCACATTGCACCTTTGTCTCTGCTATAGAATGTCATGTGGTCAGTCCATTTAGATATGTATAAACAGAGGTCAAGAAATGAGTTGTAGATAGATCATTTAGTTGGACTGACTAGTTGTCTAGGGCTATATTCCATCAGATTAGTGCATTAGGTCAGGACAGTATAAAGGTATCGCCTGTAACGTAAATGTTGACCTATGTTTCTTTGCTATTGAAAGAGAATGTGGTAAGCCACTGAAGATATTTCTCTTTTTCCCCCCCGCCACAGTTACGATGACTCCTATGTGTGGTGACCAAGACTCCTCTCCCCTACTCATCCTCTTTTTAATGCATCAATTATATTTTTGTCTCATTTGTATTTTAATTGACCATAATGAATTCTTTCTGTGAAGTGTGTCTTCCTTCTCCTCGCATCCCTGTCCACCCCTTCCCTTCTTCACCTTGGACATGGCTAGGCACTTCTCCAGTTTCCTATGCACAGAAGGAACAGGCCAATGGTGCCCTTCTCTAAGCTCCATGCTGGGGTCATGTCCCAAGCTCTGCCTTCCTGTTCCCCTCACACATCTATAGAAATGACTACTCCCAGGATCGGATATTCAGAACTGAGAATGAGGAAGATGAGATATGTGGGGGGTTGGGGGGGAAGGGGAATCCCTCACATTGTTGTTGTGAAACAGTGTGCATGTACACACCATGGCAAGAGCAAAACAGGTGCATCCAAGGACCTCTATTTTTTATTTAATATTCCATAGCTATATTTTCAATAAATTTACTGACCTACCTTCACAATAAAGAACAAGTGTAATGGAAACATGGTCCTCAACAGCTTGTCTCTTTCCTTCTTTGTGCTGTCTGTCAAAGGGACATTAACTGCTCCCACCCCCACCAGAGAACATGCCTGGCCTATCCCAGTGTAGTTAGTGTAAGAGCCAGGAAGATTACTCAAACCCAAATTCCATCCTCCAAACCCCTGTCACTGACTTTTGGCACAATGGTGGGCAAATTTCTTTATGCACCTGTGCAGAATTGCACACAGTATTCAAGGTTCAGTCACACCATGGAATGATTCAGAAGCATTATAATATCTTTGGTTTTATTTCTCCATTCCTTTACTTATGATTTCTAGCATTTTATTTGCTTTCTTGGCTGCCGCTGCACACTGGGCAGAGGGTTTAAACATATTATCCATGATGACACCTTGAGTGGTTGTCACTCACTAGGACTTTGGGCAAGATGCTGATCTCAGGATGCCTCAGTTTACATGTCCGAAAATGGGTAAAAAAAACCTTTTCTTTTGTACACTTTAGGGATTGAAATAGAGGGACAAAGACCTGATTACATGGCAAAATCCATATGCCTACTAGAAAGTAAGCCTTCCAGTCATTTGTATCACCTTATCTGCCCTTGCCCTTAGCATGGCTGAAATGGCCTTAACCTAACCATGCACTCCTTTTGTGGTAGGCTATGGCCTATGATAGCCTGCAAATATGAAAGGCCTGTACGTTAGGCCCTGATTCCAACCCCCATCTTAGTAAAAACCAAAAATCTGTGAAAGTTTGAGAAAGCTGCTTTAAACTGCTTAATAAGAAGGTTTTCATGAATGCATAAATCTTTCATTATTTTCTTGTGTTCTGATGATAGAAATGTTTCAATACTTGCATTCCTAGAGCTAGAAACGACCTTGCAGGAGAAGTGTATCCATACCTAGAAACTGTACCATTGTTAGAACAATCCTAGAGGAGGGAGCTGGGTGCTAGGCCCAGGAGGGATCTCAGATTGGACAAATGCAGGGGGCGTTGGAACCAATAGAAAGTTTGCATGTATCAAACTGAAAAGAAATGTATAAAATGAATATGTCTGTAAGAATTTTGCTCAGTCCTTTTTGAAGCTTTGACTGTCTGGGCCTTGTGCACAATAAATTGGCTTGGACCCTGTAATTGACTCCTGGATTTATTCATTGTCTGCACTTCGCTGCTACACTTTGGCCTTACAAAAAAAATCCAATACCTTTGCTAAAATTCAGCTATAAAAGAATAAACTTAACCACATCCCTTAGCAATTAGTTTCACAGCTTTATTATGCACTGACAACATATTTTTTCCTAAACTTGTTTTAGTTTAATGCCCTAGTGGAAGGAATTTAGTATCCTGAGGCAAGGCCCAGAATCTCAGAAATTGCCAGGAATTACCTGACCCTAGAAGTCATTATCCAGAGAACAGTGGGTTGGAATCACAAGCCCTGCCATTGGTCAGGAATTTCATTTACAGATGGGTGGGGGCTGGACAATCAACATCATCAAATATTCAAGGTGCAGTCACACCATGGAATTATTCAGAGGAATTATAAAGTGTAGTTACTCACCTATAACAGGTGTTCTCCAGGGACAGCAGGAATCAGTCCTCACTTATGGGTGACGTCGGCACCGCCGGAGCCCGTGCGGAGCAATGCCCCAGCTTTCCAAGAAAGCCTTTGGGATTGCTGCCACACATGCGTGGTCCTCTACCCACCCAAGGGTGCCATCTTGCTCAGTCAGGTCCCTTAGATTGAGGCCTAACAAGCAGATGGCAAGGGAAGGACAAAAATTCAGCAACTCATCAGGGGAGGCGGGAGGGTAATGAGGACTGATTCTTGCTGTCCCTGGAGAACACCTGTTACAGGTGAGTAACTATGCTTTCTCTAGGAACAAGCAGGAAGTCAGTCCTCACTTATGGGACTCCCTAGCTACAGGCTACTGAACCTGTAACCAAAAAATGCCTCTGCAAGGCTGTGAGCAGAAGCCGAAGCACAAAGGAGCCTGAGTCCTCAGGGCGAAGCCCGAGTCCTCAGGGCGAAGCCCTTGGTAGCCATGAAGAAGGGTCAGAGGGCAAGAGTTTCTTATACCCTGAACAGGTTACAGAGTACAGCCTGGCGAAAGGCACTGTCCCAGCGGGACTCCCTCTCCAGGCATGTGGTGGGCAGTGAAGTGTTCATGTAAGACCAGTTCGCCGCCCGGCAGATGTCCATCAGGGGCATGGAGTGCAGCGAGGCCACTGAGGCCGCTTTGGCTCGGACTCCGTGTGTGGTGATTGGACGAGCCAGTGGGACGCCTGCCTTCGCATGGGTGAAAGCAATGCAATCCACCACCAAAACTCAGAGGGTGCACTTGGTGACTGCTTTCCCCGGTCTATTGGGATCGTAGGTCACAAAAAGCCTATCAGACTTGCGATGGATCTGGGTACGCTGCAGATAAAAGGCGAGAGCCCATTTGCAGTCAAGGGTGTGGAGAGCCACCGACGCCTTCTCAGTGTGGGGCCTCAAGAGGAAAGTCAGCAGCACTATCTCTTGGTTGAGATGGAAGTCTGAATCAACCTTAGTCAGGAATTTAGGCTGGGTACAGAGGACCACCCTGTTCCGATAAAACCTGGTGTAAGGGGCAGCAGCCATGAGAGCCTGGAGCTCACTGACTCGGTGGGCCGAGATCAGCGCTACCAGGAAGGCCACCTTCCAGGACAGGTGCCGGAGTGAACATGTCACCATCGGCTCGAAGGGCGGATGGGTGAACTGCGTGAGTACCACATTTAAGTCCCATCCTGCCGGAGGAGGACGAATGGGCGGCTTGGATACAGAACACTCCGCATGAAGCAGGAGACTAACAGCTGCCCCAATTGGGGTTTTCCCTCAATGGGAAGTTGATTGTCAGAGTTTGAGCGCCATCTCAGCTAGAGTTCAACTTCAACCCTTCCCTTGAGAGGTGGAGGAGGTACTGGAAGACCCACCAAACAGAACACGAGAAGGGGTCAATCTGGTACTCCGAGGACCAGATAGAGAAGCGTTTCCATTTAAAGGCATAAGCTCGCCTAGTGGAGTCCTTCCTCGAGGTCAGGAGGACTTCCTAGCCTCTCTGGCCCTTCCGGAGCAGGTCACGTGAGACCCATTCAGACACCAGGCCATGAGAGATAGGGAGATTAGGTTCGGGTGCAGCATCTGACCCTCCTCCTGCATTAGCAGATCCCTAGCAGAGCACAGGGGAACCAGAGGCTCCATCGACAGCTGGAGGAGGAGCGGGAACCAAGGCTGCCGAGGCCATGAGGGGGTCATGAGAATTAATGATGCCCCATCCTGCTAAGCCTTGAACAGGGTCCTTGCAATGAGGGGGAAAGGAGGGAATGCATAGAGAAGATTGGAGGACCAGTCCAGGAGAAATGCATCGGGGCCCTCCCTGCTCGGGTGCGGCACCGGCCCACAAAAATGGGGGAGATGCATGTTCTGAGGACTAGCGAAGAGGTCTATCACTGGAGTCCCCCAGCGGAGAAAAAGCCAGTCTGCTACTCTGGGATCCAGCCGTCATTCGTGGGGGCAAAGGATTCTGACCCGGGAGGTACGTTGCCCTGAGGGACATCCTCCATTGGGCAGCGAAAGAGCAGATGAAGACTGCTTCCCGGCAGAGGGAGAGCGATCCCGTGCCTCCCTCCTTGTTGATGTAGAACATCGCTACACAGTTGTCAGTCTGCACTAGAACCGACCTCCCACTGAGGTGTTCCTCGAAATTCCTCAGGGCCCACCGGATGACCTGGAGTTCGAGCAGGTTTATGTGCTGCTGGGACTCCTCGTGTGACCATTGCCCCTGCGTGCAGAATGGTCCGCAATGGGCTCCCCACCCCAACAGGGAAGCGTCTGTCGTAAACACCGTGTTGTGGAGCGTGGCCTGAAAGGGCAATCCCCACAGGAGGTTGAGGGGGTTTTACCACCAGCTCAGGGACAAGCAGAGGTCAGGGAGAACCCTGACAGGGTCTCTAAGGTGTCCGAGGGACTGGCTGCATTGGGCACAGAGACACCACTGAGCCGTCCACACATGCAGGCAGGCATGAAGAACCACATGTACGGTCGAGGCCATGTGGCCCAGGAGACGTAGTATGGTCCGAGCTGTGACCTGGTGAGCGCTTTGGACACAAGCCACCAGAGCTCAGAGGTGGGTGGAGAGATGCACTGGCAAGATGGCGATCGCCTGCTGAGTATCAAGGCACGCCCTGATGAACTCGAGAGCCTGCATCTACTTGAAGTGAGACTTCGGGTAGTTGACCAAGAACCTAAAGCTCTCCAAGAAGAGGACAGTATGTGACATTGCTCTCCGAGCCTCCTTGGCCGAGGAGCCCATAACGAGCCAGTCAAGGAAGGGAAAGAGCGGCACACCCTGGCGCCAAAGGTAAGTGGCGACCATGATGAGGCACTTTGTGAAGACCCGTAGGGCGGACGCAAGGCCGAAGGGGAGCACCCTGTACTGGAAGTGCTCTCCCTGCACCCTGAAATGCAGATACTGCCTGTGAAGGGGGTGGATTAAGATGTGGGCGTAATCGTCCTTTAGATCCAAGGAGCATAGCCAGTCAACCTGCTGGAGGAAGGGTAGCAGCACACCAAGAGATAACATTTTGAATTTCTCCCGCACTAGGAACTTGTTTAGCTTGCGGATGTCGAGGATGGACCGCAGACTACCCATCTTTTTCAGGACAAATCCGTACCGGGAATAGAAATCCTGACCTCGAAGGTCGGGAGGGACCTTCTCAACTGCCCGTTGGGCTAGGAGAGAGTAATTCCCGCTGCAGCAGAAGCTGGTGTGTGGGGAGTCAAGGAGGCTCCGCCGGGGAGTCAAGGAGGCGATAGCCATCTTGGACGACTTGGAGGACCCAAGTGTCCAAGGTGATGGAAGCCCACGATGGGGCGAAGCGAGACAGGCATCCCCCCACTGGCTGCTTTGTCACCAGAAGGTGAGGGGCTATGCTGATGGTGTGAAAACCCTTGAGTGGGTTGCGGGGAAGCGGACGTTTTGGCCTTCAGTCCCTTTGGCTTACAATACCCCTGGCCAGATTTTCCCTGCACTGGAATGGTCTGTGTGGGGGTAGCCGGATATGGCGGATAGCCCCGATACTGGAGACCCTTTCTAGGGAAGAAGGGCTTCTTGGTTGGCTGCTTCTTCCAAGGCAGGGTAGAAGTTTTGCGGGAGAGATAGGTCTGAGTGACGAACTCCATCTCAATTTCTGCAGCCTTCTCTTCCATTGGCTTGCCAAAAAGCTGCTTGCCAAGACAGGGGATGTCCATGAGCTTCTCCTGCACCCATTGCTCCAAAATCAGAGAATTGCCTGGCGGTGGGCCCCAATGCTCATGGCCTCCACCCGAGCCGATGTCTTGAAGCCATCATAGGTGGCTCAAGAGAGGTACTTGGAGCAGTCAGCGACGGACTTTAGCAGGGTGCGGAATCTGCCAAGGGGCTCTCCCTCGAGGCCTGCGGAGAAACCCTCGAGTTCCTTAGTCAAATTGCACAGGAACATACCAATGTACAGTTGCTATGCCTGGATGCGACAAGAGAGCATGGAACCTTGGTAGGCCTTGCGGCCTAGGGCATCAAGGGCTCTCGACTCTTGGCCGGGTGGTACTGACGAGTGTGATTTCGGGCTCTTTTGCTTCCTCATGGCCGATTCCACCACCATCGAGGTGTGTGGGAGCTGGGTCTTTTGGAAGCCTGGCCCATGTTGCACCTTGTACACCATGTCAAGGCGCTTGCTCACAATGGGGACTGAGGCTGGGGCCTCCCACATGTGGAACAGCAGCCAAGATAGAATAGGCGGTACAGTGAGGGATTTCCTGGGCAGGGACTTGTACTGAAGAATGTCGAGTTTTTAAGCACAAGGTTCCTCCTCAGACTGGGTGACCAGGTTAAGCGCCCGTGCCATGTCCAGAATGAACACTAGGAAAGAGGTGTCTTTGGGTGGCGAGCACTATTGGAATGAGGGCGGTGAGGAGTCTGACGGAAGATCCCAGTGAGTACGGGATTCCGGGGAGGTATTCCCATTGGACTCCCAGTCCAAGAAATCGGTCGAGGAGTCCGAGCCGGGAAGATCGCCCTGTCCAATGGCCGGTGGCCTAGTGCCGGAGGCCCTGGATGATCTCACCTTCAAGGAATGGGAGGGGGTGTGAGACAGATGTCGAGGCCCCTCACGAGGCCCGTGGCTCTCTGGGATTTCCTGGACGGATTTGAGTGTCCCACGCGAGGGACCTGCGCAGTCTCTGGGCGCGAGTCAGCAAAGCTGGCCGTCAGCGCCTGCTGGGAAGCAATGAATGCAGAAACGCTGTGTTCCAGTGCCAGCATGCAGGACTCCCACGCGGGTATGGGGCCCCGCAACGCCAATACTGGGGTCACCGGATTGGGCATCGAGGAGGAGAGGGGGTCCTCACTAGGACGACCCTCAGGAGACTGGGTGCTTTCGCCGGTGGCCTCCGTTTCCATGAGGGGTACCCTGTGGGGATGCTCCTTGTCCGACTCTCGGGAACACCGAAGGGGGCTAAGTGACTGGGCATGGGAGTGCTCGTGCTTGTCGGGAGCCCTGGACAGCGACTTCAAGGCCTTCTTTTTGCGCCACTCCACATCGGGGGACCCCTGGTCGGAGTGCCGCCGAGAGCACAGGGCCGCAGGGGGGGGGGGAACCCACCGGAGGAGAGACGACCAAGGGCGTCACCAGGGACTCCGAGGCGGCATAACATAAGATATGCCATACTGGGTCAGACCAAGGTCCATCAAGCCCAGTATCCTGTTTCCAGCAGTGGCCAATCTAGGTCATACATACCTAGCAGTTTCCCCAAAAGAGACAGGTTCTACAATGCTTGTATTGGGTCAAGCATTGCTATCCTGGCTCCCTTTTTAATAATGGTTTATGGACCTTTCCTGCAGGAACTTGTCCAAACCTTTTTTAAACCCAGCTACATTAACAGCCTTTACTACATCCTTCGGTAACAAATTCCAGAGTTTGATTACACGTTGAGTGAAAAAATATTTTCTTATTTGTCTTAAGTAGTTTACCCTGTAGTTTCATTCCATGTCCCCTAGTCTTTCTATATTCTGATAACGTAAACAATTGATCTACATTTACCCATTCCACTCCGTTCATTAATTTATAGACTTCTATCATATCTCCCCTCAGATGTCTTTTTTCCCGGTTAAAGAGCCCTAACCTTTTTAGCCTTTCTTTATAGGGGTATCCTTCCATTCCCTTTACCATTTTGGTGGCTCTTCTCTGTACCTTTTCTAATAACGCTATATCCTTTTTAAGATACGGCGACCAGAATTGCACACAATATTCAAGGTGCGGTCACACCATGGAACGCTACAGAGGCATTATAATATCCTTTGTTTTATTTTCCATTCCTTTCCTTATGTTGCCTAGCATTCTATTTGCTCTCTTGGCTGCTGCTGCACACTGGGCGGAGGGTTTTAACATGTTATCGACAATGACGCTTAAATCTTTTCCTGGGTGGTGGTTCCTAATGTGTAACCTTGCATCGTGTAACCACAGTTTGGGTTGTTCTTTCCTAGGTGCATAATTTTGCACTTGTCCACATTAAATTTCATCTGCCATTTTGATGCCCAGTCTTCCAATTTATCAAGATCCTCCTTTTGGAGAATGTCTTTGGACTTCTGCTTACAGCTGAGCAGGGCCTTAGAGGACATTTTCTTGCAGAGCAAACAGAGCTCTGGGTCATAGTCGGCTCTGAGGCACTGCAGACAACAGTCATGTGTGTCCGTAAGTGACATGTTCCTAGAGCATCTATCACATTTTTTTAATCTGGTGGCCATGGGGGCAAATATGGCCCCTGCAAGGTCGAATACCCAAGCGGCCAGCGGTTAGAGAAGAAAAAAGGGCATGAAGCCTGTAACGAAAAAATGAAGAAAAGGAAGAATCCCCGATAGCTCTAAAAAATAAAATGGGAAGGATGGGTAGAGGACAGGTGCAACTGAAAAACAGAGAGCCTGTTAAGGAAAGAAAAAACCCAAACTTTTTCCGAGGGACAAGGATATGCGTCCGAAGGGCTCCGCGGAAAAAGGGAGACTGAGCAAGATGGCACCCTTGGGCAGGAAGAGCACCACGCATGCGTGGCAGGAATCCCAAAGGCTTTCTTTGAAAGCTGGGGAATTGTTCCGCGCGGGCTCCGTTGGTGCCGTCACCCATAAATGAGGACTGACTTCCTGCTTGTTCCTGGACAATACCCTTGTTTTTAATTTCCATTCCCTTAACCTATGATTCCTAGCATTCTATTTGCTTTCTTGGTTGCCGCTGCACACTGGGCAGAGGGTTTCAACATGTTATCCATGACGACGCGTAAATCATTTTCCTGGGTAGTGGTTCCTAATGCGGAACCTTGTATTGTGTATCCATAGCTTGGGTTATTCTTTTCTAGGTGCATAACGTTGCACTTCTCCACATTAAATTTCATCTAGCATTTGAATGTCCGGTCTTCCAATTTATCAAGGTTCCCTTGCAATTTTTCACAATCCTCTTGAGTTTTAACAATTTTGAATAATTTTATGTCATCTGGGTTCGATTCACAAAAGCATACCTTGGGCAAATCACTTAAACCTCCATTGCCTCAGAAAAATCCAAGTCATCAACGTCCTTGTTTAATGTACATTACATTGTAGCTTAAACTTGGTAAACTGCTTTGACTGAAATGATTAAGCAGTCTGAAAAACCTATTAAATAATGGAGCCAGATGGCGATGGTATTCAAGCAAGCATTTAAGTAGTTGAATTTGAGTTGAGCTGTGTCAGTGCAAGTCAGGATATGGGGTTAGAAAGCTAAGTGTGCCTGTTTACAGATGATACAACAATTTGCAATAGGGCAATTATGCTGAAGAGGGCAAGTAAGATGACAAATTTACAAAATCAGAGAAAATGCTTAACATTACGCAACCATGATTTTGTCCAAAAGTGCCAAATCATATTTCTGAGATGCAGTAATCTTTACAACTTAATACTTTTTTGGAGAGGAAACATTAGCAGGAGAGATCTCTGGGGATTCTTTTTCAGTCAGTGTTGCAATGCAATTGGGAAAGCTACTAGTATGCTGGGTGTATAAAGAGATGTCGCACTAGTAGACATAAGGGGCAGTAATATTACCTATAGGCCTCTGGTGAGGACCACATCTTCAGAGCTGTGTTCCACATCTACTATATAATAAGATATTGATGCCGTAGAGGTACTTCAAAGCAAGGACTCCAAAGTATGCATAGCATGTTCTGTAAGCTGCTCAGAGAGACTGAGGGAACTTGGGAAATATGACAGACACATTACAGTATCTAGCAGGCTTCAGTAAACTTCCAGAAGGAAGCTGTTTTCATAGAATGAAAAGTTCAAGGACAAGAGAACAACTCAACTGAAGCTGAACGGAGGGACAGTTTAAAAATAATTTTAGAAAATACTGACTAATCAAGAGGGTGGTGGACATCTAGGGGGCACTGGGGTAACCTGTACCTTAAATAGCAATGGTGTGATTCCATCAAATCTACAGGAAAACATTGGGGTAACCTACATTGAGCAACAGTGGTAAAACTTTAAAGGTTGTGTGGGGGACATGGGGGATGAGGGAGAGGGCACTGGGTTCCATATGGGATTTTTTCTGCATATCTACTCAAAAGTGGACAAATCCCGCTGGGCAGACTGGATGGGTCAATTTGGTCTCTTGTCTGCTGTCGTTCATTATGTTATTTGAAACTGACTTGTAGTGGAGATATAACTCCTCCAGGATTCCAGTATGCATGAGTCAAAAATACAAGACCTCAGTGACAAGAGAGAATATCACAGATCAAATAAAGCACAGTTACTTACCTGTAACAGGTGATCTCTGGGAACAGCAGGAATAAGTCTTCACATATGGGTACGTCGGTACCGACGGAGTCTGCGCGGGAACGCTTCCCAGCGTCCAATCAAAGAGCTTTTGGAAGCATCCCACCACGCCTGCGTGCTGCCTTCCCGCCTTTCCCAACTGCCTCTCCTCAGTAAAGTTTTAAAGCTGAGACAAAGAGAGAGAGAGAGAGAGGAAAGGAAAGATAGATAGAGATACAACTCCTAGGGGAGGTGGGTGGGTTGTGAAGACTTATTCCTGCTGTTCCCAGAGATCACCTGTTACAGGTAAGTAACTGTGCTATCTCCAGGAACAAGCAGGTATGAGTGTTCACATATGGGGACTCCCAAGCTAAGATGCCTGGAGTCCCAGCATATTATAGATTGGAATATGCTATACCTAATAACACCAGGCATCCTGAGGATGGAGGGTAGGAGTTGAAGAAAGAAAGATGCTGCAGAACAGCTAACCTAGCATAGGACTGCAGAGAAGGAGTCCATGTGTGGATGATGATTGTCATCAATGATATTGCAAAGGATATTGCAATATGGACCTCCCCTGACAGGATTTCATAGAAGTATGGAGGTTCATGGATCTACTGGGAAACCCAGTAGAGGAACCGAGAAGAGGACCTCACTGTAAGTGGAGGTAAAGCACAGTTACTTACCTGTAACAGGTGATCTCTGGGAACAGCAGGAATAAGTCTTCACATATGGGTACGTCGGTACCGACGGAGCCTGCGCGGGAACGCTCCCCAGCGTCCAATCAGAAAGCTTTTGGGAGCATCCCACAGCGCCTGCGTGCTGCCTTCCCGCCTTTCCAACTGTCTCTCCTCAGTTGAGTTTCATAGCTGAGACAAAGAGAGAGAGAAAGAGGAAAGGAAGATAGATAGAGAGATACAACTCCTAAGGGAGGTGGGTGGGTTGTGAAGACTTATTCCTGCTGTTCCCAGAGATCACCTGTTACAGGTAAGTAACTGTGCTATCTCCAGGAACAAGCAGGAATGAGTCTTCACATATGGGGACTCCCTAGCTATAGATGCCAGGGGGAGATCCCATAAAATGCGTGTCCGTGGAACAGGACTGCACTTCCCACACATGGATCTCTGGCATCCCATGAGGGATGGTGGGTAGGAGTTGAAAAGAGAGGAGCTGTAGGAAAAACAGCTAACCTAAGGACTACAGGGAGGAGTCCTTGGTATATATGATAATTACTATTAAATATATTGAAAGAGCAATCATAATATGGATCTTACCTACTGGATTGCAGGAAGTAGAGAGGCTGATGGAATCTACTGGAGATTCAGTAGAGGAATCCTGAAGATGACCTCACGTCAGTGAAGGTGAAGGTCCAAATCTGGACTTGGCAGGTGACCCAATTGTCAACTGGGGTAGTATAAGAACAGCAGGTCTTCAGTGGAAAGCTTTATGGGAAAAAGCTGAAAACTCTTTTAGCTACAGAGTCATTAACATTTAGGAGTAAAAGAGGAAGACTGACCGATTTGGACAACTAGCCCAGTCCTGGAGGGAAGAAGGGGTATGGAAAAAAGCCCGTATTCCCAAGGAGGACAGATGTGTGAAGGGCTGAAACCTCAGAACTACTGAAGATCTACACTGTCCTCCCTAGCTGGTGAGAGATAGGAAAGATATTGAAGCATGATGCTTCAGGGATAGCGAGACCTAGAGTAAAGTGGAAGCTGTCAGTACCACAGCAGTGGTTTTGTGCATAACACCCCCAACATACTGAGGGACAGTATGAACATATGCAAGCCCACTGTCTGGAACCTCTAAGAAGGTAAAAACCTTTATAGCATAGACAGGGAGATAGTATGTAAAGACGTATCTACTTATAAGAAGCATCTCGACACATACATATATACATATACACATACATATATACATATACACATATACACACACATATACATATACACATACACATATACATATACACATACACATATATATAGGCATAACCTATGCACACATAGCTTACAGACATACATGAATATGGATGTCTGAAGATACATGTCTGCAACTAAGCCCCATAAGAACATTCACATGAGAGATGTGAAGGAGAAAGATTCATCTAATAACAAGAAGGTGAAATCTACTTGAGAAGATATATAGAGAATCTATTCTCCCGGGCTAAGAAGGTGCAGGAATGCTATCTAGTGAAATAACCAGGATGGTTGCGTGAAAAAACAGAGGATAATATCAGTCTGTAAACAGCAAGTCCTGAGTTTTGTAGAACTCTGACATGGTAAATGGACAGAAAACGCATAGGAGGAGATACCAAGATGACCCACTGGAGAGACACAGGGGTATCATGCGTTACTAGTAGAATATGTGCTGTCCATAAAGGAGTAGGAAACCATGAGGACAAGCTGTAAGGAAAAAATAGCATATTCCTGCAGGATTGGAAAACTCTTTGGACATTCACGCAGAAAAGGCTTATATCCTGTATTATAACATGAGACAACAGGGTGTGGAGAACCCTCACAGTCATGGAAAATGACTAATAAGCCTTTTCCACCATATAGAATAGCCATCAGAGACAAAATCCTATGCTCTCTAGCAAGGGCCCATAGTAGAAAGCTTCTCTGAAGATTGCAGAGAGCATTATGCAGGAGAATTAGGAGATAAAACTGACTGTAGGTCAGCTGTGCTGCCAAATCCAAGAAAATGGAGATGGCAAGAAAAGAAGATAATGTGAGAAGCCTGAAGTGATTAGGATTATCCAAGATAGATGAAGCACTATCCTGGAATCACTACTAAGGCTAGACAGAAAGTAGTGGAAGACAGACTGGAAACTTGTGGAAAAGTACCAGTAGATCAATCACTGGAACTCCTGCATAGGCAGCAGCTGAAAGAGACAGCAGAGAGAATCTTCCTGTGTAAAACAGAGAGAACAGACAAAGGGAGAGGAAAAATTCCTGTTCCTGTCTGATGAGCTGTCCAGAGAAAAGAAGGGAATTTATTCAAGGAAAAAAGTCTACACTGGAATGAAAGGCTAGAGAAGCTCTGCAGTATGGTACCACTCATTAAGGGGAAACCCTGGACGAGAGGGTAGAGAAACAGGAGCTGAAGGGTGACTTAGCATATGGTAAGTCTGCTGAAGGAAAAAATGTTCATGTTGGGACAGAAAAACTATCCTGGGATAGTTGTTAACTTCTCTTCTTGGTAGGAAGAAGAGGAGAAATATGTAACCCATAAACATGAATATCCTGACAGCTCAGCATATCTAGGAGGAAAAAGATGTCCTGAAGAAAGGAAACCATGTGTAGAGCTTTAAAGAAAAAAACCGTGAACAAACTTCTGCTAAGAAGAAGTTAACTGTAGGTTGCAACCTTCAGGAACCTATGGTTGCTGGGTTTGATCAGCCTGGCTAGAGTTTGGATTCTTCAGACCAGGATGAGGTGTCCCCTGCTTGGGTACATCTGGATGATGGACAGGAGAAGAGTGAAACCTTCTTTTCTTAGGGAAAGAAGGTTTGGAAGGACATTTCCTACCTACTGGGGAAGGAGAAGACTTAGGATGGCCCCCAGAAACAGGGAAGTCAGTGGAGCAATGAGCAACCTGATGTAAAGCCTCCCTATTGAAGAGATTTTCTCCAGTACAAGGAGAATTACCCAGTCTTTGTTGTGCCCATCTGCTCAAGTCTGAAGCCTGGAGCCAGGCTCTACGTCGTGCTCCTATGGCTATAGCAGAGGTTCTGCTAACAGACTCAAAAGAGTCTAGAGAAGCACGAGAAAGAAACCAAGAGAGATTCTGGCTAT
This sequence comes from Ichthyophis bannanicus, assembly GCA_033557465.1. Lineage (NCBI taxonomy): Eukaryota > Metazoa > Chordata > Amphibia > Gymnophiona > Ichthyophiidae > Ichthyophis > Ichthyophis bannanicus. The sequence continues at coordinate 66,086,645 of CM066045.1, read as the reverse complement.
GACTAAGGAGTAAGGAATAGTCTGCAGCCTTGGGCTCTGATAGAAAAGGAGTCAAAAGAGATAATCTCTTTGTGACCTCCTGGAGAGATAAACTCATAAAAAATATAAGAGATAATCCTTGTTGCCAGCATAGATGTTTGGAAGGTTTGACGTCCAAAGGCATCAAGTGCTCTAGATGCACGACCTGGCGGATAAGAAGAATGCTTCTTCTTGCTTTTCACCTTCCTCATTGCTGATTCCACTACAATGGAATGATGGGGAAGTTGAGTCTTTTGAAACCCTGGAGAGGAGGGCACCTGATACAGAACAGTTGCTGTAGAAGGTGAGGAAACCCTTAAAGGTGTTTCCCATATTCTGAGAAGAAGATCCTGCAAAGAATGATGTAAAAGGAAGCATTATATTTTCCTTTTCTGTAGGATAGCCCTGAGTAAGATCACAGCCAGGGATAGGAATAGCAAGGAATGCTGCCATGTCAAGGAGAAATTTCTGAAAAGAAGGATCTCCAAAGGGAACCATCCCTGGATAGGCTAAAGTTGAAGCAGCAGCCTGGGCACCAGAGGATGTACTGGTCTGGTGCAGAAAAAGAGCCGCACTAGATGGATACTGGTACTGGCAGTCACGATTTGAGACCAGCAGAACTGCATCGTCCATGCCAGGTATCGACTCTAAACTAGATATAGAAAGGAGCGATCCTGATGAAAAAAGCATGGAAGTGGCTTGTCCCGATGTTACTGCAGGAATCGACATCGATACCGATACCGGTGGCTGTGCCGGAATCAGAGGCGATAACACCATCGAAGCAGTCATCAGAGGCTGCTCAAGCGGTACCGAGGCAACCAGAAACCCTTGGTGAGTATCCCTAGTACTGCATATCCGGAATCGATAAGGGTCGGTTCCGAGACGCGTCGGTACCCAGTCTTCTAGACTAGATATCGATTCCAGACTCGGCATCGAAGGGAGCGAGTATCGATGCATGTCTAGAGGGTACCGACGTCAGTGGTGGTATCGGCGATGCTGTCGATATTGAAAAGTCAATCTGGAATGTATTGACCGGTCCCGAAGGTACCGAGGACGCCAGATGACAATCCCTGGCGAAAAGTGGATTACTCAACACCGGTGCCGAGGTATCGGTACCACTCGAAGCGGATGCCACCACCGAGCATGGGTCAGATACTGGAAAGTCAAACTGGGACGTATCGATCGGTCCCGAAGGTACCGAGGACGCCAGATGATGATCCCCAGTGAAGAGTGGATCACTCAACACCGGTGCCGATGCCAGGATATCGGTACCGCTCGAAGCGGATGCCACCACCGAGCATGGCTCAGGTATGTTCTGTGAGGGGTGAGCCCCAGGAACAACCTGAAACCCCTTGAAGGCTTTGGAGACCGAAGACTCCCGCCGGGGTTTTGAAGCCAATAAGGTCTTGAGGGCAAGGCCGGAGCCATCATCCTGCTAGGCATGAGACATACCACTCAAGATTGGCTAGTCTTAACAGACTGTTTGTGGGTTACCTGATCCTGTAGAGAAGAATTGGTGGGTGCCCTGACACTGGAAGGGAACTCGGTATCGAGAGAAACTCGAAATGGAAAATCTCTTCTCAAAAAATTGCAGCCAAATGGCTCCGGAGGAAAAGGGTCAGGACCCAAACAGGTTAGACACCAGTTGTTGGAGTCTAAAAAGAAAACTGTCTTTCCACAGTTAAGGCACTTCTTAGGAGAAGGCGGCTCCATGATGGAGAGGCCTTACAGGCCCAAAAATTTTAAGAAAGAAACTGAGGGAAGTTTCCCTGACTTTGAATAAAAGAAAAAGAAAAAACCCACCGGCGGTACCGGAGGAGGCGGGAAAAACAGCCGCGACCACAAGAAAACAAAAAAATTAAGAATTAAAAAAGAAATTTTCTGCGGTGACAGGAGTACGTCCTGCCGGCTCCATGGAAAAACGAAAACTGAGAGACAGTTGGAAAGGCGGGAAGGCAGCACGCAGGCGCTGTGGGATGCTCCCAAAAGCTTTCCGATTGGACGCTGGGGAGCGTTCCCGCGCAGGCTCTGTCGGTACCGACGTACCCATATGTGAAGACTCATTCCTGCTTGTTCCTGGAGATTAAACCTGTAGGAAAACAGTGGAGGTCAGAATTCTGAAAGGTAATAGGTAACCCCAGGCGGAAAAACTGGGGTAGGACAAAAACGGTGGGCCTTCAGCGGAAGGCTGTATGATAAAAACCCAGCTCTTTTGGCGGCAGAGTGGCTCACTCTTAGGAGCAAAGAGAGAAAGGCTAACCGATTTGGATAAACAGGCACAGTCCTTGTGGGGAGAAAGGGTATGGGAACCCCTTGTATCCCAAAAAGAGAGGACAAATGCCTGAGGCGTTAAAGCCTGTGATTAACTGAAGATCCACAATGTCTCTCCTAACTGGGGTAAGCTAGGAGAGATATTAGGCACGGAGAGCTTTGGAGGTATCTAAACCATTAGGTTATGGTATAAAAATTGTTGACTACCACAGGAGTGGTTGTGTGCGTAGAATCCCAAACCTGCTGGATAGCACAGGTATGGGTAAAGCCCCTCTGTCAGAAACATATAGCTATATGAGCATAGACAGTCAGATAGATATGCCTCCACATACTTATCTATCCATAATGAAATATCTCGACAAATTATATATATATATATATATATATATAGATAGATAGATAGACAGACAGATAGATAGATAGATAGTTAGATAAATAGATAGATAGATAGATAGAGATATAAGAATATATCTATAGTGAAATATGGAAGGGCATAAAATACACACAAAAGATAAATATGAATATGTAGGCCTAAATATGGGTGTCTGCAATTAAACAGACAGATATAGCACAGTTACTTACCTGTAACAGGTGATCTCTGGGAACAGCAGGAATAAGTCTTCACAAATGGGTACGTCGGTACCGACGGAGCCTGCGTGGTAACGCTCCCCAGCTTCCCAAAAAAAGAAAGCTTTTGGGAGCATCCCACAGCGCCTGCGCGCTGCCTTCCCGCCTTTCCTAACCGCCTCTCCTTAGTTCGAGTTTAAAGCTGAGACAATAGAGAGAGAGAGGAAAGGAAAGATAGATAGAGAGATACAACTCCTAGGGGAGGTGGGAGGGTTGTGAAGACTTATTCCTGCTGTTCCCAGAGATCACCTGTTACAGGTAAGTAACTGTGCTATCTCCAGGAACAAGCAGGAATGAGTCTTCACATATGGGGACTCCCTAGCTAAGATGCCTGGGAGATCCCCAAGGATATGAGACCCTGGGAAGGGTTCTACGTCCTCCTATGGATCTCAGGCATCCATCCAGGGAAGGAGGGTAGGAGTTGTTTAAGAATGGAACAGGTGTTTGAGGACAGCCTGACCAAACAAGGCATCCTGGCGGGAGTCCTTGTCCAAGCAGTAATGGGCTGTGAAGGTATGAACCGAGGCCCAGGGGGCTGCTCGACAGATCTGGTCGATGGACACAGAATTTGATGAGCCATAGAGGTGGCCATGGCCCTCACATTATGAGCTGTGACATGGCTCTCCAGAGAAAGGTTCTTACTCTGATAGGCGAAAGAAATACACTGAGCAATCCAATTGGACATTGTCCTCTTAGAGACTGGAAGTCCCAAATGAGAAGGATCAAAAGCAACAAAAAGCTGGGAAGACTTTCTATGTTGCTGTGTCCTTTGTAAGTAAAAGGCAAGAGCTCTTTTACAATCCAGAGTATGAAGATTCTTCTCTGCACTGGATGCATGAGGAGCTGGAAAAAAAAAGACAGGTAAATATACCTCTTGATTAAGATGAAAAGGTGAGACCACTTTAGGCATAAAGTGTGGATTGGTCCTAAGGACTACCTTATCATGATGGAACCTGGTGTAAGGTGGATTAGCCACCAAGGCTTGTAGCTCACTGATGCGGCGAGCTGAGGTGACTGCAATAAGGAAAATAACTTTCCAAGAAAGGAATTTCAAGGAGGTGGTGGCTAAGTGTTCAAAAGGAGGCTTCATAAGCTGACCAAGAACCAGATTTAAATCCCATGCCAGCGGAGGAGGCCTAATGGGAGGTTTAGTTAAAGTTAGGCCTCTCATGAATCTTGCAATGAGAGGATGAGAGGAAATAGGTTGTCCATTGATAGGCTTAAGGGATGCTGCAATAGCACTCAAATGGACTCTTACTGAAGTCGTCTTAAGGCCTGCATTGGAAAGATGCAGGAGATAGTCTAATAGAGAATTTAAAGGTAGTGCTCGAGGGTCAAGACCCTTTTCAGCACACCAAATGGAAAATCTCTTCCATCTAAAAGCATAGGAATGCCTAGTGGAAGGTTTTCTGGAAGCATGGAGGATATCCTTCACTTGCTGAGAAAGATGCAAGCCTTGAAGGTCTAGGCCTTCAGTAACCAAGCTCTGAGGTGAAGGGACTTGGGGTTTGGGTGCCACAAAGTCCCTTCCTCCTGGGACAGAAGGTCTGGAGCAGCTCCCAAGTCCAGAGAGGGGGCTTGGGAGAGATGCAGAAGTAGAGGGTACCACACTTGGCGTGGCCAGCGTGGAGCTATGAGGATCATAGATCCTTGATCCCTCTGGAGTTTGAACAGAGTCTTGGGAATCAAGGGAATGGGTGGAAAGGCATACAGAAAGCCTTGACCCCAATGAAGGAGGAAGGCATCCTTGGCCTGAACTCCCCGACACGGAATCCTGGAACAGAACCGGGGAAGTTTGGCATTCCACGGACTTGCAAAGAGGTCTATGTCCGGGGTTCCCCATTCTTGGAAGATTCTGAGTACCTGATCCATGTGCAGGGACCATTCGTGTGGAAGCAGAACTCGACTGAGTCTGTCTGCCCAAGAGTTTTGGATTCCTGGGAGGTATACTGCCAGGAGATGGATTTGATGCTCTCTGGCGAAGGCCCACAATCTTAAAGCTTCGTTGCAAAGCGACAGAGAGCCAGTTCCTCCTTGCTTGTTTATGTAAAACATGGCTACTTGATTGTCCGTATGAATGAGGACTGTCTTGTAGCTGAGGAGGGTATGAAAGACCTTGAGAGCTAGAAAAACTGCTCGAAGCTCCAAGTGGTTGATATGAAGAGAGGTCTCCTGTGGGGACCAAGTGCCTTGAGTGGAGAGGTCTTGTAGATGAGCTCCCCAACCTGTTTGGGAGGCATCTGTTGTGAGGGTTGCTTGGGGCAACAACTGTTGGAAGGGGGACCCCAGCAACAGATTTTGAGTGGACATCCACCATTGGAGAGACCAAAAGAGACGTTTGGAGGTTGCTATTTCGTCTGAGAGAGCTCCTGATGCTTGAGTCTACTGGGTGGACAAAGTCCATCGAGCTGCTCTCATGTGTAGGCGAGCATAGGGTACCACATGTACTGTGGAAGCCATGTGGCCTAGCAGTTGTAGCATCTCCCGGGCAGTTAAGTGGCTCCTTGACTGAATCTGGGAGGCTAACTGCACTAGACGTTGGCAACGGGCCTGAGGAAGGTAGGCCCTTGCAGTGGTGGTATCCAACCAGGCCCCTATGAATTCTAGGGACTGAGTAGGGGTGAGCTGAGACTTTGGGAGGTTTACCACAAGTCCCAGATACTGCAGAATGCGCCTTGTGTGGTCCAGGGAAATCTGGGCCTCTGACTGAGATGGAGCTCGGATGAGCCAGTCGTCCAGGTATTGGAATACGAATATTCCCAGAATGTGTAGAAATGCAGCAACTATTGCCATGCATTTGGTGAACACTCTTGGAGCAGAGGCCAGACCAAAAGGAAGCACCCTGTATTGGTAATATTTTCCTTGGAAAAGAAAACGTAGGAATCTTCTGTGAGATGGATGGATGAGGACATGTGTGTACGCATCCTTGAGATCTAGAGAACAAAGCCAATCCTGACTTTGAAGGTATGGAAGGAGAGTGCCCAGAGAAAGCATCTTGAACTTCTCCTTGCATAGAAATTTGTTCAATTCTCTGAGATCTAAGATGGGTCTGTATCCCCCTGTCTTCTTTGGAAGGAGAAAATAGGGGGAGTAGAACCCTGACCCTTGTTGAAGAAGAGGAACTTCTTCTATTGCCCCTTGGGCAAGAAGGGTAGCCACCTCCTGACCTAGAAGGTCGAGAAGAGATGTGGTAGAATTGAAGTGTCTCACCATGGTGTGGGGAGGAAGGTCTGAGAAATGAAGCTTGTAGCCCTCTCTTATGATGGAGAGGGTCCACTGCTCTGATGTAATTTGCTCCCATCTGGGAGCAAAATGAGCTAACCTTCCTGGAATGGTGAGAGACTCTGGCTGTTTTAGAGCCAGAAAGGCTAATTTCTCTAGCATCAAGTCAAAAACCCTGAGGAGGTTGCGTCTGCTGAGTTGCAGCAGCCCCTGTAGACTTAGGCCTGGCCTGTTTAGGTTGCTGACGCTTAGTGGCAAAGCGACCTGTAGAAGATTGTTGGCCAGAAGTAGAAGGAAATCTGCCCTTTTTGAAAAAAGACTTTTTAAAGGGCTTTTTCTTGGCAGGAATGGAGGTTGACTTTGAAAGTCTATCCAGAGCAGAGTTTTCTGCATCAATTTGAGTGGCTTTTATTTGCCATTCTTTGCCAAATAGGTTTTCGCCTGTACAGGGAAGATTTCCTAAGCCATCTTGAACCCAGGGTTCTAAATCAGAAGCTTGGAGCCAAACAATTCTGCGAGCAGCTATGGCAATGCCTGAAGGTCTGCTGGCACCTTCAAAGGAGTCAAAGGCTGCCCTGTTGGAAAACTTTGAAATGTCTTGAGTATGCTTAAGCCAAATGAGGAGTTCTTCCCTTTTATCCTCTGGAAGAAAAGGGAGGAAAGTGTGCAGCTTATCTGCAACTTCTTTTAGAAACATACCCATGTAAAGACTATGAGTTGATTCTGGCAATAAGCATACTGGCTTGGAAGATTTTCCTACCAAAAGCATCCAAGGTCCTGCATTCTCTTCCTGGAGGAGAAGAAGAGTGTCTCTTTGTACTCTTTATCCTCTTCATAGCTGACTGCACCACAATGGAATGGTGAGGAAGCTGTGTTTTATGAAACCCAGGACAGGGACGGACACGATACAGTGTCCAATCTGCGAGAATGAGGAGAGAGTGTGAGAGGAGTCTCCCATAAATCAATCATGTGTTCATAAAGAATCTCATGAATTGGTAAGGTGACTGCCTCTTGAGGAGCCTTAGAATAACCTAAAATATCTAATTTTTTTGCTCTACGCTCTGATTCAGAGGTTACTGAAATAGAAAGTCCTTTAGCTACTTCTCTTATGAAGTCTTGAAAGGACAAGTCCTCTGGAGGAGACATTCTTCTTTTTGGAGAAGGCGGCTCTTCAGGAAGGGCTATGGATACTTCAGCAGACTCCTCTGATGTATCAGAATCACCAGAGGAATCAAAGTACCGTCTGTCAGGGTGCTCTTCTAACGCTCGGTACGCGTATCAAGCAGTATCGACATCGGGCGTCATCGGTACTGGATCGGTACCGATAAGCAGCCCTGGACAAGGAACTGCTGCAGTCGGTATCCTGGTCGATGCCGATGCAGTCGGTATCCTGGTCGATGCCGATGCAGTCGGTACCGGTATCGGCGCTGGTGCCGGTACCCGAGTCGATACCGACAACGGAGTGTGTTGAGGTATCAATGGCGTCGCAGCTTGAATGAAGGCATTAATAGCCTGCTGCATGGACAGAACATTCTGATCCATCGACGCCATGAATGCCTGGAATTCGGTACCGGAAGATTGTGCCGGTACCCCAGAGCATTCTAACAGGTGATCGGTCGAGGCCGTGCCATCGATGTCAACCTGTAACCCCATAGGAGGAGCTTTGGAAGCCGGAGCTTCCCGCCGGGGTTGTTTTGCTGGTGCAGGATCCTCGAGGGCAAGCCCGGAGGCATCTCGATGCTTAGAGGGAGATTTACCCTTCGAGGACCTGCTAGATTTATGTTTGGTTACCTGAGATCCATTAGGAGAAGAAGACCTGGAAGATGTCGATGCTATCGAAGCTGCATCAGCGGGAAACAGCACATGGAGCTTAGCTGCTCAGTTCTGTAAACCCCGTTTAGACATTAGAGAGCAGGACGGACAATCCGAAATCGAGTGTTCAGGACCCAAACATTTAAGGCACCATTCATGGGTGTCTGTAACAGAAATAGTACCGCTACACTTAGTGCATTTCTTGAACCCGGAGGCTGGTTTTTCCATGAGGGAAATTTTCTTGTGGGCCATAAGGCCGAAAGAGAAAAAGTACACTAAGTGAGAAAAAGTATATATTATTTTTTTTTTTTTTTTTAAAGAAAGAAAGAAAAGTCCGGCGGTACCGGTCCGGAGTCGGGGGAGGCAGACACACGACCAAAGAAATAAAATAAAACAAAGTACTTCTTCAGCGGTGACAGGGCTCGACCTGCTGGCTCCGCCGCAAAGAAGCACTGAGGAGAGGCGGTTAGGAAAGGCGGGAAGGCAGCGCGCAGGCGCTGTGGGATGCTCCCAAAAGCTTTCTTTTTTTGGGAAGCTGGGGAGCGTTCCCGCGCAGGCTCCGTCGGTACCGACGTACCCATATGTGAAGACTCATTCCTGCTTGTTCCTGGAGATATGCCTACAGCATGGTATTCACATAGGATATGTGGAGAGAAAAGATTCATCTAACAAGGAGGTGGAACCTACTTGAGAAAACATATAGAGAATCTATTCCTCCTGGTCATGATCTGCAGAATGCTAGTTAGTGCACAAGAACCAGGATTGTTACGTGAAAAACCAAGGACAATGTCAATGTGCAGCCAGCAAGTCCCGAGTCTACCAGGACTCTGGCATGGTAAGTAGATAGAAGACGCCTAGAGATGAGATACCATGTTGACCTGCTTAAGGGCAAAGGTATCATGCGTTCTTACCATGAGGACGAGCATATCCCAGATTGGGAATACTATGGACCAAGCAGGGAACTGGCAACTCCTTGAGTCTTCACGTAAGAGGCCTATGTCCTTTATATCGAAAAAGGAGATAGAAAAGAAAGGGGGAGGACCCTTCTAGTCATGGGAGACATGATTGAAAAGCCTTTTCTAACCAGCTAGGATAGCTGTTGGAGAAAAAACCCCCATGCTCTCTAGCAAGGGCCCATAGTGGAAAGCTTCTCTGTAGATTGCAGAGAGCATGATGTAGGAGAATGAGGGGAGAGAACTGGCTGGTAGAGAGCCAGTATCTCAGTCAACTATGCTGCCAAACTCAGGGAAAGAAGATGGCAGAATAGAAGACAATCTAGAAAGCTTGTAGTGAGATGATCTCCAAGAGAGATGAAGTACTGACTTGGAGCCCACTATGAAGACTAGACAGAATGTTAGTGGAGGACAATCTGGTAGTTTGTGGATAAGAACCAGTGGTCCAAACATTAAAGCTCCTGCATGGGCAGCTGTTGGCAAGAAAGCAGAAGAATCTTACTGTTCAAAAACAGAAAGAACAGACAGAACAGGAGTAGGAACTCCGGACATGTCTGATAAGTTGCCCTAAAGCAAGATTAAAATAGAGGAGGTAACTCAGAGAGGAAAACTCCGCACTGGAAAGTGAGAAAACTAAAGAGGCTGAAGAGAAAGCCCCCTAAGTAAGTAATTCCGCTCTTACAGAGGAAAAATTTGGTAAGAGGGTGAAGAGAATGGAGCTGAAGAAGACTTACGAAGTAGTAAGTCTATAGAAAGGAAAAAATACATGCTGGCACAGGAACTATCATCTGATAGTGGTTAGACCTCTTGCTCTAGCAGGAAAAAGAGGAGAAACCTGTGACTTATAGGCATGAACAACCTGACAGCTCATAGAAAAAGTGGATATCTTTTGGAAAGAGATCCCTGTGTAGGGGTTAGAATGAAGCGGTGGATTGCCTCTATTGAGAAGAAGCAACTGTAGATTCTAACCCCAAGAGTCACAAGCATCTGATGAGGAATGATCAGAAACCCTGCAGGTGCTGGGTTTGCTGAGCCTCGTGAGAGGTTGGATTCTGTAGACCAGGATGATGTTTTCCTTGTTGAGGAACATCTGTATGATGGGCAAGTGATGAATTAAACCTTCTCCTGTGGGAAGAAAGTTTGGTAGGACATTTCCTACGTACTGGGACAGAGGAAGGGGTAGAACAACCCCTAGGAACAGGTAAATCAGTGGACAACTGAGTAACCTGGCGTAAAGACTCCTTGTTGAAAAGATTTTCTCCAGTGCAAGGAGTATGTCCTAGCCTTTGTTGTGCCCATTTGTCCAAGTCTGAAGCTTGGAGCCAGGCTCTACGCTGTGCCCCTATAGCTATAGCAGAAGTCCTGCTAACAGACTCAAAAGAGTCTAGGGAAGCAAGAGAAAGAAACCAAGAGATATTCTGGATATGCTTAAGCAGTGAGGAATAGTCTGTACTCCTGGAATCTGAAAGGAAAGGAGACAAAAGATGTAATTGCTTTGTGACCTCCTCAAGAGAAAGACTCATAAAATATATATGAGAGAATTCTTGCAGAAAGCATAGATGTCTGGAAGGTTTGACGTCCAAAGTCATCTAGTGTTTTAGACTCATGACCTGGCGGATAAGAAGAGTGCTTTTTCTTACTCTTTACCCGCCTCATTGCTGATTCCACTACTAGGGAATGATGAGGAAGTTGAGTCTTTTGAAACCCTGGAGAGGGGGGCACCTGATATAACAGATCAGTTGCCCTGGGAGGTGGGGGTACCCGGAAAGGTGTTTCCCACATTCCTAGAAGGAGATCCTGCAAGGAATGATGCAAAGGAAGCATTATGTTCCCCTTTGCTTTGGTAGAAAGAGAGCCTTGTGCAGGATCATGTCTTGGGATAGGAATGGCAAGGGATCTTGCTATATCCCAGAGGAAACTCTGAAAAGAGGGATCCCTAACAGGAATCTCTCTTGGACAGGTTAGATTCAAAGAACTAGCCTGAGCATCCACAGAGGTATCCAACTATATAGGAATAGAAGATCCTGCACAGTGCAGTGTGGAATGCTTAAGGGATGGTTGCTGGTACTGGGTATCATGAGCAGCAACCGTCCTTACCACAGTGTCTATGCCAGGTATCGACTCCAAGCTTGGTATAGAATGGAGCGATCCTGTTGAAAAAAAGCATGGTAGGAGTTGGCCAGGATGCTACTGTGGATACCGGTACCGATGTGAATACCGGTACCGATGTCAGAGTCGAGCCTGACAAAGACATCGGAGTAGTCATCGGTGACAGTTCAATCGGTACCAAGGTGACCGAACCCATCTGGCCACTATTCCCGGTACCGAAGCACCGGTATCGATTGATGTCGGTACCAAAAGCTATTGGTACCGAGTCCTCTAGACTAGAGATCGATTCCAAACTCGGCATCGAGGGCAGAGTGCCTGATAAGCAAAGCCTGGAAGGCACCAACCGCAAAGGTAATGAGGTTGTCGGTACCGATTTCGGTACCGTATTTGACACCGGTGAAGGGAAGTCAACCAGTGGCAACTCAATCGGCCTCAAGGGAACCGAGAGTTGTGGATCTGAATCATCGGAACCGAGCCTTCGCTACCGCCGAGAGCCAGTACCAAGGTGAGTCGGTACCCAGTCCTCCAGACTGGAGATCGATTCCAGACTCGGCATCGAAGGAAGCGAGTCTATCGATGCACGTCTGGAGGGTACCGACGGCAGTGGTAGTAATCGGTGCTAGTACCGATAATGGAAAGTCAGTCTGGGGTGTATCCACCGGTCCCGAAGGTACCGAGGATGCCAGATGACGATCCCTGGTGAGGAGTGTTTCATTCAACACCAGTGCCGATGCCGGGGTATCGGTACCGCTCGAAGCGGATGCCACCACCGGACACAGCTGAGGTATGTTCTGTGGGGGGTGAACCCCAGGAACAACCTGAAACCCCTAATTTGCTTTGGAGACCGAAGACGCCCACCGGGGTTTTGAAGCCAGTGGGCCCTCGAGGGCAACGCCGGAGCCGTCTTCATGCAGTGCATGAAACCTACCACTCGAGGACTGGCTAGTCTTAACAGACTGTTTGTGGGTTACCTGATCCTGTGTGGAAGAAGAAGGGGACGGTGCCCCGAAGTTGGAGGGCAACCGTGTATCGAGGGAATCTCGATGTTGAAAACCTCTTCTCACCAAACTGTTGTCAGGACCCAAGCAGGTTAGACACCAACTTTGAGGGTCTAAAAATAAAGTTGTACCGCCACAGTGTGAACATTTCTTGGAGAAAGTGCCTGGCGGTTCCATGAAGGAAAAGAAAAGGCCTAAAAGGCCTAAGAGACCGTGGGACACTATGAAGAAAAATATCCCGTGGAAAAGGAAAAATTTTTCAGGAAAAGAAAAGAAAACACCAGCGGTACCGGTGGCGTCGGGAAGACAGCCGCGACCACAAGAAAACTAAAAAATAAAACCAAGAATTTTCTGCGGTGACAGGAAGACGTCCTGCCGGCTCCGCAGAAAAACGAAAACTGAGGAGAGGCAGTTGGGAAAGGCGGGAAGGCAGCACGCAGGCGTGGTGAGATGCTTCCAAAAGCTCTTTGATTGGACGCTGGGAAGCGTTCCCGCACAGACTCCGTCGGTACCGACGTACCCATATGTGAAGACTCATTCCTGCTTGTTCCTGGAGATAGGCAAATACAAATGGGGAGATTGGATGGATAAAACCACCATTTTCTTCCAATATTTTACATGTTTCTATGTAATACAGAAAGCCTTATCTATGCCCCTTCCCCTTTTTACTATCTCTCCTGATAACAGTCATCCTCCCAGTCCTCTCAGCTGCAACATGGGAGCATCTTTGACTCCTCTCTCCCTCCATACACATCCATAATTCTGCTAAACTCTATTTTATTCTCTATAACCTCACCAAAAACACTCCCCAGAATTCATCCCTTTTCTTTCTGAAACCCTTACCTAATTCTTCCTCATTCAGCTTAGATTACTTCAACTCTCAATTCCCAGGTTTCCCAGAGAGCCATCTTTCTCCACTACAGGTTATTCAAAATTCAGTTCCATGGTTTATATTTCTCCAGTCTACTTATGATTACATAAACATTCTATTCAACTTACCTCTTCTGCTTAAACACACATTTCAAGCTTCTCCTATGAAATACATGCACCATTTAAATCATGTCAATTGTACTATTGTAATGCTCTTTTGAAAGGATCTGTCACATCTGATATTCTGCATCTTCGACTGTGGACAAACTTAACTCATCAGCTAAGAAATATTATCAGGCCACACCTTTCCTTAAAGAGGAGAACCGGCTTCCTCTTTCCTATAGATTTCACTATAAAATAATCCTACTAATTTGTTATATTTTTTTTGAAGGTATGAATAAACTGGTAGACTAAGATGAGCCGGTCGACATGGTATATCTGGATTTTTAGAAAGCCTTTGACAAGATCCCTCATGAGAGGCTCTTGGCGAAGTTAAAAAGTCATAGGATAGGGCTGAATGGCCAATTTTCACAATGGAGAAAGGTGAATAGTGGAGTACCCCAGGGATCTGTGCTGGGTCTGCCACTTTTTAACATATTCATAATTGACCTGCAAATGGGAACAACGAGTGAGATAGTCCAATTTGCAGATGACACAAAATTATTCATACTTTTTAAAACCCAAGAGGATTGTGAAAAATTGCAAGATGACCTTAATAAATTTGAAGACTGGATATACAAATGGCAGATGAAAATTAAATGTGGACAAGTACAAAGTTATGCATCTCGGAAAAAACAACCCAAAACTATGGTTACACGATGCAAGGTTCCACATTAGGAACCACTACCCAGAAAATGACTTCGGTGTCATCGTGGATAACATGTTGAAACTCTCTGCCCAGTGTACAACAGCAGCCAAGGCGGCAAATAGAATGCTAGGAATCATAAGGAAATGAATGGAGATTAGAACAAAGGATATTATAATGCCTCTGTATCGTTACATTGTGTGCAATTCTGGTCGCCGTATCTTAAAAAAAGATACAGTAGAATTAGAAAGCGTACAGAGGAGAGCCACCAAAATGGTACACGGGATGGAAGGAAACCCCTATGAGGAAAGTCTTAAAAGGTTAGGAAAAGAACCTGGAAAAGAGATGGTTGACGGAAGATATGCTAGAGGTCTATAAATTAATAAATAGAGTGGAATGGGTAAACGTAGATCGCTTCTTTTCGCCATCAAAAAGTAGAAAGACTAGGGGTTATGCAATGAAGTTACAGTGTAACCCTCTGAAGGGTAATAAGGGAAAATATTTTTGCACTCCATGCATAATCAAACGCTGGAATCCGTTACCGGAGGATGCAGTAAAAGCTGTTAGTATAGCTGGGTTTAAAAAGGGTTTGGACAAGTTCCTGGAGGAAAGGTCCATAAACGATTATTAAAGAGGATCCAGGTAATCCACTGCTTGGCCCAATACAAGCATTATAGAACCTATGTGTCTTTTTGGGAAACAGCTAGGTACTTGTGACCTGGATTGGCCACTGTTGAAAATAGGATACTGGGCTTGATGGACCTTGATCTGAGCTAGTATAGCATTTCTTATGTTTTTATGTAGTTCATTAAATGTTTGTACTGGCCTGCCAATATTTCTGTCAAACGTAATTCCTTAACCCGTAGTTGTACTTTGAGATCATCACAGCAAAATCTTTTGGTTTATTCCCTCATTTAAGGAAGTTCACTTTGAGTCTATAGAACACTCAGTATTTAGTGTTGTTGCACCTATGGCTTGGAACAATCTGCTACGTGACTTGAGACCGGTAACTTAACCCCTGTCATTTTACTAGCGCTTTTGATAGATTACTTGCTGTCTAGTGCACTTGAATATCTGTTGGTGGACTGGTCCTGGCAACTCAATGGAGAATTTTAATTTTCCTTCTTTTATTTTAATTCTAATTTTAATTTTATTTGATATATATTAATAATTATTTTGTAACTTTATTGTAATCTACAGCAATAAAGTAGACACAGAATTAAAATAAACTGCCTAGATATTTAATTGATTGGATAGAATATCAAATATATTGAAACTTGTCTATACTACAGCGTGTTTCAAAAAGAATGACCCGATTATAAAACGTTATATTTATAGAACGACGAAAATCTTGTGAATTAAAGGTGTGTTGCTCGAATGGGCATGGCCTAGAGTTTTAGCAAACCGACGCTAGATACCACTCCGCGCGTTGGATATGTCCATAAAATCAGTCTGTTGAAAGATGGCGTCCGCTCAACAAAAGGCTTTTTGCGTTCTGCAGTTTACCAAGACTGAGTCGGTGATTACAGTCCAGCATGCTTTTTGTAACCATTTTGGGGTTGATCCGCCTTTGGCGAAGAACATTCATCATTGATATCACCAGTTTGAAGAAACAGGATGTTTGTGCAAGGGTAAAAAACTCTGTATATTCCTTCCATCTTTTCTTGATATTCTCAGCATCATTCAACATAAAACCTCAAGCATCTTGTAACAATTCAAGGCTAGGCTGCTTTGTCATCATCTAATCCTTTGGGAATGCTACTATGCATGTGTGGTCCCCTTCCTGCCCAAGTGTGCCATCGTGCTCAAGTCAGATGACATAACTTAGGCTAAAGAAAAAAAGGTAAAGGAGGCAACTCCAAGGGGAGGAGGGAGGGTTCTGAGGACTGATTCCTGCTGTCCCTGGAGAACACCTGTTACAGATTAGTAACTACGCTTCCTTTAAGAACAAGCAGGAAGTCAGTCCTCACATATGGGCTCCCTAGCTCCATGCTGAGGGGACCGAACCATGACAGCAGCAACAGCGACCCAAGGAAGGCTGTTAGTTGCAGAAGGTGAGCCCCTACCAAGAGACTCTGCAGACCCCAGGATCCAGCAGCACCATAACTCCAGTAGCCTGAACACTGAAGGGTTGGAGGGCAGGAGTTACCTATACACCGATAATACTTTTGATTACTGCCTAGCCGAAGGCACTGTCCCTGTGGGACTCACCTCTAGGCAGTAGTGAGCTGCGAACATATGAACTGAAGACCATATGGTGGCCCTAGAGATTTCTTGCACCGGCACAGCGCATAGGTTGGCCACCGACGTGGCCATAGCCCTCATGCGATGAGCAGTGATCCGATGCTCCAGAAAGGCCAGCTCACTCATAAGCTAGGGCAGTCCGCCACCTAGGTGGACAGGGTTCGCTTGATTACAGGTAGCCCCAGTCTGCTGAGGTCATAAGAGATAAAAAGCCAAGGAGCTTTATGATGGGCCTTTGTCCTCTTTAGATAGAAGGACAAGGTCTTCTTGCAATCCAGGGTATGCAAGACCTCCTCCTTGCCGGCATGCGGCTGTGGGAAGAAGGTGGGGAGAACTACCTCCTGATTGAGGTGAAAAGCAGACATGACCTTTGGGAGGAATTTGAGGTGTGTACAAAGCACTACCCTGTTTTTTTGAAACTGGTATAGGGTGGGTCTGCCACCAGGGCCTGCATCTTGCTTACTCTGCGAGTGGACGTCAAAGCCACCACGAAGGCCATCTTCCAGGAGAGGTGTCTCAGGTGGCAGGTGGCCAAAGCCTCAAACGGCAGCCTGGTGAGCTGGGAGAGCACCACACTGAGGTCTCATTCCGCTGCTGGAGGGAGGATAGGGGGCTTGGATAGCAGGAGGCCCCTGAGGAATCTGGAGACCAAAGAGAGGGGCCTGAGAGGGGTTTCCCCTCTATAGGGTGATGGTTAGCCGCTATGGTGCCAAGATACACCCTCACCAAATTAGATTTCAAGCCTGAGTGAGAGAGGTGCAGAAAGTACTGTAGCACGAGCTTTACTTGGCAGGAGAATGGTGTGCAGAAAGGATCTCCTCAACCTCATCTAGGGAGGTTCAAAAGGGCCAGTGCTACACATTAAGCAGCTACGCTGTCAGCATTAGGGATCCCAAGCTGGGGTGTAACAGAGAGCCCCCTACTGTGTTAGGAGGTCCGGGTCCTAGCTTGCTCTGGATCTTGAAAAAGCTCTTGGCTATCAGAGGGGTCAGTGGAAATACATAAAGCAAGCCTTGTGACCAGGAGATCAGAAATGCATCCGCTGCCACCCTCCTGTGGTGTGGCTGAAGGGAGCAAAGGTTGGGCAGCTGTGAGTTGACCGGGGAAGCAAACAGGTCTAGCCAGGGTTCCCCAGAGGTGGAAAAGCCTTTAGATCACCCTGGAGTCTAGGTGCCACTCGTGAGGCCCAAGGACCCTGCTGAGGTTGTCCACCAGGCGGTTGTCCTGGCCTGGTAAGTACACTGCCCTCAGAAGTATATGATTGCGCACTGCAAAGGAGTAGAGGGCCACTGCCTCCTGACAGAGGGAGTATAAGCCCGTGCCCCCCTGCTTGTTCACATAGAACAGCGATGGCGAACCTATGGCATGCGTGCCAGCTGTGGCACGCGAAGGCCTTGCAGCTGGCACGTGGGTAGGTCCGCAAAAAAGAAAAAACTGGCTCTGGCTGCTGCCGTGGACGCGGCAGCGGCAGAGTGCAGTGTCCCGTGGGGCCCCCTCCGCCCGCTAAGCCCCTCTGCAAGGGCTTTCAGATTCGCGAGGGAGAGCGTCTCCCTCGCGTCTCTGTTAAGCCCGCAGGGACTAATGGGAAATTTCCCATCAGCCCCTTTAGACGCGAGGGACTGATGGGAAATTTCCCATTAGCCCCTGCGGGCTTAACAGAGACGCGAGGGAGAAGCTCTCCCTCGCGAATCTGAAAGCCCTTGCAGAGGGGCTTAGCGGGCGGAGGGGGCCCCGTGGGACATTGCATTCTGCCGCTGCCGCGGCAGCGGCAGCAGCCAAAGCCAGCTTTTTTTTTTTTTTTTTAATATGCCATGGGGGGGGGGGGTTGGGACTGCTAATGGGCGGGGGGGGGGTGTAGGACTGCGAATGGGCTAGGGGGGTAGCGGGTAGGACTGCTAATGGGCTGGGGGGGTAGGACTGCTAATGGGCTAAGGGGGGTAGGACTGCTAATGGGCTAAGGGCTGATGGGGGCTGTCTGGAAATGGGGTGATGGGGGGTTAGGACTGGTAATGGGCTATGGGGGGGGGCTAGGACAGGAAATGGGCTGATGGGGAGGGGTTAGGACTGGATGGGCTGTGGGCTGTTGGGGGGGTTAGGACTAGTAATGGGCTATGGGGGGGTTAAGACTGGTAATAGGCTGTGGGCTGATGGGGGGCTGTCTGGAAATGAGGTGATGGGGGGTTAGAGCTGCTAATGGGCTATGGGGGGGTTAGGACTGATAATGGGCTAAGGGGGGGGGGCTAGGACAGGAAATGGACTGATGGGGAGGGGTTAGGACTTGAGGTGGGCTGATGTGGTTAGGACTGGTAATGGGCTGTGGGCTGATGGGGGGGGTTTAGGACTGGCAATGGGCTGTGGGGGGCTGACTGGAAATGGGCTGATGGGGTTAAGACTGGAAGTGGGCTGATGGGGGGGTTAGGACTGATAATGGGCTATGGGGGGGTTAGGACTGATAATGGGCTATGGGGGGGTTAAGACTGGTAATGGGCTTTGGGCTGATGGGGGATGTCTGGAAATGGGGTGATGGGGGGTTAGGACTGGTAATGGGTTATAGGGGGGGCTTAAACTGAAAATGGGGTGATGTGGGTTTAGGACTGGAAGTAGGTTGATGGGGGGCTAGGACTGGTAATGGGTTGGGGGGTTGCTATGACTGGAAATGGGCTGAGTGGAAGGGGAGGCTTGAACTGCAAATAGCTGATGGGGAGGGAGCTTGGAATGGAAATGGGCTGTGAGGGAAGGGAGCTAGGACTGAAAATGGGCTGATGGAGCAGCTAGGATAGGACTGGAAATGGGCTGTTGGGGGGAGCTAAGATTGGAAATGGGCTGTGGTGGGGGCTTGAATTGAAATGGACTCATGGAGGGGCTAGAACTGGAAGTAGGCTCATGGGGGGGGCTTGGACTGGAATTGTACTGAGTGGAGGGGAGCTATGATTTGACATGGGCTGATGATGGGGCTAGGAAATGACTAGAAATGGGCTGATGGGGGGCTAGGATTGGAAATGAGCTGATGAAGGGACTCAGACTGAAAATGGATGGGGGAGCTAGGACTGGAAATGGGTTGATGGGGGCTAGGACTGGAAATGGGCTGATGCAGGGACTAGAAAGGAATGGATGCTGGGTGAGACTGGAACTAGAAGGGAGCTGATGTTGGGGGAGGATTAGAATGGGATGGGGCTGGGAGAGTAAAATGGAGAGGGGAAAAATATTTTGTGTGGGAGGAATGAAAAATCTACAATTGGCCGGGTATTGGGAGAGTAAGTGGGGATTGAGGATGGAGCGGTAAAATTTGTGTGGATGAAATAGGAATGAGGAAAGAGCAAAAGGAGAAAGATTAGTATGTTAAAGCAGATGTAGAGAGAGAGAATGGAAAAAAAAGACTAGAAGAGAGAAGAAAGAACAAATGGACAGCAGACGATGGAGAGTTAGCAGAAAACATGAAGAAACCAGAAGAAAGTGGCTGGAGCAATTGCAACTGAAAAAAATGCACAAAAGGTAGAAAGATATCTCTTTATTTTGAATTTATTAACTGGAATATGAAACCTCTGGGAAATGTGCATCATTAACGTCTGTGCTTTGTTTGGTACAAGAGGAAATTAACTTATAGTTTTATTTCTACAGTGTTGTACATTCCAAGTTTGGCTTTTGGGGTTCCCAGTTTAATTATTGCCTTCCTGTTTCTAAATTGTGATTCCTTGTTTGGTGATGGTCTATGTTCTGCATGAGTAACTGAGCTGAGGTTTAATTGACGTGCTGGCACTTTGAGGAAATTCTTTGGTTTTGTGCGGCAGTTTGGGCACTCGGGCTCAAAAAGGTTAGCCATCACTGACATAGAACATGGCAACCTGATTGTCTGTATGAAGACTGGGAGGTTGCTCAAGAGATGGTGGAAGGCCTGAAGGGCCAGAAAGATGGCCCTGAGCTTGAGGAGATTAATTTACAGGAGGGATTCCACTGGGGACCAAGTGCCTTGGGTGCACTGGCCCTCGCAATGTGCGCCTCAGCCCACAAGGAAGGCGTCTGTCCTCAGGACCCTCTGAGGTGGGTTGGTGCCTGGAAGGGCATCCCTGCCCTGAGGTGATGCAGGGACTGTCACCAGGTGAGGGAGGCTACCAGCCGGTAGGTGACATTCACCCTGTACCTCAGCCTGCCTGTAACTTGCATCTACTGGGAACTGAGGCACCATTGGGCTGCCCACATGTGTAGGCGAGCCAGAGACGTAACATGAATTGTTGAGGCCATATGGCCTAACAGGTGGAGGAGTAGGCAAGCTGGTACCAAATTGCAGTTCTGCACTTTCTTTGCCAGCTGCATCAGGCGGTGGGCTCTTTTCACAGGGAGAAAGGCCCTGACCTGCAGAATGTCCAGCTGGACCCCTATGAATTCCAGGTCTCGGACTGGGGAGAAGCTGGAGTTGGGGTAGATTATGATGAACCCCAAATGCAGGGTGTGGATAGTGAGCCTTGTGACCTGACTGGCCTCAAGAGGTGTGCTGCCTTAGATGAACCAGTCATCCAGGTAAGGGCACACATGGGCGGCAAGGACTGCCAGGCATTTTGTAAAGACCCTTGCAGAGGAGGAGAGGCTGAACGGCAGCACCCTGTACTGGTAGTGCTGCCCCCCCCCCCACCACGAATCTCAGGGTAATGCATGTGGGAGGGGTGGATCAGGATATGGGTGTAAGTATCCTTGAGATCCAAGGAGAAGAGCCAGTCTCCCTGGCGGAGGTAGGGCAGCAGAGATCCAAGGGAGAGCATCTTGAACTTCTCTCACCAGGAACTTGTTCAAGCTGCACAGGTCCAGAATAGGCCAGAGGCTCCCTGTTCTTTTTAAGACAAGGAAATACCTCAAGTAGAACCTCTTTCCCCAGAGGTGTTGGGGTACAGGTTCCACCACCCCGTCCCTGAGCAAGCCTGTGAGTTCTGTGGCGAGCAAGGCCTGGTGGAGGAGAGGCTGTGATAGCTCTCCTAGCAAGAAGTCTGGAGGATTCTGCTATAGATTGAAGAAGTACCCCTCCTTCACCACCTGGAGGACCCACTGGTCTGTGGTGAAGGAGGTGGGACTCCTGGAGGAGGGGAGGTCCAGCCCAGTGAGTCAAAAGCTACCCCCTGGTTGGGCAGGAGCTGGTGTCCCTGGCTTTTTGGCTATGAGGCCTGGTGTGGCTGCCCCAAGGATTTTCTCCTGGGGAGAGTCGTGGTCTTTTTGGACATCCTCTGCCAGGTTACTACCTCGGCCTCAATTTCTGCAGCCTTATCAGACATTGATTTCCCGAATAGGTTCTCACCATTGCAGTGGACATCTAGCAGCTTTTCCTGTACCCACTGCTTCAGGTCCGAGGTCTGTAACCATGCCTGGTGCCGGTGCCGGTGGCTGCAACCCTGGCTTCAGACTCAAACCCATCATAGGTGGCACAGGAGAGGAATTTGGAATAGTCCTGGATGCCTGCTGCTAGGGACTGGAACTGTTGCAGAGGTTCCCTGGCAAGGATGGCCGAGAACACCAAATGCTCCTGTATCAGGCACTTAAGGTACATCCCTATGTACAAGTCATATGCCTATATTTGGCACCCGAACATGGCGCCCTGGTAGCACTTGCACCCCATGGCATTGAGGGTCCAAGCCTCCCTGCCTGGAGCAACTGAAGAGCAGGTCTTTTGATTCTTCAGTTTTTGCATGGAGGACTCCATCAGCATCGAATTGTGGGGGAATTGTGGCTTATGGAACCCGAGGCCCTTCTGGATGCGGTAGATGGTGTCCAGGCGCCAACTGACCACTGGCACGGAGGTCGGAGACTCCCACATCCAGAGAATCAGCCTTGGGAGGAGATTCATATTGTAGGATCTGGAGCTCCTCAGTGTACATGTCATTCTACAACTCAGTCTGGATCGAGAGAGCCCAGGCCATGTCACGAACAAAGTCATGAAAGTCCATATCCTCAGGTGGGGAGTGGCACCGAGGCTCCAGGAGAGACGGCTTGGAGGGGCTGTCCCGGTGTCGGGAGGTCTCCAGCAAGGCCTTTGCATCCTGGTTGGAGCCCAAGGGCATCGAGGCGTCAGCACCAGGGGGGACTGGTTCCTTGGAGTTGCCCCCAGAAACTCACCAGGTAGGACCGGACCCCTGAGGAACGTGATCAAGATCTCACTCGATGCCAAGGACTTACTTGAGGCTGGTGGCACGGTGCCAAGTTTGATGCCTGGAGGCCCAAAGTCAGGGCTGATGATGCCGGGGGGGGGGGGGTGGTGCTCTGATATCAATGCCCACTGGAAGGCCAAGATGGAGGGGAGGAGAGGCTCCATGGCCATCATGTGAGACTCGAGGCCCAATGGCTCTGCATCTCCCAGCATGAACACCGAGTCCCTCGGGTCAGACGCCAGCACCCCAGAGAGTGTGTCCTCAGCTCACAGGTCCTGGCATGGTCTCCACTGGTCGAGGACTCTTGTCTCAAGACTTTGAGGGTGCTGCTTGGATTTGTCAGAGTCCCAGCGAGGGACCTTGCCAGGTTTGGTCAGAGGCACCTCCTTTGGGAACACCTTCTTTTTAGGAGGGTCTGGGGTCGCACCGGAGGAACCACCGCTGCTGGACTCCGAGGATGCCCGGATCTCTCGCGAAGAGCTGGCTTTGGGGCTTGGCGATGGGGAAGCCAGGGCAGAGTCAGATCTTGGAAACAGCTTCCCCTACAATTCAGACCACCTCCTATTCATTTTAGGGGTCATGGCCTGGCACCGGTCACAGGTGGAACTGCCGTGGTCTGGGCACAAGCAGCGGATGCAGCAGTCATGAGTATCAGTGACTGAAATAGTCTGACTGCAGCGGTTGCATTTCTTAAACCCACCTGGAGACATGGTGGGAGAACACCTCGCCGCGGTCAAGGAACCCCTATGCGAAAAATGGCACAAAGGCCGGTCAAAGGAAAACCTCGAGAAGAAAATAGAAAAAAATGGGGGAAGACGACCAGTGCAGCATCGGAGAAAGAGTTTGGTGCTTTTTCCAGGGCAGGAGAGGACTATGTCCAATGGGCTCTGCAGAAAAAAAGGAGACTGAAAAAGATGGCAAGGGAAGGATAAAAATCCAGCAACTCAACAGGGGAGGTGGGAGGGTAGTGAGGACCGATTCCTGATGTCCCTGGAGAACACCTATTACAGGTGAGTAACTACGCTTTCTCTAGGAACAAGCAGAAAGTCAGTCCTCACTTATGGGACTCCCTAGCTACAGACTACCGAACCTGTAACCAATGCCTCCGCGAAGGCATGAGAAGAAGTTGATGCCTGAAGGAGTGAAACCCTCGGGGAAAAACCCTCGGTAGCTGCCGAGAAGGGTCGGCGGGTTGGAGTTGCTTATACCCCGAACAGGTTATAGAGTACAAACTGGCCGAAGGCGCTGTCCCAGCAGGACTCCCTCTCTAGGCAGTAGTGCGAGGCGAAGTGTTTGCTGAAGCCCAGGTGGCAGCCCGGCAGATGTCTGTCAAAGGCAAGGAGTGCAGCGAAGCCACCAAAGCCACCTTGGCTCGGACACCGTGTGTGTTGATCAGTCAATCCAGTGGGGCTCCAGCCTTCGCGTGAGTGAAGGCTATTTAGTCCGCCACCCAGATGGAGACTGTTTTGTGACTGCCTGCCCCAGACGATTAGGATCATAGGACACAAAGAGCTGGCTAGACTTGTGATGAGGCCGGGTGCGCTGCAAGTAGAAAGCAAGGGCCCTCTTGCAGTCAAGTGTATCCAAAACCACCGATGCCTGGTTGGCATGGGTTCTCGGGAAGAAGTTTGGCAAACTATCTCCTGATTGAGGTGGAAAACCGAGACAACCTTTGGCAGGAACTTAGGGTGGTTACGGAGGACCACTCTGTTTCCATAGAACCTGGTGTAAGGGGCATCAGTCATGAGAGCCTGGAGTTCACTGACTCGGCGGGCCGAGCTCAGAGCCACCAGGAAGATCACCTTCCAGGATAGGTGCCGAAGCGAGCACGTCGCCATTGGCTGGAACGGTGAATGCGTAAGCTGCATGAGCACTACATTCAGGTTCCACTCCACTGGGGGAGGTCAGATGGGAGGTCTGGAGAGCAAGAGACCCCCACATAAAACGGGAGACCAAGGGCTGCTCTGAGAGGGGTTTTCCCTCTATGGGGAGGTGATTCGCCGAGATGGCACTCAGGTGCACCCTGACCGAGTTTGACTTAAGGCCTTCCTTCGAGAGGTGAAAGAGGTACTGGAAGACCCATCAGGTAGGACAAGAGAATGGGTTGATCTGGAGCACGGAGCACCAGACCGAGAAGCACCGGCACTTGAAGGCATAGGCTGGTCTCATGGAGTCTTTTCTTGACGCGAGGAGAACCTCCTCAACCTCCTCCGGGAGGTCCAGCAGGGCTAGGGATACCCGTTCAGTCGCCAGGCTGTGAGGGACAATGAGGCCAGGTTTGGGTGGAACACCCGCTCCTCCTCATGTGTTAGCAGGCCCGGGGCACAGCCCAGGGGAACTGGGGGCTTGGACGAGAGCCGGAGCAGGAGTGGGAACCATGGCTGTCGAGGCCACGAGGGAGCGACGAGGATCATAGATGCTTGATCCCACTGAACTTTGTGGAGGGTCCTCGCAATGAGAGAAGTGTGAGGGAAGGCGTAAAGAAGCCCGGAGGTCCAACTCAAGAGAAATGCATCTGGGGCCTCCCTGCTTGGGTGCGGGATTAGTCCACAGAGATGGGGGAACTGCGTGTTCATCAGGCTGGCAAACAGGTCCACAGTCAGGGTTCCCCACCGATGGAACAAAAGGCCAGCCACTTCCGGGTCCAGCCGCCACTTTTGAGGGCAGTTTGTCCGCGATGACGTTCTCGTGGCACAGAAGGTAGGCCATTCATAGGGTCATCCCCCGATGGAAAGCAAAGGAGCAGAGGAGGACCACCTCTCGGCAGAGGAGGCAGGAGCTTGTGCCCCCCTTCTTGTTGATGTAAAACATTGCTACTCGATTGTCGGTCTTTACGAGGACTGACTTCCCTCTCAGTTGGCCCTCGAAGGCCTTCAGGGCCCAGCAGACTGCCCAAAGCTTGAGCAAGTTTATCTGCTGTTGGGACCCTTCGGGTGACCATCAGCGCTGAGTACACAGCGCACAGCAGTGGGCTTCCCACCCCAACAGGGAAGCATCCATCGTCAGAACGAGTTCGTGCTGAGGGTTTTGGAAGGGCAGCCCTCGGAGGAGGTTGCGGTGGTCCTGCCATCAGTCTAGGGACCTGCAAAGGTTGTGGGAGAGCTGAATAGGGTCTCTGAGGTGACCTGAGCCAGGCTTCAATGAGCACTGAGGCACCACTGGGCCGTCCGCCTGTGCAGGCGGGCGTGGGGAACCACATGGACGGTGGAGGCCATGTGCCCCAGGAGGCGCAGCATAGTCCGCGTTGTGAGCCGAGCATTGCTCTGGACCTGAGCTGCCAGGGCTCAGAGGCAGGCTGCACAGTCCGTTGGCAGGAAGGTAGTCGCCCACTGAGTGTCGAGACGTGTGCCGATGAACTCAAAGGCCTGCACTGGTTAGAGATGGGGACATGGGGTAGTTGACCAGGAACCCTAGGTGCTTGAGGAGGAGAATCATGTGCGATGCCACTGATCAAGCTTCCCTGGCCGAGGACGCCGTGACAAGCCAGTCGAGGTAAGGGAAGACCGGTACACCTTGCCTTCTGAGGAAGGGGGCCGCTGCGGAGAGGCACTTTATGAAGACCCGCGGAGCAGATGTGAGCCGGAAGGGGAGCACCCTGTATTGGTAGTGTTCCCTTTGCACCCTGAAGTGAAGATATTGCCTGTGATGGGGGTGAATCAAAATGTGGGCGTAAGCGTCCCTGAGACCCAAGGATCATAGCCATTCGCCTTGCCAGAGGAAGGGCAGCAGGATGCCAAGTGATAGCATTTTGAACTTCTCCCACACCAAGAACTTGTTTAACTTTCCGAGGTCGAGGATAGGCCGCAGACCTCCCACTTTTTCAGGACGAGGAAGTACCGGGAATAGAAACCCCAACCTCTGAGGTGCGTCGGTACCTTCTCGACCGCCCACTGGGCAAGGAGGTTGTCCAGATCCCACTGCAGATATGTCTGGTGCACAAGGAGTCGAGAAGGCTCCGCTGGGGAGAAGGGAGAGGGAAGCCTGTCTAGGTGGAGGCGATACCCATCTCGGATCATTCGGAGGACCCAGGTGTCCGAAGTGACGGATGCCCAACGAGGGGCGAAGAGGGACAGGCATCCCCCCACCGGCTGCAAAGCTGCTAGAGGGCGAAAGGCTATTCTGCTGGTGTCAAACGTCCTGAGCGGGCTGAGGTGGCGCCGGGGTTTGGTCTTGGGCCCTTTAGGCTTGTGGTGGCCATGGGGTGCCTTTCCCTGTGTTGCAGTCACCGGCACAGGCGTCCATGGGTAACCCCGATAAGGTAGGCCCTTCCTTGGGAAGAATGGCTTCTTAGCTGGTTGTTTCTTCTGAGGGAGGGAGGAGTCCTTGCACAAGAGGCGGGTTCAGGTTATGAACTCCATTTCTATCTCGTCAGCCTTATCCTCCATAGGCTTACCGAAAAGCTGCTCGCCAAGGCAGGAGATGTCCAGGAGCTTTTCCTGGACCCACTGCTCCAAGTCAGAGGACTGGAGCCATACCTGGCGTTGGGCCCCGATGCTGGCTGCCCCCACACTGGCCGAGGATTCAAATCCGTCGTAGGCTGCATAGGAGAGGTATTTTGATCACTCAGACTGACCTCAGCAGGGTCTGGAACCTAAGGAGGGGTTCGCCCTTGAGGCCTGCGGAGAAACCCCTGAGCTCCTTGGCAATGTTATGTAGGAACATGCCCATCTACAGTTTGAAAACCTGAATATGGCATGTAAGCATGGACCCCTGATAAGCCTTGTGCCCCAAGGCATCGAGGGTTCTCGATTCCCTGCCCAGCAGCACCGAAGAGTGCGACTTCGGGCTCTTTTGCTTTCCCATCACCGATTCTACCACCATGGAGGTGTGGAGAATCTGGGTCTTCCTAAACACGGGGCCACGCTGGATCCTGTACATAGCATTGAGGTGCTTCCTCACAATGTGCACCGAGGCAGGTGTCTCCTACACGCAGAGTAGCAGCCTGGACAGAATGGGAGGAACTGGAACAGTGAGCGACTCCCGAGGCAGGGACTCGTACTGCAAGATATCGAGATCTTTGGCTCGAGGCTCCTCAGCTTGGGTAGCCAGGTTGAGGGCCCGAGCCATATCCCATACGAACATCACGAAGGAGGTGTCTTTGGGCAGTGAACGCCACTGAAAGCCGGTGGGGACGGATCCGAATGGGATGTCCCTGTGAGCACGGGTCTCCGGGAAGATATCCCCATCTGACTCCCAACCCGAGAGAACCGAGAAGGAATCCGACCTGGGCTGTCGCCCCGTCTGGAGGCTGAGGACCACTTGGAGCCGGAGGCCCTGGAGGATCTTGCCCCTGAGGAAAGGGAAGGCGAGCAAGACTGGCGCTGAGGATCCTCACGAGGCCCACGGCTCTCTGGGGTTTCCAGGGAGGGTTTTGGAGTCACTCTCAAGGGAACCTTGGTCTCTGGGTGCGAGCCAGATGTGCTGGGCGTGAGCGCATGCTGGGCAGCTAAAGAGGCAGAAATGCTGTGCTCCAGTGCCAGCATACAGACCTCCCACATGGGCGTGGGGCCCTGTGATGCCGCCACTGGGGTCACTGGGTCAGGCATCGAGGAAGAGAGGGGGTCCTCACCGGGACAACCCTCAGGAGACTGGGCACCATCGCCGGAGGCCTCCGTGTTTGTACAAGGTACCTTACGAGGTTGCTCCTTGTCAGACTCTCTGGGATGCCGAGGATGGCTGAGCGACCGAGCGCGGGAGTGCTTGCACTTGTCCTGAGCCCCTGACAGTGACTTTGAGGTCGTCTTCTTACGCCATTCCACTTCCAGGGACCCCTGGTCGGAGTGCCGTCTTAAGCGTGGGGCTGTGGTGGAGATCCCGCCTGCAGAGAGACGACAGAGGGCACCACTGGGGATTCTGAAGCAGCCTTACGGAAAATGTCATCGGACTTCTGCTTACGACTCAGCAGGACCTTAGAGGACATTTTCTTACAAAGTGAACAGAGCTCCGGATCATGGTCGGCTCCGAGGTACCACAGACAGCAGTCATGGGTGTCCATAAGCGACATGTTCTTGGAGCACCTGTTGTATTTATTGAA
Organism: Ichthyophis bannanicus; assembly: GCA_033557465.1. NCBI lineage: Eukaryota > Metazoa > Chordata > Amphibia > Gymnophiona > Ichthyophiidae > Ichthyophis > Ichthyophis bannanicus. The sequence continues at coordinate 66,058,554 of CM066045.1, read as the reverse complement.
ACCAGTAGCCAGCGGCTGGCGGAAAACAAAGGGCACAAAGCCCACAAAAGGAAAAAATGCTACGAAAAAAGTGCCCTTATTGCTCAAAAGAAAAGGAGCAGGGGAGGGATGGGTAGAGGACTGGTGAAACCGGAAAAATATCAGGCAGGAGGCCAAAAAATAAACTTTTTCCAAGGGATGAGGAAGCGCGTCTGAAGGGCTCCGCGGAAAAAGGGAGACTGAGCAAGATGGCACCCTTGGGTGGGAAGAGGACCACGCATGCATGGCAGCAATCCCAAAGACTTTCTTTGAAAGCTAGGGAATTGCTCCGCACGGGCTCAGTCGGTGTCAACGTCACCCATAAGTGAGGACTGACTTCCTGCTTGTTCTTGGAGAAACTCCCATTCCAACTGACAAAATGCTGGATGCAAGGAAGCTAGATATAATGGTAAAGGAGAAAAACACCAGAACTGCACTGATGTCAGTTACAAGCTACTACTCTGTGAATCACGTTGAGATGGAGAAAATCTTTAAGTTCCAAGAAATGCAGTCTGAGACCATGAATATATGATAGAAAGAGTTATTTCCCATCATGTTGGGTGCCTTAAGCTTAATTAAAAGGAACTTTAAAACGCACCTTGACAAAATTACCCATGTATGTATCATCTTGCTAACTCCAGAGGGAGGCTCTCTGGCCTAATACAAATACTATGTTAAGCATTAGCAATAAATTTGAGAGACTGAGATCATACTCCATGTACCCTGGCTTTGAAGTGAGGTTTCATGACTATCATGGTATGTGTAAAACTCAACAACAAACTGTCCAAGAGCAAAATAGAATCTAAAAATTACACGAACCGCCCTTGCAAAATAGATACACTCCCAAACAACTCAATAAGTTCAATAATAAATTAACACATCACATTGGTACCAATTGACCTCAGGATGGCTAGAGCCCTACATTTAGTGATAAATCACTATAGGGAACAGCTGACGCTCACATCACAGGTCAAGTAGTCATTCTTTCAATCCTTACTTTAAACGCAATAACCAATTCTACAACCTCAGAATTTACTTCTGGGAAAATAAATATTCTAAACCACATTCATCAATAATCTCAACCATACAACTCACACACCATCCATTCATACAAAAAGCATCATAGGCATCCCAGCAATAGGATGAGCGTCGCAAAGACAATCATTAATATCCTAAAAAAGGAAAAGAGAAGAAGTATAAGAAGCGGTTAGCCAAACCCGCTAATAGCATTAATAAACACTTATCTTCAAGAGTGCTGTGCATCACTCCATTCTTGCAATGAAAGTCCAACGCCCGACCGATATGCTGCAAAGGGCACCAACAGACAGCGCTATGCAGAGAACTCTATAACTAATTCGATTCAACTCAATTAGCCTTCACCAAAAAACCTTACGAAAGCTCTTGTTTCACCACTAAGGCTTTGTCAGGGGAAAGATGGCAAGTTTAAAAATCCACTGACTTCCTAAAGGAGTCTCTGCTCAAAAAACCACGGCGTCTGACGTCACATTTATACACCCTGATTGGTTGTGAGGGTTGTGATAAGGAAGCTTATCATAGTTCAGGAAGGAGCTATAGTAGAGGTGAAGTGACTCTGAACAAGCAACCTGTCTGTTCTGGTAGAAATAATAAAACAGAATGTTTCCATAAAAGACTACCAGTCCCAGAATGCACCAGGTTTCCAACAGCCATTAGAAGAGCTGAAGTGGGGAAACGTGTGTTCAATCAGGAGGGCTATGAGGTAATCCCCAAGCACTCATCTCCAAGGGCAGGGCTTGATTCAGCACAGCTGCGCTGTGCTAGGGTGGAGCATTCATCTAAACAGGATAAAAGAAAAGCTTATTCTACAGAGAATCATCATCTTGATCATCAGAAGCACCTTGATCATCCTGACCATCATCATCAGCAGAAGCCAGAGCTGACGGACAGAGAGAGAAAGAAACACTTTGGAAGAAAGAAGTGAAAAGCATTTGGGAGGTCTAAAAGGAGTCCATAGCAGTACGTATACTGGGAGGCATTCCAGAGGCAAGCATACACCATTGGACTGGGGAAAGCCAGAGGAGTGGGGTTGCAGAGCCAGGAATCCCCGGACGGCACCTGTGAGGGAGACGGCTGCACTTGGAAGGGACCCTAAGACCAGTGCCAGAAGGTATGTGAAGAGAGATCCAGTGTCCAGGGATCTTGATTGGAAGGCTGGACATAAGAACTGGACTACATACTGGCCAGGATATTTAGAGAGGAACTCTAACAGCAATGGAAGCTCAGGTATGAACACTGATCTATGCCCTAGCTCTTCACTGGGAAGACAGCAGGGAAACAAGTATTGTCCTGAGAGTTTTCCATTGAGAAATTCCTCTGTGCCAATCCATGATAGTGAACCTATGATAATTGAAGAAGGGGAAGATGTTAGAAATGGGGACTTTGAATACATGGATTGCTCTCTGTCTAAACTTCTGTGGTAATATGCTGTTACAAAAATACAACCACAATCACAAAGAAATATAAACTTGTTCTTTAATCTACTCAGAAAAGCTTCTGAGTAGGATTTGAGCCATGTAATAGAAAGTAAACCAGCCAAGAGGGTTTCAGCTGGTAATTGTTAGCAATTGAGCCTTGCCTAATTGCCTGTGAGCTCTAAAGGGACACTTCTGAGTGTGTGTGAAGATACAAGAAGTTATCCCTGAAAAAGAACAAGGTTTTTTTTCTACTTTGTGGGTTTTGTTTGTTCTTTGAAGCACTGCTAAGAAGATATTAGCAGGGGCCTACAGAAAAGACCTTTCTGTTCCCATCAAGGTCTTTATGCTTTGATTTGATTGCTTAACAAGTTCAGCTGTTTTTCCTTATTTGTTTTTCTAAGTATAATACTGAAAGCAAGTATTCCTTTTTATGTGCTACCAAGTATATCTGTGTTGGGAGAAATAACCCCATAAATAAAATATCTTCTTTGCTTTACATTCGAGCAAGCACAACTAATTTATTGTGAACGGCTGAGTCTGGTATGAATGGACTACATTTCCCACAATCCTTTGCAAGTCATATTAATATTTGCCTTTGCCAAGACTGTGGACATTCTCACCCAGCGCCCCCGTTTACAGGGTGTATAAATGTGACGTCAGAAGCCGTGGTTTTTTGAGCAGAGACTCCTTTAGGAAGTCAGTGGATTTTTAAACTTGCCATCTTTCCCCTGACGAAGCCTTACGAGAGCTTTCGTAAGGTTTTTTGGTGAAGGCTAATTGAATTGAATCGAATTAGTTATAGAGTTCTCTGCGTAGCGCTGTCTGTTGGTGCCCTTTGCAGCATATCGGTCGGGCGTTGGACTTTCATTGCAAGAATGGAGTGATGCACAGCACTCTTGAAGATAAGTGTTTATTAATGCTATTAGCGGGTTTGGCTAACCGCTTCTTATACTTCTTCTCTTTTCCTTTTTTAGGATATTAATGATTGTCTTTGCGACGCTCATCCTATTGCTGGGATGCCTATGACGCTTTTTGTATGAATGGATGGTGTGTGAGTTGTATGGTTGAGATTATTGATGAATGTGGTTTAGAGTATTTATTTTCCCAGAAGTAAATGCTGAGGTTGTAGAATTGGTTATTGCGTTTAAAGTAAGGATTGAAAGAATGGCTACTTGACCTGTGATGTGAGCGTCAGCTGTTCCCTATAGTGATTTATCACTAAATGTAGGGCTCTAGCCATCCTGAGGTCAATTGGTGCCAATGTGATGTGTTAATTTATTGAACTTATTGAGTTGTTTGGGAGTGTATCTATTTTGCAAGGGCGGTTCGTGTAATTTTTATGTGCAAAACTCACCCATTTGGAGAAACTGCCCCTGAAGGTTTAGGTAAGTGCCACAGTGCTATTTTATGTTTAAATCTCTTTATTACAAGTAACAAATTAACATACAACCAGCACATTCTACATTCACCGGTACATGAACAGCTGTCACAAGATAACCCAATAGTCTCATGCTAACTAGAACCGTTAAGGGTCAGTTAGACAATATTGCCAAATGGCGTGCCATACCAACAAGAACCAGATAATGAAAGCCGTACCAACTTAACTGGGATGGAACTAGGCTGCTGACATTAACCTTTAAAAAGGAGATAGAGCAGCTTTTAAACTAGATAATAGGGGAAAGCCAACAGTCGCCCAAGAGCACGTGGTTTGGAAAGCATAGTTACTCACCTGTAACAGGTGATCTCTGGGAACAGCAGGAATTTAGTCCTCACATATGGGTATCGTCGGTACCGACGGAGCCTGCGCGGGAACGCTCCCCAGCGTCCAATCAGAAAGCTTTTGGGAGCATCCCACAACGCCTGCGTGCTGCCTTCCCGCCTTTCCCAACTGCCTCTCTCCAGTTGAGTTTTAAAGATGAGACAAATGAGAGAACCACGTGATGCGTGAGTGAGCAGGTCGTGGGACTGCTTGCTCCGGGGCCGTTCTGGGCGAATTGGCTGATTAACCGCATATAAAACACCCCAACTACTATTAATTACAACCGGAGGCTGAGGAATATCGTGAGACATGAAAAGGAGCTCCAGGGCGGACGGTACGCTGGCGGCAGCCCCGAAAAAGGACAAAGATAAGCTGGGCAAATCTGGGGCCTGCATGACCACGCTAGCGTCGCCAGCTTCCCCCGGGGCGGAGAGTGTTGAATCTGGCGCGGAGGACTTGGCTAAAGAGGTGGCAAGGTTTTTGGAGCCAAAGTTTGATTTAGTGCTGCAAAAGCTTGAGAACTTGGCTGAGACTATTTCAGATATGGGCAAGAGAGTGGACGAATTGGAACACCGCGTTTCGGCGATTGAGGATGAGAAGGGGCAGCGTGAGCGCGAAAGGAAAGTATACAGCAAGCAGCTGGAGGCCCTCCAGGCCAAGGTGGACGATTTGGAAAACCGCTCGCATAGAAATAATCTCCGAGTGGTAGGCATTCCAGAATCCTATAAGGAGAGCGGTCTAGTACAGTTTATGGGAGACTGGTTGCCTAAAACCTTGGGCCTCACTGCGCTGGCGGGACAACTGGACATTGAGCGAGCACATCGGATTGGGCCGCGGAGAGAGGAGCAGCAGCAGCCCCGCGTAGTCATCATGCGACTCCTCAACTTTCAGCACAAGATGCAAATTTTGCAAGCGTTCCGACGCCACCAGGACTTACAGTTGGATAATAGTAAAATTCTAATATTTCAAGATTACTCAAATGTGGTGGCACAGAAGAGGAAAGAATTTACACCACTGTGTGACGTTTTGTTTAAACGGCAGATGCGTTTTACCCTGGCTTTCCCAGCGACACTTCGAGTAACGCATCTGGGGAAAAACTTTGCATTCGACTCACTGTCAGCAGCGAAGCAATTTGTAGAGAGCCTGCCGGTGAATTCTATCATGGATAACCCGCTGACATGAACAGCTGGCAGTGAATTCAGCCGGATGGACAAGAGAAGAAAGCGAATGCACAATCGCAGTATGGGGTAGCTGGTGGATTTCTTACTTATCTGAAAACACAGAAATGGGGAGTTATTTATTTATTACAATTTCTTATATACCGCGCTATTTGGCATCAGCGCGGTTTACATTATAACACAACGACCATAACAACATGCTGTTTGGTTTTACATCGAACAGGGGTCCAAACTTGGATAACAGGGGTAACTATATACATGAGATGTTTACATGGTAAAAAGTAGCTTGGATAACAGGGGTCGATTATATACATGAGATATTTACATGGCAATGAGTGAGTGAAATATCATAATGAACGTGAGGGTTGTTTCTTAAAGTGGGTCATCTCTTCAGAGGGGATGTCTAGGTGCCATTGGTGTTTGGGTAGCATTGGAGGAAAAGATGGTATTTGAGTGCCTTCCTGAACTGCGATAGGTCGGCAATAGCCCTAATGTCAGGGGGTAGAGCATTCCAGCATTTAGGTACATAGTAACTGAACGCCCTGTTTGTGGTTGATATGTTGCGCTTTGTCACTCGGTTGCCGGTGACAAAGATTATACGCCACTAGGTAGCGCTGTTAAAGAACAAAGAGTCCAAGTGTAGGGTAATAAAGGCTTTTATTCCCCGTTTAAAGCAAGGTTCAACTAAGAGATATTTTAGATAACAGAAACAGTCCTTTGTTTCAAAAGGTACCAATATTCACTGGCTAGTTAACTTGTTACTTCACAGTTTAAAGCAGGTTTTCTTCAAAGTAATATTCAGTATAATAAACATCAACTTATACTTCATTTATTCTTCTGTGGAGCATACACACTTTGGAGCATAGGCAGTGCACCAATCACATTCCATTTCCTCAGGCAAAGGTGAGGGAATAGTGCTGGGAGAATCCACTTCCATCAAATCCTCTCCCCTATACTGATTCAAAGGGCTTCCACTGTCCCTGTCTATTTCAGCATGGTAATCTCCAGCTTGGGAGTTTGGCTTCACATAACCAGGGACTCTTAAGGCTGGCGGTAGTTTAGTGAACCAGTCTGCACTCTTGTTTCCCTTAGGAGGAATCCTTCTTTTAGCATAGCTTTTAGCAGTACAATCATTACAGTTAATGTTCAATGCCTCATACCTTGGCTCACTGAGTAAAAACTTCCGTTGCTTATAAAACTGCTTTTCCCTCTGAATAGGTGAAACTGGGCAATGATCCTCTAGAGATAAGCTTCTGTCAGAACCTCCCTCTCTGGTTCTTAGCTTTCTTCTCTCTATGTTACAAACAGGCAGAGTATAGGAACTAGGCGTGGCAGAGCCTCTCACCTTGGAGCAACTTCCACCAAACTCCCCTTGCACAACAGGTCCAGTTTGGGCTTTCTGGCTTCCTACCTTGTGAGGTCTGTTTCTCCTCCAGCTCCCAGCTTGGCTTCTTCCACAGCAATCAGGCTTATGTCCTTGATAGCCTCCAGGCTCCTCTGCTGTTTCTCCTTCTAGTCCAGCTCCAGTTCCTTCTTCCTCTTTCTCCTCCTTCCTCAGCTCCTGCTGTGTCCACTGCTTCCTCTGCTTATGCCACTGCTGCTTATGCCACTCCTCTCCAGAAGCATTCTGCTCTGGCTTATAAAGTGAACCGTTACTGCTGACTTCCTGGTTCCCTTTCAGCTGCAGGTCATCAGTGAGCTTAGGTTCATTAAGACCAGTATGTCTGTTCCTGCTCCCTCTAGCTGTGCCTGAAGGTAACTGCACATCTAGTTCTTCTAAAACAGGATTTCTTTTCTTAAAACCAACTTTATTAGTGCCTGCATCATGACAGCTTTGACGATTCCTTTGGTGTTACTAGTAGGTTTATGGCTATTGTTCTTCTGGATCTGTTGGGGGGCACCATGTGAATAAGATCTGTGAGTGAAGGGGATGAAATACCTTTGATTGCCTTGAACGCTAGGAGTAGGGTTTTAAAGATGATTCTCCCATGGATAGGTAACCAGTGAAGTTGTTTGAGAATGGGGGTCACGTGGTCACTTCTGGCGGCTCCGTGTAAGACCCTTGCTGCAGCATTCATGGCCAGCTGTAATGGGGCCAGTGTGGAGTGAGGGAGCCCTTGTAAGATGGCGTTTGCAAAGTCGAAGTGAGGCAGGATTAGCGCTTGGTATATGGTCCGGAAGTCATCTGGGTCCAGCAGGGAGCACAGATGCCTGAGTGTGCGGATTTTGACGTATACAGCTTTGACAATGTTGTTTATGTGGTGTTTCATATCCAGGCGTTGGTCCAACGTAACTCCAAGGTATCTTATTGTTTCTTTGGTTAGTAAGTCCGCTTCCTTAACACTGATATGGGGTGGAGGAGTAAAGTTGGGGTCTCTGGAGATGAAAAGAACCTCCGTCTTTTTATGTTGAATGCGTAGATTCTGTGATTGAAGCCACGCTGAGACAGCATTGAAACAGTCTATTAATGGTGCTAGGTCCATTTGGGCTGTGGAGAACGGCATATATAAAAGAATGTCATCTGCATATATCAAACAGCTCACGTTAAATGATCTTATGATGTTGCAGATGGGCTGCATGTAAATATTGAATAGTAGGGAGGACAAGGAGGAGCCTTGAGGTACACCTTGTTTTTGATGGAAGTGTTTTGATTCCTCTGATCCAGACTTCACGTATTGCCATCTTACTTCCAGATAGGATTTACACCACCCTAGTGCATTGTTGCAGATGCCCTTCTCTTTCAACCTTCCCAGGAGAATTTCGTGACTCACTGAGTCGAACGCAGCGGCGATGTCTAAGAAGATGAGCACAAAACCTTGATGGATGTTGTCTATGCCTGTGATTATAACGTTGAATAGGCTGGTAAGTAGGGTCTCGACTCCATGATATTCTCTAAATCCATGTTGGCAGTGATCTAGGGGAGCTGCGGAGTCTATGTGATTTTGAATTTGCCGTTGTACCTCTTTCTCAGTTATCTTGGCTAGGAGGGGAATACTGGCTATTGGCCTATAAGAATCGGCCTTTTGCGGGTCAAGCTTGGGGTTTTTCAATAATGGCCTAATGGATGTCTGCTTGAGTGTTGTGGGGAAGTATCCTGTTGTGAAGGAGAGGTTCATTAGGTTTGCGATGAATGGACTGAACACAGCACGTAGTTCCTTGATCCAAAAGGCTGGGCATGGGTCAGTCTGTGCAGTGGAGGTGTTGAGGGATGCTATGGTATCTTCAATGCATTTAGTGGATGGTGTAGAGAACTTGTCAAGTAGGGTTAGGCCTGTTGGTTCCTGAAACTGTACTGCTGAATCCTTTTTGGTTTGAATGATCTTGGATTGCAGGTAGTCAGCGTATTCTTGTGGGTGAATCACACTGTGCTGATCGGGAGATGGTTCTTTCGAGAGGGATTTGACCAAGTTGAAGAGATCACGTGGTTTATTCAATGATCTCTTTAGGGTGTCGGTGTGATATTGTTTCATTTTGGTTGTGATTGCTTCACGATGAGTTGAGAGGTGAGTTTGGTAGGCGGTCTGATCTTCAATAGAGAGTGATCGGCGCCATCGGCGCTCAAGTCTACGTAGTTGGGTAAGAGAAGATCGCAGCTCAGGAGAGAACCACGGGGCAGAACTTCTCTTCATCCTTGCTGTGTTGTTGGCGTCCGGGCGTTGTGCGATGGCATTTAAGTTGGAGTTCCAGGATGATATCAGTTCTTCAAGGTCGGGCGTGGTTTTGTTGAGGAGGGATTGGGTCTCAGATAGAATGTGTTCCCTGTTAAATGGGCGAAAGCTTCTTGTGGATGCTCGTGATGTGTTGTTCTGATTTCGGCTTCTGTGCAGCTGCTCATTGTTGGTGGGTATCTGGATAATAATCAATTTGTGGTCTGACCAAGGTACATCAATCACTGATATTGGTAGATTACGGTTTTGCTCGATGATTGGCTGAGGAGCAAATACCATGTCAAGCACATTCCCCTTTATATGTGTGGGTTCATTGATGATTTGTTTGAGTGTGAGTTCTTCCATGGCACCAAGGAAGGCATTTGTGTGGTTTTGGGGTAACGATGGGAGATTGAAATCACCCATTATCCAATTTGGTTTATTGGGACTGAGGGTGTTGGCCGCAAGGTCAATAATGGTTGGGAGGTCATCTGGACAAGCCGATGGTGTTCTGTATAACAGGTTGAGAGAGCAATGCTGGTTTGCAAAAGAGAGGATGTCTAGACTGCTTGTGCTAGGAGTCTGTTATATGGAAGTCAAGGTCTGCTTTGGTGATTATAAGCACCCCACCTCCTTTTTTGTTTTCTCTATGTCTCGTGTGTATGGAGAAATTGGGGGGTAGGAGTTGATTGAGGATAACGTTGTCCTCCGATGATAACCAGGTTTCAGTGATCATAAGTATTTCTAGGTTGTAAAGTGAGACTGTGTCTAGTACAACAGGCCATTTTTTGCGAATAGAGCGTGCGTTATATCTTTATTGGGGTATTATGCTCGGGTCATGTTGTTCCATTGGCTACAAGTTATGTTTGCTTGTGTCCCACTGTTACTACCTGTTGATATATGTTAAATCATTTGAGTGGTTGGGAAGGGGGTGTTCCTGACTTTGGACGAGGCCCGGGAAGGCCCTGTTGCATCTAGTGGGTTCTACCTCAGCGGACAGTGCTGAGGCATAGATTGTTGGGTTTTTACTTGTTAGGGAAAGGGATAGATAGTAAGGGGAGGGGAACAGGGAGGGAGGAGTGGGTGGGGGGGATTGCCTTGTTTGGATGGGGAGTGTGCCCCGTATGTATGTTGCTCGAACGTGGAGTTATAGTAATGGGCTCGTTGCTTTCCTCACATACTTTGGGGGTGCTCTGCCCCATGGCTGGGGGGGCCCTAGGCTACTGTTTAACCCTGGGTTGAGGCTGGGCGATCCAGGGCTCGTGATGTGGATGGATCATCCTGCTAGTAGAACAGTGCGAGTACTGAGTGAATGAGAGATGCACTAAAGCTGGTCTCCTGGAATGTAGGAGGGGTCAATACTCCTGTTAAAAGGATGAAGATTTTACAGGCCTTAAAGAGGGGACATGTGCAAATTGCCTTACTGCAGGAGACGCATTTAAGTGCCGCAGAGCACGCCAAGCTTAAAAAAGATTGGGTGGGACAGGTTTTTGCGGCCTCTGCGGGGACACGGAAGTGTGGAGTGGCCATCCTGGTGAAAAGGGGCCTCTCAGTTGAGGTTCTTAAAGAGGAAGCCGACCCACAAGGTAGATTTTTCTTCTTACACGCGAAAATACAAGGGGAGGAGCTGCTTCTTGGGAACATCTATGCCCCCAATACTTATGATCACCAATTCTTTAAGCTCATTTTGAATAAAGTACTAGGGGCGCCGAAGATACCGTTGATACTGGCGGGTGACTTCAATTGTCCCCATGATCCAACGTTAGATAAATCCCGAGTGGGGGGACCTAGCGGGGCATGGCATAAAAATAAAGGAGTGGGTTATCTCTGTCATATGGGGGGTTTGATTGACTCGTGGAGGACCCTGCATGGGGTGGAGCGGGATTACACACATCTGTCGAGAGTCCACCAGACCTGGTCTAGGATAGATTATATATTGATCTCTCGAGAAAGCCTGGAAAAAGTGGCTGCGGTAGAGATTGAACCCTTGGTAATTTCAGATCATGCTAAGGTGGCCCTGGAGTGGCGCCTGCGGTCTTCTGGAGCTGCCAAATGGTCGTTTCCTGGTTATCTCTGGAAGAAGGAGGATTTTCGGAAATACCTGATACAGCAATGGGAGGAATATTTGATGCTGAATGATACGGGCGATGTTACGGTAGCAATATTTTGGGAGGCGGGGAAAGCAGTGTTGAGAGGGCATATAGCTTATGTAGCTAAAGAGAGGAAACGGCTTAATAGCTGGCTCTTGGAATTGGCCTCTAAACTGCAGGAGGCCAAACGGCACTTTCTACTCCATCCGGGTAGGTTCCCAGAGTATTTAGAGGCACAAAAAGCGTTAAATGAGGTGCTGCATGAACGGGCGGTTTACTCGCTGCAATATTATAAACATCAGTTATTTCGCTATGGGGAGCGAACAGGGAGGCTGCTGGCGCGTTTGGTGAAGCCACGAGGTGGCATCCAGGGCGTGGTACGAATTAGGGATAAACAGGGGCAGTATCACTCGGAGCTTACTCAGATTGTACAAGTCTTCAGTCAGTATTACCAAGAGCTCTACACGCCTGATATGGAAGATAGGGAGAGGGAGCGGGAGTTTTTGGAGGATGTCCCGCTACCGCGCTTGACAGCAGAGGACCTGCAAGAGCTTAATGCGGATATCACGGTAGCGGAAATACAGACCGTGATAAAAAAGGGAAAACCCCATAAGGCTCCGGGGCCGGATGGATATGGATCCGAATTTAAGATTTTAATGACCCAAGTTGCTCCTACTTTAGCAGCTCTCTACCAGGAAACACGGGACTCAGGCTTATTCCCTAGAGATATGCGGACGGCAGCCATCACTATCATACCTAAAAAAGGCCGGGATCCGGAGGATCCCGCATCTTACCGACCCATCTCGTTAATCAACTATGATATGAAGGTGGTGGCATCGGTTCTAGCGGCGAGGTTGCAGAAGTTCTTACCCCGCTTGGTTGGGGATCACCAATCGGGGTTTGTGAGGGGTAGAGGAGCATTCCCCAATATTAGCAAAGTGTTACTAGCCATGGAAAAGTGTCTGACACAGGAGTTGCCCTTGATTTTAGTAAGCCTCGATGCGGAGAAGGCTTTTGATCGGATGTCGTGGTCTTATATGTTTGAGGTATTGCAGAGATTTGGTTTTGACGGAGCCTTTTTGGATTGGGTGAGGGCGCTTTACGCTCATCCGCTAGCCTGTGTAACAAGCAGTGGGACTCGATCCCAGCCGTTTGTGCTGCGTAGGGGCAAGCGGCAGGGATGCCCTCTGTCGCCTCTGCTTTTTGTTTTACAATTGGAGCCTTTGCTGCTTGCGCTTCTTCGAGCGGAGGGGGTTCGGGGTGTAGAATGGCCGAACGGGGGTATTAAGGTTAGCGCTTTTGCAGATGATATGCTGCTATGTCTGTGTAATCCGCAGAACTCCTTGGAGCAGGCTTTGGGAATTATTGAGAGATTTGGCACTTTCTCGGGACTTCGAGTTAATGTCAGTAAATCCATGGCTTTGGATGTGGGCGGTAAGGCACGGTGGCTCTGGCGGGGGCAGTTTCCACTGGTTTGGGCTCAGGGAGAATTTCGTTACTTGGGAATTCAGATTCCGGATCATGTGTCGAAACTTTATTCTGTCAATATCAGACCGATGCTTGCTAGGACTGCGGCAACTCTACAGAAATGGAAAGATCTGCCACTTTCGCTCATGGGGCGGATAGCCTTATTCCAGATGATGGAGGTGCCCCGATGGATGTACCTGTTGCGACACCTGCCCATATGGTTGCTGCGTAGAGATGTTTTGTTTTTGCAGAGGCACATTGTGCGATTTCTATGGAAAGGGAGGAAGTCAAGGATTCCGGTTGCCGTGTTGATGAGTGCTCGGGCAGAAGGGGGGTTGGGTCTTTTTTCGGTGCGGGATTATAATTTCCTTTGTTTGCTCAGACCCCTCAGGGATTTGATTTTGGGAACACAACACGTGCTTCCGCGGCATTTGGTCACCTGGATGTCACACCCCGATAGCGCGGCTTACTTGTTGCATTGTAAGGGTAAAGCTCTCCCAAAACCCTGGAGGGATTCGATCTATTTAGGGGCGATTAGACAAGCCTGGAGATTTTTGTGCCAAAAGAAGGGACTTTCCTGGGCTGCCACGGATTGTCTTCCGCTGAAGGACAATCCGGACTTTGAGCCAGGGCGGCGAGGCGGTATGCCGGTGAGCTGGGTAGCATCTCGTCTGGGGTATATTGGACAACTGCGTATGCAGAACCTTGGGGGGATGGACGCATTTCAGTCATTGGCAGGACGCTATCAGCTCGCACCTACTTCGTTTTATTTTTACTTGCAGGCGAGACACTATATCCAAATGCTACAACAGAAACAGGGATTATGGCAGGGTAATTTGGGGCTGTGGGATTTTCTATCAGAAGCTGACCAGACTTTTTCTTTGAATACTATCCGCGCAGAGTGGCATCCCGGGGGGGGGACCTGGGTCCACTAGAGTCGCTGGCCCACAAATGGAGTCAGGAGGGGGGTCTACAGGTTAATGTCTATGATTTACAGGAGGCCTTTAAGAAGGTCCGAGGCATCTCTGAATCCATTAGATTCCAGGAAACCCAGTATAAGCTATTATGGCAAGCATATGTGCCCAATGTTTGGGCGGCTCGGATGGGAATACTCTCGACGGATGTGTGTCAGCTCTGTGGGTCTGAACGGGGGACGTTACTGCATCGTTTTTGGGAATGCACACATATACAATACTTTTGGCGGGGAGTGCGAGATTTGCTATGGACCTGGAGGCCTGGTCCAGGGGACTTAACTCCGGAGTGGTGTTTACTTGGCGTGCCCTGCATAGGCGCTTCTGCCTCCACCAGTGGTAGTAGGATGGGGGGTGAGACTATTGAGGGGGAGCGAGGATGGGTTGAGGCTCTTGACCCACATGCTAGTAAATTATATGATCGTGGCTTTCTCATAGCGAAACACTGTATCCTTAGACATTGGATAGATAAGCCCCCCCGGATGGAGGAGTGGTCCCGGGGTCTGCTGGGCCTAAAAAGTCATGAACTGCGCACAGCCCAAATGTTGGGAGGCAAGAAATATGCAGAGTGGGAGAAACTCTGGCAAGGAGTACCTGGGAATGCTCTGCTGGAGCCTCTCCTGGTAGAGGAGGTGAGCGGGAGCGTATGAGTTTTTGACTGATTGATTCTGGGTTTGAGTGTGGTTGTCTGGAGGGGTTGGCGATGAGAGAGAGCGCAGGTTAGGAAGGGATACAGGGGGAGGAGTTACCTTGGGGGGGTGGGGACTGGGTCTTTATTGGGTATGGGCATTGGCTCATTTGCTGTTGATGTTGTATACTATATTACTTATTGCATGATGAGCTAGACTACTGTTAATATTGCTATGCGAGACCGGGGTCTGCAGCTATTGTCTGGAAATGACAGCCGGTTTTTCGCTGTTTACTGTATGAACTGTAATTGGTGAAGTGCCTTTGATTGTACACACATATAACCCAATAAAAATGATTTACAATAAAGATGAGACAAAGAGAGAGAGAGAGGGAAAGGAAAGAGATAGAGAGATACAACTCCTAGCGGAGGTGGGTGGGTTGTGAGGACTAAATTCCTGCTGTTCCCGGAGAACACCTGTTACAGGTGAGTAACTATGCTATCTCCAGGAACAAGTAGGAATGTAGTCATCACATATGGGGACTCCCTAGATTTAGGTGCCAGGGAGAGACCCCAGAAGTTGTGTGTCCCTGAAAAGGACTCCATTTCCCCCCATGGATCTCTGACATCCTACCAGGGATGGTGGGCAGGAGTTGATTAGGTATGGAACAGGTGTTTGAAAACAGCCTAAACAAACAAGGCATCCCGGCGGGAGTCCTTGTCCAAGCAATAATGGGCTGTGAAAGTATGAAGTCTTGAAGGACTAGAAAGGGGGACTGTTACTTCTGGAGAGAAATCTGCAACCGAGTATATACTTCTGGTAATTTTCTAAAAAGAATTCTTTGTATTAAAGCTACTTAATCTGTGAACCCACTGCTTTTTGTTGGATCAGTTAGGGCCTAATAGCAGCAATTAAAGTTTGAATTTAAAACACAGAGGAGAACTTTCTGGTTACATTTCATACCCAGCAGAGAGCTTGTAGTTTAAATTTAATAGTCACTCAGGGCCAAGTAACAGCAAAGTACTTTTAGTTTAAATTTAACACACAGAAGAGAGCTTTCTGGTTAAATTTAGAATCCAGCAGAGAGCTTGTAGTTTAAATTTCATAAGAAGTTAGAGCCTGGCAGCAGCTAAGAGCTATAATTTAAATCAAATCAGAATTTAGCTTACCTCAGCAGCACAAGACAGGGTACTGTGTAGCAGCCCTCTTTTAATAAGTGTTATTTCCCTCCCTCCCCTGGGATAATCGTAGCTTTATAGGTACTTACACATCTTAAAAGACAGGAGGTGCTTTCAGGTGAAGCTCATTACCCAAATCAGTCATACACTAAGGACCTGAGATTAATTAAGCTTCAGGTAAACAAGGTATATTAAACGTATTAGGTACAGTTTTATTGGTATAAATACCCATAGCAACCCCTAGTAAGTAAGAACTTAAAGATCTAGACACAAACTTAAAACTAATATGCAGACAGCAGTCCAGCAGCGGGATGGGGGCTTTCCAGTCTTTTGCATTGAGTGTCACATGTATGATTTTCTCCCAGTTGGTGAGAGGTCTTACGTGTGCACTAGGTGCAAGGAGCTCTTTGCTCTCAAGGAACAAGTCCGTTCTCTAGAGGCTAAAGTAGCAGACTTGGAAAACATAAGACAGACAGAGAGGTACATAGACGAGACCTACAGGGATATAGTCCTGAAGTCCCACCTCCAGTCTGGCAGCACACCTGTTGCCATGGAGGAGAGAGGTCACGTGACAGGAGATCACCACCCTGGTGTGGCAGGAAGTGATCCTGTAACTAGGACCTGTCCTCCAGGTGATGTAAAACCCTCTCGCACCGAGGATGTTTCTCCAGGGCCATGTGCCCATGAGGGAAGGGTTAGGACAGCCGTTATAGTTGGTGATTCGATCATTAGGCATGTAGATAGCTGGGTGGCTGGTGGACGTGAGGATCGCCTGGTAACATGCCTGCGAAGGTAGCGGACCTCACGTGCCACCTAGATAAGGTCTTAGATAGTGCTGGGGAGGAGTCTTCTGTCTTAGTACATGTCAGTACCAATGACATAGGAAAATGTGGTAGGGAGGTTCTGGAGGCAAAATTTAGGCTTTTAGGTAGGAAGTTGAAATCCAGAACTTCCAGGGTAGCATTCTCCGAAATGCTTCCTGTTCCACGCGCAAGACCCAAAAGGCAGGCAGAGCTCCGGAGTCTCAATGCGTGGATGAGACAATGGTGCAGAGATGAGGGTTTTGGATTTGTTAGGAACTGGGGAACATTCTGGGGAAAGGAGGGGCTCTTCCGAAGGGATGGGCTTCACCTTAACCGGGATGGAACCAGGCTGCTGGCATTAACCTTTAAAAAGGAGATAGAGCAGCTTTTAAACTAGATATTAGGGGAAAGCCGACAGTCGCCCAAGAGCGGATGGTTCGGAAGAATGTATTGTTGCGGGATACTACCAAAAGCAGAGAAGTTCCACAAAAGAGTAAAGTAGCCCAAATGTCCTCAAGTATGGAGCAGACAGAGCTTAAAGATCCCAATTTACCCATGTCTAACAATAGCCAAATTAACATGAATAAAATACATTCTCTAAAATGCTTGAATGCAAATGCTAGAAGTCTAAAGAATAAGATGGGAGAGTTAGAATATATAGCACTAAATGAAAGGTTAGATATGATTGGAATATCAGAGACATGGTGGAAGGAGGACAACCAGTGGGACACTGTGATACCTGGGTACAAACTATATCGTAATGATAGAGCTGATCAAATTGGTGGAGGGGTTGCGCTCTATGTTAGAGAGGGCATTGACTCAAAGGATTAAAGTTTTGCAGCAAACAAAATCTGCTGTAGAATCTATATGGATTGAAATTCCATATAAAAGGGGGAAGGCAATGGCAGTGGGGGAGTACTATCGAGCGCCTGGCCAGAATGACCAAATGGATGATGAAATGCTCAAAGAAATCAAGGAAGCTAACAAATGTTACAGCGCAGTAATAATAATGGGTGATTTCAATTACCCCGATATCGACTGGGTTAGTGTCACGTCAGGACATGCTAGGGAGATAAAGTTCCTAGATGAAATAAACGACTGCTTCTTGGAGCAGCTGGTTCATGAACCGACCAGAGGGGAAGCCATATTAGACCTAGTCCTTAGTGGAACACCAGATCTAGTGCAAGAGATAAGGGTGTTGGGGCCACTTGGCAATAGTGATCATAGCATGATCACCTTTGATTTAATTAGTGGAGGAGGGATAGTAAGGAAATCCACAGTACTACCTTTTAACTTTCGAAAGGGAGACTATGATAAAATGAGGAAAACAGTTAAGAAAAAACTAAAAGGAGCAGTTGCAAAGGTTAAAGACGTACATCAAGCTTGGGTGTTGTTGAAAAATACTATCTTGGAAGCCCAGACCAGCTGTATTCCACGCTTTAAGAAAAGTGGAAGGAAGTCCAAAAAACTGCCAGCATGGTTTAAAGGTGAGGTCAGAGAGGCTGTTGTTGCCAAAAAACATCTTTCAGGAAATGGAAAAAAGAGCCAAACGACGAAACCTGGAAACAGCACAAGCACTGGCAAGTCAAATGCAAGGCATTGATAAGGCAGGCAAAGAGAGAATTTGAGAAGAAGCTTGCTGCGGAAGCAAAAACGCGAAATAAAGACCTTTTCAAGTACATTCGTAGCAAAAAACCTGTGAGAGAGTCAGTTGGTCCATTAGATGATAAAGGGGTTAAAGGAGCACTAAGGCGACAAGGCGATAGCGGAGAGACTGAATGAATTCTTTGCTTCGGTCTTTACTGAGGAAGATGTAGGGATGTTACCCATGACTGAAGTGGTATTTAAAGGTGCGGAAGAATTGAAGGAAATATCGATACATCGGGAAGATGTCTTACAACTATTAGATAAACTGAAGAGTAGCAAATCACCTGGGCCAGATGGTATACATCCAAGGGTGTTGAAAGAACTGAAATATGAGATTGCAGACCTGCTATCAGTAATCTGTGACCTATCATTAAAATCATCTCTAATACCTGAAGATTGGAAGATCGCCAATGTAACACCAATTTTTAAAAAGGGTTCCAGGGGTGATCCGGGAAACTACAGACCGGTGAGCCTGACGTCAGTACCGGGAAAAATGGTAGAAACCATCATAAAGAATAAAATTATTCAGCATGTAGATAGTCACGACCTAATGGGAGACAGTCAACATGGCTTTAGACAAGGAAGATCTTGTCTTACTAATCTGTTATTTTTTTTTGAAGGAGTGAATAAACAGGTGGACAAAGGTGAGTCGGTTGATATTGTGTATCTGGACTTTCAGAAAGCCTTTGACAAGGTCCCTCATCAGAGACTTTTGGCAAAACTAAAGAGTCATGAGATAGGAGGCAGTGTACTATTGTGGATCAGGAACTGGTTAAAAGATAGAAAGCAGAGGGTAGGGCTAAATGGCCAATTTTCCCAATGGAGAAAGGTGAATAGTGGTGTACCCCATGGATCTGTGCTGGGTCCGCTGCTTTTTGACATATTCATAAATGACCTGGAAAGTGGAATAACGAGTAAGGTTATCAAATTTGCAGATGACACAAAACTATTTAAAGTTGCTAAAACCCAAGAGGATTGTGAAAAGTTGCAAGAGGATCTTGATAAATTGGAAGACTGGGCATCAAAATGGCAGATGAAATTTAATGTGGACAAGTGCAAGGTTATGCACCTAGGGAAGAACAACCCAAACTATGGTTACACGATGCAAGGTTCCACATTAGGAACCACCACCCAGGAAAAAGATTTAGGCGTCATTGTGGATACCATGTTAAAACCCTCGGCCCAGTCTGCAGCGGTGACCAAGAGAGCAAATAGAATGCTAGGTATGATAAGGAAAGGAATGGAAAAGAAAACAAAAGATATTATAATGCCTCTGTATCGTTCCATGGTGAGACCGCACCTTGAATATTGTGTGAAATTCTGGTCGCCGTATCTTAGAAAGGATATAGCGATTTTAGAAAAGGTTCAGAGAAGAGCCACCAAAATGGTAAAGGGGATGGAAGGATACTATGAAGAAAGGCTAAAAAGGTTAGGGCTCTTTAACCTGGAAAAGAGACGGCTGAGGGGAGATATGATAGAAGTCTATAAATTAATGAACGGAGTGGAACGGGTAAACGTAGATCAATTGTTTACATTATCAGAATATAGAAAGACTAGGGGACATGCAATGAAGCTACAGGGTAAACTATTTAAGACTAATAAAAGAAAATATTTTTTCACTCAACGTGTAATCAAACTCTGGAATTTGTTACCGGAGGATGTAGTAAAGGCTGTTAGTGTAGCTGGGTTTAAAAAAGGTTTGGACAAGTTCCTGGAGGAAAGGTCCATAAACCATTATTAAGAAGTGACCGAAGATATCAATGCTTGACCCAGTACAAGCATTGTGGAACTTGTGTCTCTTGGGGAAACTGCTAGGTACTGTAACACCGAATATCCACCCTATAGCTTTAAGACACAAAAAACTGAAGAGTTCGGCACAGACTCTGACAGAAAGGGAGAGAAAAAGCTTCATAGTTGCTATAGGCAACCAGAGCAGGCTGAGGCACGAGACCTGAAGGCACGCCCAGCCAACAGACACTCCCCAAACACTGAGGGAAACACTCTGCACATGTGCAGGAAAACGCCCCTAACTCTGCATAAGAAAGCTGGCAGGCAAGCAGAGTCAGTTCAGAAACGGGCCACTGTTCAGGAGCAGGCCAGAGTTCGGGAGCAGGCCAGAGAGCAGGATCCCGATTATGCTCGAGTCCAGGAGAGAGAGAATCCAGGAAGAGAGGCTGAATGTGATTCCTGTATGATTTCTGACGAAGGTTTTGAGGACACAGAAGCAGAAAGCATTTGTGAAACCTGGCAGGTTAGAGAAAACCTGAAACCCTTCAACAAAAGGTCAGAGTACTTTCAGCCTAACCCTGTTTATTGTGAAGCCTGGAATAAGAAGCCAAGCAGGGCTTGGAGACAGAGCAGGAAACCATTCTCCAGCCGTGAGCTTAACTACAGAAAGCCCTTTGCAGTGACGCAGGAGGGATCTCCCAGAGACAGCAGTCAACGGGGAGAGTGCAGAACAGCTGGTAGGAAACTCTTTGCTAATGAAAGCCAGAAGCTTTTAAGATATTCACATCCTTGTGAAAGAGATAGTGAACTGCTTCAGGATATATGTATGAATGAGGAACCTGAGTGTTTGTATGTAAAGCCTGGCAGAAAACTGACAAGAGCAAAGCCCAATAGAAAGATTGCAAAGCAGTTTTATCAAGTCTCAGATAATTATCTACCTTACCGTGGGGAGAGTATTGAAGAGAGACCAGTCACTGGCTGGAGGAAGTTACAAACTCTCTGCCATAAGGAAGACGAGGCAGTTGAGGAGCCTATGTGCATTGACCAAAATGAATGTTTGTCTTATGATGAAAAGATGGACTGTTCTTTATTAATTACTGAAGAGACCTCTCTACGCTGAAAGCAGATAAGCCTGCTAGAGAGAATAAGTCTGCACAGAGGAAGCTGCCCAGGTGTTTACCTGAATTATCTATTTTGCTTTGTCATTTGATTTTGTTAAGCAAGAAGCTGTACTTTTCTTTAACCATTTGTTTATGCCAGAGGCATGGCTATCTTTTGAGTTTGGAAGTTGTATCATTTTTGAAAATCCAGCAAAACCCCGGGAGGGGAATAAATCCTTGTTTAAACCTGACCATTCAGTCGCAACTACACTTTCTTTTAATAGAAAGGTCAGGGCCAGTAGTGCACTAAGCTAACCAACACTAGTTTAGCCTCTGCTGGTGACAGTACATATGACCTAGATTGGCCACTGTTGGAAACAGAATACTGGGCTTGATGGACCTTGGTCTGACCCAGTATGGCATATCTTATGTTCTTATGAACCGAGGCCCAAGTGGCTGCTTGACAGATGTCGTCAATAGACACAGAGTGCAGATGAGCCATTGAGGCTGCCATGGCTCTCACATTGTGAGCCGTGACATGGCCCTCCAGAGAAAGGTTCTTACTCTGATAGGCGAAGGAAATACACTGAGCAATCCAGTTAGATAGTGTTCTCTTGGAGACTGGAAGTCCCAAATGAGAAGGATCAAAAGCAACAAAGAGTTGAGAGGACTTTCTATGTTGCTGTGTTCTTTGTAAGTAAAAAGCTAGAGCTCTTTTACAGTCCAAGGTATGAAGATTCCTCTCTGCATTTGATGCATGAGGTCCCGGAAACAAAGACAGGTAGGTAGACCTCTTGGTTCAGATGAAAAGGCAAGACCACCTTAGGCATTAAGTGTGGATGAGTCCTAAGGACTACCTTGTCATGATGGAACCTTCTATAAGGTGGATTAGCTACTAGCGCTTGCAACTCACTAATGCGGCGTGCTGATGTGATTGCAATGAGAAAGATAACCTTCCAAGAAAGGAATTTCAAGGAGGTGGTAGCTAAAGGTTCGAAAGGTGGCTTCATGAGCTGCCCAAGAACCAGGTTTAAGTCCCATGCCACCGAAGGTGGCCTAATGGGAGGCTTAGTTAGAAGGAGGCCTCTCAAATCTTGCTATAAGAGGATGAGAGGGAATAGGCTGTCCATTTAGAGGTTTAAGAGAAGCTGCAATAGCACTCAAATGGACTCTTACTGAATTTGTCTTAAGGCCTGCATTAGGTAAATGGAGGAGATACACCAGCAAAGATTCCAGAGGTATCGCAAGAGGGTTAAGACCCTTTTCCGAACACCAAATAGTAAACCTTTTCCACTTGAAAGCATAAGAGTGTCTAGTGGAAGGTTTTCTGGAAGCATAAAGAACATCTTTCACTTGCTGAGAAAGATTAAGAACTTGGAGATCTAGGCCTTCAGCAACCAAGCCCTGAGATGCAGAGACTGGGGATTGGGATGCCATAACATTCCGATCTCCTGAGATAGGAGATCTGGAGCAGACCCTAATTCCAGGGAGGGAGCTTGAGAGAGATGTAGAAGCAGAGGGTACCACACTTGCCGTGGCCAATGTGGTGCTATGAGAATCATACGGCCTCTGTCTCTCTGAAGCTTGAACAGGGTTTTGGGAATTAGGGGAATGGGTGGAAAGGCATACAGGAAGTCTTGACCCCAGTAAAGGAGGAAAGCATCCCTGGCCTGAGCCCCCTGAGCCGGAGTTCTGGAACAGAACCTGGGAAGTTTGGCATTCCACGGACTTGCAAAGAGGTCTATGTCCGGGGTTCCCCAGAGTTGAAAAATCCTGGTCACCTGGTCTGCATGCAGAGACCACTCGTGTGGAAGCAGAACTCGACTGAGTCTGTCTGCCCAAGAGTTTTGAATGCCTGGAAGATATACTGCCAGCAGATGAATCTGATGCTCTCTGGCGAAGGCCCATAGTCGCAAAGCTTTGTTGCAAAGCGACAGAGCCCGTTCCCCCCTGCTTGTTCACACAGAACACGGCTACTTGATTGTCCGTCTGAATGAGGACTGTCTTGTAGCTGAGCAGGGAGTCGAACACTTGCAGAGCCAGGAAGATTGCTCTGAGTTCCAAGAGTTTGATATGTAGACAGCTCTCTTGCGGAGACCAGGTGCCCTGGGTGGAGAAGTCTTGCAGATGAGCTCCCCAACCCATTGGAGAAGCATCTGTTGTGAGAGTTGCTTGGGGTAAGGGTTGCTGAAAGGGGGAGCCCAGCAACAGGTTTTAAGTGGACCTCCACCATTGGAGGGACAAAATGAGGCGACTTGTGTTTGCTATTTTGTCTGACAGGCACCCTGATGCCTGGGTCCATTTAGTGGATAAAGTCCACTGAGCTGCCCTCATGTGGATGTGAGCATATGGAACCACATGCACTGTGGATGCCATGTGGCCTAGTAATTGCAACATTTCTCGAGCAGTTAGATGAGGCTTTAGCACTGCTTGAGAAGCTGACTGCACTATGCGAAGGCAACGGGCCTGGGGAAGATAGGCCCTTGCCCTTGTGGTATCCAGGAAAGCTCCTATGAATTCTGAGTGGGAGTTAGACTGGATTTTGGGATGTTTATTACCAGCCCTAAATACTGAAGAATACGCATTGTACAGGATAGAGAAGTCTTGGCCTCTGACTGTGTTGGAGCTCGAATGAGCCAGTCGTCCAAGTAAGGGAAGACAAATATCCCTAGAGTGCGGAGAAATGCTGCTATGACAGCCATGTATTTCGTGAACACCCTTGGTGCCGAGGCCAGACCAAAAGGAAGCACCCTGTATTGTTAGTGCTTTCCTTGAAAGAGGAAACGAAGGAACCTTCTGTGGGTTGGATGGTTGATATGGGTGTACGCATCCTTGAGATCTAGAGAACAAAGCCAATCCTGACTCTGAAGGTATGGTAGCAGAGTTCCGAGAGAAATCATCTTGAATTTCTCCTTGACAAGGAATTTGTTCAATTCTCTGAGATCTAAAATAGGCCTGCACCCCCCTGTTTTCTTTGAAATAAGAAAATAAGGGGAATAGAACCCTGTGCCCTCTTGATGAAGAGATACTTCTTGTATTGCCCCTTGGGCAAGAAGGATGGCAACCTCCTGACCTAACAGGTTGATGAGAGAGGTCGGAGAATTGAACTGCTTCACTATTGTTTGAGGGGGCATGCTTGAAAAATGAAGCTTGTACCCCTCCTTTATGATGGAGAGTGTCCAATGCTCTGCTGTTATCTGCCCCCATCTGGGGGCAAAATGACATAACCTTCCTGGAATGATGGACGGTTCTGGTCCCTCCAGAACCAGAAAGGCTAAGTTCTCTAGCTGAAAGTCAAAGGCCCTGAGGAGGCTGGGGCTGCTGGGCTGGTGGAGGCCTAACAGCCTTTGCTTTCTTCTTTTTGGGTGGTTGCTGACGTTTGTTTGAAAACTGACCTGTAAAAGATGCCTACTGAACATAAGCAGGATAAAATCTTTTCTTTTTAGAAAAAGATGTTTTCTTGAACAACTTCTTTCTAACAGGATTAGCAGTAGATTTGGATAGTCTATCCAAGGTAGAATTCTCAGCATCCATTTCATTGGCTTTTTCCTGCCAATCTTTACCAAACAGGTTCTCACCAGTACAAGGGATATTTCCCAATTTATCTTGTACCCAGAGCTCTAGATCAGATGCCTGGAGCCAAGCAATTCTACGTGCACCTATGGCGATAGCCGAGGTTCTGCTTATACACTCAAAGCAGTCAAAGGCTGCACGGTTAGAAAATTTAGAAACATCTTGGGCATGTTTGACCCAAGTGAGAAAGTCCTGTCTTTTATCCTCAGAAATGAAAGGACTTAAAGTCTGTAAATTATCTGTGACCTCCTTTAGGAACATTCCCATGTAGAGACTACAGGAACTGATTCTGGTAGAAAGCATGGAAGCTTGGAAGCTTGGAAGACTATGTCCATAAGCATCCAGGGTTCTGCACTCACGTCCTGGAGGATTAGAGGCATGCCTTTTTGCACTTCTGATCCTTCTCATAGCCGACTCCACCACAATAGTGTGGTGAGGAAGCTGAGTCTTATGGAAACCAGGACAAGGAGGAACTCGATACATAGTATCCAATCTACGAGAATGAGGAGAGGTGCTAAGAGGTGTTTCCCACATCCTCAACATGAGATCATATAGAATCTCATGAATGGGTAGGGTAGCTGCCTCCTTAGGAGTTTTGGGATATTGTAAAATTTCCAACTCCTTGGCCCTTGGCTCTGTTTCAGGGGCCACAGTAATGGACAGGCCCCGAGCCACCTCCCTGATGAAGTCTTGGAAGGACATGTCCTCTGGAGGAGACATCCTGCGTTTAGGGGAGGACTCCTCCTCTGGAAGAAGCATCGCTGCATCGATAGAACTTTCAGAATCCTCAGATTCTTCTGAGGACTTGAAGTATCGTCTGTCCGGATGTTCCTGCAGAGCCCAATACCGGTACCGACCAAGGTCGGTACCGGGGAAGCACAGTTACTTACCTGTAACAGGTGATCTCTGGGAACAGCAGGAATAAGTCTTCACATATGGGTTTCGTCAGTACCAACGGAGCCTGCGTGGCAACGCTCCCCAGTGTCCAATCAGAAAGCCTTTGGGAACCTCCCACAGTGCCTGCGTGCTGCCTTCCCGCCTTTCCCAACTGTCTCTCCTCAGTTGAGTTTTAAAGCTGAGACAAAGAGAGAGAGAGAGAGAGAGGGGGAAAGGAAAGATAGATAGAGAGATACAACTCCTAGGGGAGGTGGGTGGGTTGTGAAGACTTATTCCTGCTGTTCCCAGAGATCACCTGTTACAGGTAAGTAACTGTGCTATCTCCAGGAACAAGCAGGAATGAGTCTTCACATATGGGGACTCCCTAGCTTTAGATGCCAGGGAGAGATCCCAGAAGTTGTGTGTCCCTGGGACGGGGCTGCACTTCCCCACATGGATCTCTGGCATCCCATGAGGGATGGTGAGTAGGAGTTGATTAAGTATGGAACAGGTGTTTAAGAACAGCCTGACCAAACAAGGCATCCCGGCGGGAGTCCTTGTCCAAGCAATAAGGGGCTGTGAAGGTATGAACCGAGGCCAAAGTGGCTGCTCGACAGATGTCATCGATAGACACAGAGTTCAGATGAGCCATTGAGGATGCCATGGCTCTCACATTGTGAGCTGTGACATGGCCCTCCAGAGAAAGGTTCTTGCTCTGATAGGCGAAAGAAATACACTGGGCAATCCAGTTAGAAAGTGTTCTCTTGGAGAATGGTTGTCCCAAATGAGAAGGATCAAAGGCAACAAAGAGTTGGGAAGACTTTCTATGTTGCTGTATCCTTTGTAAGTAAAAAGCCAGAGCTCTTTTACAGTCCAGGGTATGAAGATTCCTCTCTGCACTTGATGCATGAGGTCCTGGAAAAAAGACAGGTAGGTAGACCTCCTGGTTGAGGTGAAAAGGCGAGACCACCTTAGGCATAAAGTGTGGATTAGTCCTAAGGACTACCTTGCCATGATGGAATCTTGTATAAGATGGATTAGCTACTAGTGCCTGCAGTTCACTAATGCGGCGTGCTGATGTGATTGCAATGAGAAAGATAACCTTCAAAGAAAGGTATTTCAAGGAGGTGGTAGCTAAAGGTTCAAAAGGCGGCTTCATAAGCTGACCAAGAACCAAGTTTAAGTCCCATGCCAAAGGAGGCCTCTCATGAATCTTGCTACAAGAGGATGAGAGGAAATAGGTTGTCCATTTAGAGGCTTAAGGGAAGCTGCAATAGCATTCAAATGGACCCTTACTGAATTTGTCTTAAGGCCTGCATTAGACAGATGGAGATACTCCAGCAAAGATTCCAGAGGTATGGCAAGGGGGTTAAGACCCTTCCCAGAACACCAGATAGTAAACCTCTTCCACTTGAAAGCATAAGAACGTCTAGTGGAAGGTTTTCTGGAAGCATAAAGAATATAAGAACATAAGAACATAAGATATGCCATTCTGGGTCAGACCAAGGTCCATCAAGCCCAGCATTCTGTTTCCAACAGTGGCCAATCTAGGTCATATGTACCTAGCAGTTTCCTCAAGAGACACAAGTTCCACAATGCTTGTACTGGGTCAAGCATTGATATCTTCGGTCACTTCTTAATAATGGTTTATGGACCTTTCCTCCAGGAACTTGTCCAAACCTGTTTTAAACCCAGCTACACTAACAGCCTTTACTACATCCTCCGGTAACAAATTCCAGTTTGATTACACGTTGAGTGAAAAAATATTTTCTTTTATTAGTCTTAAATAGTTTACCCTGTAGCTTCATTGCATGTCCCCTAGTCTTTCTATATTCTGATAACGTAAACAATCGATCTACGTTTACCCGTTCCACTCCATTCATTAATTTATAGACTTCTATCATATCTCCCCTCAGCCGTCTCTTTTCCAGGTTAAAGAGCCCTATCCTTTTTAGCCTTTCTTCATAGGAGTATCCTTCCATCCCCTTTACCATTTTGGTGGCTCTTCTCTGTACCTTTTCTAAAATCGCTATATCCTTTTTAAGATACGGCGACCAGAATTGCACACAATATTCAAGGTGCGGTTTCACCATGGAACGATATAGAGGCATTATAATATCTTTTGTTTTATTTTCCATTCCTTTCCTTATCATACCTAGCATTCTATTTGCTCTCTTGGCCGCCGCTGCACACTGGGCCGAGGGTTTTAACATGGTATCCACAATGACGCCTAAATCTTTTTCCTGGGTGGTGGTTCCTAATGTGGAACCTTGCATCGTGTAACCATAGTTTGGGTTGTTCTTCCCTAGGTGCATAACCTTGCACTTGTCCACATTAAATTTCATCTGCCATTTTGATGCCCAGTCTTCCAATTTATCAAGATCCTCTTGCAATTTTTCACAATCCTCTTGGGTTTTAACAACTTTAAATAGTTTTGTGTCATCTGCAAATTTGATAACCTCACTCGTTATTCCACTTTCCAGGTCATTTATGAATATGTCAAAAAGCAGCGGACCCAGCACAGATCTCTGGGGTACACCACTATTCACCTTTCTCCATTGGGAAAATTGGCCATTTAGCCCTACCCTCTGCTTTCTATCTTTTAACCAGTTCCTGATCCACAATAGTACATTGCCTCCTATCCCATGACTCTTTAGTTTTGCCAAAAGTCTCTGATGAGGGACCTTGTCAAAGGCTTTCTGAAAGTCCAGATACACAATATCAACCGACTCACCTTTGTCCACCTGTTTATTCACTCCTTCAAAAAAAACATAACAGATTAGTAAGACAAGATCTTCCTTGTCTAAAGCCATGTTGGCTGTCTCCCATTAGGTTGTGACTATCTACATGCTGAGTAATTTTATTCTTTATGATGGTTTCTACCATTTTTCCCGGTACTGACGTCAGGCTCACCGGTCTGTAGTTTCCCGGATCACCCCTGGAACCCTTTTTAAAAATTGGTGTTACATTGGCGATCCTCCAATCTTCAGGTATTAGAGATGATTTTAATGATAGTTCACAGATTACTGATAGCAGGTCTACAATCTCATATTTCAGTTCTTTCAACACCCTTGGATGTATACCATCCAGCCCAGGTGATTTGCTACTCTTCAGTCTATCTAATAGTTGTAATACATCTTCCCGATGTATCGATATTTCCTTCAATTCTTCCGCACCTTTAAATACCACTTCAGTCATGGGTAACATCCCTACATCTTCCTCAGTAAAGATCGAAGGAAAGAATTCATTCAGTCTCTCCGCTATCGCCTTGTCGCCTCTTAGTGCTCCTTTAACCCCTTTATCATCTAATGGACCAACTGACTCTCTCACAGGATTTTTGCTACGAATGTACTTGAAAAGGTCTTTATTTCGCGTTTTTGCTTCCGCAGCAAGCTTCTTCTCAAATTCTCTCTTTGCCTGCCTTATCAATGCCTTGCATTTGACTTGCCAGTGCCTGTGCTGTTTCCAGGTTTCGTCGTTTGGCTCTTTTTTCCATTTCCTGAAAGATGCTTTTTTGGCAACAGCCTCTCTGACCTCACCTTTAAACCATGCTGGCAGTTTTTTGGACTTCCTTCCACTTTTCTTAAAGCGTGGAATACAACTGGTCTGGGCTTTCAAGATAGTATTTTTCAACACCACCCAAGCTTGATGTACGTCTTTAACCTTCGCAACTGCTCCTTTTAGTTTTTTCTTAACTGTTTTCCTCATTTTATCATAGTCTCCCTTTCGAAAGTTAAGCACAGTTACTTACCTGTAACAGGTGATCTCCGGAACAGCAGGAATTAGTCTTCACAAATGGGGGTTCGTCGGCGCCGACGGAGCCCGCACGGGAATGCTCCCCAGCATCCAATCAGAAGGCTTTTGGGAGCATCCCTCGCGCCTGCGCGGTAGCTTCCCGCCCTTCCCACTGCCTCTCCCCAGTTGCGTTTAATAGCTGAGACAGAAGGAGAGGAGAGGAAGGAAGAGAGAGAGAGAGAGAGAGAGTTACAACTCCTAGGGGAGGTGGGTGGGTTGTGAAGACTAATTCCTGCTGTTCCGGAGATCACCTGTTACAGGTAAATAACTGTGCTATCTCCAGGAACAAGCAGGAATGAGTCTTCACATATGGGGACTCCCTAGCTGAGGGTGCCAGGGGAGATCCCAGAATGCGCGCTCCTGGACAGGGCGGCATCGCCCAACCTGGATCCCCGGCATCCCCGGAGGGATGGAGGGTAGGAGTTGAGAAGAGTTGCCAAGGCACAGCAACCGAAGACTACAGGGGAGTCTTCAAACCACGTCAATTATCATTAAACCGTTAATGATCTAGCACAATCTAGAGCTTACCTACTGGATTGTAGAAGGCAGAGCTGCGACGGTTACTGTAGATGCAGTAGCAAAGTCTTCAAGGGAACTTCACCGCAGAGAGGACAAAGTTCCCAGTCCGGGCGGGCTGGAGACGCAGGTGTCAACCGGCACCGGAAAGACGGCAGGTCTTCACGAGGAGCTCTAAGAAGCTGAGAACTCCAGTAGGAGCAGAGTCCCCAATGCGGAGGACTAATCAGAAGACTGACCGATCTGGGAGAACCCAGCCCAGAGAAGAACAGAAGTGTACCCCGGGATACCGAGGGGTACACTGTCTACCGTAGCCGGCAAGGGATAGGAAGACAATGGGTTCGAAAACCTCCAGACAAGGAGGCGTAAACCAAGGGGCTGTTGACATCACAGCAAGTTTAAGCATAACCGGTCCGAGCACCCGAGCCGCAGAATGCAGGCAAGCGGGCCGGCCGGACCCCGTACGAAATAACAAAACGTCAGTACCGACAATTGGGGGATAGTCGGTAAGACACAGGGCGCTAACACATTTCCCAAAAAGCGCCCACCTGTACCGATGTATATCGGGCTACAGGTGGGCCCGGGAGTACCCACCCAGGTTACTCAACCGGTATGGACACGTGAGAACGATACTGCCAACTCGGACCTGCCCTTGATCCACAGGAGGGCGCCTTCCTGGAAGGCAGCGGGAGGAAGGGCCATCCAAGTGATGGGCCTATGTGCGTGGAGCAGGGCAGATCGGTGAGAGTAGCAGTATGGTTGGGTGACCGCCAGATCAGTTGGGTAGGAGCACATCAGGAGTACGTAGACCCCTGAGGCATCCACCTGGCAGTCACCCAAAACATGTCCTCCGTGCCACAGGGAAGGCAGGAGGATAGAAAACCCTATAGCCACGGGGTGACCGTGGGGCCATCTCCGGCCTATATAAAAAAAACCCTCGGAGTTAGGGCCAATACCCTCCGCCGCTCCGAAGAGTGCAGGGAGCGGAGCAGGGGATCGGCAGGGGTTAGTAGGGCCCCTGTCCACCGTAGCCTGACGGACCCAGGGATTTCTCTGCGAGAGCGGAGACACAGATCGGGGGGGTAGTCCGGCCCTGTCGAGGAATGGTTCGGCCACGCTTGGAGAGTAGCGGCCAAGGCCTACACTGGGAGAAGATTCTGTTCGCGATCCCCTCAATCCGGGGCCAGGCAGAGGGGTGAGGAGCCAGGCTAACCTAGCGTGGGAAGGTTCCCCCCCCCGGGGGAGGGGGGCTCCATACCTCCCATCAAGCAGCCGAACCGCTTGTTACACTGAAAGAACCTCAGTGTAGAACTGGACTGTAACTTCATGTAAGAGGAGTTAAGTGCAAACTGCCGCATACTGTAGCCTAAGGCTGCCTGGCATGGGCAGCCTGGTGCGAGCCCTGGCACTGCCGACCGGTGTGAGACGTCCCTGGCATGGGCGCTCCCGGCAGGCGGGCAGAGGGATGAAACCTCCTCCTCTTCGGACAGGAGGGTCGGGAAGGACATTTCCTACCCCCGGGAGAGGGGGAGGGCCGCGGGCGGCGAGTGCCAAACAGGTCGGCGGAGCACAGAGCGACCCGACGCAAAGCCTCGCCATTGAAGAGGTTCTCCCCAGTGCACGGGGAAGTACCCAGGTTATGTTGTGCCCAGCTGCACAAGTCAGAAGCCTGCAACCAGGCTGTACGACGTGCCCCTATGGCTACCGCAGAGGACCTGATAACTGACTCGAAAGAGTCCACGGCAGCCCGAGAAAGAAACCAAGAGATATTCCTGCAATGGTAAAGAAGCAAGGAATAGTCAGGGGCCCGAGGGGCCGACATAAAGGGAGACAAAAGAGATAACCTCTCGGTGACCTCCCGCAGCGCCAGGCTCATATAGAAAATATATGAGAGAATCCTGGAAGCCAACATGGACGCTTGGAAGGATCGCCACCCAAAGTTGTCCAGAGTTTTAGACGCACGATTCGGGGGGCAGGAAGAGTGCTTCTTGCTTCCGACCTTCCTCAGGGCCGATTCCACCACAATGGAATGATGGGGAAGCTGGTGCGTCTGGAAACCCGGAGAGGGGGGCACCCGATACCGGGCATGCATGGCCGCAGGCGGCGCCAGTACCTGTAAGGGCGAGCGCCAAATCCTGAGCAGGAGATCCCGCAGGGAGGGAGGTAAAGGAAGCATTACGGCCGCCTGTTCCGCAGTACCCGGACTTAGCGAAGGGCCCGGAATAGGAATGGCGAGCAAGTCCGCCATGTCAAGGAGGAAGTCCTGAAAAGACGGCTTTCCCAGAGGGGCTATCCCGGGGAAGGCTGAGGTGGAGGGGCCCGCTTGAACACCAGGGGACCCACCGTGCTGGTGCATGGGAGGAATCGCTCTAAACAGAGGAGGGTACTGACAGTCCCAATTCGAGGCAGACGGTACTAAATCGTCAGAGCCCGGGATTGACTTCAAGCGGGGCATCGAAGGGAGCGACATCCCCGACGGGCCCGCGGGACTCGGCCGTGGCCCCGAATCCGGGGGCGGGGCCGCCCCCGGGGCAATCCGCAAGGGCGGCTGAAGTGGTGCCGAGGCCGCTGGAGAGCAGGCGAGCGCGGCACTGTGCCGTCGGAAGAGACCGGGCTCGGATCCGAAATGCGCCGGAGCCACGCTTTCCAGACTGGAGATCGATTCGAGGCTGGGCATCGAACCGAGCGACGCCTCCTTAGGGGGCCCCGGTGTCGGCGGCCGCGCCGGTGCTGCCACTCCCGCGAATGGAGTCGGGGTCGCGATGATCGGTGCCGAGGGCAACGAGGGCTTCCCAGGCCGAAACTCGGCAAAGAGGAAAACACCTGAAGTCGGCTCCGACACCGGGAGAGAGGCCCTCCTAGGCGCCGGGGTTCTGCCCGCGCACGTTTTATTGAGCGGGAAACCCTTACGGGGCGTACTACGCGGCCTCGAGGGTACCCAGGTAACCCGCCGACGAGCCCCGGCAGGAGCGAGACGCCCAGCCCCGGCTCCGCGGCACTTCTTTGGGTCAACTCGACCGAAGGACCCAGGTCCCGCGGGCGAACTCCAGTGACGAGCGGAGCACTCGACGCCCGCGTCGATGCCGGTAGGTCGGTGGCGTCCGGGGGAGGCCCTGGCCCCGCACAAGGTGGGGGTGCCGACCCGCCCGACCGGGATAGATCGATCGGCTCCGCAGGCGTAGCCCAGAGGCGACCCCTGGCGAAGAACGGGGCCCTTGTTCACGAGACCGCCGCGGGAGGGGTGGAGCCGCTCAAGGCCAGTACCACCCCCACGGAAGCCGGGGGCGAGTCGATCGGCCTTGGCGGAGCCAAGGGCACCCGGTGCCAATCCCCGGCGGGGAGTGGGGCCACCAACTCTGATGCCGAGGACTTGGTCCCGCTCAAAGCGGTCACCACCTCCGCGCATGGCAGGGGTGTGGGCACGCCATACCGGGTCAGGTTGGTCCGACGATCCCCGGTGACAAGTGGAACACTCGACACCGACGCCGGGGAATCGGCACCGCCGAAAGCGGGTACCGCCCCCGCGCAGGGCCGGGATGCAGTAGAGCCAGACTGGGTCGAGTCGATCTGCCCCGAAGGCACTGAGGACACCAGTCGACAATCCCTGGCGAAGAGTGGAACACTCGACGCCGGCGCCGATGCATCTGCACCGCTCGAAGCGGGTGCCACCCTCGGGCATGGCTCGGGAATGTTCTGTGAGGAGCGAACCTCAGGAACAACCCGAAACCCCGTGGAGGCTCTGGAGCCCAAAGACTCCCTCCGGGGTGTAAGGGACTGGAGGGGAAGGCCGGAGCCGTCGTCATGTGGCGCATGAGACTCACCCCTCAAGGCTTGGTTAGTCTTAACAGACTGTTGTTGGGTTACCTGATCCTGGCGAGGAGAGAACGCCGACGACCGCTCCTCAGAGGGAAAGACGTCATCAAGGGACACTCGAAACAGGGAGGGTCTTCTCCCGACGCTGAAGCCCGGGGAACCGGGGGAGAAGGGGTCAGGGCCCCAACAGGAGAGACACCAGGCGTTGGAGTCGGAGCAGAAGACAACGTCTCCACAGTGGGGGCACTTCTTAAGGGAAGAAGGCTCCATGCTGGAAAGCCCAGTAGGCCTCAGAATAACACGAGGAGGATGCTCCTCCAAGGAAATAAAGGAAAACAAAAAATAAGGAAAAAAGGGGGCACCAGCGGTTCCAGAGTCAGCGGGGAAAAAACCGCGACCACAGGAACAAAAAAGAAGAAAAGAAGAAAAAGTTTCTGCGGTGACAGGAGTTATGTCCTGTCGGCTCCGCGGAAAAACGAAAACTGGGGAGAGGCAGTGGGAAGGGCAGGAAGCTACCGCGCAGGCGCGAGGGATGCTCCCAAAAGCCTTCTGATTGGATGCTGGGGAGCATTCCTGTGCAGGCTCCGTCGGCGCCGACGAACCCCCATATGTGAAGACTCATTCCTGCTTGTTCCTGGAGATAAAGGTAGTACTGTGGATTTCCTTACTATCCCTCCTCCACTAATTAAATCAAAGGTGATCATGCTATGATCACTATTGCCAAGTGGCCCCAACACCCTTATCTCTTGTACTAGATCTGGTGTTCCACTAAGGACTAGGTCTAATATGGCTTCCCCTCTGGTCGGTTCATGAACCAGCTGCTCCAAGAAGCAGTCATTTATTTCATCTAGGAACTTTATCTCCCTAGCATGTCCTGACGTGACACTGACCCAGTCGATACCTTTCACTTGTTGAGAAAGATGAAGATCCTGGAGATCTAGGCCTTCAGCAACCAAGCCCTGAGATGCAGAGACTGGGGATTGGGATGCCATAACTTTCTGTCCTCTTGAGAGAGGAGGTCTGGAGCAGACCCTAACTCCAGGGAGGAAGCTTGAGAGAGATGTAGAAGCAGAGGGTACCACACTTGCCGTGGCCAATGTGGAGCTATGAGAATCATGTGTCCTCTGTCTCTCTAAAGCTTGAACAGGGTTTTGGGAATTAGGGGAATGGGTGGAAAGGCATAAAGGAAGTCTTGACCCCAGTGAAGGAGGAAAGCATCCCTTGCCTGAGCTCCCCGAGCAAGAGTTCTGGAACAGAACCAGGGAAGTTTGGCATTCCACGGACTTGCAAAGAGGTCTATGTCCGGGGTTCCCCAAATTTGAAAAATCTTGGATACCTGGTCCATATGTAGGGACCACTAGTGTGGAAGCAGAACTCGACTGAGTCTGTCTGCCCAAGAGTTTTGAACCCCTGGAAGATAGACTGCCAGAAGATGAACGTGATGCTCTCTGGTGAGGGCCCACAGTTGCAAAGCTTTGTTACAAAGCGACAGAGCCAGTTCCTCCCTGCTGTTTCACATAGAACATGGCTACCTGATTGTCCGTGTGGATAAGGACTGTCTTGTGGTTGAGCAGGGTGTGGAAAACTCGCAGAGCAAGGAAGATTGCTCTGATTTCCAAGAGATTGATATGTAGACAAGTCTCCTGTGGGGACCAGATGCCCTGGGTGGAGAGGTCCTGAAGATGAGCTCCCCACCCCATTGGAGAAGCATCTGTTTTAAGAGTTGCTTGGGGTAAAGGCTGTTGAAAGGGGGACCCCCAGCAACAGGTTTTGAGAGGACTTCCACCACTGGAGGGACAAAATGAGGCGACTTGTGTTTGCTATTTTGTCTGACAGGCAGTCTAATGCCTGGGTCCATTGGGTGGATAAAGTCCACTGAGCTGCCCTCATGTGAAGGCGAGCATATGGTACCACATGTACTGTGGATGCCATGTGGCCTAGCAACTGTAACATCTCTCGAGCAGTTAGTATGGGCTTCAACTCTGCTTGAGAAGCTAACTGCACCAAGTGAAGGCAACGGGCCTGGGGAAGATAGGCCCTTGCCCTTGTGGTATCCAGCAACGCCCCTATAAACTCCAGGGACTGAGTAGGGATCAAATTGGATTTTGGGATGTTTATTACCAGCCCTAAATACTGAAGGATACGCATTGTGCAGGTTAGAGAAGTCTTGGCCTCTGATTGAGTGGGAGCTCGAATGAGCCAGTCGTCTGGGTAAGGGAAGACGAATATTCCCAGGGTGCGCAGAAAAGCAGCTACCACTGCCATGCATTTTGTGAACACCCTTGGTGCAGCGGCCAAACCAAAAGGGAGCACTCTGTATTGATAGTGCTTTTCCTGAAAAAGGAACCAAAGGAACCTTGTGAGAGGGGGCAAGCTTGAAAAATGAAGTTTGTACCTCTCTCTTATGATGGAGAGTGTCCAATGCTCTGCTGTAATTTGCCCCCACCTGGGAGCAAAGTGACAATCTTCCTGGAATGGTGGAGGGCTCTGGTCCTTCCAGAGCCAGGAAGGCTAAGTTCTCTAGCGGAAAGTCAAAGGCCCTGAGGGGGCTGAGGTTGCTGGGCTGGAGCAGGCCTCGCAGCCTTTGCTTTGCTCTGTTTGGAGGATTGCTGACATTTGGTAGGGAACTGAGCTGCAGAAGATGCCCGCTGACCATAAGCAGGATAGAATCTTCCCTTTTTAGAAAAAGGTGCTTTCTTGAATAACCTTTTCTTAGCAGGAGCAGCTGTGGATTTGGATAGTCTATCCAAAGCAGAATTTTCAGCATCCATCTGATTGGATTTTGCTTGCCAATCCTTACCAAACAGGTTCTCACCTGTACAAGGGATATTTCCCAATTCATCTTCAACCCAGATCTCCAAATCAGATGCTTGAAGCCAAGCAATTCTACTTGCACCTATGGCAATAGCTGAGGCTCTGCTTATGCATTCAAAGCTGCATGGTTGGAGAATTTGGGAGATATCTTGGGCATGTCTGAGCCCAGTGAAAAAGTCTTGCCTTTTATCTTCATACATAAAAGGACTTAAAGTCTGCAAATGGTCAGTGACTTCTTTTAAGAACATTCCCATGTAGAGACTATAAGAATTAATTCTTGCAGCAAGCATGGAAGCTTGGAAGACTTCTTCCAAAAGCATCCAGGGTTCTACATTCACGTCCTGGAGGATTAGAGGCATGTCTTTTGGCACTTCTAATCTTTCTCATTGCAGACTCAACCACAATAGAGTGGTGAGGAAGTTGAGTTTTATGGAAACCAGGACAAGGAGGGACACGATACATGGTATCCAACCTGCGAGAATGAGGAGAGGTGGTTAGAGGTGCTTCCCACATCCTCAACATGAGATCATTCAGAATCTCACGAATAGGTAAGGTAGCTGCCTCCTTAGGAGTTTTAGGATATTGTAAAATATCTAACTCCTTGGCTCTGGGCTCTGTCTCAGGGGCCACTGTAATAGAGAGGCCCCAAGCCACCTCTCTGATAAAAGTCTTGGAAAGATAAGTCCTCTGGAGGAGACATCCTTCGTTTCGGAGAGGACTCCTCCTGTGGAAGGAGCATCACTGCATCGACCAACTCTTCAGAATCCTCAGAGGAATCGAAGTATCGTCTGTCCGGATGCTCTTGCAAAGCCCGATACCCGTACCGACTGGGATCGGGATCGGTACCGGAGGGTTTCAGAGGACAGAGTACCACCGATGCCGATGTCGATGCCACCGGTACCGGGATCGGTACCGATGGCGATGCTAGAGCCGGTACCGGCGGAGTAGTCTGTTACAGTACCACGGGCGTTGATGCCACAAGGAAAGCCGCCAGACTGCTTTCTATAGACAGAATCCTCTGATCCATCGACGCCGCCAATGCCTGGAAGTCGGTACCGGTGGAAGCCACCGGTACCCCAGAGCATGGCACCAGGAGATCTGTCAAGGCCACGCCATCGAGATCATCCTGGAACCCCGATGATGATGCTTTAGAGGCCGAAGCCTCCCGCCGGGGTAATTTTGCCGGTACAGAATCCTCGTGGGCAAGGCCAGAGACATCTCGATGCTTAGGAGATTTACCCTTTGAGGACCGGCTGGATTTATGTTTAGTTACCTGAGATCCATGTGAGGAAGAAGCAGCCCTGGAAGACGTCGATGCCACCGAAGCCGCATCAGAGGGAAACAGGATACTGAGCTTGACAGCTCGGTTCTGCCGACCTCTTTTAGACATCATGGAACAGGACACACAATATATTATGGAATGGTCAGGACCTAAACATTTTAGACACCAGTCATGGGTGTCGGTGACGGAAATAGTACCGCCACATTTTGTGCACTTTTTAAAACCTGAGGCAGGCAGGCTTCTCCATATTTAAGGAAAAAAGGTTTTGGGCCGAAGGGCCAAAACGCAAATGCACCTGAAGAAAAAGAACGGAAAAAAAGTTTTGTTTTGTTTTGTTTTACAAGAAGAAAAGAACAAAGACCAGCGGTACCGGTACAGCATCAAAACTGAGGACAGTTGGGAAAGGCATGTAGGCAGCACGCAGGCTCTGTGGGATGCTCCCAAAGGCTTTCTGATTGGACGCTGGGGAGCGTTCCAACGCAGGCTCCGTCGGTACCGACGAAACCCATATGTGAAGACTCATTCCTGCTTGTTCCTGGAGACTAACCGGTACCGGAGAATCGGTACCGGAGGGCATCGTAGGACAGGGTACCGGCAGAGCAGACACCGATGCCGATGCTATCGGTACCGATACCGATGCCGGTGCCAGTGCCGGTACCGGTGGAGTTGTCTGTCGCGGTACCAAGGGTGTCGATGCCGCAAGGAAAGCCACCAGACTGCGTTCCATAGCCAGAACTCTCTGGTCTATGGACGCCGCCAATGCCTGGATGTTGGTACCGGTGGAGACCACCGGTACACCAGAGCATGGCACCAGGAGATCTGTCGAGGCCGAGCCATCGAGAACATCCTGGAATCCCGATAATGCTTTGGAAGCCAAAGCCTCCCGTCGGGGTAATTTTGCCGGTGCAGAATCCTTGAGGGCAACGCCAGAGGCATCTCGATGCTTAGAAGGAGATCTACCCTTCGAGGACCGGCTGGATTTATGTTTAGTTACCTGAGATCCACGGGAGGAAGAAGCAGCCCTGGACGATGTTGATGCCACCGAAGCTGCATCAGAGGGAAACGGTACTGAGTTTGGCAGCTCGGTTCTGCCGACCTCTTTTAGACATCATGGCACAGGACCTAAACATTATATTATGGAATGGTCAGGACCTAAACATTTTAAACACCATCCATGGGTGTCGGTGACGGAAATGGTACCGCCACACTTGGTGCACTTTTTAAAACCTGAGGCAGGTTTTTCCATGTTAAGGAAAACG
Source organism: Ichthyophis bannanicus (assembly GCA_033557465.1). NCBI lineage: Eukaryota > Metazoa > Chordata > Amphibia > Gymnophiona > Ichthyophiidae > Ichthyophis > Ichthyophis bannanicus. The sequence continues at coordinate 66,019,958 of CM066045.1, read as the reverse complement.
TTTTTGGGCCTAAGGCACAAAAAGGCGCGTGCACTTGAAGAAAAGGAAAAAAAGATGATTTTTTTTTTTTTGACAGAAATAAGAAAAGAAAGACCGGCGGTACCGGTAGAGCGTCGAAGGAGGCAGACGCGACCACAAAAAGAAAGAAAGAAAAGATTCTTCTGCGGTGACAGGAACACGACCTGCTGGCTCCGCGGAAAAAGAAGAACTGGAGAGAGGCAGTTGGGAAAGGCGAGAAGGCAGCATGCAGGCGCTGTGGGATGCTCCCAAAAACTTTCTGATTGGACGCTAGGGAGCGTTCCCGCGCAGGCTCCGTCGGTACCGATGATACCCATATGTGATGACTACATTCCTGCTTCTTCCTGGAGATGAATGTATCCTTGAAGGATACTACCAAAAGCAGAGAGGCTCCAAAAAAAGAATAAAGTTGCCCAAATGCCCTTGAGTATGGAGCAGACAGAGCTTAAAGATTCCAAATTACCCATGCCTACCAATGGCTAGATAAATATGAATAAAATACAGTCTCTAAAATGCTTCTATGCAAATGCTAGAAGTCTTAAAAATAAGATGGGAGAGTTAGAATATATAGCACTAAATGAGAGGTTAGATATCATTGGAATCTCAGAGACATGGTGGAAGGAGGACAATCAGTGGGATAATGTGATACCTGGGTACAAACTATATCGTAATGATAGAGCGGATCAAATTGGTGGAGGGGTTGAGCTCTATGTTAGAGAGGGCATTGAGTCAGAAAGGATAAAAGTTTTGCAGGAAACAAAATTTGCTGTAGAATCTCTATGGATTGAAATTCCATGTAAAAATGGGAAGGCGATGGCAGTGGGGGTGTACTATCGACCGCCTGGCCATAATGAACAAATGGATGATGAAATGCTCAAAGAAATCAAGGAAGCTAACAAAAGTTACAGCACCGTAATAATAATGGGTGATTTCAAATACCCCAGTATCGACTGGGTCAGGGTCACGGCAGGACATGCTAGGGAGATAAAGTTCCTAGATTAAATAAATGACTGCTTCTTGGAGCAGATGGTTCATGAACTGACCAAAGGGGAAGCCATATTGGACCTAGTCCTCAGTGGAACACCAGATCTGATGCAAGAGATAAGGGTGTTGGGGCCACTTGGAAATAGTGATCATAGCATGATTGTGTTTGATTTAATTAGTGGAGGAGGGATGGTAAGGAAATCCACAGTACTACCTTTTAACTTTCGAAAGGGAGACTATGATAAAATGAGGAAAATAGTTAAGAAAAAACTAAAAGGAGCAATTGCAAAGGTTAAAGTCTTACATCAAGCTTGAGCGCTGTTTAAAAATACTATCTTGGAAGCCCAGCCCAGCTGTATTCCATGCTTTAAAAAAAGTGGAAGGAAGTCCAAAAAACTGCCAGCATGGTTTAAAGGTGAGGTCAGAGAGGCTACTGTTGCCAAAAAAGCATCTTTCAGGAAATGGAAAAAAGAGCCAAACAACAAAAACTGGAAACAGCATAAGCACTGGCAAGTTAAATTCAAGGCATTGCTAAGGCAGGCAAAGGGAGAATTTGAGAAGAAGCTTGCTGCAGAAGCAAAAACGTGTAATAAAGACTTTTTCAAGTACATTCATAGCAAAAAACCTGTGAGAGAGTCAGTTGGTCCATTAGATGATAGAGGGGTTAAAGGGGCACTAAGAAGCGACAAGGCAATAGCGGATAGACTGAATGAATTCTTTGCTTCGGTCTTTACTGAGGAAGATGTAAGGGATGTTACCCATGACTGAAGTGGTATTTAAAGGTGCGGAAAAATTGAAGAAAATATCAATACATCGGGAAGATGTATTACAACAATTTGATAAACTGAAGAATAGCAAATCACCTGGACTGGATGATATACAACTAAGGGTGCTGAAAGAATTGAAATATATGAGATTGCAGACCTGCTATTAGTAATCTGTGAACTATCATTAAAATCATCTAATACCTGAAGACTGGAGGATGGCCAACATAATGCCAATTTTTTAAAAGGGTTCCAGGGGTGATCCGGGAAACTACAGACCAGTGAGCCTGACATCAGTACCGGGAAAAATGGTAGAAACCATCATAAAGAACAAAATTGCTGAACATGTAGATAGTCATGGCTTAAAAGGAGACAGCCAATATGGCTTTAGAGACAAGGAAGATCTTGTCTTGCTAATATGTTTTTTTGAAGGTGTGAATAAACAGGTAGACAAAGGTGAGTCAGTTGATATAGTGAATTTGGACTTTCAGAAAGCCTTTGATAAGGTCCCTCATCAGACATTTGGCAAAACTAAAGAGTCATGGGATAGGAGGCAGTGTACTATTGTGGATCAGAAACTGGTTAAAAGACAGAAAGCAAAGGGTAGGGCTAAATGGCCAATTTTCCCAATGGAGAAAGGTGAATAGTGGTGTACCCCAGGGATCTGTGCTGGGTCCGCTGCTTTTTGACATATTCATAAATTACCTGGAAAAGGGAATAACGAGTGAGGTTATCAAATTTGCAGATGACACAAAACTATTTAAAGTTGTTAAAACCCATGAGGATGGTGGAAAATTGCAAGAAGATCTTGATAAATTGAAAAACTGGGCATCAAAATGGCAGATGAAATTCAATGTGGACAAGTGCAGAGTTATGCACCTAGGGAAGAACAACCCAAACTATGGTTACACGATGCAAGATTCCACATTAAGAACCACCACCCAGGAAAAAAGATTTAGGCGTCATTGTGGATAACATGTTAAAACCCTCCGCCCAGTGTGCAGCAGCAACCAAGAGAGCAAATAGAAAGCGTAGTTACTCACCTTTAACAAGTGTTCTCCAGGAGCAGCAGGAATCAGTCCTCACATATGGGTGACGTCGGCGCCGACGGAGCCCTCGCGGAGCAATTTTCCCCAGCTTTCAAAGAAAGCCTTTGGGAATTGCAGCGCGCATGCGCGGTCCCCTTCCCGCCCAAGGGTGCCATCTTAGCCAGTCAGATGACATAGCTAAAAAGACAGCATAAAAATTTGCAAAAAAACTAAAGCAGATGAATGCAACTCCAAGGGGAGGAGGGAGGGTTGTGAGGACTGATTCCTGCTGCTCCTGGAGAACACCTGTTACAGGTGAGTAACTACGCTTTCTCCAGGACCAAGCAGGAAGTCAGTCCTCACATATGGGACTCCCAAGCTTAAGGCTACCGGAGACCCTAAGCACAAAAATGAGCTCCCTCTAGCTCAGCAGCACAGAAGGAAGGAATCTTCGCTGAATTATTACCCACCGGTAGCCCACATCCGGGATGGAGGGTAGTAGTTGCTCAAACCTCAAAGAGATTACGGAGGATTGCCTGTCCGAAAGCACTGTCCCTGCGGGACTCCCTCTCGAGACAGTAATGGACCGCAAAAGTCTGGCTCGAAGACCAAGTAGCGGCCCGGCAGATGTCTGCCAGCGGAACAGAGCGGAGGTAAGCCACTGACGTAGCCTTTGCCCGAACGCAATGAGCCGTGACTCGACCTTCCAAGGAGAGTCCGGCTGCCCCATAAGCCCAAGTGATACAGTCCGCAACCCAGATGGACAGAGTACGCTTGGAGACAGGGAGCCCCAATTTATTGGGGTCAAAAGACACAAAAAGCTGGGCAGCTTTACGGTGCTCCTGCGTACGGTCAAGGTAGAAGTTCAGTGCCCTTCTACAGTCCAGGGTATGGAGGACCGTTTCAGCTCGGCTGGAGTGCGGTCTAGGAAAGAAGGTTGGAAGTACCACCTCCTGATTGATGTGAAAAGGGGAGACCACTTTTGGAAGAAATTTTGGGTGAGTCCGCAGGACTACCCTATTTTTGTAGAACCGAGTGTAAGGGGGATCAGACACGAGGGCCTGCAATTCACTTACGCGTCTAGCGGAAGTGAGGGCTATCAAGAACAATGTTTTCCAAGAGAGAAAACGGAGAGAACAGGTAGCCATAGGTTCAAAAGGCGGACAGGTGATCCGCTGTAAAACCACATTCAGATCCCAGTCAGGCGCTGGCGGGCGCAGAGGTGGTTTAAGTAGAAGGAGACCTCGGAGAAACCTCGCTACGAGAGGGTCGCTGGAAAGAAGTCTGCCGTCCACCGGCACATGATGTGCTGAAAGAGCACTGAGGTGAACTTTGACGGAGTTGGACTTAAGTCCCAGATTAGAGAGGTATAGCAAGTACTGCAAGATCACCGACACCGGGCAGGAGAAGGGATCCTGAGACTGTTGGGTACACCAAACGGAGAAGCGACGCCATTTAAGGGCGTAGCATTTGCGGGTAGAAGGTCGCCGAGAAGCTAGGACGACCTCTTCCACCTCTGCCGGCAGGAGAAGGGGAGCAAGGACTACCCTCTCAGCAGCCAGGCCATTAGATTGAGAGATCTGAGGTTGGGGTGTAGCAGAGACCCCTGATCCTGAGTGAGGAGATCCGGTTGTAACCCCAGAGGGAATGGATCCTCTACCGCCAATTGCAGCAGGAGTGGAAACCACGGCTGTCTGGGCCAGCGAGGGGCCACCAGGATCATGGAAGCTTTGTCTCGGAGAACCTTGAAAAGAGTTCGAGAGACTAGCGGGATGGGAGGAAAGGCATACAGAAGGCCCTCCGACCATGAGAGTAGAAAGGCGTCTGCCGCAACTCGAAGGGGATGTGGCTGACGAGAGCAGAAGCGAGGAAGTTGCCGGTTGAGAGGGCTGGCAAAGAGATCCATCGTGGGGAGGCCCCACTTTAGAAAGAGCTTCTGAACTACCAAGGGATCCAGGCGCCACTCGTGCGGCTGGAGGATCCTGCTGAGTTTGTCCGCCAGGCAATTTTCTTGGCCTGGGAGATAAACTGCCTTGAGAAGAACGCCGTGACTGACGGCCCAAGAGCAGAGCTTCTGTGCTTCCCGACAGAGAAGGAAGGAGCCCGTGCCCCCCTGCTTGTTCACGTAGAACATGGCAACTTGATTGTCCGTCTGAACAAGGACGGACTGGTGAGAGGTCAGGTGGGAGAAGGCCTTGAGAGCCAGGCGGATCGCTCTGAGCTCCAGGAAGTTGATCTGCTGAGCAGACTCCCACGTGGTCCAGAGGCCCTGAGTACGTGCCCCTTGGCAATGTGCTCCCCAGCCCAGGAGGGATGCATCTGTCGTCAGCACCCGGGCTGGCTGAGGTGACTGGAAAGGCATGCCGAGTACCAGGTTCGGCCGATGAAGCCACCACTGGAGAGACGAGATCAGCGGCTCGGAGACGCGCACTAGGTCTGCTAGGCCGCCTGTGGCTTGTTGCCACTGCTCGCGGAGACACCATTGAGCAGGCCGCATATTCAGGCGGGCATTGGGGGTCACATGGACGGTGGAAGCCATATGGCCGAGTAGTCTCAGGAAGCGCCTGGCAGAGACCAGGGGCTGGCTGCGAAAACGGTCGGCTAGGTCCATGAGCCGTTGAGCCCTGTCGAGCGGTAGGAACGCTCGTGCCTGAGGAGTGTGCAGCCTTGCGCCGATGAACTCGAGATCCTGTGAGGGGAGCAAAGTGGACTTTGCGAAGTTGATAACAAAGCCCAAGTACTGCAGAAGAGTCACCGTGCGGCGTGTGGCGTTGGTGACCTCCGGAGCGGACGCTGCTCTGATGAGCCAGTCGTCGAGATACGGAAAGACATAGAGGCCGTGAAGCCGGAGATGGGCCGCCACCACCGCGAGACATTTTGTGAAGACTCGCGGTGCGGAGGACAGGCCAAAGGGCAGTACTCTGTACTGGTAATGATTTCCTGCCACCACAAACCGTAGGTATTGGCGGTGGCTTGGGTGGATGAGGATGTGCGTGTAGGCATCCTTTAGATCCAAGGAGCATAGCCAATCTCCCTGCTGGAGGTAGGGCAGAAGGATTCCAAGGGTAAGCATCTTGAACTTTTCCCGCACGAGGAATTTGTTGAGGTTGCGCAAGTCCAGGATGGGTCTGAGGCCTCCTGTCCTTTTTGGTACTAGAAAATACCTGGAATAAAAGCCTTGACCTCTCAGGTGGTGGGGCACCGGTTCCACCGCCTGTTCCTGCAGAAGACCTGCTAACTCCTGAAGGAGTAATTCCCTGTGCAGAGGGAGTCGTGGAGGTTCTCCCGGAAAATAGGAGGGAGGGACCTGGTGGAAGTGGAGAAGATAGCCTTCTTTCACGACTTGAAGCACCCAGGCATCTGAGGTGATGCTGGACCACCTGTGGGCGAAGTGAACCAGCCGGCCTCCGGTGCTGGGAGGAACCAGCGGAGGGGGAGAGGCTATGCTTAAGGAGTCAAAAGCCCCCACCCTGCTGAGCAGGGGCTGGTGGTGCAGGCTTGGGGGCTTGCTGCCTACGGGACCCGTTACCCCGTCCCTTGGCCTGCTGGCCCTGTTGGGGAGCTGCAGGGGCCTGATATTGGGGGTATTGTTTGTAGGCAGCCGCCTTTCTCGGGTAAAAGGACTTCTTTCCCGAGCCCTTCTTTTTCTGGGAAGGGGCGGAGGTCTTCCTAGAAAGCCTAGTCCTGGTGAGAGTCTCCGTCTCGATCTGTGCAGCCTTTTCAGCCATGGGCTTGCCAAAGAGGTTTTCGCCTCGGCAGGGGACATCGACCAACTTGTCCTGCACCCAGGGCTCAAGGTCAGACGACTGAAGCCAAGCCTGTCGGCGGGCACCGATGCCGGCTGCGGCCACTCGAGCCGATGCTTCAAAGCCATCACAGGCTGCTCGGGATATGAATTTTGAGCATTCCCGAATGCCAGAGGACAAGGCCAGGAACCTCCGCAAGGGTTCCTCGGACAAACCAGCGGAGAATCCGGTTAGCTCTTTAGCCAGGTCTCGGAGATACATGCCCATGTATAGCTGGTAGGTTTGGACACGACACGCAAGCATAGAGCCCTGGAAACACTTCTTACCAAGGCCATCCAGGTTACGGGCCTCCCTGCCAGGAGGCACCGAGGAGTGCATCTTCTGGCTCTTAAGACGATGCATGGCCGATTCCACTACCATGGAATGGTGTGGTAGCTGTGCTTTTTGGAAGCCAGGGCTCTTGCGGACTCGATAGATAGAATCGACCCGCTTGCTCAGGACCGGCGAGGAGGCCGGACTCTCCCACATGTGGAAGAGTAGTCGTTCCAGCATGGGAGGAACCGGTACAGTAAAGTGTTCCCTGGCGGGAGAGTCATACTGGAGGGCGTCGAGCTCTTCGGCTCGAGGCTCCTCCTCGGGATCCGCAGGGAAGGCCAAAGCCTTGGCCATATCCCTGACGAAGTCCGAGAACCGGGCATCCTCCGGGGGGGACTGCTTCCGAGGTTCGGACTCAGGTGAGTCCGAGGGGACACACCGAGTCCGAAAAGAATCAGGTGACTCTTCCTCTTCAGACTCCCAGACCGACTCCGACGAGGAATCGGTGGGGTCGGCCCGGGCAGGGCGCGGCGCCTGCCGCCCCGACGCCAAGGGAGTCGGCGTCGGCGACCTCGGTCCCGAACGGGAGGCCGAGGGTGACCTCGACCGAGGATCGACTCGAATTCGCATGGACTCGAGGATCGGCTCGGTCTCCGGGGTCGACTTAGACGTCGACGTCCCGGCGGTCGGGGCAGCGGCGCCAGCAAAGCCAGCGAGCAGTGCCCGCTGCTGGTCCATGAAGGCAGACAGTCTGCTCTCCAAGGCCGTCAACCTGAGTCCGAGCTCAGGTGACCCAGCAGCCCCCGACTCGGGCCCCGACGGCGTCGGGCCCGACGTCGGCGGTCTCGGAGGCGAGTCCAGGAGGACCACAGGACTTACCCGAGCAGGCAGCTCCGACTCCAGGCGAGGTCGCTTCGAGAGGTGCTCCTTCTCCAAGGACCCGGGACGGCTATCGGGGCTATGCGACCTGGCCCTCGCGGAGCCAGGAGCGTCCACCGACGCCGCCCTCGCGGGTTTCACCTTCCGTCGATGGTCCCCGGAGGGAGAACCCCTGTCGGAGGAACTCCGGCGACGGTCCGAGCTGGAACCTCTGGACGCAGAGGCCTCCGACGAGGTCCGGGTACGGCTGGGGTCAGCGAAGATCCTATCCCGCTGATGCCGCCGACTTCTCAACGCTTTGGAGGACATTTTGCCGCAGGGCCCACAGATCATTTCTTCATGATCCGGGCCCAGGCAGCGGAGGCAACTGTCGTGTGTGTCAGTTAGTGACATATTTCGGTCACACTGACCACACCGTTTGAAACCACTGGCAGCCATCGGGGGAAAAAGGGCCCCAGCGAGGTCAAAGGACCGGGCTGCCAGGGAAAAACCGAAAACGAAACTGACTAAGTCAGAAAAACCGAAAAAGAAGAAGAGGACTCGTGACCGGCGTCGCGAGTCCGGGCGGGAAAAAGACCGGCGTCGAACCGAAGGAAAAAAGAGAGAATTATTAGTAAAAATCAACTTTTTCGCGGGGACACGACGGGTACGTCTGTAGGGCTCCGCGGAAAAAAGAAGACTGGCTAAGATGGCACCCTTGGGCGGGAAGGGGACCGCGCATGCGCGCTGCAATTCCCAAAGGCTTTCTTTGAAAGCTGGGGAAAATTGCTCCGCGAGGGCTCCGTCGGCGCCGACGTCACCCATATGTGAGGACTGACTTCCTGCTTGGTCCTGGAGAATTCTAGGTATCATAAGAAAAGGGATGGAAAATAAGACAGAGGATATTATAATGCCTTTGTATCGTTCCATGTTGCGACCATACCTTGAATATTGTGTGTAATTCTGGTCACCGTATCTTAAAAAGGATATAGCGTTATTAGAAAAGGTTCAGATTAGAGCCACCAAAATGGTAAAGGGGCTGGAAGGATACCCCTATGAAGGAAGGCTAAAAAGGTTAGGGCTCTTTAACCTGGAAAGCAGACGGCTGAGGGGAGATATGATAGACGTCTATATATTAATGAACGGAGTGGAACAGGTAAACGTAGATCTATTGTTTACGTTATCAGAATATAGAAAGACTAGGGGACATGCAATGAAGCTACAGGGTAAAACTATTTAAGACAATAAGAGAAAATATTTTTTCACTCAACGAGTAATCAAACTCTGGAATTTGTTACCGGAGGATTTAGTAAAGGCTATTAGTGTAGCTGGGTTTAAAAATGGTTTGGACAAGTTCCTGGAAGAAAGGTCCATAAACCATTATTAAAAAGAAACCCAGGATGTCAATGCTGGACTCAATACAAGCATTGTGGAACCTGTGTTTTGGGGAAAAGTGTTAGGTACGTATGACCTAGATTGGCCACTGCTGGAAACAGGATACTGGGCTTGATGGACCTTGGTCTGACCCAGTATGGCATATCTTATGTTAAGTAATTTTTAACTTTTTTCTCCCCCCTACATCCTCCCAATCACTACCCCAAGTTCCATTCTCCAAAAGCCATAATAAAGCACAGTTACTTACCTGTAACAGGTGATCTCTGGGAACAGCAGGAATAAGTCTTCACATATGGGTACGTCGGTACCGACGGAGCCTGCGCGGGAACGCTCCCCAGCGTCCAAAGAGAGAAAGAGAGAGAGAGAAAGATAGATAGAGAGATACAACTCCTAGGGGAGGTGGGTGGGTTGTGAAGACTTATTCACAACCCACCCACCTCCCCTAGGAGTTGTATCTCTCTATCTATCTTTCTCTCTCTCTCTCTCTTTCTCTCTTTGTCTCAGCTATAAAACTCAACTGAAGAGAGTTGTAAAGGCGGGAAGACAGCACGCAGGCGCTGAGGGATGCTCCCAAAAGCTTTCTGATTGGACGCTGGGGAGCGTTCCCACGCAGGCTCCGTCGGTACCGACGTACCCATATGTGAAGACTTATTCCTGCTGTTCCCAGAGATCACCTGTTACAGGTAAGTAACTGTGCTATTTCCAGGAACAAGCAGGAATGAGTCTTCACATATGGGGACTCCCAAGCTAAGATGCCTGGAGCCCTAGCATGTTGGAGATTGAAACATGTACACCTTATATAGCCAGGCATCCCGAGGATAGAGGGTAAGAGTTGAAAGAAGAGGAGCTGTAGGAAACAGCTGACTCAAGATAGGACTACAGGCAAGGAGTCCTGGTATGTATGATAATCATCAGGAAATAACAAAATAATCACAATATGGACCTCACTTACTGAATTGCAGGAAGTAGAGAGTCTGACGGAATCTACTGGGGATCCAGTAGAGGAATCTTCAAGGTGACCTCACTAAAGCGAAGGTGAAGGTCAAAAACTGGAAGTGACAGGTGACCCCAGGATTGAACTGGGGTAGTACAAAAACGGTAGGTCTTTAGTGGGAAGCTTTATGGGAAAAGCTGAAAACTTTTGGCTACAGAGTTAATCATAGTTAGGAGCAAAAGAGGAAGACTGACCGATTTGGACAACTGGCCTAGTTCTTGAGGGAAGAAGGGGTATGGGAGAAACCCTGTATGCCCAAGAAAGGACAGATGTCTGAGGAGTTGAAAATCTCAGATCTACTGAAGATCCACCATGTCTTTCCTAACTGATGAGAGGTAGGAAGATATTGGAGTATGGAGCTTCAGGGATACCTGAACCTAGGGTTATGGTAAGAGCTGTCAGCACCACAGCAGTGGTCGTGTGCATAATAGTCTAACCTACTGGAATAGAATGAATATGTGCAAGCCCACTGTCTGGAACATACAGGAAGGAAAATCCTTAATGAGCACAGACAGTTAGAAAGATAAGTATGTGAATACATAATTACCTATAAGGAAGTATCTCGACAGATAGACACACATATTTATGTACATATATATATGTGTGTGTAGATATAGATATATATAGATATATATAAGGGAATATATATATACATATGTTTATGGCGAGATCCAGGGGGCATAACATATGCACACATGGCTGACAGACATATGTATCTAAAGAATGTATATAGACATATGTACATATATGAATATATAGGTCTAAAGATAAATGTCTGTAAATAAGCAGACAGAGATATGTCTATAAGGACCTTCACATGGGAGATGTGAAGAGGAACGATTCATCTAATAACAAGAAGGTGGAACCTACTTGAGAAGATATAGAGAATCTGTTCCCTCTGGTTAAGATGGAGCAGGAATACTATCCAGTGAAATAACCAGGATGGTTGTGTGGAAAAAAACAGAGGATAATATCAGTCTGTAAGCAGCAAGTCCTGAGTCCGGTAGAACTCTAACATGGTGAATGGACAGAAAACGCAGAGGATGAGATACCAGGTTGACCCACTTGAGGGACGGGGGGGGGGGGGGGTGGTATCATGCGTTGTTTAATTAAATATGTGCTGTCCATAAAGGATTAGGATACCATGAGGACAAGCTGCAAGGAAAAAGAGCAGATTTCCTGTAGGAAATGGGTAACTCTTTAGACTGTCAGATAGAGAAGGCTTATGTCCTTTATTAAAAGGAAATAGAAGGGTGTAAGAACCCTTACAGTCATGAGGAATGACTGAGGAAGCCTTTTCCAACCATATAGGATAGTAATTAGAGAAAAAATCCCCATGGTCTCTAGCAAGGGCCCATAGTGGAAAGCTTCTCAGTAGGATTGCAGAGAGCATTATGCAGGAGAATTGGGAAATAAAAATTGGCTGTTGGAGAAAAACCAGCTTCCACTTCAATTATACTGCCAACTCCAGGGATTTGGAGATGGCAGAAAAGAAGCGATAAGGATTATCCAAGATAGATGAGCACTATCTTGGAAGCACTACTAAGGCCAGAGAAAAAGTAGTGGAAGACAAGACTGGAACCTGTAGAAAAGTACCAGTAGTCCAATCACTGGAACTCCTGCATGGGCAGCTGCTGAATTACAGCAGAGAGAATCCTTCTGTTTTTAACAGAGAACAGACAGAACAAGAGGAGAAAATCCTGATCATGTCTGATGAGCTGCCAAAATGAAAGCAAGGAGGTTACTCCAGAGAAAAATCTACACTAGAAAGGACAGGAAGACTAGAAAGGCTAAGAAAGCCTTCCAGGTATGGTACCACTCTTACAGGGGAAGTCCTAGAAAAGAGGGTAAAGAAAAAAAGGAGCTGAAGGGAGACTTGCCATATGGTAAGTCTGCAGTAGGAAAAAATTCATGGTGGTACAGGAAAAGAGAAAACTATCATGAGATAGTTGGCAAACCTCTCTTCATGGTAGGAAGAGGAGGAAAACCCTGTGACCCATAGACATGAATCTCCTGACAGCTCAGCCTACCTAAGAGCAAGTGGATGTCCTGGAAAACAGGAATCCATGTGTAGATTTTTAAATGAAAAAACAGTGAAAAAACCTCTGCTGAGAAGAAGTGAACTGTAGGTTATAAAGAGATTAATTAGAACCCCATTGAGGGTTAATTGTCCTGGCTTGAGTTTGGATTCTTCAGATCAGAGCGAGGTTTCCCTTGTTTGGGAACATCTGTATGATGAGCAGGAGAAGAATAAAACCTTCTTTTAGGGAAAGAAGGTTTGGTAGGGCATTTTCTACCTACTGGGGAAGGAGAAGGCTTAGGATAGCCCTCAGAAACAGGGAAGTCAGTGGAGCAATGAGCAACCTGACGTAAAGACTCCTTATTGAAGAGATTTTCTCCAGTACAAAGAGTATTACCCAGTCTTTGTTGTGCCCATCTGTTCAAGTCTGAAGCTTGGAGCCAGGCTCTACGTCGTGCTCCTATGGCTATAGCAGAGGTTCTGCTAACAGACTCAAAAGAGTCTAGGGAAGCACGAGAAAGAAACCAAGAGATATCTTGGCTATGACTAAGTAGTAAGGAATAGTCTGCAGCCTTGGGCTCTGATAGAAAAGGATTCAAAAGAGATCATTTCTTTCTGACCTCCTGAAGGGATAGACGCATATAAAAAATATATGAGAGAATCCTTGTTGCCAGCATAGATGTTTGGAAGGTTTGACGTCCAAAAGCATCCAGTGTTCTAGATTCACGACCTGGCGGGTAAGAAGAATGCTTCTTCTTGCTTTTTACCTTCCTCATTGCTGATTCCACTACAATGGAATGATGGGGAAGTTGAGTCTTTAGAAACCCTGGAGAGGGGGGCACCTGATACAGAAGATCAGTTGCTGTAGAAGGTGAGGAAATCCTTAAAGGTGTTTCCCATGTTCTCAGAAGAAGATCCTGCAAAGAATGATGTAAAGGAAGCATTATATTTTCCTTTTCCCCAGAAGAGCCCTGTGTAGGATCATAGCCAGGGATAGGAATAGCAAGGAATGTTGCCATGTCAAGGAGAAATTTCTGAAAAGAAGGATCTCCAATGGGAACCATCCCTGGACAGGCTAAAGTTGAAGAACTAGCCTGGGCACCGGAGGATGTACTTGTCCGGTGCAGAAAAGGATACCTAATGGATTGGTACTGGTACTGGTAGTTATGACCTGAGACAGTCAGTACTGCATCGTCCATGCCAGGTATCGACTCCAAACTAGGTATAGAAATGAGCGATCCTGGTGAAAAAGGCATGGAAGGAGCTGGTCCCGATGTTACTGCAGGTACCGGCATCGATACCGATACCGGGTATCAATCCTGAACAAATGTTCAGTAGATCTAATGGCTCTTATAGTAGATACCACTAAACACTCTGTAGAGCAGTTGACAGCAGATAAAATCACCATGTCCCAAAAGATAAAAGAATCTTGTACATCGGAACAATATTCAACTTTATTGAAGGAACATCAAAAACAATTGGACATAATGACGGAGGAGGTTAAGAATGGTAAAATGAAAAAGTTGCAACGTGACCGCACCGATTACACCACAGGGTATGTATACCCCTGGCAGAACCCCAATCGAAAAGAAAAAGTGACAGGAAGACGCAAACGGGTCGAATTTTCAGACGTTTCAGATGATTCCACATCGTCAGATGTTAGTAGAAAATCAGGAGATTTTTTAGATTCAGGTCCAGACAAAAATTCAAAGAAACAACAAGAACAAAGACCTCGTCGTATGTCCACCCGCAAGAAAACTCCATAAGAAATTCCACATCTGTCATTAATATTTCCGGGTTAGACATGTCTCCCACACAATGTACGTTATTAGAAAAAGGTCTTTCCTATGTTCCTACGATATGGTTTGATGAATTTCAATTCCGTGTAGATTTCAATAAATTACTTAGAAAGTTATCACTCAGAGCTTATTTTGTAGATAATTCAATAACTAGAACCATTGATTCTGTCCCGAACCGAATAGCGCTTCCATTTAAATCAGACTGGATGCCACCTGGACCCACACCTTCAGCTATATCTATCTTTAGTGAGTTGGTATTGAACGATGTAACTCATATGATGCAACGAAGCAAAAGCTTAAAGCGCACTACTTTAACGCGAGTAGAATCACAAGCTTTAAAAGAATTGAGTTCAAACTTGGATTTAGTAATAAAACGCGCCGATAAAGGTGGTAGTATAGTAGTGTTGCGTCGTCAACAATATTTACAAGAAGCGAATAGACAACTAACAGATATAAAAACTCATCAGGTTCTAGATATAGATCCGACAGATTATTTGCAAAAGCACATAAAGGAATTAACAGCTAAAGCGAAAGATCTTAAACTTATCTCGTTGAAAGAATGTAAGTTTTTGAATGAGCAAAGTCCGGTAATACCAAAATTCTACCTTGTCCCCAAGATCCATAAGCATTTAACACAGCCTCCTGGACGGCCGATTGTGTCTACAAGGGGATCCCTTCTGGAATCGTTGTCAATATTTGTTGACTCTTATTTGCGTCCTCTGATTGTTAACATTCCATCTTATGTAAGGGACACTACACAGTTTTTGACCATTTTGGCTAATCATAACAACTGGGCAACTGTACAATCAATTCAATTAGTGACTTTAGATGTAACAGCTCTATATACAAGCATACCGCAGCAAGCAGCGTTTGAAATAGTACACGAAGCATTGCAAGATAGAGGAGATTTATCAGAAGCATATTTATATTTTCTATTAGACCTGTTACGCCTGATACTTTTTCACAATTATTTTTTGTTTGATCAGCAACTTTATTTACAGATTGCAGGCGTTGCCATGGGCGCTACGTGCGCTCCATCGATTGCCAACTTGTATATGGCCCGATTTGAACAGGTATGGATTCCCCCTCTAGACTATTCCACCAACATAAAATTGTGGGTCAGATATATTGATGACGTTTTTATGCTCTGGGATGGCAACGATCAAGAGCTTCAATCTTTTGTCCACTGGTTGAATACACGAGATGAGAATATCCAGTTTACTTACGTGCACGCGGTTGACACCATCACTTATCTGGATTTAAAAATTTACAAGACAAGTTCAGCTTGGCAAACTTCAGTGTTTAGAAAATCTACGGATCGGAACAGCTTACTAGATTATAGAAGTGCCCATCCAAATAATCTGAAAAATAGTCTCCCAATTTCTCAATTTTTTCGATATAGAAGAAACTGCTCGAATGTCATGGAGTATAAGGCACAAGCCACTATACTGAAACAGAAATTTCACGCTAAGGGTTATCCCGACCAAGTAATAAATCATGCATATAAAAGAGCATTGCATGTCAACAGAGATCTATTATTGCAAACGCAGAATAGAGAAGATTCATCTGTAAATACATCTCATTTTGTAACGAAATATTCTCCATTCAGTCACCAATTGCAACGGATAATAAAAAAACATAGCAATGTTTTACAGAGTACTCCAGGGTTAGAAAATCATCATATCCGTTGCGTTTGGCAACGTCATAAAAATTTAAAAGAAATTCTGAGCCCCACCATATTAAGAACATCATCTCCCAATGAATTAACTAGCCATGGTCATTACAAATGCGGGTCCTGTACTATCTGTCCGATTACCCTTGAATCGGATCATTTTGCATTTAAAGGGAAAACTTATCAGCTGAGACATCATACTAATTGCAATTCGACCTTTGTTGTATATGCCATCATTTGCCCATGTTCACAAGTGTATATAGGTAAAACCATTCGAGCTTTTCACATTAGAATGAAAGAACATAGAAGCCGTTTGAATTGCCGTTATTTACAAGCCCCCATTGTACCACACTGTATAGAAAAGAATCACCCATTTACAGCACTACAGTGTCTCTGTATAGATCATGTGGACCGGGGAATGGGAGGTAAAACTCGTGCACAAACACTGTTAAGACGAGAGCAGGAATGGATTTTTAGATTGGGCACTCTATCTCCAGCTGGATTGAACAACGAAATTGAATGGGGTATGTGTTAAAGAGGCTTATTTCACATGATCTCTCCCGGCTGATAAAAAAGAGTAGCAACCTAATACCGCATGTGCGGCGTCTTTTTAAAGATTCAGTTTGGAAGCGACCGTAAGTACCCCTCTTAAACTTTAAAGACCAACTTTCTCAACTTCAAGTGTTACTAGAAAATTTAAGGCAACTTTTTCATTCTTATAGGCAGTCCCCTGAAGAAACGCTAATAGTGAAACGCTTTGGCGCCTATTAATGCGTTGGGAATTGAGTATAACAATCTCAATACTGCAGAAGAAGCTTTTAAGTTGAAGTCCTGTGCATGAGCAGCCTAGCCATGAGCAGTGTAGCCATGAGCAGCCATAAAGCATGGAGCAAACATTGAATAAGTTTGAAGATTCGGCTGAATCAGCACAGTCCCCAGTATAAGTCTATAAGAAACACGCTGTGAGATGTCTCTGGTTAACCTTCTGATTCATGGACTTTGGTTAATCTTATGATTCATGGACTTTGATTACAGTAGGCAGAAGTGGATTAACCGTTTAGAGAAGTCTTCGATTTATCTCGCAGCATTAGTTGTTTCAAAACCTTTAAAAAACTACTCACAAAAGGAAAAAACATTAGGCTTTCACTGCAGTATATTTTATTAAAAATAAGAACTTGAAAATAAAGAAAAAAAGAGCAAATAAATTAAAATAATAGCGACAATACAGATCATTGATGTGTTGAAGGCATCTGGCTGTATCACGACAGTGTCAGCAGTCTATAGCCAATTCGATTCTGAGATCTGTTCGCTATAGAAGAAATATAACACTTATATAATAGAATTGGTCAATGGTGAAAAAGTAGAGCTAGTCACATTATTTTTGAGTTTATAGCTGAGACAAAGGAGAGAAGGAGAGAGAGAGACACACACACAACTCCTAGGGGAGGTGGGTGGGTTGTGAAGACTTAATTCCTGATGTTCCTGGAGATCACCTGTTACAGGTGGGTAACTACGCTATCCCCAGGAACAAGCAGGAATTTACTCTTCACATATGGGGACTCCCCAGCTGAGAGATGCCAGAGAGATGACCACAGAAACCCAGGTTGAGATGGGTCATGCTTCCTCCCATGGATCTCTGGCATCTGAACCCGGGACAGCGGGTAGGAGTTGTATTAAGTCTGAAAGAGATGCTGGAGAACAGCTTGACCAAATGAGGCATCCCGACGGGAGTACTTGTCTAAGCAGTAGTGGGCTGCAAAGGTGTGCACTGAAGCCCAAGTGGCTGCTCTACAGATGTCGTCAATGGACACTGAGCGGATTCGCCATAGAGGCTGCCATTGCTATCACATTGTGAGCTGTGACATGACCTTCGAGAGAAGGTCCCTTGCTCTCATAGGCAAAGGATATGCAATCTGCAATCCATTTAGACAAAGTTTGCTTGGAAACTGGAAGTCCAAGATGACTGGAGTCAAAGGTAACAAAAAGCTGGGACGACTTTCTATGTTGCTTAATCCTCTGAAGGTAAAAAGCCAAGGCTCTTTTACAATCCAGAGTGTGAAGATTCCTTTCTGCATTGGAGGCGTGAGGCCAGGGTAGAATACAGGAAGGTAATCGATTGGTTTAAATGAAACGGCGAAATCACCTTTGGCATAAAATGGGGGTGAGATCTAAGAACTACCTTATCATGGTGTAACCTTGTATAAGGAGGATCAGCCACTAAAGCCTGGAGCTCACTGATGCATCTTGCAGAAGTGAGAGCAATTAGAAAGATTACTTTCCAGGAAAGAAACTTTAGAGATGTAGTGGCTAAGGGTTTGAAGGGCGGTTTCATGAGCTGCCCAAGGAGAAGATTTAAATCCCATGTCACAGGCGGTGGCTTGATGGGAGTCTTAGTCAAGAGTAGACCTCTCATAAACCTTGCTACAAGTGGTTGAGAGGAAACAGGTTGTCCATCCAAGGGCTTGTGGAAAGCCACAATGGCACTAAGGTGGACCCTTACTGAAATGGTCTTAAGGCCAGAGGATGATAAATGGAGGAGATACTCTAGTAACACCCCCACTGGCACTGAAAAGGATTAAGTTCCTTTTTAGAACACCAGGTAGAAAGCACAGTTACTTACCTGTAACAGGTGATCTCTGGGAACAGCAGGAATAAGTCTTCACATATGGGTACGTCGGTACCGACGGAGCCTGCGCGGGAACGCTCCCCAGCTTCCCAAAAAGGAAAGCTTTTGGGAGCATCCCACTGCGCCTGCACGCTGCCTTCCCGCCTTTCCTGACCAGCTCTCCTCAGTTCGAGTTTAAAGCTGAGACAAGAGAGAGAGAGAGGAAAGGAAAGACAGAAAAGAGGTACAACTCCTAGGGGAGGTGGGAGGGTTGTGAAGACTTATTCCTGCTGTTCCCAGAGATCACCTGTTACAGGTAAGTAACTGTGCTATCTCCAGGAACAAGCAGGAATGAGTCTTCACATATGGGGACTCCCTAGCTAAGATGCCTGGGAAATCCCCCTGGGAAGGGTCCTACATCCTCCTATGGATCTCAGGCATCCATCCAGGGAAGGAGGGTAGGAGTTGTTTAAGAATGGAACAGGTGTTTGAGGACAGCCTGACCAAACAAGGCATCCCGGCGGGAGTCCTTGTCCAAGCAGTAATGGGCTGTGAAGGTATGAACCGAGGCCCAGGTGGTTGCTCGACAGATCTGGTCGATGGACACAGAGTTTAGATGAGCTATAGAGGTGGCCATGGCCCTCACATTATGAGCTGTGACATGGCTCTCCAGAGTAAGGTTCTTACTCTGGTAGGCGAAAGAAATACACTGAGCAATCCAATTGGACAGTGTTCTCTTAGAGACTGGAAGTCCTAAATGAGAAGGATCAAAAGCAACAAAAAGCTGGGAAGACTTTCTATGTTGCTGTGTCCTTTGCAAGTAAAAAGCAAGAGCTCTTTTACAATCCAGAGTATGAAGGCTCTTCTCTGCACTGGATGCATGAGGAGCTGGAAAAAACACAGGTAAATATACCTCCTAATTAAGATGGAAAGGTGAGACCACTTTAGGCATAAAGTGTGGATTTGTCCTAAGGACCACCTTGTCATGATGGAACCTTGTATAAGGTGGATTAGCCACTAAGGCCTGCAGTTCACTGATGCAGCGAGCTGAAGTGACTGCAATGAGGAAAATAACCTTCCAGGAAAGAAATTTCAAGGAGGTAGTGGCTAAGGGTTCAAAAGGTGGCTTCATAAGCTGACCAAGAACCAAATTTAAGTCCCATGCCACCGGAGGAGGCCTAATGGGAGGTTTAGTTAAAGTTAGGCCTCTCATGAATCTTGCAATGAGAGGATGAGAGGAAATAGGTTGTCCATTAATGGGCTTAAGGGATGCTGCAATAGCACTCAAATGGACTCTTACTGAATTCGTCTTAAGGCCTGCATTGGAAAGATGCAGGAGATAGTCTAAGAGAGAATTCAAAGGTAGTGCTAGAGGGTCAAGACCCTTTTCAGCACACCAAATGGAAAATGGAACGCCTGGTGGAAGGTTTTCTAGAAGCATGTAGGATATCTTTCACTTGCTGAGAAAGATTCAAGCCTTGAAGGTCTAGGCCTTCAGTAACCAAGCTCTGAGGTGAAGGGACTTGGGGTTTGGGTGCCACAAAGTCCCTTCCTCCTGGGATAGGAGGTCTGGAGCAGCTCCCAAGTCCAAGGAGAGGGCTTGAGAGAGATGTAGAAGTAGAGGGTACCACACTTGGCGTGGCCAGCATGGAGCTATGAGGATCATAGATCCTTGATCCCTCTGGAGTTTGAGCAGAGTCTTGGGAATCAAGGGAATGGGTGGAAAGGCATACAGGAAGCCCTGACCCCAATGAAGGAGGAAGGCACCCTTGGCCTGAACTCCCTGACACGGAATTCTGGAATAGAACAGGGGAAATTTGGCATTCCACGGACTTGCAAAGAGGTCTATGTCCGGGGTTCCCCATTCTTGGAAGATTCTGAGTACCTGATCCATGTGCAGGGACCATTCGTGTGGAAGCAGAACTCGACTGAGTCTGTCTGCCCAAGAGTTTTGGACTCCTGGGAGGTAAACTGCCAGGAGATGGATTTGATGCTGTCTGGCGAAGGCCCACAATCTTAAAGCTTCGTTGCAAAGCGACAGAGAGCCAGTTCCTCCTTGCTTGTTTATGTAAAACATGGCTACTTGATTGTCCGTATGAATGAGGACTGTCTGGTAGCTGAGGAGGGTATGAAAGACCTTGAGAGCTAGAAAAACTGCTCGGAGCTCCAAGTGGTTGATATGAAGAGCGGTCTCCTGTGGGGACCCTGAGTGGAGAGATCTTGTAGATGGGCTCCCCAACCTGTTTGGGAGGCATCTGTTGTGAGGGTTGCTTGGGGCAACAGCTGTTGGAAGGGGGACCTCAGCAACAAATTTTGAGTGGACATCCACCATTGGAGAGACCAAAAGAGACGTTTGGAGGTTGCTATTTGGTCTGAGAGAGCTCCTGTAGCTTGAGTCCACTGGGTGGACAAGGTCCATTGAGCTGCTCTCATGTGTAGGTGAGCATAGGGTACCACATGCACTGTGGAAGCCATGTGGCCTAGCAGTTGTAGCATCTCCCGGGCATTTAGTGGCTCCTTGACTGAATCTGGGAGGCTATCTGTACTAGACATTGGAAACGGGCCTGAGGAAGGTAGGCCCTTGCAGTGGTGATATCCAACCAGGCCCCTATGAATTCTAGGGACTGAGTAGGGGTAAGCTGAGACTTTGGGAGATTTACCACAAGTCCCAGATACTGCAGAATGCGTCTTGTGCGGTCCAGGGAAATCTGTGCCTCTGACTGAGATGGAGCTCGGATGAGCCAGTCGTCCAGGTATGGGAATACAAATATTCCCAGAGTGCGTAGAAAGGCAGCTACTACTGCCATGCATTTGGTGAACACTCTTGGAGCAGAGGCCAGACCAAAGGGAAGCACTCTGTATTGGTAATGTTTTTCTTGGAAAAGAAAAAACGTAGGAAGCTTCTGTGAGAAGGATGGATGAGGACATGTGTGTACGCATCCTTGAGATCTAGAGAACAAAGCCAATCCTGACTTTGAAGGTATGGAAGGAGAGTGCCCAGAGAAAGCATCTTGAACTTCTCCTTGCATAGAAATTTGTTCAATTCTCTGAGATCTAGAATGGGTCTGTATCCCCCTGTCTTCTTTGGAATGAGAAAATAGGGGGAGTAGAACCCTGACCCTTGTTGAAGAAGAGGAACTTCTTCTATTGCCCCTTGGGCAAGAAGGGTAGTTATCTCCTGACCTAGAAGGTCGAGAAGAGATGTGGGAGAATTGAAGTGTCTCACCATGGTGTGAGGAGGAAGTTCTGAGAAATGAAGTTTGTAGCCCTCTCTGATGGAGAGGGTCCACTGCTCTGATGTGATTTGCTCCCATCTGGGAGCAAAATGAGCTAACCTTCCTGGAATGGTGAGAGGTTCTGGCTGTTTCAAAGCCAGAAAGGCTAAGTTCTCTAGCATCAAGTCAAAAACCCTGAGGGGGTTGGGACTGCTGAGTTGCAGCAGCAGCTGTAGACTTAGTCCTGGCTTGCTTAGGTTGCTGACGCTTAGTGGTAAAGCGACCTGTAGAAGATTGTTGGCCAGAAGTGGAAAGGAATCTGCCCTTTTTGAAAAAAGACTTTTTAAAAGTCTTTTTCTTGGCAGGAATGGAGGTTGACTTTGAAAGTCTATCCAGAGCAGAGTTCTCTGCATCCATCTGAGTGGCTTTTATTTGCCACTCCTTGCCAAATAGATTTTCACCTGTACAGGGCAGATTTCCTAAGCCATCTTAAACCCAGGGTTCTAAATCAGAAGCCTGGAGCCAAGCAATTCTGCGAGCAGCTATGGCAATGCCTGAGGCTCTGCTGGCACCTTCAAAGGAGTCAAAGGCTGCCCTGTTGGAAAACTTTGAAATGTCTTGAGTATGCTTAAGCCAAGAGAAATTCCTCCCTTTTATCCTCTGGAAGAAAAGGGAGGAAAGTGTGCAGCTTTTCTGCAACTTCTTTTAGAAACATACCCATGTAGAGACTATATGAGTTGATTCTGGCAATAAGCATACTAGCTTGGAAGATTTTCCTACCAAAAGCATCCAAGGTTCTGCATTCTCTTCCTGGAGGAGCAGAAGTGTCTCTTTGTACTCTTTATCCGCTTCATAGCTGACTGCACCACAATGGAATGGTGAGGAAGCTGAGTTTTTTGAAATCCAGGACAGGGAGGGACACGATACATAGTGTCCAACCTGCGAGAATGAGTAGAGAGAGTGAGAGGAGTCTCCCATAAATCAATCATGTGTTCATAAAGAATCTCATGAATTGGTAAGGTGACTGCTTCTCTAGGAGCCTTAGAGTATCCTAAAATATCTAATTTTTTTTGATCTAGGCTCTGATTCAGAAGTGACTGAAATAGAAAGTCCTTTAGCTACTTCTCTTATGAAGTCTTGAAAGGACAAGTCTTCTGGAGGAGACATTCTTCTTTTTGGAGAAGAAGGCTCTTCAGGAAGGGCTATGGATACTTCAGGAGATTCATCCGATGAATCAGAATCACCAGAGGAATCGAAGTACCGTCTGTCAGGGTGCTCTTCCAACGCTCGATACGCGTATCGAGCGGTATCGACATCGGGCATCCTCGGAACCGGATCAGTACCGAGAAATAGCCCTGGACAAGGAACCGCTGCTGCTGGTATCCTGGTCGATGTCGATGCAGTTGGTACCGTTATCGGCGCTGGTGCCGGTACTGGAGCCGATACCGACAACGGAGCTCGTTGCGGTACCGTCGGCATCGCAGCTTCAATGAAGGCTGTAATAGCCCGCTGCATGGACAGAACATTCTGATCCATCGACGCCATGAATGCCTGGAGTTCGGTACCGGGAGATTGTGCCGGTACCCCAGAGCAATCTAACAGGTGATCGGTCGAGGCCGTGCCATTGATGTCAACCTGTAATCCCATAGAAGGAGCTTTGGAAGCCGGAGCTTCCCGCCGGGGTTGTTTGGCTGGGGCAGGATCCTCGAGGGCAAGCCCGGAGGGATCTCGATGCTTAGAGGGAGATCTACCCTTCGAGGACCTGCTAGACTTATGTTTGGTTACCTGAGATCCATCAGGAGAAGACCGGGAAGAGGTCGATGCTACCGACACTGCATCAGCGGGAAACAGCACATGGAGCTTAGCTGCTCGGTTCTGTAAACCCCGTTTAGACATTAGAGAGCAGGACGGACAATCCGGAATGGAGTGTTCAGGACCCAAACATTTAAGGCACCATTCATGGGTATCTGTAACAGAAATAGTACCGCTACACTTAGTGCATTTCTTGAACCCGGAGGCTGGTTTTTCCATGAGGGAAATTTTTTCTTGGGCCCTGAGGCCTAGAAGAAAAATTACACTAAGTGAGGAAAAATATAGATTTTTTTTTTTTTTAAAGAAGAAAGAAAAGACCGGCGGTACCGGTCCGGAGTCGGGGAAGGCAGACACGCGACCAAAGAAATAAAATAAAATAAAGAACTTCTTCAGCGGTGACAGGGCTTGACCTGCTGGCTCCGCGGCAAAGAAGAACTGAGGAGAGCTGGTCAGGAAAGGCGGGAAGGCAGCGCGCAGGCGCAGTGGGATGCTCCCAAAAGCTTTCCTTTTTGGGAAGCTGGGGAGCGTTCCCGCGCAGGCTCTGTCGGTACCGACGTACCCATATGTGAAGACTCATTCCTGCTTGTTCCTGGAGATAATATTTTCCACTTAAAAGCATAGGCCTGCCTTGTGGAAAGTTTTCTTGAAGCCAAAAGGATATTCATAACCTGTTGAGAAAGGTTGATATCCTGGAATTCTAGGCTCTCAGCAGCCATGCCCTGAGGTGTAGAGACTGAGGATTTGGGTGCAATAGTGTCCTGGGAAAGAAGATCTGGAGCACATCCCAACTCCAGAGGTCTGGCTTGAGAGAGACAGAAGCAGAGGATACCACGTTTGTCATGGCCAACGTGCGGCTATGAGGATCATATGGCCTCTGTCTCTCTGAAGCTTGAATAGAGTCTTGGGAATGAGGGGAATGGGTGAGAAGGCATAGAGGAATTCCTGACCCCAGTGGAGGTGGAAAGCATCTCTTGCCTGACAGTTCTGAGCCCAAATTCTGGAACAGAACTGGGGAAGTTTGGCATTCTGAGGACTTGCAAAGAGGTCTATATCTGGAGTTCCCCAGATCTGAAAAAGTCGAGCAATTTGCTCTGGATGGAGAGACCACTCATGTGGCAGTAGCATTCGACTGAGTTTGTCTGCCAAGAGATTGTGTGTGCCTGGAAGATACACTGCTAGCAGGTGGATTTGAAGATCCCTGGTGAATGCCCAGAGGCATAGAGCTTCATTGCACAACACTCGAGACCCCGTTCCACCCTGTTTGTTCACATAAAACATGACTACTTGATTGTTGGTTTGGACCAGAACTGTCTTGTAACTGAGATGGGCCTGGAATATTTGAAGAGCATAAAATATGGCTCTGAGTTCCAGGAGGTTTATGTGAAGACAAGCCTCTTGCTGGGTCCAGAGATCCTGAGTGGAGATATTGTCCAAGTGAGACCACCAGCCTAACTTGGATGCATCTGTCGTCAGGGTGGCTTGGTGTAGTGGCTGCTGAAAAGGAAAGCCTACGGGTAGGTTTTCCAGCGATTGCCACCACTGCAGGGACAAAATGAGATGTGTCGAGTTTCTGATTTTGTCCGTTAGGCGACCTGAGGCCTGTGCCCACTGAGAGGATAGGGTCCACTGGGCTGCCCACATGTAAAGGCGAGCATAGGGAATCACATAGACAGTGGAAGCCATATGCCCCAGCTGTTGAAGCATTTCTCGAGCAGTTAGAGTTTTCATAGCTGCTTGAGAAACCAGCTGGAGGATTTGAAGGCAATGTGGCTGTGGCAGGAAAGCCTTTGACTGCTTTGTGTCTAGTCAAGCCCTTATGAACTGTAGAGACTGAGAAGGGGTGAGATGCAATTTTGGGAGGTTTATGACCAGTCCCAGGTACTGCAGAATTTGCATTGTGCGGGAGAGCGCAAAGCTGGCTTCTGAAGCTGTTGATGCATGGATAAGCCAGTCGTCTAAGTAGGGGAAGACGAATATCCCCAGAGTTCTCAGGAATGCTGCTACCACTGCCATGCATTTTGTGAAGACTCTTGGGGCAGAAGCCAGTCCAAAGGGAAGAACCCTGTACTGGTAATGTCTTCCTTGAAAAGGGAATCGAAGAAACCTCCTGTGATCTGTATGGATGAGAATATGCGTGTATGCATCCTTTAGATCTAGAGTACATAGCCAATCCTGACTATGGATGTAGGGAAGAAGTGTTCCGAGGGAGATCATCCTGAACTTTTCTCGGAACAGTTATTTGTTCAATTCTCTGAGGTCCAGTATGGGTCTGTATCCCCCTGTTTTCTTTGGGATGAGGAAGTAGGGGGAGTAGAAACCCATGCCCTGTTAGGATATGGGTACCTCTTCTATTGCCCCTTGAGCAAGTAGTGAGGTGACTTCCTGGCACAAGAGAGTGGTGGAAGGGCCCTGAGAATTGAACTGTCTTGTGATGGTAGGAGGAGGTATACTGTGAAAATGGAGTTTATAACCCTCTCATACAATGGAAAGAGTCCAGTTTTCTGATGTTATTTGTTGCCATCTTTTGGCAAAATGACAAAGTCTGCCGGGGATGGTGAGAGGCTCTGGACCTTTCAGGGGCAGGATGACTAAGTTCTCTAGGAAGGAGTCAAAGCCCCTGAGGAGGCTGAGTCTGCTGAGCTGGTTGAACTCTTGGGACTTGTGCATTCCTTTGCTGTCTGGGCTGTAGTGGCCCCTTGTGGGAAGCATGAACTAGACAGTTGACAGCTTGGGTGTAAGATGGGTAGAATTTCTTTTTCTTGTTAAAAAAGGGTTTCTTATCTTTTTCTTTGCTGGGTTAGCTGTAACCTTTGATAATCTGTTCAAGGTTGTATTTTCAGATTCAATCTGAGTAGCTTTGTCTTGCCAATTCTTGCCAAAGAGATTTTCTCCTGTGCAAGGAATGTTCCCCAGCTTATCTTGCACTCATTGCTCTAAATCTGATACCTGAAGCCAGGCTATGTGACGTGCCCCGATGGAAATAACAGAGGTTCTGCTTTGTAAGTAAAAGCCAAGAGCTCTCTTACAATCCAGGGTATGAAGATTCCTCTCTGCACTTGATGCATGAGGACCTGGAAAAAAGACAGGTAGATATACCTCTTGATTAAGATGAAAAGGCGAGACCACTTTAGGCATAAAGCGGGGATTTGTCCTAAGGACTACCTTATGATGGAACCTTGTATAAGGTGGATTAGCTACTAAAGCCTGCAGTTCACTGATGCATCAAGCAGAAGTGATTGCAATAAGGAAAAAGACTTTCCAGGAAAGAAATTTCAAGGAGGT
The DNA here is from genome assembly GCA_033557465.1 of Ichthyophis bannanicus. Taxonomy (NCBI): domain Eukaryota; kingdom Metazoa; phylum Chordata; class Amphibia; order Gymnophiona; family Ichthyophiidae; genus Ichthyophis; species Ichthyophis bannanicus. The sequence continues at coordinate 65,993,451 of CM066045.1, read as the reverse complement.
AGTGGCTAAGGGTTCAAAGGGTGGCTTCATAAGCTGACCAAGAACCACATTTAAGTCCCATGCCACCAGAGGAGGTCGAATGGGAGGTTTAGTTAAGGTTAGGCCTCTCATGAATCTCGCAATAAGAGGATGAGAGGAAACAGGTTGTCCATTGATAGGCTGAAGAGATGCTGCAATAGCACTCAAATGGACCCTTACAGAATTGGTTTTAAATCCTGCATTGGAAAGATGCAGGAGATATTCGAGTAAAGAATTCAAAGGTAGTGCTAGAGGGTTAAGACCTTTGTCAGCACACCAAATTGAAAATCTTTTCCATTTAAAAGCATAAGAACGCCTGGTGGAAGGTTTCCTAGATGCATGGAGGACATCCTTCACCTGTTGAGAAAGATTCAAGTCTTGAAGGTCTAGGCCTTTAGTAACCAAGCTCTGAGGTGAAGGGACTTGGGGTTTGGGTGCCACAAAGTCCCCTCTTCTTGAGACAGAAGGTCTGGGGCAGCTCCCAGATCCAGGGAGGGTGCCTGGGAGAGATGCAGAAGTAGAGGGTACCACACTTGGCGTGGCCAGCGTGGAGCTATGAGGATCATAGATCCTTGATCCCTCTGAAGTTTGAACAGAGTCTTGGGAATCAAAGGAATGGCTGGAAAGGCATACAGGAAGGCCTGACCCCAATGAAGGAGGAAGGCATCCTTGGCCTGAGCTCCCTGACATGGAATCCTGGAACAGAACCGGGGAAGTTTGGCATTGCACGGACTTGCAAAGAGGTCTATGTCCGGGGTTCCCCATTTCTGAAAGATTCTGAGTACCTGATCCATGTACAGGGACCATTCGTGTGGAAGCAGAACTCGACTGAGTCTGTCTGCCCAAGAGTTTTGGATTCCTGGGAGGTACACTGCCAGGAGATGGATCTGATGCTCTCTGGCGAAGGCCCACAATTTTAGAGCTTCGTTGCAAAGCGACAGAGAGCCAGTCCCTCCTTGTTTGTTTATGTAGAACATGGCTACTTGATTGTCGGTATGAACAAGGACTGTCATGTTGATGAGGAGGGTATGAAAGACCTTGAGAGCAAGGAATATTGCTCGCAGCTCCAAAAGGTTGATATGAAGGGTGGTCTCCTGTGGAGACCAAGTGCCCTGAGTGGAGAGGTCTTGGAGATGAGCTCCCCAACCTGTTTGGGAGGCATCTGTAGTGAGAGTTGCTTGGGGTAACAAAGGTTGGAAGGGGGCCCCCAACAACAGATTTTGAGTGGATATCCACCATTGGAGAGACCAAAAAAGACATTTTGAGGTTGCTATCTGGTCTGAGAGAGCTCCTGATGCTTGGGTCCACTGGGTGGACAAAGTCCATTGAGCTGCTCTCATATGTAGGCGTGCATAAGGCACCACATGAACTGTGGATGCCATGTGGCCTAGCAGTTGTAGCATCTCCCTGGCAGTCAAGTGGCTTCTGGACTGAATTTGAGAGGCCAAGTGCACTAGACAGTGGCAACGGGCCTGAGGAAGATAGGCCCTTGCAGTGGTGGTATCTAGCCAGGCCCCTATGAATTCGAGGGACTGAGTAGGGGTGAATTGAGACTTTGGCAGATTGATGACAAGTCCCAGATACTGCAGTATGCGTCTGGTGTGGTCCAGGGAAGTCTGAGTTTCGGACTGAGATGGAGCTCGGATGAGCCAGTCGTCCAGGTATGGGAAGACAAAGATTCCCAGAGTGCGTAGAAATGCAGCTATTATTGCCATGCATTTGGTAAATACCCTTGGAGCAGAGGCTAGACCGAAGGGAAGTACTCTGTATTGGAAATGTTTTCCCTGGAACAGAAACCGTAGGAATTTTCTGTGGGATGGATGGATGAGTATATGTGTACGCATCCTTGAGATCTAGAGAACAAAGCCAGTCCTGACTCTGTAGGTATGGAAGGAGAGTGCCTAGAGAAAGCATCTTGAATTTCTCCTTGTATAGGAATTTGTTCAATTCTCTGAGATCCAGAATGGGTCTGTACCCCCCTGTTTTCTTGGGAATGAGAAAATAAGGGGAGTAAAAACCTGACCCTTGTTGAGGAAGAGGAACCTCTTCTATTGCCTTTTGGGCGAGAAGAGTGGTCACCTCCTGGCCCAACAGGTACAGGAGAGAAGGGGGAGAATTGAATTGTCTCACCATGGAATGGGGAGGAAGGCTGGAGATATGTAGTTTGTAGCCCTCTTTGATGATAGAGAGGGTCCACGGTTCTGATCTGATTTGTTCCCATCTGGGAGCAAAATGAGTTAACCTTCCTGGAATGGTGAGGGGTTCTGGTTGTTGCAGAGCCAGAAAGGTTAAGTTCTCTAGAATCAAGTCAAAAACCCTGAGGGGGTTGTGACTGCTGGATTGTAGCAGCCCCTGTAGACTTCGTTCTGGCCTGTTTAGTTTGCTGACGCTTAGGAGCAAAGCGAACTTGGGAAGATTGCTGGCCAGTATTTGTGGAAAATCTGGTCTTTTTATAGAAAGGTTTCTTAAAAGGATTTTTCTTGGCAGGGGTAGAGGTAGACTTAGAAAGTCTATCTAAAGCAGCATTCTCTGCATCCATTTGAGTGGCTTTGATTTGCCACTCTTTGCCAAACAGATTTTCACCTGTACAGGGCAGATTGCCCAAGCCTTCTTGTACCCAGGGTTCCAAATCAGAGGCCTGGAGCCAAGCCAGTCTGCGAGCAGCTATGGCAATGCCAGAGGCTCTGCTTGCCCCCTCAAAAGAGTCAAAGGCTGCTCTGTTGGAGAACTTTGAAACATCTTGAGTGTGCTTTAGCAAAAGAAGGAACTCCTCCTTTTTATCCTCTGGGATAAAGGGGAGAAACTGACGTATCTTTAATGCAATCTCTTTCAAAAACATGCCCATATAGAGGCTGTATGAATTGATTCTGGCAATAAGCATGCTAGCTTGGAAGATCTTTCTCCCAAAAGCATCCAGAGTCCTACATTCTCTTCCTGGAGAGGTAGAAGAGTGCCTTTTGGTACTCTATCTTTTTCATAGCAGACTTCACCACAATAGAGTGGTGAGGAAACTGAGTTTTTTGAAAACCAGGAGAAGGAGGAACCCGATACATGGTGTCCAAACGTCGAGAATGTGGAGATAGGGTGAGAGGAGCCTCCCACAAGTCCATCATGTGTTCTTGAAGAATTTCATGTATGGTTAAGGTGGCTGCCTCTTTGGGAACCTTAGAGTATCCTAAAATATCCAATTTTTTTGCTCTAGGTTCCGTTTCAGAGGTTACAGATATGGAAAGTCCTTTAGCTACTTCAATAATGAAGTCTTGAAAGGACAAATCCTCTGGAGGAGACATTCTCCTTTTTGGAGACGAGGGCTCCTCAGGAAGAGTAAAAGAGGCATCAGCAGAATCATCTGATGTATCAGAATCTTCAGAGGATTCAAAGTATCGCCTATTTGCTTCCAGAGATCGATACGCGTACCGACCGGTATCGACATCGGGCGTACCGGGAATCGGAGCGGTATCGAGGAAACCGGAGACCGGAACCGGCATGCTACTGGAAGTAGATGCTCTGGGTACCGGTATCGGTTGCGGTACCGGAATCGGTGTCGGAACCGATTGTCGCGGTACCGATGGCGTTGTAGCATTAATGAAAGCCAATAAGGCCTGCTGCATGGATTGTACCGTAGTACCCCTAGTCGCCACAACTGCCTGGATATCGGTACCGGTGTTAGCCGGTACCCCAGAGCAGTCTAACAGGAGATCGGTCGAGGCCGTGCCATCGCTGTCTACCTGTAACCCCATAGGAGGAGCTTTGGAAGCCGGAGCTTCCCGCCGGGGTTGTTTGGCTGGGGCAGGGTCCTCAGGGTCAAATGCAAGGGCCTCTCGCTGCTTAGAGGGAAATTTGCCTTTTGAGGACCTGCCTGAAGAATGTTTGGTTACCTGAGATCCATCAGGAGAAGACCTGGAGGATGTTGATGCTGGAGTATCGGTAGAAAACAGCATATGAAACTTAGCTGCTCTGTTCTGTAAGCCCCGTTTGGACATCAGAGAGCAGGATGGACAATCCGGAATGGAATGGTCAGGCCCCAAACATTTAAGACACCACTCATGGGTATCTGTGACTGAAATAGTACTGGTACACTTGGTGCATTTTTTAAAACCAGAAGCTGGTTTTTCCATGAGGGAGAACCTGAGAAGGCCTAGAGGCCTCACAGAAAAAATACACCAAGTGAGGAAAAAGTAAATTTTTTTTTTTTTTAAAGAAATAAACGAAAAAAAAAGACCGGCGGTACCGGTCCGGAATCGGGGAAGGCAGACACGCGGTCAAAGAAACAAATTAAAATAACAATTTCTTCAGCGGTGACAGGAACACGACCTGCTGGCTCCGCGGAAAAAGAAGAACTGAGGAGAGTTGGTCAGCAAGGCGGGAAGGCAGCGCGCATGCGCTGTGGGAGGCCCCAAAAGCTTCCTTTCTGGGAAGCTGGGGAGCTTTCCCGCGCAGGCTCCGTCGGTTCCGACGTACCCATGTGTGAGGACTCATTCCTGCTTGTTCCTGGAGATAAATCTCTCTGAGTTTAAGAAAAAGAAAAGAAAAACCCACCGGCGGGAGAAACAGCCGCGACCACAAGGAAACAAGAAAAAAAGAATTTAAAGAAAAAAGTTTCTACGGTGACAGGAGGACGTCCTGCCGGCTCGGCGGAAAAACGAAAACTGAGGAGAGGCAGTGGAAAAGGCGGGAAGGCAGTGCGCAGGCGCGAGGGATGCTCCCAAAAGCTTTCTGATTGGATGCTGGGGAGCATTCCCGTGCAGGCTCCGTCGGTACCGACGTACCCATATGTGAAGACTCATTCCTGCTTGTTCCTGGAGATCTTGTTGAGATTTTACAAGTCTAGGATGGGCCTGAGGCCTCCTGTTCTTTTTGGTACCAGAAAGTACCTGGAATAGAAGACTTGACCTCTCAGGTGGTGGGGCACTGGTTCCACTGCCTGTTCATTTACAAGACTTGCCAACTCCTGCAGGAATAAGTCCCTGTGCAGAGGAAGTCTTGGAGGCTCCCCTGGAAAATAGGAGAAGGGTACCTGGTGGAAGTGGAGGAGATAGCCCCTCTGGACTATACTTAGTACCCAGGTATCCCTTGTTACGGCTGACCACCTGAGGGCGTACAGGGTCAGCCGGCCTCCTGTGCTGATGTGGGCCAGTAGAGGAGGAGAGGCTATGGCACTGGAGTCAAAAGCCCGTTCCCTGCTGTGCAGAAACTGGTGCTGGCGGCTTGGGGGTTTTCTGCCTACGGGGCCCATGTCCCTGCCCCTTGGCCTGCTGACCCTGTTGGGGAGCTACAGAGGCCTGAAAATGAGGGTACTGTTTATAGGCAGATGACTTCCTCGGGTAAAAGGTCTTTTTTCCCTAACCCTTCTTCTTCTGAGAAGGGGCAGAGGTTTTCCTGGACAGACTTGTCCGGGTAAGAGTCTCGGTCTCCAGTTCTGCAGCCTTTTCAGCCATGGGCTTGCCAAAGAGGTTTTCACTTCGGCAGGGGACATCGACCAACTTGTCCTGCACCCATGGCTCGAGGTCCGATGACTGTAGCCAGGCCTGATGGCGTGCACCGATGCCGGCCGCGGCTACCCGGGCCGAAGCCTCGAAGCCATCATAGGCTGCTCGAGAGATAAACTTCGAGCACTCACGAATATCTGATGACAGAGCATTGAACCTCTGCAAAGGTTCTCAAAGAGACCAGCAGAGAACCCGGCAATCTCCTTTGCCAGGTCTCGAAGGTACATGCCCATGTACAGCTGGTAGGTCTGGACACGGCAAGCAAGCATAGAGCCCTGGAAGCACTTCTTACCGAGGGCACCCAGGTTCTGGGCCTCCCGGCCGGGAGGCACCGAGGAGTGCATCTTCTGACTCTTCAGACGATGCATGGCCGATTCCACAACCATGGAGTGGTGCGGTAATTGTGCCTTTTGGAACTTGGGGCTCCTGCGGACTCGATAGATGGAATCGACCCGCTTGCTTAAAACCGGCGTCGAGACCGGCGCCTCCCACATGCAGAAGAGCAACCGTTCCAGCATCGGAGGAACCAGTACAGTAAAGGCCTCCTTTGGAGGAGAGTCATACTGTAGGGCCTCGAGCTCCTCGGCTCGAGGCTCCTCTTCGGGATCCGCGGGGAATGTCAAGGCCTTGGCCATATCCTGCACGAAGTCTGAGAACCGTGTATCCTCCGGTGGGGACCGTCTCCGAGGCTCGGACTCCGGTCGGGCAGACACCGATGCCATCTGCCCCGACGCCGAGGGTACCAGCGTCGATGACCTCTGTCCCAGATGGGAGGCCGAGGGAGACCTTGGCCGAGGATCGACTCGAGCATGCATGGACTTGAGGATCGGCTCGGCCTCCGGGGTCGACTTGGACGTCGATGTCCCAGTGGTCGGGGCAGATGCACTAGTGAGACCGGCGATCAGTGCCTGCTGCTGTTCCATGAAGGCAGCCAAGCTGCTCTCCAAGGCCGTCAACCTGAGTTCGAGCTCAGGAGACCCAGCAGCCCCCTGACTCGGGGCCCGGCGTCGGCTCCCCTGGAGGATAGTCCTCGAGGACTACAGTACTCACGTGACCTGGGGACTCCATCTCCACACGAGGTTGTTTTGCAGGCCTCTCCGACTCCGAGGACCTGGGACGGTGCTGGGGCTATGCGACTTGGCCCTCGAGGAGCCAAGTGCGTCCACCGATGCCGCCCTCGTGGGTTTTTTCTTCTTGCGATGCTCCTGCAAGGGAGACCCCCTCTCAGAGGAGCCTTGGCGCTGCTCGGGGCCGGAGTCCCGAGACATCGAGGCCTCTGACAAAGTCTGGGCCTGTACGGACGCGGAGTCAGAGAAGATTCTTTCCTTTTGGTGCTGCCGACTCAATGCCTTCGAGGACATTTTCTCACACGGACCACAGATCGTCATGATCGGGTCCGAGGCAAAGGAGGCAGTCATGTGTGTCGGTGAGAGACATAAGTTTTACACAGATCCCACTTTTTAAACCCGCTGGCAGCCATCGGGGGAAAAAGGGCCCCTGCGAGGTCAAAAAGACAGGGCTGCCAGTGAAAACAGAAAAATGGCGCGTACGCTAGTCACTCTGAAAAAAGAAGTCTGGGCTCAATACCGATGTATCGGGCCCAGGCGGGAAAGGGAAACCAGCGTCGAACCGAAGAAAACGGGTCCACGCAGAACAAAATCAACTTTTTCCTCAGGTGAAAACGAAATACGTCCGTCGGGCTCCGCGGAAAAGAGAAGACAGAGGGAGGTTTTCTTTGGGATGATCCAAGTACTATGCCAAGCATTAGAAGTAAATTTGAGATCATACTCCACATACCCTGGCTTAGATGTGAGTTTGACTGTCATGGTATGTGCACAACTCAACCATTTGGAGAAATTCCCCCAGGAGAAAGGGTCCAGTGCCTTACCTGCACACCTGACAGAGATTCTACGCCATTTGAAAGCAAAGGAACAGCATATGGAATCCTTGCACGAAGCAAGGAGCACATTTTTCACATTAGCTGGCAGGTGGAGCTCCACAAGAACTACCTGTTCAACATCTGTGCCGTGAATGCTAGGGAGCGGTGTTGGGATGTAGAAGAGACCCCCTGTCTTGAGAGACCAGATCTGGGTTACAGTCAAGACGGAGGGGCTGCCTCTGAAATAGGCAGAGCAGAAGAGGAAACCATGGCTGTCTGGGTCAGAGGAGTACGATAAGAATCATAGTAGCCTGTCTGCCTGAATCCTGAACAGAGTCTTGGCCACCAGTGGAATTGGTGGATAGGCATAATGTAGACCTTCACTCCAATTCAGTAGGAAGGCATCAGAGGCTAATCTGATTGTTGCATGGAACCCTGGAGCAGAACTATGACACTTGGGCATTGTCTGGCAATGAAGAGAGGTCTATGGTTGGTGTGCCCCACATTCGGAAGATGTGGTTGGCTACATGTCTGCTGAGGATCCACTTGTGTGGCTGAAGGATCCTGCTCAGGTGATCTGCCAGGACATTGAGCTCCCCAGGCAGATACATGGCTCTGAGGATCATTTTCTGTGAGAAGGCAAACTTCCAGAAATGCACCGCTTCTGAACAGAGAAGGTACGAGCCCATAACACCCTGTTTGTTGATGTAGAACATTGCGACCTAGCTGTCTTTTTGGATGAGGACATCCTGGTTGGCCAACTGCTTCTGAAATGCTGGGAGCACATTTGAAATGGCACGGAGCGCCAGGAAATTGTTCTGGTGCAGGCTCTCCCGAGCAGTCCATAGACCCTGCATGTGCAAGCTTCGAGATGGGCTTCCCCAGCTCATCTTGGAGGCATCTGTAGTCAAAACACACTGATGCAGGAGGGGGTCTGGGAGGGAAGTCCCATGAGCAGGTTTTGTGGCTGCAGCCCCCAGGACAGGGACACCTTGAGTGATAGAGTGACCATGACCTTGTCCCTGAGATAACCCGTGACCTGATGCCATTGTGTGCAGAGTCCCCACTGTGGGGTCTCATCTGTAGTTGAGCAAGGAGTGACATGGATTGTGGAGGCCATGTGCCGAGGACACAAAGCACCTGCTGAGCTGTAATGGCTGGGCTTTGCTGTATTTCATGGGTCAGTGCGACAAGGCGCTGGTCTCTATCTGCAGGCAGATAGGCTCCAGCTGGGGTAGTATCTAGGAGGGCCACAATTTACTAGGTATTGAGAGAGCTGCAGGTGAGACTTTGGATAGTTGATCATGAAGCCCAGATGTTCCAGTAAGTGAATAGTGAGCTTCACAGACTGCTGGACCTCGTCCGGCATCATATCCATGATTAGCCAGTCATTCAAGTAGGGGAAAAAAACCTCCTAGGGTCCAGAGGAAAGCAGCAACAACCACCAGACACCTTGTGAAGACACATATCTTCATCCACCTTGTACTCTGCTACCACGACTAACATCTTCTCCAGCTGCAGAAAATCAATTATTCTATCTTCCCAGACCATAAATATTGGTCACTACGAAACCTAATGTCTGCACTGGTTTATTTCCACAACTGGAAAAATCTCCCATCTGTAATAAGTTTCCTCTCTGGGGAAGGAGTTGCCAAGCTACCCACATCCAGGAGTGAGATTTGTTGCCAGTTCTGGTTTAAACTTTGCCTTGCAATGCAGTATGTAATTTGTAGTCCCTGATTTTACTCATTGAAATCAATGCTGCAGGTCCCATAATGCATTAGAATGAGATGGTCAGAAATCCAGGAATGGCTTAAAATATCATTACTGCAACTTGGCAACTCTTGAATGACCATTCCAGTGCACTTGGCAATTGCTTCTTCAATGGCCCACCAGTACATCTTTACAACTCTACACCAACATACCCTTCTCTGTTCTGTATCACGGGCACATGTCAAGACCCACAGACCTATCCTATATCACTGGGCTATCTCCACTGGGATCCCACTGTGCATCTTCTAACATCCTTTTCATATTCCCTTCTGTGTTACAATATAAAATGTTACAATATAAAAATAAACAATGAGTAACAAACCAACCAATAAAATTAAAATAAAAACATAAAATCAGGCTAGCCATAAAACTCCTGCTATTAGTTGTGTTTTGCACCTATTCCCCTGCCCACTATGGATGCAGTTAGAAAGGGGAAGTTTTCCTCTGTAAGTTCACTGCAAGTTAATGGTGTTTTGAAAATGTCCACATACCTTGCTGTGGATGCCACATTAGCAAGAGGTGGAGGGGTAGCATATTTATTTATTTAACAGTTTTTCTATATCGCTTTTGTCCAAAGCGGTTTACATCGAACAAAATAACAATCTTGGTGGATTTGTTTTACATTGAACAGGGAGAAGCAACTTGGAGAATGAAAGTAAGCTAGTCTGTACAGGGCTGTGTACATGGCCAGGATATTCAACAATTTAGTACTAGCCCTAAGAAAGAGTTAATACCATTCAGAGCTTTGCACTCAGTAACATCTTTGAAATACTCTGCTAGGATAATTAGGTGAAAGGTTCTAGATCAGGGGTGGGCAAACCTTTTGACTCGAGGGCCGCAATGGGTTCATATATTGGACCCGGGGGCCGGACCAAGAGTAGATGGACGGTGTGTATGTGTGAATTAATATAAATTAAATTTAAATTTGTAACATTAAATGTTTAGATTAATTTAAGGTAGAAAAGCATAGAAAGAGTTATTTTACAAAACTTTTATGCAATGTATTTCTTTCATAAAATAGTACCTTCAATTTTAATGGCCGTAGTTTGCCCATCCCTGCACTAGACCATGCCACCCTACTTCCTTCTGTGGGTGGGTCTTTTGGTTTCTGAAGCGTGGTAGCCAAAGTGGGGGCTGTCCCACCCGCTTCATCCGAAAAGATGGGGTGGGCAAGATATGAGCGAGATTTAAGATTCTGAATCACCTCACATGAATCTGCAGTTATTGCGTGCCGAAGCGTCAGGAAGTGGGATATCCAGATCCTCCCAAGTGACCAGCCCATTTCCTGTCCTAGCCCCCCCATAGCCCATTATCAGTCCTAACCCCCCCATAGCCCATTACCAGTCCTAACCCACCATCACCCCATTTCCAGACAGCCCCCATCAGCCCACAGCCCATTGCCAGTCTTAACCCCCCCCCATAGCCCATTACCAGTCCTAACCCCCCCATCAGCCCACAGCCCATTACCAGACTTAACCCCCCCATAGCCCATTACCAGTCCTAACCCTCCATCAGCCCACAGCCCATTGCCAGTCTTAACCCGCCCATAGCCCATGCCCAGTCCTAACCACCCATCACCCCATTTCCAGACAGCCCCCATCAGCCCACAGCCCATTGCCAGTCTTAACCCCCCCCATAGCCCATTACCAGTCCTAACCCCCATCCCCCCATTTCCATACCGCCCCCATCCGCCCCCCGCCCATTGCCAGTTTTAACCCCCCCATAGCCCATTACCAGTCCTAACCCCCCCCCCCCCCACATCATCAGCCCACAGCCCATTTCCAGTCCTAACCCCCCCATCGGCTCACTGCCCACTGCCAGTCCTAACCCCCCCCATCAGCCCACAGCCCATTGCCAGTCTTAACCCCCCCATAGCCCATTACCAATCCTAACCCCCCATCACCCCATTTCCAGACAGCCCCCATCAGCCCACAGCCCATTGCCAGTCTTAACCCCCCCCCCCATAGCCCATTACCAGTCCTAACCCCCATCACCCCATTTCCAGACAGCCCCCATCAGCCCACAGCCCATTGCCAGTCTTAACCCCTCCCCCATAGCCCATTGCCAGTCTTAACCCCCCCCCATAGCCCATTACCAGTCCTAACCCGCCCCCCCCCATCAGCCCACAGCCCATTGCCAGTCCTAACCCCCCCCCCCATCGGCTCACAGCCCACTGCCAGTCCTAACCCCCCCCCCATCGGCTCATGGAAATTAAAATTTAAAAAAAAGCTGGCCGCTGCCGCCGCGGCAGCATGGAGTGTCCCGCGGGGCCCCCTCTGCCCGGCTGAACTCTCCCGGCGCGGCTGAAGCCCTCTGCTCCGGCTTGCAGATATGCGAAGGGAGAGTGTCTCCCTTGCGTCTCTGTTAAGCCCGCAGGGGCTGATGGGAAGCAGGGGCTGATGGGAAATTTCCCATCTGCCCCTGCGGGCATAACAGAGACGCAAGGGAGACACTCTCCCTTCGCGTATCTGCAAGCCAGAGCAGAGGGCTTCAGCCGCGCCGGGAGAGTTCAGCCGGGCAGAGGGGGCCAGATTAAAAGGTCCGCCGGGCCGTATACGGCCCGCGGGCCGTAGTTTGCCCATCCCTGTTCTAGATAAACACTAGTCCATGTTTATAGAAGATAAGTAAAGGGCAAGTTGTCTCCCAGTCTTGAGTTAGAGATATCAAACTGTCAGTATCAGAATTAATTAGAATTAATTCCTACATAGTTGTGTCTGAGAATATGTGTATGTCTCCTCATGACGACCTATGTTAATAAGAATTGACCTATGATGGTATAGATACGTGATGTTTGACGTAGAACAATACGTGAGAATTATGCTGTATAATCAAATATTTACCTATAAATAAAGTGGCCATAAGCTATGATGTCAGAGTAAACATAGGTGATGCCTTAGTTTGCTCTCTCAAAGCTTTGGTTATTTTTTATAATACAAGTGTGTTGTGTGTTATTTACTAAGTTTTACAGATTGCCTTCAGATTGCCTTGTGTGTGGATTTCCGTTACTCCAAGAGCCCTGGTATGTTGCCGGTGAGGGGAGGTGCAGAGTATTCTTTCAGTTGGTATCGTGCTGGATACGGATTTCTGCATTCAAGGCAAGGGCAGAAGGTGCCAGAAGATTTGTGAGTATTACCAGTGATGGATAATCTATTAAGTAGCAGGCTCCATGTCAGATGCATGAGTGGCATGACAGAGCTAGGGCTTTAGTGTTTAAGAAAGGTAGCCCTTCTTATTGTATGCTTCTATTGTATGTATGAGAAGCATGGTGATGTAGCCATCGATTCCGTAGCACAAAGGGATTCAGTGACAAAAGGTAATGTGAATTTGCAGTTTCCTTTGGAGGGAACTTTCTCTGTAGATAAGGTCCATTGCCCGAGATATGAGTTAGCAGTTAAAGGTAAACCATGCAATTGTGCTTACATGGTGGGAACGGATGGTACATGATGAAAAACATAGGAATGTTTATGTTTTGAAACAAAAGATGTTTGTGTTAAGAAATGTAACTAATGACCAGCTGAGTGAGTGAGGATCACTCGTGTAGCAGAACTAAGAGAAAAAGAAAATACTTAATGAGCAACAGAAGTTAGGGGGAGTAGAATTGTGTATTTTGGATATTTGGAATGTCTCCCAGCTCAAAGAATTGAGAGCACATTTGAACTAAGAAACGGAAAGTGTTGTACTTGTAATAAGAATATTAAAAGTAGCAATAGGTCATAGTGTTTCTGTTGCGAAAGAATTAAGTGTTTCTGATGAACTTATTGATGAGAGAGATTTGGACAGACATTATGAATCTTACAAAGAGAAGTGTAATCAATTATATTATGATCTAGGCTCTATTCAGGACGTTTTACACCAGCAACATAATTTATGTTCTGGCACTGTTAAACTGAAGCAGCTGTGGGAAATTGATATTGTGACTACTTAAAGAAGTGTTTGATTTGACTAAAACTTTTCTGAATTACAGGGATAACCCTGGTAGATTTGTCTCTTTATGGTCTCAAATAATTAACAGTTATAATCCCATTTGGGCAGCTCTAGATAATTTGCTCAGAACTGTGTTTTTATAATCCAGCTGATTTTCATAGGGTCACTCATCCAGTTCGTGACAGACCCTGTGATAGATTTCCAAGTGAAGACTCAAAGAGATAATTTTGTTTTTATGTAGAGAAATAATTGTTAGAATTCCTTAAAGTAGTATGCAAACCTGTAAAGGATTGGTCGAGATTAACATCTCTAAGGCAGGATAGGGGTGAAAAGGTTACAGATTTTCACACTAGGTGTATACTAGCTTTTAAAGACTATTCTGGTGAAGCAGAAGACACACCTTCAGGATTCACTAATATTTTGTAAATGGTTTAATCCCGAGAATAAAATAAATTTTAGAAACTTCAATAATAGATTGGCCAGCTAGAACAGCTGATGCAATTCTGGAAGGAGCTCGATTCAGTGAATTGAAATTTATCAAGGAACAGCAAGAAGAGTGAACTAAAATAGATGTGAAAAAGACTAAATTTCTCAACTTGCAGATTGCTTCTATGCAGCCACCCATGGGCAGGGTGATAGGTAGAAACAGAGCCAGAGGAGGTCATGGGAATCCTCAGCGAGGGCGTGAACAGTCCAGAGAAATGCGTACTTGTGAGATTGGGCATTTGCAGCGAGACTGTCCCCGGAATTGGAATCTTGATGGCCAGAGAGCTGATTTTCCTCCTCCCTCTCCGGTAACAGCTGAATTCACTCCTGTATATCAGTGCTTCTCTAACCCAGAAGATTGTGGAGATGATACATGGGATGCATGACTATTGTTAAATTTGAATGTAACTCCTCAGGACTGGAGAGACTGTATATCCTATTACTTTTCTTGTAGGAGACACTTTACCAGTGAATCTTTTAGGTCGGGATTTTTTGGCTTCGCATCCTGCTACTCTATCCTGGATGAGTGGCAAGTTATATTTCCAGCTGTACTCTCTCTCTGAAGTGCCGTCCCCTGCAGATGCCAATACTATTCATCCTGCTCTTGGAGAACTTCCTTCTACTTTGTGGGCAGTGCCGGGATCTAATGTCGGATGCCTTTCTATCCCGCCTGTGAAAATCACCGTGAAACCTGGAGTTCAGCTTCCTAAACTCAAGCAGTATCCACTGCCAGTAGCTGCCATTGATGGAATTTGTCCTGTGACTGAAGATCTTCAGAAACAAGGTGTAATTTATTCTACAACTTCATCATGTAAGACTTCAATTCTTCCTGTACTAAAGGCTGACGATAAGACTTATAGATTTGTGCAAGACCTGCAAGCAGAAGATAATGTGATTTTGCCTTCAGGGACTACCTGGTTTTCTGTTGTAGATTTGAGTTCTGCTTATTTTTCAGTAAGAATTAGCAAAGAAAACCAATTTTTATTTGCTTTCCATTTTGACAATAAACAGTATACTTGGATCACTTTGTGTCAAGGGTACACTGGCAGTCCTGCATATTTTTTCACAGGCCCTAAGAACTGCATTATTTGAAGTAAGACTCGACCATTCCTCTTTAGTTCAATATGTGGATGATTTGCTTTTATGTTCACCAAGTTATGAGATTTGTTTATCAGATTCTTTGTCTCTATTAGCTCATATTGCTAATTTAGGTTTGAAGGTCTAAACTGCAATTTGTATCTCAAAATGTTACTTTCCTGGGTGTTGTCCTAACACCATCTGGTCATGCAATTACCTCTGCTAGATTGAAACCTATTCTGTCATTGCCTTTTCCAGCAACACCTGTGTTATTGCGTAGATTAATGGGTTTATTAATCTTCTGTAAACAATGGCTAGCAAATTTCTCAGACCTTACTGCTCCGTTTTATGCTCTTATTGGGAAAAGAGGACCTGACAGTCTCATTGTACCCACATTAGCACAGTGGGAAGCTTTTGTAAATATAAAAACTGCACTGGGAAGTGTGCCATGTTTATCTTTGTTAGATTATTCTTTACCATTCAAATTGTATGTGGCTATTTCTGATTCCTCTGCTACCTGCGTACTTTTACAAGCTTTCCCAACTGGTTGCAAGCCAGTCGGCTATTTCTGAAAGCAATTTGATGCAGTGACTTTGGGACTTCCACTATGTCTATGTAGTTTGGTAGCAGTGGCTTTTGCATTTGAAATTACTGATTTTTAGTTTTACAGCACCCTCATAAAGTATATGCAACCCTTCAACGCTTCTAGCTCCCTTGGCAGATCTTGTGGAGGAGGATGGGTCTCATGATTATTTCCAAACTATTTTGACATTTTCTCGAGCTCGACCTGAACTTTCCTCTATACCTTTACCAGCCCCGGATATAACTTTGTTTGTGGATGGTTCTGCTTTCAGAGATGAGATGGGCTGTGCAGTCACAAAAATTAATGATGTAGTGGACTCAGCATCTTTGTCGTTTACCAGTGCACAGCTAGCAGACGTGTTTGCAAAGGGCAACCATTTTGCAGACCAAGAAGCACGGCAAGCTGTTCTTTGGGCATCAGTGTCACCAACATTGCTGTATTTAACACCGTCTAATATGACTTTGTTTTCCCTTTCATCTCTTGCAGCAATATCAAGATACTTCCTTTGAAAACCCAAACCTTGTGGACTTCGTGGGGTGCAACCTGTGATGCTCAGGGCTACTGGAAAAAGGATCATCTGCTTATTTGTCCTGACAGTCTATTGTTTCCACTTGCCCTGTTCCTGCATCATAAGCATCACCGCTGTGACTATGAATTATGCCCTTTTCGGTTCTCCGGTATCGCCTGTTTTTGTTTTTTTCTTTCCTGTGGCACAGCTTGTCTGCGCTGTTTCAAGACTGGCGGAGTAGGGTCAGCTTAAGGTCAGTTATTAAGATTTCTGCCTTCCGAACTCTTTGAATTTGCAGCTTGTTTTGCAGATCTGCCCTGTGCCAAAGGAGGGAGGTGGTAATTGTTTGGTGGTCACTTGTCTTTTCTCTGAATGGGTAGTGGCTTATCCCACTACCAGTATGACTGCTGGGGTTGCCATCAAATTATTGCTCACCCAGTTCATTCCTGTTTGGGGTGTTCCTTTTGTTCTTTCTTCTTGTCTGGGTCCAGACTTCGTTGCGAGTGTCTGGGAGGGTATTGGAAATTGGTTTGGTATCAAGAGACAACTGCATACTCCTTATCATCAAAGGTCACTTACGCACTCTGACACAGGATTAAGCTACAGATTGGACAGAAGCCCTTCCTTTTGCCCTTATGGCAGTGCGTAATTCCCCCAGCCTGACACCATATGAAATAGTTACTGGACGTCCAGCTACTTCTCCACATGAACTGGCAGTTATCCCAGATCCTCAATTGTTGCGCAGCGATATTTGGACTTATTGCTCACAATTGCACTCAGTCCTGTCTGTTTCCCCTTTATTGCAGGTGAATCCTCAACGAGATGTTTCGTCAGAATCATCATATCCAGAAATGAAGTCACCAGATTGAGTCCTGATTAAGAATTTGCATCCAAAGACACTTCTGGCTCCCAAGTTCCTAGGTCCATTCCGTGTGCTCCTGGTGGGATACTCAGCTTGTAAAGTGGAAGGACATTCTCGATGGATACATCTTACACAGTGTAAAAAGGCTCCTTCACAGGATCCAGAAGGTGGTTACCTGCATCAGTGAATCAAGAGATTGCAACGCAGAGACTTATTGAGCAACAGTGATATTACAGAAAAAGACTATCAGGATTTAAGTGCTTTTTGAATGGACTAATTATGCAAAACACCTTCTTCCAGCATCTATACTGCTGCTTAGGTGGATAAATGGAAATTACACTTACCTGGTAATTGTAGTTCCTGGATGATCCAGTTTAGTCCTCCACATCCGGGTAGTGCAACTCCTCCTGCAGCCTGGAGACTGGACCAATCAGAATCTTCCTATGCCAGGATGCCTGCTGCTGGAGCTCCCATCAGCCCCCAGTGAACTATTAACAAAGCAGACTCAAAGAAGCAACACATGAGATAAGTAGAAATAGCAACTAGAACAGACTTTAGTCCCCTAAAGAGTTAAGCGACCCCCTCCTCAAACGAGGAAGCCAAAACTCTGCACAGCGCCTTTGACTCCATCCGAAAAAGGAAGCAGTCAGAACCCCAGCCACCCGAACCGAATAGGTGGCAAGAAGAAAGTAGAAGAAAAGCAGAAGTGAGCCCCGGATACGAAAAACCCGAAGAAACACGCTGAGACATTCAAGCGCCTGCACAGTAAGCGCGCCACCCCAAAGAAACCTGACACATGGGAGGGAAGGAGGACTAAACTGGATCCTCCAGGAACTACAATTACCAGGTAAGTGTAATTTCCATTTCCTGAGCGGGTAGCCAGTTTAGTCCTCCACATCCGGGATGCAACAGAGCAGTCAACACCGGGCGGGACCTTGCCAACCGGCACGCAACACCGCCGAGCCAAAACCAGAATCTTGAGCGGCGAGCACATCCAACCGGTAGTGTTTACTGAAAGTATGAAGAGACGACCAAGTAGCCGCCCTACAAATTTCCACCAGTGGAACAAGACTATGTTCTGCCCAGGACGTCGCCTGAGCCCTGGTAGAGTGGGCCTGCAAACCCACCGGAACTGGCCGATCCTGCAAAATGTAAGCCGATGCAATGGCCTCTTTAATCCACTGGGCGATGGATCCCTTCGCCGCCGCTTCACCTTTGCGGGCCCCGCCAAAAAGCACGAACAATCGATCAGTCTTACGGAACGGCTCGGATACCTTTAAATAGCAACGAAGGACGCGCCGCACATCTAGGCAATGTAAGCCCCTGTCCGTGGAAGTCCCTGCGTCCGAATGAAGGACCGGAAGAAAAACAGGCTGATTCAAATGAAAAGGCTAAACCACCTTAGGCAGAAAAGAGGGCACAGGTCGAAGAACCACCCGATCCCTGGAGATAGACAGGAACGGTTCTCTACACGAAAGAGCCTGCAACTCGGAAATGCGCCTCGCCGAACAGATCGCCACCAGAAAAAACGTCTTCAGGGTGAGATCCTTCACCGAAGCCTTCCGTAAAGGTTCAAAGGGTTTGCGAACCAAAGCTCGTAAGGCGAGATTCAAATCCCACGATGGAACTGACACCCTGCGGGAAGGCCGTAACCTGAAGATTGCTCTAAGAAAACGTTGCATGTCCGAATGTGCCCCTAGGGGGACCCCCCGGAACCTTGCCCCTGTAGCACGCCAGAGCCGCCAACTGCACCTTCAGAGAACTGGCCGCCAAACCCTTGTCAAATCCGTTCTGCAAAAAACTGAGAATCACCGACAACGATGCCGCCGCCGCGCGAACCCCACGCCGCGAACACCAATCCTCAAAAAACCGCCACACCCGCACATACGCGAGCGAGGTGGAAGGCTTCCGCGCCCGAAGGAGCGTGGCAATAACCTCAGAAGAATAACCTTTCTTCCTCAACCAAGCCCTTTCAAGGGCCAGACCGTAAGCGAGAATCGATCCACTTGAGGCATCCGCAGCAGACCCTGAAGCAGCAGATCCGGAAGCGGAGGCAGCCTCCATGACACACCGTTGCGCAAGCGAACCAGATCGGCATACCACGGTCTTCTGGGCCAATCTAGTGCCACTAGTAAAACCTGCCCCCGGTGCGCCTCGATGCGCTGCACGACGCGACCGATCAACGCCCAAGGGGGAAAGACATAAAGAAGACCGTCCTCTGGCCACGGCTGAAGAAGCGCGTCGATGCCTTCGGACATGCGGTCTCACCGCCTGCTGAAGAACCGCCCCGTCTTCGCCGACTGAAAGGTCGCCATGAGATCCATAATCGGAGGCCCCCATCTGCGATCTATCTGCGCGAACACCTGCGGGTGCAGCTCCCACTCCCCAGGGTCGACCTGCACCCTGCTGAGAAAATCCACCATGACATTGTCTTTTCCCACGATGTGCGCCGCCGAAAGAGCTGGCAGATGGGTCTCCACCCAAGCGAACAAGGTGTCTGCCTCGCTTTCCATGGCCACACTGCCGGTGCCCCCCTGTCGGTTGATGTAGGCCACCGTTGCCGAGTTGTCCGAGAGGACCCGCACTGCCCGCCCCTTCACAAAAGTCTCTAGGGCCTGCAGCGCGAGTCGCACCGCTCGCAGCTCCAGGCGGTTGATCGACCAAGAAGTCTCGAGAGGGGACCACGTCCCCTGCGCGTACCGCCCCTCGCAGTGGGCCCCCCAGCCCAACAGACTCGCATCCGTGATGACCGGGAGCCAAGTGGGCTGCTCCAAGGGAAGCCCCATCCGTAGGCGCTCCGAGCACAGCCACCACCGGAGAGACAGACGAACCGATTTCGGGCAAGGCAAGCGCTTGTTCAACGAATCCGACTGGTTCGACCACAGTCGTAACAGGGCTCTCTGAAGCGGTCGCATGTGAAACCTGGCCCACGGCACCACCTCCAATGTCGCTGCCATAGTGCCTAACAGCCGCAGGTACCACCAGGCTGACGGAGCGGGAATCCTCAAGAAGGAGCGCACGAGCCCCTGCAACGCCTGGACGTGGCGCTCCAGCAAGCACACCAAGCCTCTCGCCGTGTCGAAACGAACCCCGAGGTATTCGAGGGATTGAGTGGGCACAAGATGACTCTTTTTCTCGTTCACCACCCAGCCGAGAGACCGCAGCAAAGCCACTACTCTGTCCGTCGCCTGCATGCTCTCTGCCTCGGACTTCGCACGAATCAACCAATCGTCGAGATAAGGGTGGACCAAGATACCGTCCTTCTGTAAGGCCGCCGCAACCACCACCATGACCTTTGTGAAGGTGCGTGGAGCTGTGGCTAGACCGAACGGCAGAGCTCGAAATTGAAAGTGACCCCACGGGAACGCGAACCTGAGGAACCGTCGATGCACCGCTCGGATGGGAATGTGTAAATAGGCCTCCGAGAGATCGAGAGCGGTCAGAAACTCCCCCTGACGAACCGCCACGATGACGGACCGTAAGGTCTCCATACGGAAATGCGGCACCCGGAGAAAACGATTCACCCCCTTGAGATCTAGAATCGGGCGAAGCGAACCGTCTTTCTTTGGCACCACGAAATAAATGGAGTAGCGACCGACGCCGCGCTCGGAGGGAGGAACGGGAGTTACTGCTCCCAAATCGAGGAGTCGACGCAACGTCATTCGAATGGCCCGCACCCACTGCTCTCCTTTGCAGGGGAAAGGACAAAGGCATCTGGAATCGGAGAAGCAAACTCCAGCGCATAACCGTCCCTGATGATCTCGAGCACCCACTGATCTGATGTAATTTGGGCCCAGGAAGGAAGAAAGTCCCGCAGACAACCTCCGATGACTAACTCTCCCCCCGGAGCCCGCCTCGCTTCATTGCGGTTTTCGACCAAAGGAAGAGGACGCAGAAGAGGACGCCGCTGAGAAGCCTCTTCCTGCTCCTCGAAACCCACGAAAGCCTTGGAACCTGGAGCTATTCCGGCCGCGCTGGGAACCCCATAGGCGGGAAGAACGGAATCTGCGAAAGTCTCGAAACTGACACCGCGCCGGCGGCAGGTTCCTGCTCAACTTAGGCTTATCTTCGGGCAGCCTACCGCCTTTGGACTCCGAGGTCCTTCACCAACTTATCCAGATCTTCACCGAACAATTTCCCCTTAAAGGGAAGTTTACTGAGTCGGGACTTGGAAGAGCCATCGGCCGCCCAATTCCGCAACCATAAAGATCTGCGCACCGCCACCAAAGAGGCCATGCTATTCGCCAAAGTCCTAATGAAATCATAATGGACATCTGCCAAATACGCCGAGACAGATTCCAGACGAGTCACTTCCAGCAAGCCCTGCTGATCCAAACCGGAACCTTGCCTCAAACGCTGAGCCCACCGTAAGCAGGCCCTAGCCACCCAAGCTCCACAAATGGAGGCCTGCAAGGAAAGAGCATTGGTCTCAAAGGCCTGTTTCAACAAGCCATCCACCTTCTTGTCGTGTGCGTCCTTCAAGGCCGCACTGCCTTCAACAAGAATGGTGGTTTTCTTGGTGACCGCCGACACCGCGGCGTCCACTCTTGGTGACTTAAACCTCCTTATCCTTATCCGCTAATGGATACAGGCGGTTCGTAGTCCGAATTCCCTTAAGGCTGGACTCAGGCTGATCCCACTCAGTTTGAATAATCTGTTCCACCACACGGTGCACCGGAACCACCACCTGAGATTCGCGCACCGCTTGAATGAGAGGATCCTCCAACCCGTCTTCCTCTACCGGACGAGGGGCAGCGAGATTGAGGGCGTGAAGAGATTCCGTAATCAAAGGCACCAGCTCTTTTTTACGGAACACCCGAATGATCCGGGCTTGATCCTCGGGCTCCAGGATTTCACCGTCTTCCAACTCCTCAACATCCGCTTCAGGATCCACGTCAGCATCAGTGTCCGGCCAGCCCACGTCATCGCGGTCGAGGTCCATGGACCTAAGGCGCTTGGCTGAAGGCTGACCCTCCTGCCTGGACTCCCCACCCTGTAAAGATGACAGGGGCGACGGCCAGGCGTCTGGCAACTTGCCCTTGCGACCCAAGCGAAAGGCCTGGTGCATAAGTAGGACAAAGTCAGGGGAAAAATCCGTGAAGGAAGACTCGGCTGCTGCAATCGGCCACGCTCCCCCCTGCCCTTTAGGGGGGGCCATAGAACCAGACGCAAGAGGGCCAGGCGAAGGATCTCCGTCCGCTTGAACAACCGGTCTCCCTGTACCTGAGAGCTCCTTATGCTCCAGTTGCTGCTCTAAACTGGTGGAAGCTGAGGCGCAGCCCCTGCAAACCCCAGACTCGTCCACCGCCCCTCTGCACGATCCGCAGATAACACACTGCGGTCTGGCAGCCATACAGTCGCAGCAGCCCCCACAGATAATGTGAAAATGAAAAGAAATTAAAGAAAATCTCCGGGGGGGTTTTTGTTTTTTTTTAAACGAACTAGCAACGGGGACGACAGATCTCCCCTCTCCCAGCAAAAACGCCAAGTCAAAAACGCGCTAAGCAGAAAGGAACTCTGGAAGCCGGGCGGGAAAAAAACAGAGCTAAAAAAAAAAATGGCCGCCGGCACATTTCAGCCGGCGAGAAAAAAGGGCGCGAAAAAGCAAGCAACAAAATGAACAGAAATTAAAGAAAGGAAATTAAAGAAAATCAAACGGACGCCCGCAGCACTGAAAGCATCCGAAACTCACCCCTTGTGCAAAAACGCTGTAGACGGCACGCCACTCGAAGCCATGAGCAGGAGCACGCTACTACAGCAGGCAGTCACTGAAAATAAACAAGTACAGACCGGATCGTGAAAGGGAAGCCAGCACGCCGTGCCGGCTTTCCAGACGCAGATAGAGGGCTGGCAAGGCAGAGCTCTCCTCCGTATAGTCTAGGAGGAATGGAGCTAGCCTCGGACTGCAACAAGACCCCTCGGTAGCAAAGTCAGCAGCACAGTGCAGACCCGGCTTCTCGATTGCATCCGGCAATCCCTTGTCTTGGTATGGTTTTTTTTTTTTTTAAAGCTACAGCTACCTATAAAAGAAATTAAAGAAAAAAATAGCAGTGCAAAGGAAAATCTCGCAAAAACCACTCTCTCTAGTGTTGCCTCCAACAGTCCTAAAGTGTGCCTAACCCCAGGCGCACACGTCCTCCAGCTGCAAGGAGACTGGACACACAGGGGGCTGATGGGAGCTCCAGCAGCAGGCATCCTGGCATAGGAAGATTCTGATTGGTCCAGTCTCCAGGAGGAGGTGCACTACCCGGATGTGGAGGACTAAACTGGCTAACCGCTCAGGAAAGTTAGTTTGAATTAGTGTTTTACTGATATATAAGCAATGACCTTTTGGCACTTAACCTCTACTTCATGGAGAGATTGAGAATTAGAGGGTAGTTATAGCTATAATATATATCTACATTATATTAAGAAGAGGAGGTGTATTTCATTTTGTCTTAGAACATTTATTTATAGTTTATTATTTATTTATTTTATAGTTTTATTTATTTATTATATTTATTTATTATAGTTTCAGATATTTAGAGGTTTGCTAAGAATGTTTCCTTATCTGGTCTTAGTTGTGCTGTGGCATATTGTTAATGAAGCAGTACTGCATTTAGAATCTTGGGAATGTTATGGGAAATACCCAAATATTTTTGAGTCGCATTTACACTCAGTTACAGAAGACATTTTAATCTAATGGTCTCATACAAACACAGAACCTAGCGTAGTCAGCTCTATGCCTTTAAAGTCTCCTCCAATATGTTTTATGGCTCAAGGTACAGAGAAAAAGGTAGGGGGCACTCCATGGAACATTATGTAGCATAGTAATGCTACATAATTTTTCTATCTGGTATAAGAAGTCCCACGTAAGAAAAACTTATGTTTCAGTAGTACAATTAATGCAAGTTCAAGGGAACCAAGTGCATGATTATGACTTGTTACAGTATAATAGTTCTGGCTACCCTTTGAATGACTCTAGTTCAGACCTAAACATATTTAACTGGAGTTTCCCTTTGTTAGGGTATTACCATCCCTGGGAACGTAATCTATCAGTTGGAATTAAAGAAATGAGCAT